>OY720680.1:27039146-27691293 GCA_963170755.1 Amphimallon solstitiale
AATTCCGCTTATGCGTTTTAAATCTAACTGATAGTAGGCAACTTGTCTTGCTATGAATAGTCGTATAATGTTTATTTGCTTTTAATATTATTAATTTAGTGCCATTACCTTTTGTTTCGTCTTAGAGAATTTTCTTTTATTTTTCCCTTTCTTCCCTAATAATTATTAAGCTTCTTTTGCTTGTGAAAACACTGCTTGGGTGAACTTTTAATTTCCGTACAAATTGTTAATTCTTGTTTTGTCCGTCTGGCGTTGCTATCTTAATGGAAGTTTATGAGAACGTCTTCCTCATGCATTTGATTTTAATCGATTGATTGGTAAAGAGCAGATTAATTCATGTATCTTTGCATTTTATTTTGGTGTAAATTACCATTATCATTTATTAATTACGCCAGGTGCGGTTGGTGGATTTATTCTGGTAAGTTAATCTATGCAGTTTTGTTTTCCTGTAAATTAGTATCTATTTATGTCGTCGATAATTACGATCACTAAATTTTGGAACATTAAACTTGGATGCTAATTAGGGCTCCGATATTTTTCACTGCCGTTGTATCGTTAGAAGAATTCTATTGTCTCACACGCCCACGAGGACCGCCATTTTATATCGTCGAGGTCGCCATGTGTAGAAATCTTGAAGTATGCTGATGCTGTTTTTTTTTATTATTTGTGTAATTGTGAGGTAACTAGTTTATCGTTTTTTTATTTGTTAATTTTGGGTGAATGCTCATAAACTCTACGTTAATTTAGGAAATCTGTTTTAAAAGACTGTGTTTCCCCTTTAATTCAGTTATTTTAAATCAATTATTTTATAACAATTTATTATACACTCAATGTAAATGTTTATTTTGTGCTCAGATAATTAGAAGAATTTCAAGTTAATTATTTGTAAAATTTAGCTTTGCACAATCGAATTGATTGTCTGTCAATTGTTTCTTTTAAATTTAGTTTTTAACGGTAGATATAACTACATTAATAGTAAGATTTATATACAGAGACCACTAAAATAAGTTTAATTCTTGCTTACGAGTGACCATTTCATTGCTTTTGTCAATGTCCTGTCTGTTACGAGGCCATTTATAATGTATTAACTTAACTTTGTAAGTACCATATTTCCAACTAGTTTTAAAGGTTTTTACCTTAGTGTTACTTTGCTTTTAACAGATAAGGGTGAACCGATAGGTCACTATATGTTATTGTTCGTGTAAGGCCTTGAGATCTTGAAGCCATTATTGGCCTGTTATTATTAATAATTTTCTTTGTAGTTGTAAACTGATTTCACACCCCCATATCTGAATCTTGTATTATACAGGGTGAAGTTAATTTAATTTAATTTAATTTATGAATTTTCCCTAGCTTATTGATCTTTAACTTCTTTTGTTTTTAATATCTGTTTCAACCCCTCAGGCTGATTATGAATTTCTGTTGCTTACTTAATATTGCATTTATTTTTATCAATTACTGGAATTTTTTAATTTCAAATGTAATGCTTTGTTTTTCTGCTTTTCGTATTGGTTTATAAACTTCACTCTAATGCATAGCTTATCGGGAACGTTAACGTTTCTATAAAAGAAAAACAATTAATATAATGACATTCGTTATGTATGTTTAAGAGTTTGGTTAAAATTTAAATAATAACGCTAGTCAATTATTAATTGTTGTCATATTAAATTTCGCTTTAATCTTTGTCACCAGGCATATGTTTAATACACACATACATGCATAATAATATTCCAAAAAAGGACTTAATATCCATCACTTGGCTTTCATTATATTCAGCATTTTTTTCATTCTATTATCGCTAAAAAATTCGTTTTAATAAAATCAAGATACAACAGATTAATGCTAATAGCACTGTGCACGTTTTTATATCATACCAAAAGACCTTTATATTTTTCGCGGGAGAGAAACAGCAATGATATTTTGGAATAAGTGAAAGTAAGATAAAAGACCAGTGCGCGCATGTGGTAGAAAATTTTTTTAAATTTGGCGGCAGTCGTTACCGCCATTTACGTGGAATAAAAATCAGTTTTTTCAAAAATAACACATCCGCATCGTTGATATTGCAAAGTTAGCTAAGTTTTTCTCATTTTCAGGGTTGAGGTTATATTTAAAATGTTGTAGTTAACTTAGTTAACAGCCGACAGCGCACGCAACTGGTAGAAAGGTCACCCTAGTGACGTCACGTGGGTATGAGAAATATAGATGTCTAATACGAGTTCGCAATGATGAGCCTGTAAGCTGCAATTACATCATGCAAGGAAATATAAAAGCCTACAAATAATTCAAGAAAAAAATTCACTTAAAGTTTTTTTTTTACGTAGATATCTAAATAAAGACGACTGAGTTATTGATTAATATTCCCTTTTATTACTCAATTTAAAGTTTACAGCTCGGCAGTGTAACTTTTGTGAAGCAAATGGTGATATTTGCTTTTAAAAGGTATGTAAAGAGTGTCTAGAATTAACTTACGCATTTCAATTTAGGGATTTTTTTGTTAAATACTGTGACTTACATATATACATTTATACGTAAAACGTATATGCATATATGCATGCGTTTGAGATACACACATACATTAAGTGCCATTGCCAACAATCGAACGCACAGACACCGGTGTTTCGACCTTTGAGGTCTCGTCAGTGGGCGTGGAGACTGTCGACAATGGCTTCAAGACTTAAAAAGCTGCTTATGTCATTTTTGCGTGTTAAATGCAGTGAGAGTATCACAGCGACATCTAACACCCAAAAGATGACACAGAAAAAGCGATGGCTTCTGACGGAATGTTCTGCTATACAGAGGCCTGTATGTTAATAGTGTATCTCGTGTAATAGAGTCTTATGCGGCGTCATGTATCAAAACGAAAATGAATAGTGTAAAGACATGGATGTTAAAACTAACATCAAGCAGTAAATAAATACTGTGACTTACATATATACATTTATACGTTAAACGTATATGCATATATGCATGCGTTTGAGATACACACATACATTAAGTGCCATTGCCGACCATCGAACGCACAGACACCGGTGTTTCGATCTTTGAGATCTTGTCAGTGGGCGTGGAGATTTTTTTGTAATTCAATCAGTAATTTTCTCCATTTGTTCTACCGCCAGTGTTGTGCCTACATATCTAATTTACAAAATAAACATTATTTCATGATCATACATGTGTTCTATTATAACATTGCCAATTCAATAAAGTAGCATTACCTATAATTTTGAAATCACATTATTTTAAAGTTAATTAATTTATGCGGATAGTTTTCAAAATCACTTCTAAAAATCCTAATTGGTAATGGGAACGCAACAGAGTCAGCGTCCTAATCCTACCGACCAATGAGCGCCCAGCAGAACAAGCCATAGTACAAGAACGACGCGAAAAACTGGTTCTACATAGTGAGACTATTGTTATTGTAATTGTTATATGTTATTGTTAAACTTTGATTTTCACTGCAGTAAACTACCACTTCCGGTCTACCGATGTTACTGAAAATTTAGTCAGCTTTTAAGATGAGAATTATACTATTAAATACGATTGATGTTGATAACTCTAGCAGTTTGGCTGTTATCGTCCTCACATACACAAACACACACACACAACGAGATGAAGATGGGCTACTGCTAGGGGACTCAAAGGATATATTAAGTAGAAGGGCAACTGCTAAATGTAGACGTAGAGATGGAGGAACAAACAACAACCCCAACAGAACAATAAGAACAAGAATGTAGCAAACAGGAAGAAATAGAAGAACCAACAGAACACGAGCTAGTAAAATAATTAAGGGGTGCAGGTGAGAGTGGTCTGCCAGCAGAAATTCTAAAGCAAAGAGGAGAGGAACTACGTGCATGCTTGCATCACTTATTACTAAGGATATGGAGAGAAGAAAAGATGCCGGAACAATGGAGTAGGGCAGTCATATGCCCGATCTTCAAGAAAGGGAACAAAACACTTTGTCAAAATTACAGAGGAATAGCCTCATTGGAAGTCGCTTACAAAGTCCTGGCAAAAATCATACGAAACAGACTAAAGAATTACACTAATGAGATGGTACGGGAATATCAAGGGGGTTTCAGGTCTGGTAGATCAACAACAGACCAACATTAAGGATGTTGCAAAATAACAGTTATGAGCAAAATCTAAATCACATGCTTTTCATTGACTTTAAGCAGGCGTACGACTCAATCTATAGAAAAAAAATGTATGAAACTTTAGCTAATTTACAAATACCGGATCAACTAATACAGTTAATAGGAATTACACACTCGGACGCGAGTAGTAAAATTTTAGTGCATGGAAGGTTATCGGAACAAATTGCAACTAGAAGAGGACTAAGACAAGGAGACCCGCTTTTGACGGACCTATTTCATCTAGTGCTGGAAGGAATAATGAGGGAAAGCAACATTCAATCAAACGGCGTAATTTTCCACAAAGTACAAGTTATTGCATATGCAGATGATGTAACCATATTATCGAGGTCAAAGAGGGAACTACAGAGAGTATTTGGACAATTTGTGGAAGAAACAAGAAAATACGGATTACAAGTGAACGAGGAGAAGACAAAGTATACGGAATTGAGAGCGCAGGTGACAGAAGAAAATAGATGTATCAAATTCAAATCAGGTCAAAACGAATATAAATTCGAAAAAGTGAAACAGATAGAATACTTGGGTGTGACACTAACTAGTAAAGGGCAAGAAGAAAAAGAAATTGAAAAACGCATGGTAACAGGAAATAGATCAGTTGGTGCGTTAACATGAATATTAATATTCAAAATTCGTACATATGAGACAATAATTCGGCCGGCTGTTCTATACGCAAGCGAAACATGGACCATGACAAAACAACAAGAAGAAAAGCTGAAAATCTGGGAAAGGAGAGTGCTTAGGAAAATCTTTGGAGGAGTTAAGGAGGAGAATAACATGTGGCGACAAAGAACAATACAGAGTTAGAGGCATTGTACAGAAAACCCAATATAACGCAAATAATTCGATCCCGAAAAGCTAGTTGGTTGGGACATATCTCTCGGATGCTGGAATAAAGAACAGCGAAGAAAGCGTTGCACAGAGGAGAGGATGGCAAACGAAGAAGAGGTCGGCCAAGGAAAAAGTGGTTACAGGAAGTGCTAAAGGATATAGAGGAGGAAGGAATTGAGGACTGGGAAGACAGAGTGAGGGACCGGAAAAGGTGGAAGAAAGTAGTAGAAGAAATAAAAGCCAAGGGCTTCGAAGGCCTGTAGGCTGATATATTGTATTAATAATTGGAAGAGTGTTATTTTTAACACTTAATTTTCTAATAGGTTACAATACCCCATGTTCGGGCACCAAATGTATCCGTAATAGAGCTGAGATATATTTTAATATCACCAAAACCCCATGTTGGGCCAGCTAAATGTACTAGTAATACAGATGAGTGTTATTTTTAAAACTGCTTGCTACTAATACTTGTGGTTCTTGAATATTAAAATTTGGCTGTACCTTAAAATAAAAACACTTCCTCGAGACTGGAAATATACTTCTTAAAACATCGGAAACTCATCTAATGGTTAAACTTGTAATGCTTCGGACTCTCGGATCTGGATTAAAATTTTCAACACATCTAATGGTTAATCTTGAAATATTTACGGATTCTTGGACCTGGATTATAATTTTCAGCACATCTAATGGTTCCACTTAATATATCTTCGGACACTTTAACTGGTTTGGATCCGGATTTTATAAATAAATGGTAAGTTAATTTTTTTATAAGTAATGAAATCTTCTTATTACTTGTAGTATTACAATATCAATCACTTACTGCTCTATTAGTAATAAATTGTTTATTTAGAAATCCACTTGATGTAGAAAATCTATACGTATCTTCTTAAAAATTTCTGATAGTGCTCAATAACCTATTTAACCACTTTAATTGTTTATAAATATCTCAATACGTATTAACTTTGATGTGATTCATCCCACATCAAAATAATACGACCGCACTTAATTTTTTATCTAAAATTCTCCCTTGTTATTTTTTCAACAAATTCCCTTGACGACCTTATTAGCTTTTCAAATTCTCCAATGAGAAATCTACACCTACCTTTAGAAATCAACATATCTCGTTTTTGAATATTTATATCTGTTTAATTTCATATTACGCACATTATTTATTCTTTTTCTATTTAAAAAACCTAATTTCAATGTATTTTTCAACCATTTTCATTCTATTTAAAAATCCTATCACAGGAACTGTCAAAATTAAACTGTCATTTCCACCTGTACAAATAACAGCGGGAATCTAAATTCAAATTAGTTTATACTCTAAATCATTTAGTTTCGTCTATTATACTTGTAATATCATCGTTAATTAAACAATTTTGTACAAAAATTTGATAACAATACTAATATTTTTTTAATTTCTTCCCAACAGATTCTATAAATATAACATAGAAGAAAGAAAACCTTATTGTTCCACTACTGTACATGGTGAATCAAGAAATCTCATCAAATATTAACTATTCCATTAAGTAACTTTGTAAATAATAAATTCTATATCAACACTAAAAATATTATTCTAAGAATTGAAAAATCATAAGGTTCAAATCAATTAACATTTAGATATATGGCATGGTTATTTAAACCATGTCAATATATATATATATATATATATATATATATATATATATATAGGTATATAGAAAAAGAAAAATATTGGGTATAATCCGCTGTAGAGCAACCGCAGACACGTGTTTCTGACTAATTGGTCGTCATCAGTACGCTGTAGCCAAGGAATTAGGTGGGATAACCTTGGAGATGTAAGCTAAACGGAAGACCATCAGGTGACAGACCACCATTTGCAGCTTCAGCTAGAAGATCCTCGGTTCCGAGGACAACAACTAACGTCGCCACGAGGAAGACAATGTCAACCTGCGTGCCATCCGAGACCCAGGAAATATAAATGAAAGAATAAGAAATTATTGCGGATACATAAAATATCAGAAAAAGAAAAATATTGGGTATAATCCGCTGTAGAGCAACCGCAGACACGTGTTTCTGACTAATTGGTCGTCATCAGTACGGTGTAGCCAAGGAATTAGGTGGGATAACCTTGGAGATGTAAGCTAAACGGAAGACCATCAGGTGACATTGTCTTCCTCGTGGCGACGTTAGTTGTTGTCCTCGGAACAGAGGATCTTCTAGCTGAAGCTGCAAATGGTGGTCTGTCACCTGATGGTCTTCCGTTTAGCTTACATCTCCAAGGTTATCCCACCTAATTCCTTGGCTACACCGTACTGATGACGACCAATTAGTCAGAAACACGTGTCTGCGGTTGCTCTACAGCGGATTATACCCAATATTTTTCTTTTTCTGATATTTTATGTATCCGCAATAATTTCTTATTCTTTCATTTATATTTCCTGGGTCTCGGATGGCACGCAGGTTGACATTGTCTTCCTCGTGGCGACGTTAGTTGTTGTCCTCGGAACCGAGGATCTTCTAGCTGAAGCTGCAAATGGTGGTCTGTCACCTGATGGTCTTCCGTTTAGCTTACATCTCCAAGGTTATCCCACCTAATTCCTTGGCTACACCGTACTGATGACGACCAATTAGTCAGAAACACGTGTCTGCGGTTGCTCTACAGCGGATTATACCCAATATTTTTCTTTTTCTGATATTTTATGTATCCGCAATAATTTCTTATTCTTTCATTTATATTTCCTGGGTCTCGGATGGCACGCAGGTTGACATTGTCTTCCTCGTGGCGACGTTAGTTGTTGTCCTCGGAACCGAGGATCTTCTAGCTGAAGCTGCAAATGGTGGTCTGTCACCTGATGGTCTTCCGTTTAGCTTACATCTCCAAGGTTATCCCACCTAATTCCTTGGCTACACCGTACTGATGACGACCAATTAGTCAGAAACACGTGTCTGCGGTTGCTCTACAGCGGATTATACCCAATATTTTTCTTTTTCTGATATTTTATGTATCCGCAATAATTTCTTATTCTTTCATTTATAGGTATATATATAAGATGAGAGTTCTTATCGGTCCTCACATACACAAACACACACAGGCACACACACACACACACAGAGAGAGAGAGAGAGAGAGAGAGAGAGAGAGAGAGAGAGAGAGAGAGAGAGAGAGAGAGAGAGAGAGAGAGAGAGAGAGAGAGAGAGAGAGAGAGAGAGAGAGAGAGAGAGAGAGAGAGAGAGAGAGAGCGCGAGAGAGAGAGAAATACGAAATAAGAAAGTAAAAATACTTCTCAAGTTCTAAATATGTAATATTTCTTAGAAATTCTTATCATAATCTCATATTGTATTATAAAATGTTATTCGGCAGTAATATTTATTGTTGTTGATGTGGTGTAAAGGATTTAGTCAGATGAAAAAGATTAGATTGGCTATCTGAATGTATGTATGTATTATCCTTAAAATGGATGACGCTAACATCGTAACACCTCTGTTCACGACGCGGAACATTATTAAAGAGAAAGCTTTATAAGGTACGATGTCTTACGGTTGCCAGCAAACATCAGATAAGATGAACGCAATATCGCATGATGTTTATAAGGGAATTCAAAAGAAAACCTAATTTATGTAGTTACTGTATTATATTATTTTTCTTCAAATTGTTTACATGTTTTACATCGACCTATAACTTTTCTTACATCCATTACATAATAATTAGGTATCGGAAGTTAGGTTTACATTCCAGGGCTGAACTATAGAAGAATTATATAGAAGAGAATAATGTAATTCGAATTAGGCAGAGTAATAGTAGTAATACATTAATACGTAACAAGTTGTAGGTGCATTATGTACCGTGAAATCAAAAACTTTTTTGAACGAAGATGGCATTGAAATAGAGAATGTATGTCTTAACTTAATCCAGGTATTATAACTTGACGGTTTTGAAAATTATTTTGACAGTGACATTGACTGTCATCAATTAATGTATTAGAACTGCTGAAAGCAAGTTTGAACATGGAGTTTGAATAAATTCAAATATGGTTTACGAAACAGTGCAAATAAAGGACATGACTGAAGCTATTTTCGAACTGGAGTACGAATTCATGAAATTGGTTGTACAGCCAGCGTCGATGTTGGTCGATTTCAAAGAGCACTTCCCAGAGTTAGCTGTAATTACCAAAAAAATTTAAAATTGTTATCAATTGTGTTGGTTTTTCGTGAAACTGGTTCTGTGGGTCATAAATCACGTACTACTGTTCGTTCGGAAGAAGTTATAAATGATATTCGTCAACGTATGGTAAATGAAATTAACAAAACCTTTGAAACGTCTTTCTCAAGAGATTGGATTTTCTTATCGAACATGCCCGAAAATTGTAAAGAAAATTTAGCATATGCATCCGTATAAGATGCAATCACTGTAACTGTACATTCTAATTTATTATTTTTATAATTTTAAATTCGAATATGAATGATATTTCAAGGTTCATGTATTAGAAACCAGAGATATATTTCTTATAACTCTTTATTCTAAATGTATGATTTAAGCACTAGTTAGATAAGCTAATGTTTATATTGATTATATTATAAGACTTGAGACGCCGAGTGATTATGTTATCGCCGTGTAAACGCGATATTAGCGTGTGAAAACTATAATCAGGATACATGGGCACAGGAGAAAAGAGACCATGTGGGTCTCAGGCAGAGTGAATTCCGATGAAAGAAAGAAGTCGACTGAGGACCTTTGAAGAGACCGGTCACCGATGCATTAGCCCGGGCCAAGTAGACCGTTAATGTAGTATAATGTCCTCGAATTAAAAAGCAAGTCGATCCACACATAGCGGTCGATAATGTATTAAATTTTCGTTGTTTGAACCTTACAAGTAATAAAATAGATTCTTTGTTTACATAAAGATCGATCGCCAACTAAGTGTTAAAGGTGTAAAGTTTAACATATCTTCCTATAGAAAGTTTTTTGTGCGATTACCGTTTAAAGAAGCTGCATGCCGTCGAAGGAGAATTCCCATTAAGTACACCGACAAAAGGAATATTCTCTTCAGCTGAAGAAAGAAGAAAGTATATATATATATATATTGTACTAGAGTGGGGGAATTTTGCTTACTTTACCTATGTTCAAATTTAAATTAATATGTGTATATAAATTTACACTAAGATCCGCAAATATTCCAACGCACTTCTAGACATTCAGATATATCAGAAATTTATGCTCAAAGTTTAATCTCTACATTTATTCGTTTACCCTCGTATATTGAATTCTATAAAATCTTTTATGTAACTTAATTATTATGCCCAAACACTAACACAGATATTTGTTTTATATATTTTTTATATTCTCAATAAATAACTCAAACGATTTAGTTTAAATAATATAATCTTTCTTTTTGTATTCATATCATGCCATCTATCTCTAATTTTTAGAACACTATACCCTTACTCATTCAAATATTACTATGTACTATGTTGGTACAATAGTTCTCTTCAAGCTATGGCAATTTATATCTTTCAAAATAGTATTTATTCCTTTTTATGATTTTTAATGTTAATATTCTTGCCTATTATAATAATACAGCTAACATATCAATCAACTTATATAACTTTTGTCCAAGAATTCATCACGTAAGTATCAAATAAATTATCAATACCCAAGGTATGTATTTGACAGTTTTTATATTTTTTTTTAGGTTAAATGTATCAACTCATATTTTTCCTACAATGAATCTACCACTTGTTGGACTCTAAACCTTAGAATTAAAAAGAAAATTCAAAATATAATACATTTATTTACAATTTACACAGATGAAAAGGCATATGGAATGAAACCACTCAATATATGGTAATACAGCGAATATTAAAATCGTAAACTTGTTTAAGTTCGAAATATTCTGTAAAATATTATATTCATATATAAGTCTGCTTTTTATCAAGGTAAGAGTTTAATTGTAATTTATTTTAAACGAAATAGTATACCTATAAGTACATATACCCCACACTATTTGATTTATGTAATTTTTCGTATGCATATAGCATGAAATATTTATTTTATGCCACCTTAATATTTTGAAAATAGTGAATTTAAATTATTAGATTACATAATAAATTCATCACATTGAATCATATACTCAAAATTACAAGGATCTTTGATTGTTTCTGTACAAATACACTTTAAATAGAAATCAAATAAAAAATATACGACCTCCTTATAAATTATTTCTTTACGTCCAATACTTCTTCCTTGGATTTATATAATTCTGTTTTCAGCATTGTATTGAAGTTAATGTAAACTACTTGCAAAGATTCTCACGACAGAAGTATCTTCGTCCTCTTGCAGTTTCTGGATGATCCAATACTCATCCCCTTCGGTTGTAGTTATGGTAAGTATATTATTCGTTCCTCTTGTTTGTATGGTGTAATTAATTCCTTTCCTGATCTTGTATGTTACTAGTGTAGACTTTTCGTGTTCAGCACCCCTGGATGTATTCCTACTGTGTCTCTTCGCACTTGACGATAACAACTGGACTCCTTTTATTTACTGGTTGGAATAAATTGACATCAATGGTAGGTTAATATACGCCTTCTTCTTCTAATCCCGGATGTAAATTGATGGATCACCTCTCGGACTGGAATCTATTATTTTTTTTATAACTTCTCACCGGATTTATTTGGTAAGTAAACAATTATTCTTCTATTATTTATTATTCTTCTTTACAATCCTCCCGATTTCTTCACTTCTAATGGTACCAAATGATTGTACGTAAATTATGTATGAGATCTTCAGTAGACCCTAAAATTAAACACTCACTCCACTTTTATCGATCGCAAATAACTAATTGCACGCTATAAATCGCTTAATTTATTGTGAAAACTACTTTTTCAGCTTTAAAGAAAGATTTTTCCGCGAACGAAAAAACGATTAATCTTTTCACTCCGAAAAAATTATAATAATCCCTTTTGTTTTGTTTGATTCCCTTGGAGATGTATCCTAGTATTTCTTTCAGCCAATTGCCTTATTCCAAATTTAAAACCTATTCAATTAAAGATCTCTTTTCCTCTTGACAACATTAAATACTCATACAAATTTATGCAATCTATTATTTAAAATTCTTTACCGATTTATATTACTATTTCCACATATTTAAAATACCTCAATACCTATTTCTACTATTTCATTTTATAACTGTCAAAACTGACGGATCCCAAATTTGAATTATGCCGCGTAAACTTCTTTACCTTTTTAACTTATACGTGTTACAATATTTACCATTTCTTAACCTTTTCTTATACAAATATGTACATTAAACAAGTTTTTACAAATTCATATTAACATTTCAACATTTCAAATTATTTTCTTTAAATTTTCTATTTTCAGAATATGGTGGAAAATAAATCTACAATGGACCTGATCAACGTCCTCCCACACAAGATATAATTATTTTAGTATACTATTTCTCTATCAAAACCCAATAAATAATATAGTTAGAAATAAATACAAAAACTCTCCTATTTTATTAAGTGGAATATTCTAATTTACAGTTTTATTAAATGTGTACCTAAGGTAACTATATAAATTAAAATTATTAGCATTTATATATTAATTGAGCAGTTATCACACTTAAGATAACTATCTCAATATACATATAAGGTATTTACAAGTTTCTAGCACTCGCGCATAAAACTTGATAAAAAATTTGTACAGAGGTCAAAAATTTATATAATAATCTAAGATTAATAAGCATATTTAATAGTTGTCTACGATAAAAGAATATTTCATCATTTGTAAAATTACTTGCCAATGTTGTTATAAAAAATATCATTTGTGTACTAGATATATACGAAATCTAAGCATAGTTTGTTTTTTAGGCGGTGAGTACAAAAAAGGTAATTAAACGCATGTAGAGTGTATAATGTATGTGATTTGATGTCGATAGTATAAATAAATGTTGGCAAAAGCAAATAAAAATTAGTTTTATGTTATATTTCTGATGAAGGCATAATAATAAATATGTTGAAACGATAATAATAATGGTTTTATTTTATAGTAATTGTTACGTTTAAAAAGCAGCGGCGATCATTAATTCATTTATCCCTGTATATTACGTGTTACATGTTTTCAAATCAGTATTAATTCAAAAGATATTCTAAATTAAATCACGTCTCAAAGTTTTCAACATTGATATCTGCGTCGTATATATTCCATCTAGAATATTCGATTCGAAATATTAAGTTTATAAGCAACGCTTTGTTCAATTTCATAGACGCAATATTTATATTTTAGTTTTCTTATCTAAACAGTTCCCACAGTCTCCTGTTGCATGAAACTGCGTACTTTGTTTATTCTACTAGCGTCATCAAATTAAGGGGAATAACCATCCGTCCAACTGACGCTACGACTTTCTCGAATATTCTTTCTTGCCCTTCTCCCACCTCCCGAGTCTTTAAAGAGGGAAGAGCGCGTTCAAATTGAAGATTACTAGTTCATCATTCATTAATATAACGTGACATTAAAAACAACACAGTAAGTGGTAGTGAAAGTTACAAATACCAGTCCCCTTTGTCTTAGAGTTCGTTAGGCTGCGGGAACAACACATATCTATAATAGATTGAGGTCTAAATATCCAGACGTTTATGGATAAGCTGTTATGCGATCTGCCTCTTTCTATCATTAAATAATTGTGGAGCATTAAGAGCCTCCCAATTAACGGAAGTAATCCGGATTTAAAGATATTTGTTCATCGCCATTTACCATCCCAAGCCCGGCTAGCATTAGCATATACGGACCGAACACGGCATACGGGGACCAATACAACCAGGACGACCATCATCCGTCGGAACTCTGCAAATACGACAATTCCACCTACCAGGTACTTAAATGTTCTATCTTTTGTTGTGCCGTGAAATTAGTTAAAACTGTCTAATTTCTTTATATCAACGTAAAATTTAGTCAAGTACGACAAAGCACATGCAAGTCTTTTTTGTGTTTATCTACATATATCTATCTTGTGTTCAATATTTATTGTTTATATGTTTGTTTTCTTGTATGTACACTATCAACTTATTTTATTCGATTGTTTAATCAAGTAGTGTTTAATATATATATATAATATTTAGTTTATGAATCTTTCTAAGTTAATTGGTGCACCAACCGTAATCAATTAGATTATTAGTTAAGTCAAAACCTATTGTTTTCTTTTAACGTACCGTCTCTAGAATTCAGTGTTTCTTTGTTTTGTAAATAACGACAATTATTAATCTCCGATCAAATAACTTTAGTAATTTCTTTCTTTTTACAACAACAAAAGTTAATAATTATTATAATCATATCTTCGCTATAATATTTTTGTGACATAATTATTTCAATTTTATAACAACATCTCTACGATACCGAATTTTATATTTCACATTTACCAGTGTTATTTTAGTTAATAAATTGTTATTGTTTTGATAACTTGTGTGTTTTTCTTGAAGATAGGCCTATATATTATTGTAGTGCAAAGTTTCCCATTTTTATTTTGCAATACAGCAACAACAGTGACCTTGCCTCTATAATAATAAAATGGGTGGCGCAAACGGGCATTAACATCTTTTAGTAGTAGTCTCAAGCTCTGAGCTAGATATATAGGGTGGGTCACAAATATCAAAAACATCAATCGTCTACTTCAAGGGTAACAACTAGAATTGGAAACAATAATATTAATCATAAGGGATTAATAATTATTTTTAAGGTAAGTGAATGTACTGTTCTAACACACACTCCTCATGCACCCTGAATTTTAGTTTATTTATATTAGGGGTTTTTCCCTTAAGTAACATTCCACTAAGTAACATTGGCGCCCGACTTAAAAATAGCAAATTTTAATTGCTTTTGTGTGTTCGGTGCATTCACTTTCTATTTTTATTGTTCATTTAAGTCATTTGTTTATAATAAAAATTTATTTGTAAATTTTTATCACATTGATGAGAGGGAAGAGGTACGCTTTGCTTTGTTTCTGATTACTTTATTTAGTAATTCACTATTTTAATTTATATTGTTTATTATTGGATTCTTTTTATATTTTTTTTATGTATATACGGGGTGATTAGATATTGTATGGTCCTATTTTAATTTAAATTTATTTCAATTTTGGGAATATTTCGAGAAACAGGTCACTTTTGTTCAAGTATAAATATTTGATTATTTTATAATGTCATCATTAACAATTAATGTTAGTTATCTCCGAAAGGATGAATTGATCTATGAATTGAAATATAGAGGCCTATCTGCAGGAGACGATGATACTGTAGATGAGTTAAGAAAATCTTTAAGACCTTTGTTAAGATTAGAAAAACACAAAGAAGCATTATCTTATCCAGAATATAAATTAGATATTGACAGTGAACTTACAATTTTAAGTAATAAACTTGATGAAATTAAACCTTTGATAGAAAAATTCAGTTTAACTCCGGGTGATAGCTCTGTACTAATACGAACTAGGTTACATCATTGCATTAATAGAGTCAATAGGATATCATTAGATCAATTGACACCTGAACAGATTCAAAGACGTAATGATTTCTTATTAAATTTCTTACAATATTTAGATACTATTGATGTTGACGAAATTACAAATGATATACAGAGTGTTTCAATAAACAATCCCGAACCATCGGTTAATGTTAATAATACTTCATCACAAGTGTCAAATCCGGTTAATATTATTACTACTACAGCACAAGCATCAGGCCCTGTTCTTGTTTCGCGCACTTCGCGTAATTTTTCACCTGTTCGAAAGTGGAATTTAAAGTTTAATGGAGATTCGAGACACTTTTCCGTGCATCAGTTTTTAGAAAGAGTAGATGAATTACGGGTTGCACGCGGAACTTCAGAAAGTGATTTGTTCGAATCTGCCATCGATTTATTTGAAGGCAAGGCTTTGTTGTGGTTTAGATCAAATCGTCATAGGTTTAATGACTGGCCATCATTATCTGCGCTTCTTTGTAAACACTATGAACCACCTGACTACCAATCGAGATTATTCCAAGATATTTTATCCCGAACTCAAGATCCCTCAGAATCATTTATAGATTATTTCTCATGTATGTTGTCAATGTTCAGACGCTATGGAGAGGCTTCCGAAGATGTTCAATTAGGCATCATTTCTCGAAACTTATCACCTTTTTATGTCATGCAATTACCTAGCGTTTCCACACTCGCTGAGCTTGAAGATGAATGTCTCAAGCTTGAGAAAAAGAAATTTAGAGCTGATAGTTTTCGACCTCCAACACGCAAACGAAATACTTTCGTGGAACCAGATTTTGCTTTTGTGTCCACTTCTTCTAGTAGTGAACACGAACACGCCAATAAATCTTCAGTTACCAACACACATTCTGTTAGTGAAATAAAAGCTCCTTCAGAAAACAATAGTAAGGTTTTACATTGTTACAATTGTGGCAAAGGAGGCCATAAATTTAATGCATGTACTAAAGCTAGAAAGAAATTTTGTTATAGATGTGGACATCCAGATGTCATTGTGGGCTCATGCCCTAAGTGTTCGGAAAACCCGAGGGGGAGACGATCGTAGGTCGAGAGATCCCTCCCACTCAGGTAGCCTCGACCATAAATCATGTTTCAAATACTAGTAGAATATTTCTCGATTATGTAATATCGCGGGTATCCGGCGATCAACGCCCATACTTAGAGGTTAAAGTTAAAGGGTATCCCATAGTAGGTTTATTAGATTCTGGAGCCTCACGAACATTGGTTGGCTCAATAGGTTATCAAATACTATGTCGCGTAGGTCTTACTTTAAAACCAAAAACTGTAGAATGTACTGTTGCAAATGGCCAAGTGTGCTTAAGTTCAGGAGTGGTTACCGTACCTTTTTGTCTTGAAGGCAAAGTTTGTCTAGTCGATGTTTTAGTTTTGCCTGACTTACCACACACGTTAATATTAGGTGTAGATTTTTGGATGGCCATGAATATTGTGCCTGACCTGCGACAAAATATTTGGCATTTTAGTAATAGGGACCCTGTAATTGAAGTAAATAGTATTGCTAGTACAACCTCGTTGAGCGATGATCAAAGGAAACTTTTAGATGAACTAGTCTCTGAGAAAACTGCACTTATGAGCAAGTCATTAGGAAAAACCCATTTAGTGTCACATGAAATAAAATTGCTACCAAACACCACACCTATTAAACAACGTTATTATCCTGTATCCCCTATTAAACAACAGGCTATTGATCAGGAAATTAAGAAAATGTTAGATCAGGGAATAATCGAACCTAGTAATAGTCCTTGGGCCTCACCCGTTTGTTTAGTTCAAAAGAAAGACAATAATTATCGTTTCTGTGTGGACTATCGTAAGTTAAACGCTGTCACACAAAAAGATTCTTATCCTTTGCCTTACATCTCCACAATTTTAGATCAGTTGAGAGATGCCAAATATTTGAGTTCCTTAGACATCAAAAGTGCTTATTGGCAAATTCCAGTAGCTGAAAATTCCCGAGACTGTACTGCTTTTTGTGTGAGGGGCGGGTTGTATCGTTTTATAAGGTGCCCATATGGACTCACTGGTGCTCCTGCTACTTGGCAGCGGCTAATGGATTCAGTTCTGGGAGCAGATCTCCAGCCTTCAGTATTTGTTTATTTGGATGATATAGTCATCATTTCACAGACTTTTGAATCCCATTTGGCCACATTACGTGAAGTTTTTGATAGATTGCACAATGCAGGACTCACAGTTAATTTTGCTAAAAGTCAATTTTGTAGACCACAGTTAAAATATCTTGGTTATGTTGTCGATGAGCTAGGATTACGCCCTGATCCTGACAAAGTCCAAGCAATTTTAGATATTCCTCCACCAAAGAATGTAAAGGAAGTTCGAAGATTCATAGGAACTGCTTCTTGGTACAGACGTTTCGTACCACAATTTTCCACCATCATTGCTCC
This sequence comes from Amphimallon solstitiale, assembly GCA_963170755.1. Classification (NCBI taxonomy): domain Eukaryota; kingdom Metazoa; phylum Arthropoda; class Insecta; order Coleoptera; family Scarabaeidae; genus Amphimallon; species Amphimallon solstitiale. Next base: position 27,057,038 of record OY720680.1, read on the forward strand.
TTTGACAAATCTAACTAGAAAGAAAACCGTTTGGTCTTGGACCACTGAATGTGATACCGCTTTCAAACAACTTAAAGAATGTCTTATTTCATCTCCCTTACTAGTATGTCCTGACTTTTCTAAAACATTTATTCTGCAAACAGACGCTTCAGCTTTTGGCCTTAGGGCCGTGCTCACTCAACAATATGATGAGGGTGAGAAGGTCATCTGTTATATGTCTCGTTCTTTGACCGCTCAAGAACGGAAATTCAGTGCTACAGAACGCGAATGTCTGGCTGTTATTTGGGCCGTGGAACATATCCGCCATTACGTAGAGGGTTATCATTTTAAGGTGATCACGGATTGCCATTCTTTGTTATGGTTACATAATTTGAAGGACCCTCATGGACGACTGGCCAGGTGGTCATTGCGTCTGCAGCCATATGATTTTGAGATTATTCATCGAAAAGGCTCGGAACATGCCGTGCCTGATTTTTTGTCCCGTACTGTAAACACATCTGTAGATACCATTCAAGCTGAAGATTCTTCAACCCCAGTAGATCGTTGGTATTTGAAAATGATTGATGAAATTCAGAAAAATCCTAAACGTTATCCGTTGTGGCGAGTGGAAGGAAATAAACTATTTAAATATATTAAACCACGCTATTCCGAACTTAGCTCTCCTACTCTTGAGTGGAAATTAGTTCCTCCACGCGAGCGTCGTTCATCAATTATTAGATCTTGCCATGATGATTCTACTTGTGGGCATCCAGGAATTTCAAAAACTATTTCTAGAGTCGCACAAAGATATTTCTGGCCAAAAATGGCATGCGACATTGTTAAGTTCGTTAGAAATTGTAAAGTATGTCTCAGTATTAAATCCGAAAACAAACCACCTTCAGGACATTTACGAAGTAAGGCACCAACTGCCACCAGACCTTGGCAAATTATTTCTGCCGACCTTATGGGGCCTTTGCCTCGTTCCACTAAAGGCTTCTCGTATATTTTAGCGGTATGTGACATCTTCAGTAAAGCTACTTTGGTGTTCCCTTTGCGCACAGCCACCGGCGCTGCTGTAACAAAACTTATTGAGGAAAACGTAATACTTCTTTTTGGAGCTCCTTCACAGCTAATAGTGGACAATGGTGTTCAGTTCAAAAGTAAAATATTTCAGGACATGGCCAAAAATTATAACATCAAAATTGCCTATACTGCTTTATATCATGCACAGGCCAACCCCACCGAAAGGGTTAACCGAATAATTAAAACTATGCTAACTGCATATGTTAAAACTAATCACAGAACATGGGATCAATATTTGGCTAAAATCGGTTATGCTATTCGATCTTCTGAACACGAAGTCACCAAAGTAACTCCAAATTTTATTAATTTCGGCAGAGAAATTACCTTGAATGGCAATGATGAAAATTTCGTTCCTTGTGAATCTGACACTCCTGTTATTAGTGTTGAAAATAAGAAGTTAGCTTTTGCTACTCTGTATAAAGACATTCAAAATCGTATTAAGAAAGCTCATATTCGAAGTGCAAATGTTTATAATCTCAGACGACGACCCGCGAAATTTGTTGTTGGACAGGAGGTTTGGAGAAAAAATAAAGTACTTTCTGATGCTAGTAAGCATTTTGCGTCCAAACTCGCTCCAAAGTATTCCGGACCATACGAAATTACCCGAATTGTATCACCCTGGACATACGAACTTCTTGACGATCAAGGTAGAACTTCTGTTTGGCATATTCAGGACCTGAAGGCGCATCCACCAGATTAGTTTCGTTAGGTTAATATGGCCTGTTGGTTGGGCTGGAAGAATTCGCCAACAGTGTAATCAGCTTGGGGTAAAAGTCCCCTAAATGAGTCAGTATATGGTACAACAATCATCTTAGTACAATCCCATCGTCGGATGTAATACATGGCCTGTTGGTTGGGCCGAAAGAATTCGCCAACAGTATAATCAGCTTGGGGTAAAAGTCCCCTAAATGAATCAATATATTGCGCAACCACCATCTTAATGCAATCTTTGAATAACTTTTTTTTGGTCGTACGAACTTAGTTTTCCATCTGAAATTAACCTGTTTGGTGAAGTGCCTTACCTGTACGTTTTGATATGGAAGTTTTCAATTATTTGATTAGGTTGTGTTTGCAGGCGTGTAACTTGAAGTATCTTTTTTGTTTATATTATTGTCGCTATCCGTTGTTTGTGTTTGGGAGACTTGTGTTCAAGAGCGTTGTTGTTGGCATAGCATTGTTGTGGCTTTAGAGCTTTGTAGTTGTCATTTAAGATGACCATTTTTAAGCATTGTTGTCGGGGTATCAAGTCCCCTTCCTGCTTATTTTGTTATGTACGCTGATGCCTTCTTCTTGACACCTTGTCTGCATTGGTTTCTTGGTAGTATAGCTACCGGTTTTGTTGGGTAACGACAATATATTAGTTTTATTATTATTAGTCGCCTGTTTTTCATCTTTTTAGTATTACATATTAGTATTAAGTTTAGTGTGTATGTTGTATTTATGTACAGATTCGTACTTGGTGTCGTGCCTTGACTCTTTTTGTTTTTTTTTTTCGTTGCATATTTTAAATTTTTTTTTTTTTTTTTTTTGTTTAAGTTATGATTTCTTCGCGCCCTAGTATCTTCGTCTTAATCGGAAATTTACTGAAGTAAATTTCCTGGGGGACTTGGAGGGGGATTTGTTACGTTTAAAAAGCAGCGGCGATCATTAATTCATTTATCCCTGTATATTACGTGTTACATGTTTTCAAATCAGTATTAATTCAAAAGATATTCTAAATTAAATCACGTCTCAAAGTTTTCAACATTGATATCTGCGTCGTATATATTCCATCTAGAATATTCGATTCGAAATATTAAGTTTATAAGCAACGCTTTGTTCAATTTCATAGACGCAATATTTATATTTTAGTTTTCTTATCTAAACAGTTCCCACAGTCTCCTGTTGCATGAAACTGCGTACTTTGTTTATTCTACTAGCGTCATCAAATTAAGGGGAATAACCATCCGTCCAACTGACGCTACGACTTTCTCGAATATTCTTTCTTGCCCTTCTCCCACCTCCCGAGTCTTTAAAGAGGGAAGAGCGCGTTCAAATTGAAGATTACTAGTTCATCATTCATTAATATAACGTGACATTAAAAACAACACAGTAAGTGGTAGTGAAAGTTACAAATACCAGTCCCCTTTGTCTTAGAGTTCGTTAGGCTGCGGGAACAACACATATCTATAATAGATTGAGGTCTAAATATCCAGACGTTTATGGATAAGCTGTTATGCGATCTGCCTCTTTCTATCATTAAATAATTGTGGAGCATTAAGAGCCTCCCAATTAACGGAAGTAATCCGGATTTAAAGATATTTGTTCATCGCCATTTACCATCCCAAGCCCGGCTAGCATTAGCATATACGGACCGAACACGGCATACGGGGACCAATACAACCAGGACGACCATCATCCGTCGGAACTCTGCAAATACGACAATTCCACCTACCAGGTACTTAAATGTTCTATCTTTTGTTGTGCCGTGAAATTAGTTAAAACTGTCTAATTTCTTTATATCAACGTAAAATTTAGTCAAGTACGACAAAGCACATGCAAGTCTTTTTTGTGTTTATCTACATATATCTATCTTGTGTTCAATATTTATTGTTTATATGTTTGTTTTCTTGTATGTACACTATCAACTTATTTTATTCGATTGTTTAATCAAGTAGTGTTTAATATATATATATAATATTTAGTTTATGAATCTTTCTAAGTTAATTGGTGCACCAACCGTAATCAATTAGATTATTAGTTAAGTCAAAACCTATTGTTTTCTTTTAACGTACCGTCTCTAGAATTCAGTGTTTCTTTGTTTTGTAAATAACGACAATTATCAATCTCCGATCAAATAACTTTAGTAATTTCTTTCTTTTTACAACAACAAAAGTTAATAATTATTATAATCATATCTTCGCTATAATATTTTTGTGACATAATTATTTCAATTTTATAACAACATCTCTACGATACCGAATTTTATATTTCACATTTACCAGTGTTATTTTAGTTAATAAATTGTTATTGTTTTGATAACTTGTGTGTTTTTCTTGAAGATAGGCCTATATATTATTGTAGTGCAAAGTTTCCCATTTTTATTTTGCAATACAGCAACAACAGTGACCTTGCCTCTATAATAATAAAATGGGTGGCGCAAACGGGCATTAACATCTTTTAGTAGTAGTCTCAAGCTCTGAGCTAGATATATAGGGTGGGTCACAAATATCAAAAACATCAATCGTCTACTTCAAGGGTAACAACTAGAATTGGAAACAATAATATTAATCATAAGGGATTAATAATTATTTTTAAGGTAAGTGAATGTACTGTTCTAACACACACTCCTCATGCACCCTGAATTTTAGTTTATTTATATTAGGGGTTTTTCCCTTAAGTAACATTCCACTAAGTAACATAATTAAAGATCAAATCTTCATTAACACAGTTGATTGTTGATTTATTATGAGTTCAACAAAAGTTAGCTCACATAATAAGCAACACATTAGCTAATTAACACTTTATCAACAAATTAGAAGACACATTAAACAACTAATTCTTAATTTATTTATGCCTCATGTAAGTTGCTTTTATCACAATTTTTATTTAACAAATCAGCAACATTTATTTTGCTTTAACTTGTAAATTAGCTTTGTAGAGGCATCCTATTGTTCTGTATTGAACTTTTATATTCTCCATAAATTTGTAGTAATTGTTGTTTATTCTGCCACTCTGCTTGGGGGTAATAACTTGTTATCTCATGTGTCTATCTTACTAATCAATTTCTCCCGCTTATTTTTCCCCTGAGTGCCTCTCGATCAGGTGTTCCGTCAGGAGCCTGTCTTATTAATTAAAGTGGTGGCGCCATATTTAGTCTATCGTCTAATTGCATTAATAGACCTAGGCCCATCTTCGCTGAGCAAAGCGGCTGCAGAGTTTCTGTTTTTTATCGACCGATGAGCGGAATGGAGGTTACAGTTTAGACAATAAATATTTTGATTTAATACTGATATGTCAAGGGGTTTGCTATAAAGTAAATGTTATCTAGTAACCCAAGAACTGAATACTACATTGTCCCGAAGTGTTAAGCAAATAAACTGACTTCTAGTTTTGTTACACCATTGTTAGTGCCCGGTTTACTACCCATTACTTAATTAACCCTGCGTTTTTTCATTAATAGTTAACCTCGTGATTAGGTAACCATCACTTTGTAGTTAACCTCATAGTTAACTTTAATACCGTCTCTCATTGGTGGATGAACCTGTAGTTCTGTAACCTCTGGTTTGTCTATTAGTTTCTTCAGTTGGTATGCATGGAACTGTCAAAAGTGAAAGTTGTGTAGACGACTGTTGACATTTGGCGGTAAACAACAAGGCAACATAATCTCTAAATCAGAACGTGTTATCATTATCAAGTAAACTCTGATCGAAAGTAACCCTAATAAACGAGTTTTCGCATCGTAGCTTTGCCTTGCGTATAAATATGGCATCTAATAAAAGATGTTCAAACTTCGGTTCGGAAGAAGTGCAATTGTTAATTACACTTGTGAGACAACATCAACATGTAATAGAATGTAAAAAGAGTGGTCACCTCACCTGGAACAAAAAGGAGGAGACTTGGCAAAATATTACAAACATGTACAACGCTAGAAGTGGGAAGGAATTTAGATCTGTCGCTGCTCTTAAACAAAAGTATAATAATTTAAAAAAGGGAGCTAAAGAAAAAGTCGCGGCAGAGAAACTAAAAACCCATAAAAATGGATTGACAGCCACTAATATTACAGGTAAGAGAAAGAATCTAAATATTATGTCATCTATACATCACAGTAAAATTTAACCTTATAGTTACGGGAAATAGTAATAATAAATCTTCGGAAGATGAAATTGGCAATAATAAGTCTGCAGAAGAAGATGTTGGCAATAATAAGTCTGCAGAAGAAGATGTTGGCAATAATAAAGCTTCAGAAGACAATGTAGTATTGATAACTGTTATTTCTGAAAACTCTGACAGTGCCTTCATTAATTGGGATACTGTTTCAAATGAGTATAATAGCCAATCAGAAGATAAAAATGAAAGAAGCCCGCATGAGCTGGAGCAGCAATTCAACGTTTTGAAAAAAGAAACAAAGAGAAAACTAACAAAAAATAAAAAGGAGTTTACAATAACTGGGGGAGGAGAAGCTGAACTGGAAGAAATAACAGATAATGATCAAATTATCATCGACATGTTGGGAACTCAAGTTCATGGTTTACCCAGTGTACTGGATTGTGATGGTAAAAGTGCATTATCATTGTTATTGTTTGTACAGTTTGTTTTTAGAAGAATCTGCTGCAAATGGTCCTTCACCTTCAAACGAAAATTGGTCGACATATGTTCCTTCTCAGTTGAAAACTCCCAAAAATAAAAAATTAGCAATAACAACCAACGAAAATGTATCAGCGAAAAGGACCAAATTTTCCAGCAAATTAATAACTGAAAAAATTTCTTTTATTCAGCTTCAAAAGGAAAAATTTCTGGAAGAACATGCTTTGAAAATGGATATTCTCGGTTTGAAAAAACAACTGCTCTTGAAACAATTGTCTGAAAAATGAAATATATTAACAGCATTACTAACAGTATTCTATGTACATAAATGTATTCAAATAAACTATAATCTTGCAAAGTAGTCGTTAATTAAATTGTTTCGCGTTATATAGTTTATTCCATTTCGTCGTATATGTTGAGGAAATGGTGCTGGGATGTTGTTATTTACTAACTCTATTGCTCGAGCTTCATGTCTTGTGACGGGGGGTAATATTTCTCTTTCATCAATAGCAATATTATGTAATATTGCTGTGGCCACTATTACAGCTTGGATTGTTTCCACTTTTAGTTTTAGTCCTAAAGCCAGTCCGGGAAAACGTTGCTTCCATACCCCATATGAACGTTCAACTACATTTCTCGTCCGAATCAACGACTCGTTAAATAAATTCTCAGCTTGATTATTTACGTTTTGCAAGGGAGTTATCAGGTAAGGTTTGATAGGATAACCACTGTCACCAACTAAAACTGCGCTACCGTTATAACCAAAAGTACCAGTTTCAAATGATCTGAATATCATCGAGTTTCTAAAAATATGGGCATCATGACTGGCGCCAGGCCACCTTGCTACAATATTCCGTATTTTCAAATCAGCATCGGCAATGGTTTGCACATTTATTGAAAAAAATTGCTTCCTGTTTCGGTAAGTTTCAGCATTTGGGCCACCAGGCGATTTTATTTTGACGTGACTACAATCTATAGCTCCTATACATTTTGGAAATCTGGCAATATTAAAAAATTTCTCTTTACAAACGGTGATCTCCTCTTCAGCATGTGGCATGTAAATATGATCAGGTCGAAGTGTGGCAATGGCCCGTGATACTCTCTTAATTGTTTTGCTACAAGTGGACTTATGTACTCCTACAAAATCTCCAGCTGTTCTTAAAAAACATCCAGTTGCATAATACCTTAATGTTAATAATACTTGATTTTCGGCGCTTAGGGCATCATTTCTGTAAAGTGAGTGAGACAGTAAAAAATTACTTTCCAAAAAACTTTTAATGAACCTAACCTACCTATCTGTTGGATGTTCTACATCATGCTGTACTTCGTCAACAAGTCTCATCACAGTTTGTGGAGACAGTCGAAAACGGTCTACAAACTCATCGTGGTCCCACATTTCAAAGTGATTAATTCTTTCGCGTACTAGTTTTGGCCTTCTTACGATAACTTCTTCGTCACTGTATGCGTTCACATCATAATCATTCATATTTTGTACTTGAGGATTAGATGTTAAACTTAAATAATACCATGAAATGTAGACTGAATTTTTAACTATCACTTTAACAACAGCTAATTTCTTTGGTTAGAAAAATTTAACAGTTAACCATAAACTTGCAGATAACTACAAATTGAGAAACACTTCTAATTCCCCAACCAAAGGTTATCATGTAACCATCAGTTAACTATCGATGAAAAAACGCACCCTAAGAGGCTGACAACTCATTGTACTTGACGTAATTTCTAGATCATAAGTAATTTCGTATTTTTAATGCAAAATCGTAATTCCTTAGAAATAAAATAGTTCTTGTTATTATTATTATTAACTATTAAATATGCTCTGTCGGTGAGGAACATATGATTCTTCTTCCTGAAAATAGGTCGCTGATTTTAGAAAGTGATATTTCCTAAACTGGCTTGTTATAAATATTAATTTAATAAACGTAAATGCTGGACACATATTAGAAACTTCATCATTCTTTAATACCTACTCCTAAGTGTTTTATACTCAATTTTGAAAAGATATGTATAAAAATGAACAGCGAAAATATATGAGGGATTCTATCGAGGTGAAATATAAACACGACTAAGACCCGTGGCGACCAAACAAACAGAATGAAATGTCAATATTGGGAAAGTAGAACGAACAGAAAAAACGTGGAATTCCTCATTGAATATTTCAATAAAGTTTGAATTTCAAATGAAAAATTTTAAGCATAAGTTAAAAAAACATGATGAGTACATTGACATTTGTTATTTTATGGTACAATTTCTATATTTTATGTACAAGTATTTACACATACTTACTATTATTTTGATTGCTGGTACGAATTATCAGTATAGTCACAATAAAAAATCCACTGTAGGTGTTAAAAAACTATCGATAAGGTCGAGAGCTTTTCGTCTTTCAAGCGTTTCCCTTATCTTCTGGCTTTTGCACTATGTAACTTTTCGATTTTTAAGGTGAAATGACTTCACATGTAAAAGGGCTTTTATGCCTTTCATTCCAGGTTAATGTAACATTGCTTTCAATTCCTAAAGCTAAGGTTTTCTTGATATGCGATCGGCACTTTTATGTATTATGGACTAGACGTTCCTCTACAGTGCCCATCAATCCTCCACTTCCGTTGACAGAAAATCGGACCCACTTCTCACATCGAATTACACAGGCCGCCTACAAAAAAAGACCTGGTTTTGACACAAATATTATGCTAGAGCGTCCTTTTTTTTTGCGAACTTTATAAGAGAATAACGAATAAAAAACGATTTCATGGAACGAAATCAACCACGTTTGATTAAATTTGTTTCGAATACATCAAAGATATACGCTCGAAGTAATGTTAAATAAAATCCAATGATTTTATTAATGTGACGTATTCGAAAGTTAATCAAACGAACAGGATGGATCTGAAAAGTATGCCTAACTAAAGAAAATAACATTTTCGAAGTTGTGTGCTTGCTTATTATAAATTAAAAGCGAAGTGACTCTAACTTATGAAATTAGGTTGTGCCAATAGCCGCTTTACCTGTTTCAAAAACTTTTAGAAATGCATTAAATTAATTTCTTATTGACAAAAATCAGTACCTAATGCAAACGAAATTTTAATTTCGTATTAATTTTATTTAATTAATTTTTTATTTAATCATTAAGGTCCAATAACCTTCAGATGGAGGACTGATATAAATACAGTATTGTAAACAACTCAAATGTTCAGTGCTCATGTTCTTTGTCGTACCCTTCTTTACCAATCATATCTATCCTGTAACAATCGTCTAATCTAGCTCCACTGAATCCCTCGCTTCTCCACCATTTTCCGTGCTTGATCCTTTCGCTTTATTCGATGTCTTCCTAGTTTGTTCTTGTCATGTAATATACTCTGGTTTCGTAGACTTTTTGGCTAATTTATTTTCATCCCGGCTAACACAGTTTTCTTCCTCCGATCACCAAATCTATAAGTTTTGTCTTTATTTCAGCAAATACTGACCTTCTATTTACTCCTGCGATTCCCTTTATTTTTTTAAGGAATCACATCTCAGTAGCTATTATAGTATACTGCATCGTTTACTATTGATGCTCACCACTTTCTGGTACACTTTGTTTCCTGTGGTACCCCTTTCTTACCAAAAAATGTTTTTATCAAGGTGTTACAGAATCTCCTATTTTTCCAACTCTCTGTTTTATTTCTTCGTCTATTTCCCCCGTCTCCTCTATGACTGTACCTCGGTATTTAAAACTTGTGACCTATTCGAGCTCTTGTCCTTCGATTTTAATTTATGCCTTTCCTTTTTCCGTTATTAATTTCCATGCTTATTTTCGTGAGTTTTTATTGATAAAATTCTAGGTTTTGTTGTAATTTTTCAAAATTACACGTATTTCCCTGCCCTTTCTCCTATTTGTGTAATTATAAATATCGAATCTTGCGTACCCATTCCCTCCTAAATCCATGTTGTGATTCGTTCATCTTTGTACTTAGCTTCTGTCGTATTCTGTTTTCTATTCTTCTCGTGGAAACTTTATTAGGTATGCTTGTTAAAGTGATGCTTCTATAATTTGTGCAAATTCTTGCATTTCCTGTATAGTAATCCTCTATCTATGCACCAATCCTAGGTATCTCCTTTTGTTTTAATGTCCTTTAGTATTACATAGAGATCTTTTTTTACCTTTTTTTCCCATGTACTTTATCATCTCAGATGTAATATCATCCTGTTCTGGGGTTTTCTCTGTTTTTATTTTCCGATTGGCCTGTGTAATTCTCTCTAAAGGCATTGATTGTAGCTTGTTTTCTTCTTACTTCTTCAAATTATTGCTTATATATGTCAATTATTTCGTTTTCTGTAGTTAAGATATTTCTGTCTTTATCCAGTACATTTTTAGTGTAGTATCTTTCTTCTACCTTAATGTGACATAAAGCAGTTTTTGTCAGAGCTCTTCCAGGCTTGGTTTTAGCTCTTTCTATTAATTTTAAAATTGCTAAAATTTATTAATTACGCGGCTTTTCCTTTAACAACTATTCCGTAGTGAGCTTCAGTACTATTTAAAAATTCGAAATAATACACTGCTTCTGGCCCAGTGGATAACGACACCTGGTATTGCCAAGCAGAAAATTATAACTATATTAGACATTTTTTTATACTGATTTTAAATGTATACTATTTCCAACATTTTTAGTATATTGTTGTGAATCAATACTCTGTTCAGTATTGGATGTTATTAAAATAAAAACATGAATTCTTGCTTAGATCGTGTATAGAAGACAAACCACCTAGCACGAGAGCGTAAGCAAATATCAGGCATTTTTTGTATTTACCCGGCACCTCCACCACAATGTTACGGTCTTATCGCTACAATTTACGCTAAAGCTATGGTTTCCTAAGAAAGCGGTGCCGCTATCTAGCGGCCGAAATATAACGTGAAGCGGCGGACGTAATAAAACGGCCGTCCAGGGATGTAAACTTAGAAAAGACGGCAACGGTCAAGTGAGCCGATTGTCGTGGAAAATGGACGATCTACACATAGCATTATTACTATATTTGGAAGATGAGGAGTCATCGGAAGAGAGTGGTATATTTAAAAATCGTGCCAAAGAGGGTGCATTTGAAATTTTAATGCGTCGACATCTGCACTGCAACGAAGAAAAATTCAGACACTACTTTCGCTTAACATCAGCGTTGTTTGTTTGTGTACTAAATCATACAAGAGATGATCATATAATAGATACCAAAAGCCAATACACCCAGAAGAAAAGTTATGTATATTTGTTAGGTAAGTGGATGAAGCACAAACAACATAATAATATCATTATAATAATAATTTTAACACCTATTATTAATGTTACACATTGAAATAAATTTGTCCGTCATCACTTAAGACGAAAAGCGCTCTTGATTTGATGCTAGGGCAAGTAAAAATTCTGAACCATTATTACTGGTGGTGCTTGGTGGCGGGCTCTGTTTTGAAAACTCATTGTTTTGACACGACTCGTCTGAAGTAGACATACTGGTGTCTGAAAAGTAATAGGTACAATAGTCGCTGGTGACTTGTTTCATTAGTTATTGGAGAAATCATGTAAATTGGAAAGCTAGTGTTTCGTGTTGAATTCGGTGTTGATGATTGATTGGTTTGCCTTGACGCATTTGAAATATTAATTCAACATTACCAACCAACGATGAAATTTGCATCCTTAATTGAATTTGTTCATACCGTGGATGTTGTTTACTTGAAGAGCAAGTCTGTTTCATCAACTTTATTTTGCGCAGCAGTTACATTTCGCTGAGCTATTCCTTTCAGTAGCTGCAGTCGTTCTTCAGAGTTTGAAATTCTTTTCTTTTTCTTTTCTCTCTCAAATTCATCTTTTCTGACATCCTCTTTGTTATTATCATTTTCATCAATACTGAATGTCGTTTTATTTTCTGTACTTATTGTCAATGTGATATACATATGCCCTGCTCAATATCAGCACGTGTATGTTCCGTGATTTCACTTTCTTGAAGGTCATCTCCAACAACATTGGTAATTGAGCTTCTTTTTAATGAAGGTGTGCTGTCCAGGAATGATAACAGTTCAAACCTCTTCTTCACTGCTTCTCCTCCTGGATCAGTACTAGGTTTTCTTCTATGCCAAATGTAATAATCCCTTACGTACGACCATCTTTTACAGCATTCAACACATGAAAATAAATACAATAACCTAACTGTTTTATTTCTATTTAGGCATTTGGCCACAGGAGGGTAATCTTCTCTAATCTTTACTTTTAATATTATATAGGGATTTAATTAAAATTTCATCCTCGCTGGTCCAAACGGTAGCAGTTGCACTTTTATCACTCATTTTTGTTTATAAATGTTGTTTTCTTTAAAAAAAATGTTCACCGTCTCAGAAGAAAACGTTCACCAACTGTTTGCCATTGCTATGAAGGCCGTAAATTTAAATGGCGGTACTGCTATTTTACGGCCAACGCCTTTAGGAAACCAACGCCAACTGGCTTTAATGGACAATGTTTTTGTGACGTCACACACCGCTACATTACGGCCGCTAGATAGCGGCACCACTTTCTTAAGCTACGGTTTCCTAAGAAAGCGGTGCCGCTATTTATCGGCCGTAATGTAGCGGTGTGTGACGTCACAAAAACATTGTCATTAAAGCCACATGGCGTTGGTTTCCTAGAGGCGTTGGCCGTAAAATAGCAGTACCGCCATTTGGATTTACGGCCGTCATAGCGGTGGCAAACAGTTGGTCAACGTTTTCTTCTGAGAAAACATCATTTCTACACAAAAATGAGTGATGGGTGATGGGTAAGGTTTCATCAAGTTTTCATGTAGAGCAAAAGCTTCATCACCTACAATCACATGTGGTACAATACTATCCGTTCCGGGTAGAGTTTTTGGGGCCGGTATATTTAATGTATTATTTATTATATTTTTTCCTATATTGATTTTTAGGTAGATACCAGCATCTCCTTCTCTACCATAAGAACCGACATCAATTGCTGTAAATTTACAATCCGCATCAACAATTGCTAACAAAGCTATTGAGTAATATTCTTTATTGTTATAAAATAATGATCCACTATTTCGGGGGGCTTTTATCCTTATATATTTCCCATCTATCGCGCCGACGCAGTTGGGAAAATTCCATTTTGAAAAAACTGAGTACTGATTTTTTGGAGTTGATTTTCAGTGGATATCGGTATAACTAACTCGAACAGTCTTCTGATAATCGCGTCGGCAACTTCTCTTACAATGACACTTATCCATGAATGACTTACTCGATACTGGAAAGCAAGTGATCGAAAAGACTCTCCCGTGGCCAAATGCCTAAAATAGAAATAAAATCATTAGGTTATTGTATTTATTTTTTCAGGTGTTGAATGCTGTAAAAGATGGTCGTACGTAAGGGATTATTACATCCGGCGTAAAGGAAAACTTGGTACTGGTTCAGGAGGAGAAGCAGCGAAGGAGAGGTCTGAACTCCTATCAGTCTTAGATAGCACACCTTCATCACAAAGAAGCTCAATTACCAATGTTGCTGGAGTTGACCTTCAAGAAATTGAAATCACGGAACATACACGTGCTGACATTGAAGAAGACATATCTCACATTGATAATACAGAAAATAAGACAACATCCAATCTTCATGACAATGATAATAACAAAGGGGATGTCAGTAAAGATGAATTTGTGAGAGAAAAGAAAAAGAAAAAAATTTCCAACTCTGAAGAACGACTGCAGCTACTGAAAGGAATAGCTCAGCGAAATGCAACTGCTGCCCAAAATGAATTTGATGAAACAGACTTGTTCTTCAAATCTATTGCAAAAATTGTAATATAACTTCCTCGGTATGAACAAATTCAATTGAGGATGCAAATTGCATCGTTGGTTGGTAATGCTGAATTAAGAAGTATTTCAAATGCGTCAAGGCAAACCGATGAATCATCAACACCGAGGTCAACACAAAACACTAGCTTTCCAGTTAACATAATTTCTCCAATAACTAATGAAACAAGTCACCAGCGACAATTGTATTACGTTTCAGACACAAGTATGTCTACTTCAAACGAATCTCGTCAAACCAACGAGTTATCAAGACCAAGCTCGCCACCAAGTACTACCAGTAATAATGGTTCAGAATTATTACTTGCCCCAGCATCAAATCAAAAGCGCGCTTCGTCTTAAATTATGATGGACAAATTTGTTTCAATATGTAACAATAATAGATATTAATATTAAAATAATTAATATTATAATGATATTATTATATTGTTTGTGCTTACCTTAGAAATATACATAGCTTTTCTTCTGGGCATATTGGCTTTTGGTTTCTATTATATGGTTTTAAAGTTAAGTTATCTCTTATGTAATTTAGTACATAATCAAACAACACTGGTGTTAAGCGAAATTGTCTGAATTTTTCTTCGTTGCAGTGCAGATGTCGACGCACTGAAATTTCAAATGCACCCTCTGTGGCACGATTTTTAAAAATATCACTCTCTTCCAAACGAGACTTCGTCATTCGATGACTCCTCATCTTCCAAATATACTAATAGTGCTATATCTAGATCGTCCATTTTTCACCGCAATCGGCTCACTTGTCAGTTGCCGTCTTTTCTAAGTTTACATCTCTGGACGACCGTTTTATTATGTCCGCCGCTCCACGTCATATTACGGCCGCTACATAGCGGCACCGCTTTCTTAGGAAACCGTAGCTTTAGTAAGCCGTAGCATAAGTCCATTATTAATTAATCTTTGTTTAGTCGAACGTAACTACTGTATAAGCAATTCATGTTTTACACAGTTTTTGGATGTTCCATTTAAATATGTATTATGTTTATTTACTATGTGGCCCACTTTATTTATCTTCGTTTATTTATGTGTCGCTTGATAAAGAATAATTCCCCGCAATATAAATACTAGTGTCATTTTTACAACATAACATACGTGATCACTTCATATGTAGGATTGCTTCTAAATACTTTAAACTGATGCTTTTTTAAAGAGCACACATCCTGTAAGGTTATCCTATTATCTGGTGTAATACATTTAAATTCCTTTTGAAACGTTTCTACCCAGGCAAAAAGTCCCGAAAATTATAACTCTCATATTATAAGGAAATTTTTAAATATCAAAATATCTCAGAGCTTCTATTGCGCTTCAGAGGGCAAATAAAGTCGATCCTATTTAGTTAGTTGCTACATCATGTTTGTCACCTGTGCAACATGAAAACACAGTGATCGGGAGGTGTACGATATTATTATTATTCTTTAAAAATACGCCATAAATTAAAATAAAGTATATCAATAAATACCTGATGTACTAAATTTATTTGGACGAATTGTAAGCTAACAGACGCATTTGCATCAAGTTTTTTGCAGTGTCACTATTGAAATTATACGAAATCGATATAGCAATGACCAGGAAAAACAGGCAAAAAATGAATACAATGCAATTACATCAAGCTATCGTCTGTCGTCGTAGTTCGGTCGAAGTGAATTTGTAGCTTAGTTGATAACATAAATGCGAGGTAAATATCGTTTATGAGTGCATGTCTGCAAGCTGAAGCTTCCTGACGCAAACTGATCTCATAAAAGTTGGGGTGAAAGATCCCACTACTACCTAATGGTTTGTTACGATATGTTGTCCGTGCATCTAGACACTGAATTTTGTTTGTTTTCAAATACATTAAGCCGGCATAGTAGACGATTTCAACGAGTTAAGCTCGATATGTAGTACTAAAGTAAATGGACATACATGTAACAAACATATAGTTTTATTTGTTTCGTATTTAGGGAAAGTTTCCATTTTCTCAGTCAGGTGAAATAAAAATTACCATTTTAAACAAAAAACTTTGCCTGGAACATTTCTTTTATGTCTACTAGATATAATCGATTATTACGCTGTATTATGCTATAAGTTGTAAAGTATAATTTATTACTCGGTTTTAACAAGTTCCTTCAGGATTTATTGTTCCACTTTAACTATACATAATATAGCGTCCATTTCGAAATCGAAAACAAACAAGAGCAATTAAATAAATGGGCGATCTGTTCTGTAATGATATACATAATTCAGAAAACAAGCGCTAAAGTTTAATTTGTTTCATACACTAGAGCATTAGTATAATAATTCTGAAATACTGGAAAATGTATTTTCGCTACGTCCATTGAATGTACAGTAAAACATTTGAAGAAAATACATTATTTGACTTATTTACCTGTTCTGATTGTCATTATAAACTTATTTATTCATTACTGTGTCTTACATATATACCTTTATACGTAAAACGTATATGTATATATGCATGTGTTTGAGATACACACATACATTAAGTGCCATTGTCGATAATCGAACGCACAGACACCGGTGTTCTCCACGTGCACTGATGAGACCTCATAGGTCGAAACACCGGTGTCTGTGCGTTTGATTATCGACAATGGCACTTAATGTATGTGTATATCTCAAACACATGCATATAGACATATACGTTTTACGTATAAAGGTATATATGTAAGACACAGTAATTATTTACTGCTTGATGTTAGTTTTAACATCCATGTGTTCACACTTTTCATTTTCGTTTTGATTGGTGACGCCACCTAAGGCTCTATTATACGAGATACACTATTAACATACAGGCCTCTGTATAGCAGAACATGCTGTCAGAAGCCATCGCTTTTTCCGTGTCATCTTTTGGGTGTTAGATGTCGCTGTGATACTCTCACTACATTTAACATGCGAAAATGACATAGGCAGCGATTTAAGTCTTGAAGCTATTGTCGAGAAACTCCACGTGCACTGATGAGACCTCATAGGTCGAAACACCGGTGTCTGTGCGTTCGATTATCGACAATGGCACTTAATGTATGTGTGTATCTCAAACACATGCATATATATGTCGCAGCCTGTTACTGAAATTAGCCGTTTCATGAAAAGTCTGGACAGTTCATGAAATGCTGCCACATAATGAAACGAATAAATAGTACGTAAAAAGGCCAAATTTTGTAGACGTTACATGAAACGTCAGCGTACTTCTGCCTCTTGGTGAAAACGTTAAGAGTTACACTAAGTGGCTGACTCCGTTGGTCATTTAATGTAACGCTGCTAATCAAACACATAACCTAAAAATGGCGGCATCAGACAGTTCCAGTTGTGTTCAACAAACGCAATTTTATAAAAAGTTGGAAGAGTTTTATTTACAGAAGCCGCTGCGAAAGCCCCACACAAAACAAAAAATTGAAGCAATTATACAAGAAATTGCAGTGGCCAAACAAAAAAAGTAAGTGAACCTGTTAAAATTACCTAATTAGGTTAGGTTTGCTGTTTGTATTTTCTACTGTTCTAAAAGAAGTTTGTCTTTTAGGGGAAGAAAGGAACGGCGAGAATATTTTTTACTACAAACATATGATGTTTTAACAATTGCCGATCAGTCACATTTAATAAAGAAACATGAAAGCGGAAGTGATATTGAATTCGTAGTTGCATACGAAGAATTGTATGAAAAATTATATGATTATCACGTCAACAAAACAGGACATGGTGGCCGCGTTAAAATGGAAGCTGCCCTAAGAAATAAACTTAGTATTCCACGTCCGGCTATAGAATTTTTTCTTCAGTGCTGCAAGAGCTGCAATGAAAAGAAGCATGGCAAACAAAAAATTGTGATACGGCCTATTGTCAGCAAGGATTTTAATGAAAGGGGGCAAGTGGATTTGATAGATTTCCAGTCACTTCCTGACAAACAGTATAAATGGATAATGAATTATCAAGACCACTCCACAAAATTCTTATTCTTACGACCAATGGAGACTAAGCGTGCCGAGGAAGTTGCTTCAAACTTACTAAGTATTTTCCTTTTAATAGGAGCCCCTAAAATCCTTCAGAGCGACAATGGACGTGAGTTTGTAAATAAAGTAATTGTTGAATTAAAAGATATGTGGCCTGAGTGTATCATTGTACACGGCCGTCCTAGACATCCCCAGAGCCAGGGAAGCATTGAAAGATCGAATCAAGACGTGGAAAATATGATACGAGCTTGGATGACTGACACAAAATGTAAAAGATGGGCTACAGGCCTTCAGTTTGTGCAGTGGCAAAAGAACATCTCATTCCACAGAACAATAGGGCGGTCGCCATATAAAGCACTGTTTGGCTGTGAACCCAAGATTGGATTATCTTCTAGTAATATTCCCTCAGCGCTTGCAGTAACATTGGCAACTGAAGAGGAGCTGATGGGAATTATAAATGAAGGAGAAGGTCCAGTTGCCAAAAATACGGACGCACGTGAAACCATCAAAAATGCCACTGCTGTATCTTTGCCGGAAGAAGAACAAGAGGAAGCAAATATAAATGGCCATCAAGCACCAATGTGTGAAAATTGTTTGCAAGTTGCCAGCCCTGTTGATGTTTGTCAGCAAGGATCTTTGGTATTGTGCAATTTATGTCATGTCAGTGAAAGCATTACCAAAGAGCGCAACGAAGCTAGAAATAAAACTGAAGAAGCAGCTAAGAAAATGTTAAGTAATTCTGCGAAAAAAATGCCAAGTTTTAATATAGGCGATTGCGTATTACTGAATATTCCCAAAGTAGACAGAGGTCCAGGAGATTCCAGGAATATTATTTGTCTGATAATTGACCAGAAAAATGGAGTAAATCAGGTTGCTACTAAGTACGGCACGATAAAAGGATGGTTCGGTGCCGAAAGCCTTACTCTTGCGGGTTCAGCATTTCTAGACAAAAAGGAAATCCCTTTAGAAAAATTACTTAGCTTAAGAGAAGCAGTTACATTGGAGTCAGGTGGTCAAGGCATGCTAAAATGTGCGTGTAAACCTAGCAAACAACATTGTACTAGAAATAAGTGCATCTGTAAAAAAAATTACGTACTTTGTAACAGCCGTTGCCATAATAGTTTGCCGTGTTTTAATAAATAGTCACTTCGGCATATCTTAATATTTTTATTTTTTGTACCAGTGTAATGATAAGTGCAATAAACAGTTTACCTTCAAATAAATTTATTGTTGTTATAATATAATATTATTACACTAAGCGGTATATAAAGCGGCATTACGAGAAAAGACCTAGGTATGTTAGTTGTCAGCCAGTTAGTGTAATTTACTACGTTTTCACCAAGAGGCAGAAGTACGCTGACGTTTCATGTAACGTCTACAAAATTTGGCCTTTTTACGTACTATTTATTCGTTTCATTATGTGGCAGCATTTCATGAACTGTCCAGACTTTTCATGAAACGGCTAATTTCACTACCAGGCTGCGACATATACATATACGTTTTACGTATAAAGGCACAGTAATTATTTACTGCTTGATGTTAGTTTTAACATCCATGTGTTCACACTTTTCATTTTCGTTTTGATTGGTGACGCCACCTAAGGCTCTATTATACGAGATACACTATTAACATACAGGCCTCTGTATAGCAGAACATGCTGTCAGAAGCCATCGCTTTTTCCGTGTCATCTTTTGGGTGTTAGATGTCGCTGTGATACTCTCACTACATTTAACATGCGAAAATGACATAGGCAGCGATTTAAGTCCTGAAGCTATTGTCGAGAATCTCCACGTGCACTGATGAGACCTCATAGGTCGAAACACCGGTGTCTGTGTGTTCGATTATCGACAATGGCACTTAATGTATGTGTGTATCTCAAACACATGCATAATTACATATACGTTTTACGTATAAAGGTATATATGTAAGACACAGTAATTATTTACTGCTTGATGTTAGTTTTAACATCCATGTGTTCACCCTTTCATTTTCGTTTTGATTGGTGACGCCACCTAAGGCTCTATTATACGAGATACACTATTAACATACAGGCCTCTGTATAGCAGAACATGCTGTCAGAAGCCATCGCTTTTTCCGTGTCATCTTTTGGGTGTTAGATGTCGCTGTGATACTCTCACTACATTTAACATGCGAAAATGACATAGGCAGCGATTTAAGTCTTGAAGCTATTGTCGAGAATCTCCACGTGCACTGATGAGATCTCATAGGTCGAAACACCGGTGTCTGTGCGTTCGATTATCGACAATGGCACTTAATGTATGTGTGTATCTCAAACACATGCATATATACATACAGCACGTGTCAATTTTCATTAGCCATAGGCGATTATTCATGCAATACGTGACAACATGGCACCCCCTACTTTTCTCTTCAATGCGAGCGCGACCGATACAAGCTCAAGTTAGCAGTAGCTGTTGGACTATTGACATGGAAGTTTGTACTGCGCTTAGAAATAATATTTACGCCTTGCAAGGATTTTTCTTTTTCCTTTCAGTAAATGCAGAGAATTATTAAGCATGACACAAACAAAAGCGTAATTCTAATAAAATTAAAAATAAGGTAAATAAAAAAGGATTCTGAAAATAATAATAAACAACTAGATCGCGTCGGCCATTTGATGATGACGGATTTTATTGCAGACTATATCGGAACGTGTTCGCAGCTAAACATTTAATGTAGAAGTGGCAAGATCGGAGAAAGTCGCTGTGATGTCGATTGTTGCCGGGAGACACACGTTGCCACGTATTATTTGTATACGTATAAATCGCATGTAAACATTGAATCCCTATAGCTAATGAAAATAGACACATACGGTATACGTTTTACGTATAAAGGTATACATATATGTAAGACACAGTAATTATTTACTGCTTGATGTTAGTTTTAACATCCATGTGTTCACACTTTTCATTTTCGTTTTTTTTATTTATTCATTTCATTTTTTATTTATTTAATGTAGAGATAGAGTTACATCAGGAAACACCCATATTTCTCTATATACATATATAATACGGTTATGCTAATATTACATTAAATAGGACTACAACTAATCCCTAACACATCAAATCATAATAACTGACAATAAAAGTGCAATTTACAGACATTCAAACAGTAAGTATAGATATATATACAAGAATATACACAAGTGTACTAAGTATTCCCCCTTTCATGACCTAGTAAGTTCACCAAGCTAATCAAACTTTCAAAAGAACAATGAAAGAAATCCTCATAATTTGATAACGAGTTTAGCTGTGCTCAGTTCTCAAATTTTGGTAGTATTGACTTCAGTTGTTTCCTTAAATTTCCGGCTATATCATCAATTCTGCTTGCAACGGTGTTGCGAGTTAAGATATTATTTCTGAATTTTTTTAATTGTTGTGGACTCAAAATTTCTGCTGCTTTAATAATGCATTCTTGAATAAATTCCCTTTCGTTGAGTGTTTTCGACTTTCTTGCGGTTAAATGTGATAGCAAATAACTGGTTTTTACAGCAGACAAACCAGCAAACTGCAATAGAGTTTCTACATATTAAACATAAAATTTTATTTCTTGCTTGAATACAAAAATATTGTAATTCCCATTTTTCATGGAAATTGCGATGTTCATCTTCAATTAATCGTTTCTTACTCATACTGGTAGAGGGCTTTGACATTATTTTAAGTGATAAAAATCATATATAAATTTATCACTTTATGACACTTATAACAAAATATGATGTCTTTGGAAAAATCTTTTATAGATTAAATAAAAAACAATTATTATTACCTTGCATGGAAATAATTTTTTTTAAATACTTGATACTAACCTTGCCGGGCCGCAGACAACTTGTAGGGCTGGTTTGACATGCCAGCTGTAGATGTTACGTTTTACTGTGTGATATTCGTGACGCACAATTTTACACAACCAAAAAGCAACCCAAGTATTTCACGTTAAATGTTTTTCTCTTTGTCGATAATTAGACAAATTGCGTTTAATAGAAGACAAATGTATTACTTATCAAATTTGTTTATCTAAATATTATAATTAAATTATTTGCATTTGAAATGTCTTTATTAACCCAAATGTAAGATTGGGGGAGATTCGCTCAGAAGCTGAACGACCACTTAATGGTGACCTCCTGGTTACGTACTGGTATTAATCAATTAGATTATTTGACCTTATGAAATAGACTATTTTTACATCACTAGAGAAGTGGGAAAATGGACTGTTAACATTACAGTAGCTCCCACAGGCGGTTATT
Source organism: Amphimallon solstitiale (assembly GCA_963170755.1). Taxonomy (NCBI): domain Eukaryota; kingdom Metazoa; phylum Arthropoda; class Insecta; order Coleoptera; family Scarabaeidae; genus Amphimallon; species Amphimallon solstitiale. The sequence continues at coordinate 27,079,421 of OY720680.1, forward strand.
TCTTGTGCTCTGAATTGGCCTTTTTTTATAGATATAATAAAGCCTCGTCCCAAATAAACAGCTACTACTTTGCGATGCACTTAATCTCCCAGGGGGACCAATAACTGCATCAAACGACACTATCTACGGAGCACTACTATGTAAAAGCGTGGCAAGACCGACAATTAGGTGGGTCGCTTTTCTACCACAAAAAACGACCGCCTTTATCATCTAAGCAATGGAAAGAATGGCTTTTGCTTTGTTGCTGAATGTTTGGGCTCACAGGTTAGAAAATGATTTTCTCGCTTTAAACTCTAATCAAAAGATTCCCATGAGGTCTCTCTAAAATTGTACGGGAAAAATGTGAGTCACAAAATAACTTGAAAAATAGAAAAGAAAGGAAATCAAAACTGAGTTAGCGTAGAATTTAGAATTTATAAATTAATGGGAACGCAGGATATTTGAATGTGAACCCGAAGCGTCGCTTCACTACTTTATTCAATTCACTCTAGAGTATACATGACTTTTCGTGTTTTGACAAGTAAATTGTTGCAAATTTTAAAATCGCCTTCAACATTTGTTTGAATTAATTTTTGTAGTTACTAACTACCTCCTGTAAATAAACAGCAAAGATTTTAAAGTTTTACAATATTCGTTGTAGACTTTTTAATTCTATCCCAAGGGAGTTACCTGATTGAATTATTTATTAAAAATGAGATTGTTAATTCTGAAATGAAAATATTCGATACCTTGAACCATTTTTTGGTGTATTTTTAAGCAATCAATATGTTATATAATATCTGTATATAATTACATTGTACCGTCATTTTGTTCGAATAGATTTAGAAACTCCTTCCTCAACTCGACTGGTACGATTGTGCGACCGTTAAGGGATAATACCAAAATTTATAACTCAGATAAATTGTGTATATATTACATTTTTATCGTTCGGCAATAATAATAAATAATATATCTTTCTTTTTTTACTGTCTTGTAGCTAAGCGGGGTATTTCCCGCGGATATCGGTTCATAGGCAGTATACAAGCACTTTTTCATCAAACGGTCACATATGAAATGGGTCGAGCTTTTAACATTCTCAAACGATCGGGCTTATCGTGATGAATGCGTATAAATGATTCTGTAGTAATAATCTTTTATACGATACCCATGTAGATAGAATGAAAATGTTGAAAATACAGGCACAGGCATGGAATACAGGAAAATAACGGCTGTCACATAATTAAAAGTCAAAACGCAATATGTAATTTAAAACTTTATTAGGTAAAGAGTAATTTATTAACTGATTTAAAAGATATTAACCTTCTCTGATATTAATAAATGTTTGAATTAGTCTTAGTAAAAGTGTAGAAACTCACAGAAAATAACTAGACTTATTTGCTCGCATTTGTTCAGGTTTAAGCCAACAATCATTTTCTCACAGGGCCCATTTCAAAAACATCATTTATTATTTTTTTATAATTTATTTAATTAATATTATTTGAGAAAATTTAAATTAATTAACCCCTCTAATATCATAATATTTTGTTACCCACTCGTGGGGATAATACCATAACAATACATATAACTAATCATGTTCAACAACATTCCAGAATTATATTGTAGATTTGCTATCACTTATAAAATTATTAGTTTTAAACAGTGTAATTACTTTTCTAGAAATATTGTTATACCACCTTCAATATGTTTCATTTATCTTAGCTTTCTATTCAGTTTGTTGTGACCGCTAAAAATGCAAGATTTTGATAAGATAGAGGATTTGCAAAATCCTAAATGTCAATTTGACATTTCACATGAAAATTCGTAGTTTATTATTTCAGTATGGATCCTAGTTAGTTAAAACAAGTTACGATTGTTTTGTATTTCTTTTAAACTGTAGATCGTATGTCGATACCTATTTCGTATACATAATAGATAAATATTTTTAATTTGTATATTCAATTATCCTTCCTTTTTACATTGATATGTGATGAGTAAAGCAACGTTTGTATATTGTACTTACATATATAAACTTCGGTTGAAAATAGAAATGCAAGAGAGAACAGATAATGGTGTTATGCATGATTTAATATTTCATAACGGTTACACAAGTACTGACACTTATTGCAATGCCCAACTGTTCATTACTTCATTGCGTCTGTTATATATGTGAAATTGACTTCTTTCGCTGGTACCAGATGGTGCAGATTGGAATCTGAAAGGAAAAGCTAAAAAACGTTCCATATATCGTAATTGAAAAGGGTGTGTGCGCTTTTTGCTCTGCACGATTTTCCAAAAAGTTAATACGGAATAATAAATAAAACAAATTGACGGGAGTAAATATATACAACATGATCTTCCCAATTTTGAGATTATTTTTTAAAATATACACGGTACTTTTAACACTAATACTATTACAAAGTAAAATACAAATGAAAGATATTATAAGTTTTAGTGTTATATTAATTACATTTCCTGAAGGCCCCGGCATGCGAGTTTTTAATTGTTGGTGCATTTTTACTTTATAGTAAATAGATAAAAAATCTCGACCTCGAGATTTTCGCAGATCTTTACTTTTTGATATCTGATGACGAAAAAGCGGTGTTTGCAAACATGTTGTGTGTCTGCATGTCTTTAACTGTGATAGCGGCAAAACGGTTAAAACTATCAATACCAAACTATATACCTAATTAGGAGTATTATTTCTCTCTCTAAATATTATTAGATGTTTAGTCAAATCGGTGGACCAGAAGTAGTAGTTCACTTTATGGAAAAAAACAAATTTCACCAATATCTCATCACTTACTGAGTTTAGAGAAATTTCCAAAGATCATAAAAATTCTCAACAGTGAATTTGAAGGCAACTGAATAAAACAACTTTTTAAAAGTAAAAGTTTTTGCGATACTTAATTGTTATTTCATTATATCGGTAGTGTTTCGATGACAATTATGTTATCAATAAGACTCAGGTTGGTTAAAATTTAACAATCATGGTTCTTATTTGCTAAGAATAATGTCATCAGCAATAACACTCTTTATAATTTTTTTTGTCAATACTGGTAACATAATAAGTAATAGCTCATTCAAGTGTACAAAAGTATTTAGAGTTAGATTTGATAGTCTTGACTACTACTTCAGTAAGTGGGCGTACGTGTTTTTAAAAATGACTACAGCATATCCCCACAGCTCGTCCTCTAATTTGGGGTTTACAGTACATATAAAAGCTTTATAAGTACAACTTGAAATTTATGGCTTACTTAGACTTAGCTATTACAAACAATGTTTAAGATAATTAACGGTACCTGTTCATAGTACTGTTGATTTCGTCAAACATACTAATATCTTATTCTTTAATTACAAATTTTCAAGAACTTAATGGTACTTAAAAACGGCACGCTACTAACTTATACTATACACCTACGAGGAAAGAATAGACAGGAGAGAGTCTCCTTAATAATAATATTTGTCCAAAGTCGTAACTCAATATGGCCGCCGCAATGCATAGGCGTGCACAAATATTTTGTATAGGGTATATGAACAATTCGTATATTCTCGAAAATCATTTAAAATTGGTTCTTCGTCCAATAATAATTAAAGTAATATCGTGAGTGCATTATTTTTTCAATCCTTTTATTCTTTTTAATATAGTAACATTTAATATTATGTATTAAAGAAAACATTAAAAAAAACATGCCTAGAATATGTATGTTACGCCACTGAACACATAATCAAACATACCGGATATATGACAAGTTATTCAAAATACTCATTTTATAAATTATGATTGGTCAATATTGCCATAACTGACCTGCCTTAAATTTGTAACTTCCGTCTAAATAATACCTATTCCCCCACCAGTTTATTATCTCTCCTGTTCTATTCTTTCCTCGTAGCTATACATATAGATGGTTGGGGTATCGGTGCGTTATCTGAATTCATTACTCTATTTTTATATTTACTTTCTTATAGGTAGTACAAGGAAGTACATATTATGATGATGAAAATTTTCGACCTCGAGATTTTTGCAGGTGTCTACGTTTTGAAGTGCACTGTTACCGTAAAAGTGGTTTTAAAAAACCTTTATCTCTCTCTCTCTCTCTCTCACTCTCTTTCTTCCCAACTGACCACGATAGCGGTCAAAGGGCTAAAGCTATCAATTTCAAATTTTACATTTACAAGTATAATAACCCTCTTGAGATCTGATTAGATTTTCAGTAAAATCGGATAACCAGAAGAAGTAGTTTACATCAGAGAAAAAGTCGAAATTTACCAATATTTCGTCAACTACTAAGCCTGAACAAACTTATAAATAATTCAAATATACCAGAAAAATGTTATCAAGAACGATTTTCGAAATTTTTACCGGAAGTAGGTCTTTTACTCTTATCGAAAATAGTTTTCTGAGAATATCTTACACGTCATACTTTCTAGGCAGGTAACATTATGACAATAAAAGAATTTAAAGCTTGAGTTTCAATACTTTTTGTATAAATAAAATTGAAAATTCGAACCGGAAGTAACTCTCTTACTCTTATAAAGTAGCACTTTTTTGCAAATATCTCGAAAAGTATGCTTTCTATAAAGATTTTGTATTTACGAGTATAATCTTCCTCTACAGATCCGATCAGATTTTCAGTAAAATCGACAGACCAGAAGTAGTAGTCTTCAGTAAAAAAATCGAATTTTGCCAATATTTCGTGAACTACTAAGTTTAAACAAATTTATAATGAATTTATATGTACTCAACATTAAATTTGAGAAGAATTTTATTAAAAAAGTTTTTTGAAATTTCTACCGAGAATAGGTCTTTTACTCTTATCGAAAATCAGTTTTTTGGGAATATTTCGCAAGTCATGCATATTAGACAGGTACGTTACGAGTATAAAAGTATTTAGACCTTAATTTTTAATACCTTTCGTAAAAAAAAATTCAAAATACGGACCGGAAGTAACACTTTTACTCGAATCGAATAGCGATTTTTTGCAAATATATCGTAACTTATGCATTCCATATATATTTGTCAAGAGTACAAAAGTATTTAGAGCTGGATTTGGAGTATATTTTGTATAAATGAAATTTCAAAATTCGGACCGGAAGTAACACTTCTACTCTTAGCGAGTAGCACTTTTACTTTCTTATACGTAGTATAAGGAAGTATTGTGATGACGAAAATATTCGACCTCTAGATTTTTGCAGATGCCCATGTTTTCAAGTCTCCTGATACCAAAAAAGTGGTTTTTGAAAAACGTTTCTCTCTCTCTCTCTCTCTCTCTATCTCTCTCTCTGAGTTTGTATGTGACCATGATAGCGCTGAAACCGCTGTAGATATCACTTCCAAATTTTGTAAAATATGATTTTTCTCATGTTTTTACAATTAATATTGTAAATTCCAGATCATTGTTCTATTTCAATTTTATAATTAGAGTGTAAGATATTACTACTAAGTTTGACGAAATTAATAGTACTATGAACAGCTACCGTAAATGATCTTAAAACACTGCTTGTAATAGCTTAAGTATAGGTTTAAATAAGCTATTTCTGTAAACTTCAAATCAGTGGTGTATACGCTAGTGTACAGGAAACGCGGTTTTAATCAGTGCTACTGAAGATGACAGCATATTTGTCGAAATACGTAGTTAGCTTTTAAACATTTTTGTGGTAAAGGTGTTAGTGTGTTTTATGTTACTTCAATAGGAATTTCAACAGACAAAATGTTGTCCCTTAAATTTGTATTATTGGTGATATATGAGAATCAAGAAGCACAATTGTTAACGATTAAGAAAATGTAAGTATTCGCATTTAATATTGTAATGAAATAAGTCCACAAAAGGAAAGTAAACATCGGCGCGACGCACCGTAAATAAGTCATAAATCATTCACACATATGGACTGCGTAAGCGACAGAAAGTCTGGTTCTTCTCTCGGGCTATCGAGAATAAAGCGAGAGGTTTCGCGTATATTTCCAGAGTCTTATATGCCGATATAAAAAGCGGCCGGTTCCCAGAAAGAAGGAATTCGTTGAATAGTATTCGTACAGTGCAAATAAACATAAATAACGTGAATAGTGCAGTTTTATTATTGTTCACAAAATACTGACATAAGTAGTAGTGATAGAAATAAATACGTGTGTTAATTTATTTGTAGTAGTTTTAAGTGCGATACATTTATTTTCCATTTTTATATTGTGATTAGTTTTAAGTGTGTAAATATACAGACTGTTTCAAAACTTTTGCACGAGTTGTTTATTTCGACCGCGAAAACGCTCCAATATTAAACCCAGGATAATATATCAAACAGGTCTATTGGCGTACGAGCTCAGACTATAGAAAGGTAATGGTATTTTAGAGTTTTATTAACTAATTCGTAATCTAATAAACTAAACGGTTATTCTAATCTATTTTGCTTCAACAAAATAATTTTTGTCGAAAAAATATAGTCATTGAATACTTGAAAAGAATAGGGTCTTTAATAAATAATATGTGTATATGTCTAAAATAAGCTTCTTTGCTTTAGGAAAAATGTTCATTATATAATATATTTAGAGTCAAAAGATTTAAATACGGCAACCCAACAAAGACTTTGGGAATATGTATCTTTCCTGTAGTAATATTCTTTATTTAATATTGAATTAAATATCTCAGAGTTTTAATTTATAATCTCTGTTTCTTTGATGATTTGTTCTTTATACATTACATAATATTAAGCATTATAAAATGTAATATACAAATTTCGTTTTGATAGCCCGGGGACAAGGCCTTTATTAAGAACTTATTTTCTAATCTGAAGCATGCAAAAGTATCTCGGCGAGTTATAAAATTTAATTGAAATATTGTTTGCTACTTTGTTGCATTGAACTGCTTGAAAATAAGAATATTTAGGACAAAGGCAAAAGCGGACACCGAGGCACAATTGGGCACTTTTATAAAAATATTACATCGTTGTGCCATCTCGCAGGTAATGGTCGAATTTAAGTCTAGACGTGTTGTAAACATGTTGTTCATGGGGAACGCATTTAAAAGCTTTAGTGAAAAATGTTGAATATTCACGCCAGTGATCTTAATTCCGTATATCTTTCACCAATCTACAAATAATGTTAGCGTTGATGCCTTGGATCGCTTTCTGGTGATTAGCTCATTTTCGCCTTCTTTTGATGTGATTATATAAACTTAAAGTTAAATCCGTGCTTGGTAATATCGAATTACTTTACATTTAGGTAGTACCGTGGGGCACAACCGGACAAGGCAAGACCGGACATATCTGGTCATGCCCCGTCCACATGCAAGAAGAGCAGTTCCAAAAGCTCCCCGTAAACGCGGAAAAACCGCTAATTTAACTGACTTGTCATATAAAAACGAATTGACAGAAGCATTAAAGAACCAAAGAAAAAAATTTAACTAACAAAATGAAACAAAAACCTGTAATAAAACGAAAGAACAAAATACAACGAAAAAACAGAAAAAAACATTTTCAATTTCTGACAAGACCAAAACGTGGCATATAGTGCAAAGAAACATATGCTGCAACTTCAAAAAATGACGGGTGGGTGCAATGTTTGGATTGCGCAAAATGGGCTCTTAGGGGTGCACTGGTCTACCAGAGGAAGATTTGCATACTTTTAGATGCAGCAAGTGTAGCTACTCTTAGATAATGGTAGGTCCGGTTTTGCCCCATCAAGTGACCGGTTGACCGCCTTCGTTGGGGTAAAATTGGACAATGCAAACTTTACAAAAATGTTTGTTTTCTCTTGTAAAAATATACTTTTTCTGTTTAGGTGTTTCTCAAAGAAAACCGAAGTGACCTTGTTTTTTTATATAAAATAAAGATTTTTATTTTGTACTTCATTTTTGTCTTAAGTGTCCGCAATGGCTCGTAAGAAGACGTTACTCCATCATGGTAATGCGCCATCACAAAGCAGTCGGATTGTACGAGAAAAAACGGATGAAATACAATTCCCAGCTACCCTATTTACCGGATCTGGTCCTCCCTTCAGACTTTCCCTTATTCAAGTCTTTTATTGTAAGTTTACCTCCCAGAAATTAATCTTTATAATTGAGTTGAATCTAATATCATTAATGGGATACTACATATACAGGTGTTTCTCCAAAAAAAAAATGTCAATACATGTTTCAAATAAATGGCATTTTTAATAAGAAACACAATAGATTTTCTTTGTTTTGCTTTACAAAAACTCATTATGAACTTCATATAAATCTGTAACTAAACGGAAGTAAACGCTTTTGTGGTTTTTACCAAACAAATTAAATCTGTTTTACGTGTCAAAAGTATGAGCAAAACTGTAGAGCAGCTTTTATATTGCGTTTAGTGGGTATTCGAATATACATATCCTGCAAAATAAACTCTTACTGCAGATGAGAGAAATATAAACTTCTCTTTCATTTTGTTTTGTATTCTTTTGTTTAGAATTATTCGATGGAAAGCCTTTGTCTTTTCATAGAATTAAATTAGGTTTTCTTTTAAACAACTCAAGTGGTAATTTAATTCTAAGCGTCGCCTAACGAATGAAGTAAATGGAAAAGTCGTTTAAATTCAAACGAGAAGACTTCGATGTACTTATGTATTTATTGAAATGGCAATTAATTAATTGTCTCGTCTCTTTAACAGTTTAACGCTCTAGAATATTCATGCAGTCCCTATTTCTTATTACTGCGTTGCAAAATAATAGATAATCTAATTCAATTTTATGTGCAGAAACATTGATATATGAAACTACGTTAGGTACATGTTTCCGAAGTGGTTAATGAAACTTATTATCATATACTACCAATGTTCATACTAAAAACTATGAGATTGTAATAACCATACGAGCATACATTGCTCGGTAGCCAGTCATTCTGGGTATTTATATACAAGGTATGATAGATTAATTCCTAAAATAAGGGCGCAATATCACCCGTAACGTCATTGCTTGAGAATTACATGTGTGTTCATATTTTCATGCCTAAATTGTAATTTTATAAAGCCAGTTTTTAGTTTGCTACTGCGATAGAAATTCATATTTGCTCTTGTACTAAGAGGTAACAACGGCAATCAAAATTTTGGGCAGCTTATTTATGTCCTTTTTTTGTTAAAATCCATAAATTCGCTGCTGAAATATTATACCTGTTGCAAGTGACATTTAGTAAAAGTGTTATGAAAAGGTCTATTTAAATGGCATATGAAATTCAAAGAAGGACCAGAAAATATGAACGATAACCTCAAAAGCGAGCAAGCAAAAGCAAAAGCGAATGACGCAGAAGAATTATTTAGAAAAAGGTAATTTTATTAATCGATTTTGGGATTTCTGAAAAGAATTCGGAATTTGACGAATTAAAAATTTTTGATATTGCGGCTGAACTTTTATCAATTTGTCATTTGCTTTCGAGAGTTACTATGAGGGGTGAATCTAGATGCTTTTTGTAAGAAAATACAATGAAACAACAGAATATGCAATAAAATCCCAGTGTTCATCGATGATAGTGTCTTTCTTCCACCACAAGAAAATAGTCCACTAAAAATTTATTCCATTAAAACAAACATTGCACCAAGTGGCAGAATCAAAATTTTAGCCAGATTACTGTGGCTTTGTATATACTATTTAGGAACCAGAACTGTACATCTTCCAAAAGGCAACACACCATGCCTTTATCCTTCTATCGTTGAATAGTTTGCGACCACGCTTCCAGTTCTTCCAAAGGCCGACATCTTTTACTCATCAGAGTAGGCGTGGATCTCATTATCAGCTTGGACAATCAGAATATGAATGAAATTATTGTTTACTTTGTTCGTTTCTCCTTGCGTTGTTGATGGAACTGATCAACAGAAGTTTTTGAATGATGTATTCCGGTCTTAAGTTCTTGCTGTTTTTTGGCAGTAATGTCTAGTTTTCAAGGTCGGTAATAGTCCAAGGCATTATAGCACATATATACAGCATAGGTTGCTATTGCCTTAAATTTGTTTCTACACACGGGTTTTGTCTGCACAATAATATTTATCGTCTATATGAATTATCAGTGATTTCAATTTTACATAGAAGATGATCAATTCTTCTATTAAGCATACATACCAAGTACTAATACACCCTTTTTGATTTCTACCATTTTTTTTCTTACTTGATATTCTTTGCACTGTAGTCATAGCCTTTTTACTACTGTGATTATCCTGCACTTATTAAAACTGAATTTAATATGTATGTATGTCTACTCATTTTCTTGGTAATAGAGACCTCATACCGTATGTGTCAATTTTCATTAGGTATAGGGATTCAATGTTTATGTGCGATTTATACGTATACAAATAATACGTGGCAACGTGTGTCACCCCTACTGTCCGTCACCAATCCCGGCAACAATCGACATCACAACGATTTTTTCCGATCTTCCCAGTTCTACATTCAACGTTTAGCTGCGAGCACGTTGCGATCTAGTCTGCAATAAAAGCCGTCTTATTACTGGAACGGGAAACATCAAATGGCCGCCGCGATTTCCTGATCTAGTAGTTTATTATTATTTTCAGAATCCTTTTTTATTTACCTTATTTTTAATTTTATTAGAATTACGCTTTTGTTTGTGTCATGCAGCGTGAACGCGCAGCCTAATAATTCTCTGCATTTACTGAAAGGAAAAAGAAAAACAAATCCTTGCAACGCGTAAATATTATTTCTGAACGCATTACAAACATACAAGTCAGTGGTCCAACAGTTACTGCTAACTTGAGCTTGTATCGGTCGCGCTCGCATTGGAGAGGAAAGTAGGGGTGCCATGTTGTCACGTATTGCATGAATTAATCGCCTATGGCTAATGAAAATTGACACATGCTGTATAGGTCTTTCCTGTTTGATATATACAGGCTGTTCACACTTAAACCCGCACCATTGGTAACTCCGTTATTATTAGAGCTACGAATTCGTCCAAATTAGCAAACTAGTAGGATTTTTCCTGGCGGTTACGACGATGAAAACAAAAAACAATTGAACGTCGCGTTTTTCAGATATTTGACAAAATGTAATTTTTTAAATGGAACATCCTATATATTTTTATGCGGTTGAATAAAAAATTTAGTTCGGAATAAAAATGTTTAAATACATTATCTTAAAAAAATTGAAAATAAAAAAGTTATCACGTGATTTCTTAAACATTGCATTTTGTTTAAAAAAATTTATGAAAGACGTAGCATATTTCACATGTTTATCCAATTGAAGTCATCTTCAGATATTAAATAAAATAATATCATAAACATCCTTAAAATTTGCTTACTTTATCACTAAAACGTAAGTTTTCAAATGAGATACCGTGCATTTTTAGGGATTTAGGATTTGTTTTTAGGGATGCCTAACGAAATTTGTAATTAAATAATATGTACCGATTATTGTATACTATTCTCTTGTTGAACGGATGAAAAATTTTTTTGTATAGGTCCTAGAATGTTTGTTCATAATATTCCTAAATGAATTCTGAATTCAAACGAAACGTTGTGTTTTTAACGAAATTTATTTTGATTTCGTCCACGAAACTTAAGAATAACAAATAAAAGAATAATAAACACTATCAATCAACATACATAACTAAAATAGTTGTTCGAAGGTACCACCTTCTTGGTCCAGACACTTGCGGGCTCTTTTCTGAGTGCAGCGCGTGGCTTTGAGAAGGGTCCTTCCATCAATATTCCGAATAATGGCCGTAATGTTATTTTGAAGTTCTTCCACATTTTGGTAACGATGTTTGTAAACTTCATTTTTCACTCGGCCCCATAAAAAAAAATCTAGCGGAGTTAGATCTGGTGAGCGTGGGGGCCACAGAACTGGTCCATGAGTTCCAATCCAACGGGGTCCAAACAGTCTCTCCAGTAATGCGTTAACGATATGGTGATTATGAGCCGGTGCACCGTCTTGTTGGAAGTATATCCGCGGCCTATCCATCAAGTTCACGTTGTCCACGAAATCTTCCAATACATGAGACATAAAGTTCTCATATCTCTTTCCCGTTAATGAGCCGCGGTAAAAAAAAAGGACCCACAATTTTAGATCCAATCATACCACACCAAACATTAAGGCTGAACCGATGTTGTGGATTAGTGGGATGAGTCAAAAAAGGATTTTCCCGACTCCAAAAATGATAGTTTTTTCGATTAAACATTCCCTTATTAGAGAAGTTACTCTCATCCGACCATAAAACATATCGAGGAAAATTTGGATCTTCTTCACATTTATATGTAGGAACCATTCACAAAATTCCATTCTTCTTATATCATCATTAAGATGCAAAGTTTGTACTGGCCGATATTTGTATGGCTCAAAATTATATTTTTTCAAAATTTTATGAATCGTTCCCAATGAAAGGTCTATTTCTCTTGCCAATTCTCTAATTGAATTGTTAGGATACGCCTCAAAATATCCCAGTACATTTATCTCTACTTCCTCACTAACCACAAATTGCTTCTTCGTTCTATTCTTCTTGAAAACCTCTTCGTTTCGCCGAAATTGTCTGTATAATTCCAAGAAATATCTTCTTTGAGGAATCGCGCCCTCGGGAAACATTGCACTATAATGTTCGCGAGCTCTAATAGTGTTTTTTCTCTGAAATATGTAAGCTTCCATAATATCACATTTTTCCTCATGTGTGAAAACCATTTTTATTAGAAGAAAACAAGAAGAAAACAGCAAAATAACAATGCGAATTTTAAAACACTGACAGATTAATTTGACGGATTGTTATTGAATATTTTTTTTTTATTGGTGCCTATTTGATCAAAATTGTAACAACTATTGTAATGTAGGCTAATTTCATTTTCTCTTTTCCTTTTTTTCTGAGTGGAATTTTAAATTATACTGTCCCATTTTAAAATGGGTACTTTTCTGATTATCTCGGGAATATGCCCCTTTAAAGAAATCACGTGATAACTTTTTATTTTCAATTTTCTTGAGATAATGTAAAAAAATGTAATAATAATGTAGAAAAATGTTTGTTCAGAACTAAATTCTTTATTCAACTGCATAAAAATATATAGGGTGTTCCATTTAAAAAATTACATTTTGTCAAATATCTGAAAAACGCGACGTTCAATTGTTTTTTTGTTTTTATCGTCGTAACCGCCAGGAAGAATCCTACTAGTTTGCTAATTTGGACGAATTCGTAGCTCCAATAATAACGGAGTTACCAATGGTGCGGGTTTAAGTGCGAACACCTTGTATATTGTAATGATTGTAAATATAAAACGTAGTAAAGGTAAAGAGAGTAGAGATATGATAAAACGACAGATATAAAGACTATATATTTTGAAAATGAAAAATTAAAAAATAATCATAATAAAATAATGAAAAATGAATCAAAAAATAAAAGTATTTAGAAATAGCGTTCTAGCGAAGCAGAATGAAACTGCAGAATTTTACAAGTTAGAACAGCGATATAATAATCATATGCACCGTAGGACAATTGCAAAGTAAAGAAAGATTCTATTATACAGTAGTGAAACTTGTGATAACATTATTTTCAGGTACTAGATAGTTGACTTTGTCGCTTCTGTGGTACACCCAGGAGGAACGGTGGTAACAAAAATAATTACCATAGTGCATTATGTAATTTTGCCAAATTTTCTGAAATGTTATGTCTCAACTTTAATATATTATGTTCGGCATTGGAAAAATAAGACGAATATGTATAATTGTAAATATCTATTGCCGGAAAATGGGGCAGCTATATTATGATACATAATTTAATCTCCTTTTTCGGACTTAATTTTTTTCCCGTACGTACAATGTACCGGTTGTGTCAAATACCATTAGCCATAGGTAATCAGATTATACATATGTATGTAGTATGTAATACGTCGCACGTCTATACATCGTACATACCATACATACTGCCGTGATCCCTACATTGGTCAGGCATTGTAAAATAAATAAATAATTATGTAACAGAATAAGTAAATAATTTATTAGTAGTAAGTGTAGGTATAGTAAAATGTATCATAAGTTGCATAACCGCAACGGCGTAACATTATAATGTAAGATGTATGAAAAATAAAATTGAAATAAAATTTATTTGAAAGGTACAAAAATAAAACTGAAATAAAATTTATTTGAAAGGTACACCAAAAGTAAAATTCATGTATTCTATATTTGTAGAAACGAGGAGCACAAGATGCAATTTCAATATACAAAGACAGAACCAAATTTTATACATTGTGTGAGAGTCGCATTAAATATTTTGAACAATAAACCACTATTTAAAATGAATAATGTATTAAGAACAAAGAACAGAGAGAGAGAGTTATGATGAAAGAGGGTGTAGTCAAAAGAGTTAGTCATTTGAATGCCGTAAAGTTATATGAAAAAGGTGAAATTAGATATTTACGAGATGAAAACATCTTTCATCATGAATAGACGAAAATTTGTAAGAGATTGTTATTTGTTCGACATTTTATGGTCATACTTAATAATATAATAAATACCTGAGACTTAAATCTAAATATAATTTTAAAAGGAATATGTAAAAAAAAGGTATATTATTTTATTATTCGACACAATGTAATAAAGAAAAGCTTCAGTGGCAGGTTTAAATCCAATTTTGTCCAGGAAAGATTCCGGAAATAACACATTAAAATTGGTTTAATCTCATTAAAATCTACAAAGAAAAACAATGTTCAATATTGTTAACAGCTGCATACAAATCAACCTACAAGAAGACGAGGAAAGATGGTTCGAAGATATGGATGAAGTTATCAAGGTCCAGGTTCATAATAACATGATTAATAAAAGGAGCATTCCAGTCGTATGCAATGTTTTTCCTATTATTGTAAAAGCAAACGTCTGCAAAAGAAAGATACGAATAGAGTTAAAAAAATAGTAAAAGAATATATTTAAATAATGATGACAGAAGCAACGAATTCATTTATAAACATAATGAAGGATGGCGTTAATGAAAAGGAATGTACTTACCAAGATAAGAATATCGCAAATGTGCATTGACATTAACAATAACAAACAATTTAAGTGCGTGCATAATTTTGTGTAATTTCGAGATGTCAAACAATAATTGGTGCAGGTCAGTTTAGGGAGAACGTCAAGAAAATAAATCTGAGCAGGACAATGCCAACATAAACGTTAGTGTGGACTGTGAGGCGCTGCGAACGATGTATGGTTTTTTCGGGCGACCGAAAATGATAAGAAGGCAAGTACGAGAGAGGTACGAGAGAGTCATCGTCGATCCATGGGCGAAGCAGTTTAATTCTAAAAGACGCGGTGAATCTTCGATCTTCATATTTTGATGATTGCAGATGTATTATACACTGCACAGAAATCATACTTAGCAAATGTATTAAGTTATTTTATTTTAAATAAGTATTTTTCATTTCACAATTAATTTTTTGTCATTTAGTTTAATTTCATTTTTTTTATTAACTATCAATATGACCGAACAATATAAAGAGGAATTTGATGAAATATATGAGCATCATAAGTAAGTTATACTTTAATAATAAATTATGCTAAAGATGCTACGTGGAAATGTTCATCTTTAGCAAAGCGTTTAATGAATTTATTTAATATTTTAGATGGGATTAGTATCTTCTTTGTTATAAGTAAAAATAAATAAATAAATAAATAAAGGGAGTCTTGTTCACAATGGAGAGAGGCATCAATAACACAACGTGTGAATGTTTGTTTGCGATGTTATCTATACTTTGTTAATAAGTTTTTTTTTTTTGATGCAAAATTTTTATAGGGAATTCAAATATTATACGTAAAGATGGGTGCATTTTTGATGAACAATAGCCAATTTGTGATATGTACAACGTGCAAATATTTGCATATGATAATTGGTGACAGTATTATCAAGGTGTTTTCCTGTTCTGCGGAATTTTGTATTTTTCAAAGACACTTCGTGTGAATGAATGCCTTTGTGGAAGCAAAATCTAGCGTAGTATAAGAAAACTATTATTTCTTTGAAATTACACAATGTTAAGATATTAATATAACAAAGAGCGATATTTATTCTAAATCTACATGTTATATTCGTAATGTAATGTGTTTACGTATTTATAAAATACACGTTTTTTTTTACTTGTTATTGGAATGTAAAAGGACAATTTCTTTTGCGGCCACATGTGGCAAGAAATTATTTTCATCGACACTATTATTGTACGATGTTAAAAATAGAATATAAATATTTTATGAGATTTAGTTTTTTATTAGTAACCTTATCCTATACATTTTAAATAAGAAATGTTGTTAGAAAAACAAAAGGAACATCACTGCTAGAACCTACAAGAAATACACGAATGTTAATAGAGATTGAATTAACAAATTTAATAAAGAAATTTTTCACATGACTACGTTATCTCTACATTCGTTTAAATTATGCAGCTTTGTATTATTGTAATTTGAATGAGTTATGCTGGTACAAGATTATCAATTTTTTTCAATACAGAGTTATAGCATATAGAATTTGAGGGCGATGCCTAACGTATAGCAATAACACATTTATTATAAATAAAGAATAATAAAATTTGTCATCAAATATAATGTATGCTATTATAGCATATATTTGGCGCCCAATCTAGTGGAGCAGTGACCTTTTGTCTTCTTTTTTATGGAAATATATATACACATTTAGCATTCAATTTAGTGCAGCAGTGCATTTTGATTTTTTTTTTGTTGTTGTTAAATAACAGTAAATATTTATTTAATGTCTAATATAGGGACAATATAAATAATTCTGCAACATTTTCTTGTTTAAATAAGGATAAGAATTAAGTAGCGATAGTTTCATTATTAAGTAAGTTTAGTAATGAGAAACATGGCAGATAAAAAGAAACGTAAAGGTAATGGTAAAGACCAACAACCTGAGACCGAATTAGACTTAAAGTCAAAGCAATTCACACATTATAGAAATCCTAGTCAAACACTTTCTGATTCAGAGTCACACAAACAAGAATCAAAAGGTGATAGAGAGGAGGATTCAATAATGGGAGAGAGTATACAAACTCAGGACACTAGTGGTGTATTTAGTGAGCAGAAATTTGAAACTCTTTTTCAAAAATTATTATACACTATTGAAAATAATCATCAAAGTATGAATCAAAAGTTTGAAGAAAACAATTTAAGTATGAATCAAAAGTTAGAAGAGAAGTTTGAAGAAAATAATTTAAAATTAAAAAGACTAAAGAGGAAATTAATTCTAAGATAGATAAAATTTTTATAGCTTTAAGAAAAGAAAATTTAGAATTAAACGCTAAGTTAGAGACAAAATTAGATCAATCAGTAGTTGATTTAAAGAAAGAAATCTCTAGTAATGAGACAAAATGTGAAAATAAAGGTAAATTTCTGATTCAAGAAATAAATGATAGATCTGCCAAAACACAAATTAGTCTAGAGAAGGTTGAGAATAAAATAGATTCTTTAGAAATAAAAATAATAAATGATGAAAAGGTAAATAAGGAACAATTTCAACAGCTTTCATATAAAATGGAAGATTGTAGAAATAAGTATAGTGCTTGTAATGATACCATGTTAACATTACAAGAAAAAACGTTAACATTTGAGAATACGATTAAACAACTGGAGGATAAAGTAATACACGGGGTCAATATGCCTAGTGTATCTTTATCGCAAATACCAGTTAGTGCAGAAAATATACCCGAATTCTCGGGATTTTACAAGGATAATCCTATGGCGTTCATGAGGACTATTAAAACCTACATGAGGGGCATATCGGATGAAATGTACAAATTACATTTCATAAGGGGATGTCTTAAAGATTATGCACTCCAATGGTATGATATGATCATTGATGAAGTGGCAAACTTTAGAGATTTTGAAACCCGCTTTGTAAGACAGTACTGGGGTCAAACACAACAAAGAAGGATTAGACATGATCTGGTGTTTGGTAAATACAGATCAGGATCCTCCAGAGAGAATTATATAATAAGGAAATATTCTTTCCTTAAGCACATACAACCAATGATAGAAGAAAGTGATATTGTATCGCAATTAGCTGCACATTTTGTCACAATGTTACGCAGGCAGTAGCTCTACAAGGAATAGATACTGTAGAAGGATTACTGGAAATGGTTAAAAGGTTAGACGATGAGGATGAGAAGGGTTATGGATACAATAGAAATAATCCAAATCCTGGTACAAATTATTCACCTCGACAGCAACAGAATAATAATAATGGACAAGTAAATAATTCAGGTCAGAATAGACAGAATTATGGGAATAATCCGTACATAAATAATAGGACAAGAAACTTTGAAAATAAGAGAAAGAATCGTCAGAATTACAGGAAGGAAGAAAGGACTGATGAAAGGGACAGAAAAGTAAATAATGTCCAGGTCAAGGAAGATAAGAAGGAAACAATTCGCAAAGAAAAACAGGAATCGAAAGGAGCGATACCGAAGGATACCAGACAATTACCGATGAATAAGGAATGGGTAAACACTACTTATACAGGTGCAACTTCGCTGGATTTTTAAGGAAACCAGTCAGAAAGAAAAACAACATACACAACATCTATAATTTTGAAGATCTTACGAAGATCACAACAGAACTACCGCACATCACAATCAAGTTTGGAAATGAAGAAGTGGAGGCATTATTGGACACAGGAGCGCAATTATCACTATTAGACAGTAGCATTATAGATAAAAATTTAGAAAATTTGGGAAATTATATGCCCATCAGAAAGGTAAATTTGATTACTGCAAATAAAAAATCTATGATCACAGTAGACAAAGTTTTTTGCATAAATGTTAAGATAGATAAGTTAGAATTGTTAACAGAATTTATTATAGTACCTAATTTAAATAGTAACTGTATTTTGGGAATGGACTTTTTAAGTCAATATAGTACCAAGCTTAATATGGAAGATAAGACATTTCATATTAAGGATTCAGTAATCTCCTGGAGCAAAGATGCACAGGACGATGAAATTTTAATTAATAATTTATTTATAAATAAAATTACTGAACAAGTTTATTCGTCAATAAAAGTGCACATCCTGTGAAGAATCCTCAAAGGGAGGACTTCACGATAAATAGGGATGGTACAGTATTAAATTGCGATAAACAATACAAAAGCCATGTGAGCGATCTTCTTAGTAAATATAAGAAATTATTTGATAATAGTCCAGGCCTGGCCAAAGGATATCAACATAAACTCAAGGTTGATGAGACACAACCATTCAAAGTAAAAAATTATCCCATTCCTAATAAATACAGAGAACAGGTAAAATCATCAAATATAATGTATGCTATTATAGCAATACGTATACACAGATCCGCTATGGCTAATGTTACTTGACACATGCGGTAGGTATATAAAACTTAAACAAGATATACTACATATATACATATGTCTAGTGAATACTTTGTAGACTTTAGTGATCCAAGTTATTTGACATTATTGTTTGTGCTATCGTACGACTCAGTTTCTCAGAAAAATAAGTATTTTATTTGTAATTAATAAATATGCCCAGTGCGTACTTTTTTTTAACAAGCACTTAATTGAACCACCTATAGTAATTTTATGCATTTTATAGTTTTCCGTAAACACGTCTTTTCTAAGCAACTCAAACTAAACGTCAGACGATATCGAAAATTTAACTATTCTCTTGTAAACGTATGGTCTACTTAAAAGTAATACTAATTTCAACATAAACAAACACTGATATGCGAACCCAACCTTCAGTCAACTAATTCTTTTATATACTTATGCACGCTAATGAAGTAAAATTACCATTATTGCCTCCAAATAAAATTCATATTTGTATGGGGTCAGAAGTGACTTGTGTGAAATTAGCAACGACATTGCCAGCAACGATAATGGAGCACATTACAAATGTAGATGGCCAAAAATATAAAAAAATAACTTCGTGTAATATATATGGAAAAAAATAATATTTAATTAAAAGGTACCTACGTACAAGTTAACTTAAATTTGAAAAAGGATAGACAACTCTCAATTAACTATGTATTGCATGATACTGTACGAGAACCTGCCGCTGTCTGGCTGTGGACTACTTAGCCACATAAGTAACCTATAATCCCAACAGGGTGCGATTCATTGTCACTCCGTCCAACACCTACAAAAACAGACATATTTGGAGAATTTGTTATCCGAGCAATATACACTATAAACTCTTCTGTGGAGATTATAGATTACTTGTGTGTCTAAGTAGTTCACAAATTTTTTAATGCACATGAGCTATTTCGGGTTGCACGCATCTTTAAAGACACCAGCAATTTCTGGTGCAATATCATGCGATACTTACTTAATTGGGAATTGTCTACCCTTTTTCAAATTTAATTTCACTTGTGCGTAAGTTGCTTTTAATTTAATATTATTTTTTTCCATATGTATTACACGAAATTGGTTTTTCAAAATTTTTAGCAATCTACATTTATAATGTGCTCTATTGTCATTTCTAACAACGCGGTTGTTAATTTCACACAAGTTCAGAAGTGGTATTACAGGTCATCAAATGTACTAATTTTATGATGAATGCAGAAATATTGCACAACGATTTCTCATGTTTTAACTTTTAGTTAATTATAATCCATTCAATTTGTAATGCTAATAATCGCTTATTAGATCTTATATTCAGCCGTAATGATAGTGTTTTCTCCGTTGAATCTACAGAATTTCCACTGGTTCCGGAGGATGTACATCGTGCAGCCCTCACGTTTTCGATGTTTCACACTGAAGTGAGGAGCGAATCTTTTCGATCTGCTGCAGCTCACTCTTACAATTTTAAACGGGCAGATATTAAACTTCTATATGATCTGATCCTTGATAATGATTGGCAACCAATATACTTGAGTTGCATAACGTCGACTTGTCTTGCTCCAGATTCTACGATTTACTTCAAAATTGTTTTCATCTCTCTGTTCCCTTACATAAGAATCGATCCTCAAAATTTCCAACGTGGTTCTCCCATACTACCATTAGCAATATTAAATCAAAGCGTTACTTTTTGAAACATTCCCGAAAATCTAAATCTGAGTACTACATAAATAAGTTTAAAGTATATCGAAAAGTTGTTAGGGACAGCGTACGGAACTACAAAGTTGAGGCGACCATGAAGGTCGAACCCAAAAAATTATGGTCTTTCATTAATGAAAAAAAAGAAAGCAACTCGGATACCTGGTACGATGGTCATGGACGGAAACTCTCTTTCCTGTCCATCTGATATTACTAACGCCTTCGCTACTCACTTCTGATCGGTTTTTGCATCTGCTCGCAAAACTGCGCCACCTGTGTTGACAAACGTTGATGCACCGATACTGTCCGGGTGTCTGGATGTGCGTGATCAAGCGGACTCGATATATACTAACTTTTCCAAAGTTTTTGACCAAGTTCAACACCCATTAATACTTAAGAAGCTGAACAACTTTGGTAATGCGGACAACATAATCGCATTAATTCGATCATATTTAGCCGATAGACGCAACTATGTTGAGTATCGGGGCGTCAGGTCCTTTGATTACATTTCTAGTAGTGGAGTACTTCAGGGTTCGATATTGGGACCACTCCTATTTCTTGTATTTATCAACGACATCGTCGATGGTATCTCTTCGAAATGCTTGCAGTATGCGGATGATTTAAAAAAAAATCGTTGCATTAAATCCATGGAGAATTGCGAATTTTTACAGAGAGATCTGGATGCCATTTGTGACTGGTGTGGCAAAAACCAATTACATTTAAATATTGACAAATGTAGAGTTGTGTTATACAGTAGAAAGTTTCTTCGACTGTATACAGGTATTCGATTAACAACGTCGAACTACCACATTGCAAAACGGTAAAGGACCTTGGAATAAATTTTGATACCGAGATGACATTTAGTGCGCATATGTTCAACATTAAGAATGAAGCGTTAAGGTTACTTGGTTTTCTGGCACGTAATACTAGAGATTTCAGTGATAATGACGCACATATTTGCTCCTACCGTTCCTTCATCAAGTCTAAATTGGAATACTGCTCTATTGTTTAGTGTCCAT
Source organism: Amphimallon solstitiale (assembly GCA_963170755.1). NCBI lineage: Eukaryota > Metazoa > Arthropoda > Insecta > Coleoptera > Scarabaeidae > Amphimallon > Amphimallon solstitiale. The sequence goes on from OY720680.1 coordinate 27,101,390, forward strand.
GTTATAAGAGGTATTTTGACCTAGTCGAGATGATACAGCGCAAGTTCTTGAAGATACTATTTTATAGAAAACATGAGAGTTACCTTGACCATGGTTAGCGCTACGATCTTTTGTGTACGGAATTAGACTTCATGTCCTTGCAGTCGAGAAGGACTATTTCTGGTATTATCTTCTTGCACAAGTAAATGAATGGTGACGTAATGGACTCTGTCTTGTTGGAATTATTGTGTTTCTGCGTGCCGCAAGCTAGAACTAGAAGCCGACCTACATTCTATGTACCCTCAGCCAACCCCAATCAATATCTTCTTTCACCTATAATATCAACGTGTAGATCAGCAAACGATTTGTGCTCAAATATTGACTTATTTAATATATCGAGTGTCGGGCTGAGTGCCGTCTTGAGGCGTAAGCTGAGGTGAACCCATTCATTGTTTCATTTCTTTATCTTCACTATTGTTTATCAATCTTCAATAAGTATGTATTTACATAGATTTGTGTGTGATTATGTAATTATCTCTGCTATTTTTTGCTATTGTGTTCAATTTTTGATTTCATTTGTATTATACTGTAATTAGTAATTATACTGTTGGATAATAAATTATTATTATTATTATTATTATTATTATTATTATTATTATTATTATTATTATTATTATTATTATTATAACATATATAATACGCCTTACCATATCGGAATAACTCTGTATTTCAAAAATTTATTCAGGGCATATGTGCTCGGCTTTTTCATATTTTATTGTTAAACACTTTTGAAAAACATGCGATATATTCACGAGAACTTTGTATACAAACATACCCGAATCCATTACATAAAATTTAGAACGACGCCGACGTTGAAAGATCATCAAACATTTTAGCTTAGGAAAGGTGGTAAAATATGTCTGTGTTAAGAGCAGAATACAATTGAAGTACACATAATGCCGTCACACGCAGCCGTGACTCTGACTTTTAACGCGCCAACGAATGAAGGGCGAAGAGAATTTTCACACACGAACTCGTTCGTTTTACGTTACATCCGATGATGATCGACGGATCGAGCATGTTTTTATTACTTCCTTTTATTCAGGTGGTTGTGGGAAAAACAGTCTGCGGAGTTGCAATCGTTAAAACAGGCTTAATGATCTATTTCTGCGTTTCAAGCAGAAATAAAATATAGGAGTTAGTTGGTATGAGAGTATACGAAGTGAAAGGTAATATTAGAACGCAATTTATATGCTAAGAATACTTTTTTTTTGGAAGGGAATCAACCAAAAAGAGCATTTAGATTTCAAGTTTCATATAATTCAATGTAATAAAAATACACACGACAAAGAATTGATTGAAGACTACAAGTAATGTTTGAAGATATAAAAGGTAATAAGCAAAATACCAATGGGTAAAAAGAATAAAGATATGAAAAATCGTTAGATATAAAGGTAATTTTACGGGTTAGAAGAGCGAGGTAATAACCAAGTGAGACAATTGCAAAAAAGAGAAAGATGCTATTTTACTTTAGTAAAACATCTGATAATATTATCTCCAGGTATTAGATACTGAATTGGAGAAGGTTAATAAGGAGTTAAATATAGCAAAATTAAACGGGTGTTTATAGAGTCGATAAATAAAACACAAATTATAATTATACGCGGACTACACATAAAATAGGATAAAGTTATAAATACAGTAGATTTTTGATTATTCGGACCATTGGCTTTCCGGATTCCGCGGTTATCCGGATCAAATATGTTTGAATTATGCATGTTGTTATCCGAAGTGCTTGTGCTTCTATTATCCGGATCATTGTTCACCATTCTAAATTTAGTTCGCCTACTTGTACATAAGTATTTGAGGGATTTCCCTGAAATTGTGTGATGGATTCCCGTGAAACTGTGTAGCATTTTCGTGCGTATTATTTAGATTTTGCATACGTCCTTAGAAAGATTGGAAAGTTATCTTGAATCGTATTAACGTTACAGCAAAAAGTGAGATATTACAAAAATTTACAAAAGGTGGAAGTGGCAAAGTGTTGGCCGAATTGTATGGCGTGGGAACATCAACAATCTCCGACTTAAAAAAGAAGGAAAAGAAAATTATAAGGTAGAATTGATTTATATTTTTCTTATTGTACAATTCTAAGCAATTTGTGTGAATTTTGTCGTTTTATTGAGTACACGTTTCCTGGATCTGGCAAAACGAGAACGTTACGAAGCAGAATACTAAGATCTGTGTCCATAACTGTATACATGGTTTGTAAAACAAAGAGGCAAACACAATGTAATCTCTTCCGAGATTTTAGCTGAAAAAGTTAAGCAGGTTTACATGAAGCATTACGGCAATAACAAATTCAACAAATAATATCTTGGAAAAAAAGTATGCAAATAAAAATTACAAATTTTTGAAATTAAATACAATTACAATTTTAAGTTCCTTGTTCCTAGTGTTTATGTTGTTTCTTATTACCTCTTTGTAATGATCTATCCTTTTTTTTAATAATTAGGCATGTATAATTATCAAAATGTTGTGTTATTTATGTACAACAGCCCTTTTTGAGTACTTCTAATAAATGTATATTGTTAAACGGATTTTGGCTTATACGGATTAAAGCCTGCATTAATTAATCCGGATAATCTTAAATGAACTATGCCTGGAATCTGTAGTTAAAGAAAATGGTAAACTGGGGAATGCAGGAAAGATGCATCATTACTTGAAGTACTCATAAGGGTCCAAGTTGTTATGCAAGTCGTGAGGCTGACAATAATATACACCACTGAAACATAGACATCAACAGAAAATCAAACGTAAAGTAAAACATGGAAAACAACAGGCCCCCTCTCGCCCTTTAGTTTGCTTTCTCATTTCTAAACTAGAAATTAATGGTTTTTATTTTTTATGTCTCCTATAGGGTAACTATATTTACAAAGTCATTATATAGTGCGTTTCAAAAGTCTGAAACTATTAATATAAAATTCCAGCAAACAGTTTTTGAGAAAAACTCTCGGACAGGTCAATTTTGGTTTTCAAATACACATCTTTTTGTATCAACTAAATTTTTCGTTCGTCTTTTGTTTTTGATTTATGACGTCATCGAATTTTTTTTAAAAATTGCAACCCATATTTTTTTCGATGGATTTGGATAGAGCTTGATATTATGAATACAGAAATATGTACAAGTATGACCCAGACCTTCATAGTTTCTGTAATAAGGAATCTTAAATCCTGAAAGAGGAAAAAATTGAGTAAGCTTTGAAATTTTTAATTACTATGCGAACTGTCACTTTTGACGCATTACTCTATTTTCAAAATGGTACGATACTTAAGTGAAAAGCAAAGACTAGAAATTTTAGTGATGAAGGGATATGGAGACAGATGTAGAATTCAAGATGAAGTTTGCGAGCTCTTTAACAATAAGTATCCAGAACTGGAACCAATTACAAGAATAGCCGTATGCAAGATTTAAGAAAATTTGAAGATTTCGGGCATGTAAGGGATCTCCTTAGATGTGGCCGACCAAAAGTTTCCGAAGATGTTCAGTTAAATGTTCTAGTGGACCTGCAAGAAAATTCCCATAAAGCCACACAAGAGGTGGCTGCAAATTATTAAATCAGTAAATTTTCGGTGTGGAGGACATTGAAAAAGTATAAATGGCATCTCTACAAGGCAGTTTTAGTGCATGAACTTAATAAAGACGATCCGGATCGCCAAATGGAATTCTTCGAGGATATGATGGCTCGATGCACAACCCATCCCGAATTTGTCAGTCGAGTATTATTTTCGGACGAAGCCACGTTTTGCCTTAATGGCGCAGTAAATCGGCAGAACTGCCGATACTGGGCTCCCCAAAATCCTCACTGAAGGGACGTTGACGAGTGCTAAATACTTAGATTTTATGATCTGACACCCGCTCCTGCGATGCTTTATCCCAATGAAGAAGATCCAGACTTGCCAAATAATAACTTATGGTATCAACAAGATGAAGCCCGTCCACATTTTTCGTTAGATGTGCGAAATTATTTAAATCAAGTTCTTCTCAAGCGTTGGATTGGTAGAAGGGGGCCAATTGAGTGGCCTGCACGGTCCTCCGATCTTACCCCACTCGATTTCCTTTTGTGGGGTTACTTGAAAAGCAAGGTTTACTTCAATCGGCCAGATATAGTTGACGATTTAAAGAACAGAATTCGGGCCGAAATTAGAGCAATTCGTCCAGAAACCTCCGGAATGTTCTACAAGATTTCGAATATCGCCTGGGATATTGCCAAGAACTAAATGGGAATCAGTTTGAACATCTCATTTAGTTTATTTATGATAATTAGATTGCTAACTTGCCCGTTTCTGCAGTAAAATAAAAAAAAAATGTAAAAAGATTATTTATTTATTTATTTATTTTTTATAGTTTAAAAAAAAGTCGATGACGTCATAACTCGAAAACAAAAGGCGATCGAAGAATTTAATTGATACAAAATGATGTGTTTTTTAAAACTCTCCGAGTTGCAGTTGCAAATCAACATTCTCCGGGTCACCATCGTCAAAATACCGTTTTCTTGTTTGCTTTTTTTTCTTTATCAGAGTATTGCAGTTCATTGGCTTTCTATTCATAGTAATTAAACTGGTCTGCTTGTTACCTTAAAAACTCTAACAATGAATTTAGAAAATGAACAGGAATTTAAAGTTCAACATGATTTTGAAGTTTCAGTTTTTACGTACTTGCTTGGTTGTTCAAAACTGTCATGATGAAAATCTTTTTTTTTTAATTTATATCTATGAACACTTTGCCTCATGGACTGTCTCTGGTTTTTGAGGGTCCGCAGTGAGATTTTGAAGCATTTGTAACCATGAGATAAAGCTCTTGTTTTTTTTTTGTCCAAGGTAACTCTCACACAGGGCCCTGGCGGAGCCAGTTCTGGGATCACAAAAGCTTCGGGGCTCTAAAGCGGTTGCTTTCTTTGCTTTATGGTTAATCTGGCACTGGTAAACCGTCTTGCATTGCATAGTTTATTGATTAAGAATCAACAATATATCTACTAGAAGAAATTATTGATAATGTGAAGATATTGCTGAATATCAATAAACAAATAAAGTATTCGAGGAGTTATAGTAACTATAAGCGTCGGTATATACCAGATTTATGATATCGTGTACTTCATCTAGGAACAAGTAAAGTTTTTCATTAGGATTATTAAACGCACTTTGAATTTACTTCTTACGATACCCCCGTATCACTTCTTTATAAATATTTATAATATTATTATTTATTGCAAATATGTAATACTATAAACAATAGAGTAAGTCTTTTAATCAAGAAATGATGTTTTATCATGCACCCCGTCTGTTTACACTTCCTTGAGGTGGATTTCTCTCCTCTGATACAAAGCGTTTAGAGATAAACAAGAACACTGTGTATTATCACTGAAGGGTCGAAAGAGAACATGAGATGAAGCCTCAGGATTTGTGATTGATGTTGTGATTAGTGGAGCGTACACTTACAGGGCCTCTAGGATGTCGTTTCCGTTTTGTACGATACCGGATCGTCGTCGAACGGCACCGGAATTAAGACCGCTGCCGTTTATTGAAATTTATGTTTTGCGTGAAAGAAATTTACTGTTCTGCACATGACTGCTGCTTGAAATTATGTTAAATTGTGCGTTAGGTCTATCAGACTAAGCATCTTAATACACGTAGTTTATAAATGCCAGAATTTTTTGAGCTAAATATAAAACACCATAAATATTTTTATATAAAAAAAAACGATGCAATGTATTGTTTGTGCTTGTAACATAGCAGCTTTTTACATTAGGTATTATTAAGAAAGAAATAAACAAATCACATATTGTCTATGAACAATTCTTCTGGTCCGAGGTATGTATAATTTAGGGCAAGAATTGTCTAACCTATTTTCTTTCAATGGGTTGGTGCTAGCTATTTTGATTTCCAAGCAAGTTTGTAAAGTATTTTGTTGGAAAATGATTGGATTAAGTTGTATTTCTTAAATAGTTTAGTTAGGCCATTATGTCAATTTTTGTGAAACAGTCTTCCAATATCACTGAAAGTGCTGCAGAAGGTACTTTCAGTGATATTCGAAGACTCGTCGTTGTGATTTTTCAACCTTTTCATTTCGAGTCAAAAAGCTCTTATAGATCTCAATCATCCAATCCGTTTTGAAGATACTGATTTTGACTTGGTAAAAAAAAATTGTTGATGTTCTAACCCCAATTAAAGTAACAGTAGAAGCAATCTGTCGACTAGATGCTAATTTATGCACAGCTGATGCCGCTTTGAAATTTCTTATTAAACAATTATCTAGCAAAAGCTCAGCACTCGTCAATAAAATGAAAACATCCTTAGTGAAACGTATAAAGCAACGTCGAAGTGATGATTTAACTGGTGTGTTGAATTATTTACAAAATCCACGAAAAGATGATGAAAATCAGTTATTATCGAATTTGGAATAGCTTGCCTTACTTCCAGTTCCTACACAGGCTTTAATGAGGAAGAAAATAAAGAGTATTGCTAAAAGACTAAATAGTCGAGATGACATGGAAGAGGAAGAAAGGTCAGGATCCCAATTGACACTAAAAGACAAATTACAGCTGGAAATTAATTAGAGCATGGAATCCTCAGATCCTGAAGTACAAAACGAATCGGGGTTGGTAAATAGTTTTAGACGTGAAATGAGCCTGTTCGAAAATGGAGGAGTTCGTGGATATCACTTAAAATTAGCATATAAAATATCTATTGTCTATTCTTCAACCTGTGTAGAATCTAAGTGAGCGTTTTCAGCTGCTGCTTATGTTGGCAATAAACTACGAAGCAGGCTTGGAAGTCAACCATTGGATGCTTTGATATTTCGCCGATTGTATTTTCGAAATTCTAAATAGTTTTTTGTCTTGTCTTTTTTGTTTCTTATTTTAGTATATTGTGTATTGTGTTGTGCAACAGTATTAATTAATAATTTTTAAGAAATTACTGAAGATTATATTTTCATAATCGTAATCCCGGGATCCCAAGATTACGCATCAAAAATCCCGTAATCCCGGGATTGAAAAACATGCTCGGGATTGTATTCTCTATTCATATCCATTTACAATTTTATTTGAGGGATCATCACAGTGTAAAATTTTCAAATTTTCGAATTTCTTTTTGTATTATCAGATAGTATAGATGGTTATAAACATGCTGTTCAAATTTTGGGGTGAAATTTGAATTATTTTGGTCACTATAGCCTTCTTATCAAGCAGCTAAATTCTGCCCTCGAAATTTTGAACGCGTTTTTCTCGAAATGTAGTTTTTGAAAACGGTGTACACTCTCAAAGGAAGAGTTCTCAAGCTATCGATCTCAAATTTTAACTCAACATTCTTTACGTTACTCTTTATCTTGCTATGGAAGCTTTTTCTACTTTTCGAAAACTTTCTATTTTTCATAACGAAAAAAACTGTCAGAAAAATAGGTTGAATTCGATACTTTTTTTCAAATCGCCGCCATTTTGTTACTTTTGAAGATAAAAAACCTCCATAGCAAGATAACGGTTTTTATACTGATTAATAACCTTTTTCCAGATTTCGTTTTAGATGAGATTTGCGGCTACAATCGTGTACACCGTGAGGACTCCTTTTTTACGAAGACATTTTCGTCCGTTGAAAAAATGTTATCAAAAATGTGAATAAACGTTTTGAAAATTTATTTCCGGTTCTTCTTGACACAAAAAAATCAGATTGATTAGGATATTTTAATCGTCAAAAATAAAATCGCAAAAATCAGTTATTTTTCGACCCGTCACACTGTGATGATCCCTTAAGAAGTCTTCGTATTGAGATAAAATAGTTAAATTTTCTTCACAGATTTGTCGTTTTGAAAATGTTTGTTCGGGACTGAGCATCCTGGGAATCCATCGTATCGACACTTTGCTTATTTTCAAATCTTTGTGTGGAATTTTAAAAGCACTCGTTGCTCGTTTCTGTTTCTCTAGCAATAACTGAAACTTTTACTCGGCGGTCAGTCAACACTAAATCTTCAAATTGATAATTCCTTCAGTTCGTGGTTCCAGATGTCTTCCACACTTTAGTTTATCATGAGTGGAATCTTCGTCCTATTTGAACTGCTTACACCAAAATTTGACTTAGAAGTAGTACGGGCAGTTTCTCCATACACTCTCAACATTCTATCTTTAGGTTACTGCCTTCTTTTGATAAAAATGTCATGGCACTTCTGTGTTCAAATTTCAATTCACTAATTTTCTCTTCTTTAAACGAATATAAAAATAACAAATGTTAAGCGATTTGAATCAAGCTTCGAGATAACAACATAAAATGTCATAGAAACGTCATGCAAGAAAACTGTCTTGATAGCATGTTGTTTTCAGAGCTAGGTAGGTAACATACAAAACTCCCCTCGCAGCTATTATTTATGGTTTGAGTAAATGTATTCGGGTTCTGTTTACTTCACAAATATTAAAGTCGCGATGATATAAGATGCCATTTGCAAAAATTAGAACTTCATCTGATAACATAACTAATTTTGTGCCACGCAGTACTTCGAAAATAATTAGATCATTCTTTCAAAATCCATTTAACCACTGAGTTTGAGTTTAAATCTTATTTGCACATTATAGAGTTGATAATTTCATTGTATTAGAGTATTAGAAAAAATATTTATAACTTAGCTTTTCTACGTAAATAGTAGCTGCCATTTATATTGGAAATATATTTCGGTAGTATAAAATAAATAAATAGTACTTCGAGTTATTCAAATACTTAAATTTAAAATTAATTATTAACATTAATATAACCGATATTCTTATAACTTTTAAAATACATACAGTTGAAAAACATAAGAAAATTGGATTTGTTACAGAACTAGTTTGATAAAGCTGAAACTGGTGCAAATAAAACAATGAAAAGAATATGTCGAGTCAGCCTAAAAAAACACAGATTTCCGTGAAAATATAGTCGTGTTACCGCAGGCAATATTCTTTCCATTAGGGTCTATCGGTATCTTGCGTATGCTGTTTTGTTCTTATTGTAATCCCGGTCGGAGATTTATATTTTTGCTGATGTATATGTTATGTTTCCCTTTTATTTTAGAATAAAAGAATACATCGTGCTTATTTTTGGAATCGCTTGAACAAAGTAGTATGTGGTTGTAAGCAAAAGCTAGAGATATATAGAAATACGAAATAATTTGAATTTAATGTTATGTATTATAGTATCAACAATGTTTTGATATAGATATAAACAAAATATTCAGAAATGAGTTTCAAAATAATTCTTTTGTATTTAAATTAATTGAAGAATATACTAATGATAAAAGTTTTATATGCACGATAGAGTTCAACTATGAGTAGTATAATTTGTAGAGTGAGGCGGTATTTTTATCGGCTTCGTGTAAAGTGCAGTGTCGATAATTATAAATATTGCTACTTAATTGGAATATACCCACATGAATTGTAATAATGAAAACTGTTTGTTAATTTTCACCGACGATTAATCATTTGTTAAGTGGGTCAACATATACAGAACAAAAGAAATATGACATCCATTCTAGTGTGTTGTGTTTGGCTAGTTCAAATTAACGAACGTTCAAGTATTGTATATGTGAGGAAGAGAAACACACAGCTAAATATCGTCATCAAAAGATCACATGGCAATTGCACATCTTGTAGCTGGAGATGTTTTAAACGTAAGAAGCTCGATTATCCCCTCAGCAGAATTTCCTAGATTTTAGGCCAGTGGCGTCTTTTACAGGCCAACATTTTAGCAAAAAAGGTCCATTTGAAATTAACCCCTACCATACAAAATTCATCTGACAGTTAAGAATATTAACAAATTATCACTGAAATAGTTTTTATATGCAAATGTAAATTAACTTTAAACGAAGTATTGATCAATGATTTAAAAGGGTAAACATCAACCATTATTACCATTGAAAAGTAAGGTTATATGTATCCTTATTACTACAACAATGATTTTGTTTAACCATCCGCGTCTATTGTTCGGTGTTTAAGTTCTTATTTTCTTCACTTTTCTAGGAACAGGAAATAAAGGAAACATATCTACGATCATCGTAATGACCTTCCCAACGCCGAATTTGAAGATGTGTGAAACTTGAGATCCCGAAAATGTGTAAATATCAGATTCTACGGTGTATTTCTTGTGATTCAACCCATCTAACGGTGCTCGTATATATGAATAGCTCGGTACTAAGACTAAAGGTACATAAACGTATATCAGTTTTAATTCAACACACATATATAAATCAATAATATATGCCAAAGTTAACTAATACCAGCTTTTCCAGACAGGTGGTAGCAAGGTTTCTACCAATACTCCTTGTAGTGTATTATGCCAAGAAAATAAAGATGTATAGGGTCGATGATCTTACAAAATGTCGTTAATCCGATTTTTGGTCAAACACGTATTATACGTTTATACCGGTCAACTTTACACGGCGCGTGTGTCTATTGAAATCTTGTAAGTCTAGACTTACAAGATTTCAATAGAGAGACTCGACGTGTAAAGTAGACCTGTATAAACGTATAATACGTTTTGTAAGAATTGCGACGCTATACATCTTTATTTTTTGTCATAATACACCGTGTAAAGTAGACCGGTATAAGCGTATAATACGTATTTGACTAAAAATCGGATTTTACGAGGTTTTGTAAGATCGCCGACGATAGATATAACTAGCATAATAACCATTGTTATTAATATATACAGGTATCCTTATCCCAACATAAACTAATTTTACCTATAAACTTAATTAAATTAGCATAAAATTTATTGAGATCTCATTAATTATAAATTATATACGGGGCCGAGACCATAGCAATATGTCGACATGGATGTTTTAACTAGAATAATTCATAAAATAATAACAAAATAATAAATAAAAAAAAAAGAAATGAACACTTAAGAGGAAAGCTTACTTATCGAAAACTAAGGCATCGCCGTTTCGCGTTTTTTGAATTTATTTTGTAATTTTAGAATCTCAAATTTGGGTTAGTGATGCAAAAGGCATTAATTTATAAAGTCAAGGTCAGTTTTTGTACTAATTTATTTTCTTAAAAAAGTTATGTGTCTTAGAAGTAACGACAAAAATGCATGAATTTAGTTAATGTCTACTAACTAAGGCTGATACACAAAAAAAACAACGCGTTAGCTGCTCATTTGATGAACGATATAAAAAAAAAACTTTCTGTAATTATTTTTGAAGATAAAAAACATTAAATAGTAAACATTGTCACACACATTTCACACGAGGTTTTTCCAAGCTATTGCGTCGTCTATCCCCGCTTTACGGTATCTCTACCGGTCTTAGCGAAGACGAAAATCTATCGGAATCGGTCAGCTATTCCAAGCTTAAGTCAGAGTGACAGTTTGTAATTAAAAAGAAATGTCATATATACCTATAATATTCGAGTGTTTAATAATATAAGTTATGGGCAAGCGAAAATTATCTTATTATAAAACATCAACATCAACATTTCCGTAACTACTCATTCTTTATACATTATGTTTCCCATCTATAGTATTCCTTTATCTAAGAATCTGTGAATATAACCGAAGCGCTGTGACAGAACAGAATATCGTCTACCTCCACCTACTCGCACCCCCTTGCGTCTTCCCGTCCCGCGAGTAATATAAGTTGCGTAAGGTTCTATTTGCTAGTAAACGCACCTCTTAAATAAGAACAAAAACACTATGGAAATATTATACTGTCTGCTAAACCGGAGATGTATTAAATTATAAATAGATCAAACGAATACTAGATAAAGTAAGTAGGGTTGATTCCCTGTGTGAGAATGAAGTTGTAGTTGTTTATAACTTGTCCAGGAAGCTTTAAAGTTACAATGGCGTATGAAAGTAAGCCCATCAACCATAATCCCATCTATCGAGATCTCACACGTACTTAACATGTTTTGCTATATAAACAATAGAGGGTATACCAAACTACAACACTTTGACCTACATTTATTATCTCATAAAATCACATTATACAACATAATTAACATTACTGTTATTCATATCGTCTTGAAGCTTTTTTATGCCCATAAAATTGTGGCAAGTTAAACTTGAGGTAGTACATCTTTTTCTCTTGACTCACAACATAACAATATAATGCTATTACTTTTTGCGATACACTAAATTGTGTTACATAATTACTTATGCTAAACATAAATAGGTTTTGCCCTTTCTTTTTATAGATTCTCTAAAAGCTGTTTTTTTTATTAAGTATGGCTTTAATTCTAAACACTAAATTCTAAAATCATATTTTGATATTCAAAGATATTATTTAGGTACATATATACATGTTTACGCAAAACGTATGTATATGCATATATGCATGTGTTGGGATACACACATACATCTAGTGTCACTACTGACAATCAACGCACGTTTTGCGTAAAAATGTATATATGTATAAAAATACCAAAATAGTATTTACCTCTTGATGTTAGTTCTAACATCTAAGTATTTAACACTTTTCATTTTCGAAGATATTGGTGAATTCTGTCTCACAGCTTATTAATTCTTTAATGAGAATTCATATTTACTTTTAACATAACTCATATTTTAACATATTTTGTATGCAAAATCTTCCTTTTATTTATATTTCTGAATACGTTTCTTTATTACTCATCTCCAATACATTATTAACATAATAACATATTGGAGATATAACGGAGAAGAAATGGATAATTAGAACTCACCTTAAGGCGCATGGTATATTTTTATAAATAAAAGAATCAGTGTCCCATCAGATCTTAAATGTGACACTTATTTTAAGAATCACTATAGTAACGCAATTCATTGACGTAAACGAAAATCACATGTATACGGAAATGCTAAATCATTATATTAATTGAATACTAGGATAATCGATAATGTTGGCAGCGATGTTATCAAAAGAGCTCCAAGTGATGTTAAAAATAATTATTTTCTATTTCAAAATGAAAAAGATACTCTTGCTAGTTTTATCTGCACGCTACATTACACACCAGTAATACATTATTTATATCTTCCTAGAATTGTAAATCTGATTACCTACATTTAGGTCGTGAACATTTAAAGCCAGCCGTTCGTAATTATAACCAGCTTACTTCACCCATAAATTTTCAAAACCTTTTGTCTAAGTTTGTTGGTATCTATTAGTTATTTAATATGCGTTTTACAGTCATTTATCTCTACTGACGTTACATGGGATCAAGTATAATACAATTAGAATTGATGCCTTTGTATAGGAACATACAGGTAGATTAATATGATTATATCATTATCATGCAACAGTGTGTAATGGAACCAATTTGTTTGAGATTTAAAGAGGCCTCTATATTACGTTATACATACTACATACAAATTACTTAATATTACAAATTAAACACTCAATAATAGTAGGGGACTATAATATAAAATATGGGATTTTCACATTTGAGAGTCAAAAAATTAGAAATTTTATCGAAGAAAATAAAAATTGTTATCGAAGAAACTAAAAGAACACCAAATAGTTCAAAATTAATTGATTATATCGTAACAAATAACAAAACATTGAAAGATGAAGTACATTTAATACCAGAAATAAGTGATCACAGCATCCTACCCTTTTACAAATCCATGAAAATCTGAAGATCTATACTTATATAAGGAATTGTTTGTGTGTGTGTGGTGTGCGTACGCGTGTGTGTGTGTTTTTGTGTGTGATGTCTGTGGACCCCCATAACGCAACTACAGCCGTGCAATTTAGCACACAGGTAGTGGTAATGGTGATCTCAATGCACCTCAAAGCCCAATTTTAATAATAATAATTAACAAACAAAATTTTTTATTTAATATATTGTGTTTTTTTGAAACACTATTATGAAATGTCACTTTCTACATTTAGTAAATTAATGACTTAGAATTTTTTAACTTTAATATATCTAACCGGTTATTAAAGATTTAGCAGATAAATTAAACCACAGCCTCCCAGAAAAATTTCCTCGAACAGAACTGCAACAGGACAGAGAAAGAGAGCAGTATCTAGCTAATATGGAGACTCCAGCATGTAACATCTCTAGAAATTCAGGAAAGGGAAAGATTCTATTCTGCCTGAAGCCTTGTTGTTCTTCGCTTATTTCTATTCTGTTCGATATTTTTGTTGTTATAATTTCTGTGAACCACTTCCTTATGCTGGCTAGTAAAGATATCATTTTATAATTTTCCGGGTCGTTCTTGTTTCCTTTTTTATAGAATAGTATTGTGATGCTGTTTTTCCAATCAGTAGGCGCTTTTTGGGTCGAGATAATTTTTTGGAATAATAGTGTGATTGCTGTTTCCATTTGAAGTTCTCCGTACCTAAGCATTTCGTTTACGATTTGATCTGTGCCAGGGGTCTTTCTATTTTTCAATCTCATTAGTCCTTCATGTACTTCGTCCTATGTTATGTTATCTTTTTCCAAAAGTTGTTCTGTGTAGGTGTTGTCTTTATTATTTTTATTGTCACCTGCTCCTGTCACATACATTCATGTCATCTTACATGCGTTCCCCATTCTCCTGGAGTAATGATGTTTATTTGTACTTCTTTGGTTACTTCTCTCTTTTTTTCCCTAGTCTGTTCCAAATCTTTCTCTGTCAGAATAGATCGACAGTGGACGGAAGCTTCATCCTCAGACAAATGATTAAAAAATCTTTCGGATATAATTAACCTTTCTTTCTCTGCCTAATAGATTTCAGGAAAGCTTTCGACAGAGTACAAATAACCCAGCATCATAAATATACTTCAGGAAAACAGGATAATCGTACCTTACATTAACGTAATAAAAGAGCTCAATAAAAATAACACCACAAAGATCAAAACATCATACGAATTTACTGAACAAGCACCAGTGCTAACTGTAATCCGCCAGGGTAATAGTTTGAGCCAAATCTTGTTCAACCTCATTATGAATAAAATAATTAATAGTGTAAAAGAAGTTGATGGAGGATACAGAATGGGACAAGAATCGATAAAGATACTATGCTACCCTGACGACGCAATTTTGATGGCGGATAACGAAGACGATCTATCGCGACTACTATATAGGTTTCAAACAAGAGCTGAGAACCTTAATATGCAAATATCTATAGAAAGAACAGAATTAATGGTCACAGCAAAGGTGCCCATTAAATGCAAGCTGGCTGTAAACAACAAACCCATCCACCAATGTATGCAAAGTACGCACCTAGGAGTTGAGATAACGAGCTCCAAAAACTTACAACAGGAAGCCAGAACCCATATGAACAAAGCCTCAAGAATTTCTGGCTATTTGTGGGACCTCCTATGTAGGAACAAATACATGCACACTGAAATCAAAGTCCGCATATATAAAATCGCCGTGATACCTATACTCATATATGCAGTGGAAACTCGAGCGGATACAACAAAAACGAAGAGCATGATGAGGGCAGCAGAGATGAAGACATTGAGGAATATTAAGGGAGTAAGCTTGAGAGACCAGATAAGAAGCAAAAGCATAACAGCAGATCTCAAAATTCAAGATAAGATGCGGTTTACGAGATCGAGACGACGATATTGGAGAGACCACGTCAACAGAATGACAGAGGACCGACGGGCAAAATGGGCAAAGGATGAGAAGCCAAGTTCAAGGAGACCCTCCGGTCGACCTCCCAAAAGATGGTGCGAGAGCTGGACATCTGCTTCCCAAGAGGTTGAACGAGATCAAGAGTAGAAGAAACAAAACTAAGTCTTAAGAAAAAAGACAGAAGAAGAAGATTCTAAAAGATTGTGAACTAATTTGTTTGGGATGAATGCACTATGTGACAGACATCAGGCATAACAATGGAAGGCATTACTATGGTGTTGGCTGGAAACTTTCGACAGACACTTCCAGTTATCTTCCATGGAAGTAGGGCGGATGGAATGCACCCCTGCTTAAAATCTTACCTATACCTATAGAAAGGCATTCAGAGTATAATTACAAACATTCAAGTTCACACAACGGTGAGGGGTCGCCGATGAGATGAACTCGCAATTTGCAGATAACCTACTTCAACTGAGAAATGGTGTCATCACTCCAGATAATAAAGATGGATTCATAGCGACGCAAAGCAATGGAAGAATTGTCAAAACACAACAAGAGTTGAAAGAAGCAGTATTTCCAAATGTGATAGAGCACTTTATCGATCATTCATGGCTGTGCTAAAGTTTTTCATTTGTAATTTGACAATTCCAACATTTAATTCAATCTACTTAGTTATTAATTTACTTTTACCGACCAGGGAATCGTATTACAAATAATATTTTTTATGTTGAATGTGTCGTTTATAAAAAAAACAGTGGTATTTCTTTTGTGAAAAAAGTATTAAAACAAATTAAAAAAATAAATATTATTGTAAGGAAGAAACCTGCTCTATCGAATAGTAACGTAAAATTAACCCTTTTCAAATTAAAGAAAAATACATAATGACGTAACTTAAACAACTAATGAACTAGTAAATTTAAATTAAATTTAAAAAAAAATACTTAACATACTGCTGTGATCTCAGCTGTATAAATAATTTGTAGGAAATCTCACTTATGATCACAATCAAATTAATGTCTGATTACTTAAGTTTTATGTAAGACTAGGTTAAGTTAGAATAAAGATGTTTGTAATCATGTTTATTTTGTCGTCAGATTATACATATTAGTAATTTCTTCTACAACATACTCAGTACTTATTCCGTGCGTTCAGGGAGTTACGGCGCCGCTAGCGCTGAGCTGTGCTAGGTCGAGCGGTGTCCTGAACGCGACTGCTGACTGCCGGCGCTGGAGCTAGCGGTCGCCATCTTGCCTAGCGAAAATAAATTTCGCTCGATGACTTAGCGGCGCTAGAAAGAAGTGGGGATAAGCGGTGAATATTCAAATATGAATTTAAAAATTCAAACCCGCGGATTAATAAACACATTAATTTATTAATTGTAGTAGTAAATATCATTTTTACGGTTGATGTTGTACTTGTTGTTATATTTAATGTTATGCGAAAGTTATAGGTAAATTTATCATATAAAATAGATATTGATAAGTACTATTATATTCTGTTTACATATAAAGTGAATATCTTTTTTCTACTTGAAATAGATTATTTATTTCTAATAAACAAACAACTGTTAGTGAATCCTAAGTAATATATGAAAATAAATTTGTCTCGACCCAGTGGCGGTAAAAGAAAGCGGTTAAAATTCAAATTTGAATCTTGTGAATAATACGATCAATAAAAACTTCAATTATGTTGCACAATAGATCTTAAATAGTGCCTAATAAGTCTTTTTGATATGTTTATATAGGTATTGAAATGTATTTTGAAATAGATATAACTAACAAGTAATGTCAAACAGCATAATTCCTTCTAATTTGGCACTAAATTTAATCAAAAATATTAAGAGCTGCTACGGAAACTAATGAGCTATATATACAATACTGTTTGTTTTTGGGCCTTATTTTCTTATTATATTTTCGTGTTCTAAAATACATTAGTATTGTATGCATAAGTATAGATAGCTACATAGTCTATTAGGTAAAGTAACTTTAGACTTTTACACAAGATCTACCATCAGATTCCAGTACGATAAATGTTGGAATAATATTGCTTCTTCAACCACAACATTAAAACAAACACACAATGTTATCAGTTTATGTCATATTTATTTATCAATAGGATAGGTGATTTATTTATTTATTTATACACTTATTACAAAGTAGCATTCAAAAAATACATCAATTAATTAAAATTGAAATGAACAACTATTCACAGTGCCGATAAATATCTCAGCCAACACTGCTAATATAATAGTGTTAATCGTTACATCATCTTCAACTAAAACCTCAAAACATTCCAACGAATTTGCTAACATCAGATTTCAATAAGTTAAATATTGGAAGAATATTGTTTTTACAACTACAGTAATAAAATAAATACACAAAGTTATTTGTTCGTAATAAATTTATGTATCAGTTATAATTCTGTGGTTATACCTACTCTTACTGCAACATTAGCATTCAGAAAATTCATCAACTAATTAAAATTGAAATGAATACTATTCACAGTGCCGATAAATATATCAATCAAAACTGCTGACATAATATTGATAATAGATTACGCCAACTTCATCGAAAACTTCCACATAATCCATATAATAATACACTGTAAAATGTAGTATTAAATATTTAGACACACTTTATATTATAGTAAATAATTTACCATCTCCTCGGTCAACTGATATTAGTTATACTAATGTTATAACATGTTGTTATTGTACACTTGTACTTACCGGATAGCTGATTTATCAGCTGTCAGGAAAAAGGTCCTGATAGATGAGAAAAAATCTATGGTAAACGAAAGAAAAATAGTGTCATTAGTAACAAACAGGTGTACAATCTCATTTTCTTATGGCAATTGTATAACTATAGTATTTAAATTAGTTCTTAAAGTAATGTATCGTGTTTGTACCTACCTAATAAATGATGTTTAAGCTGTCGAACGTGCAGTTACACTGCTTAAGACTTTACGCCGTTTAACATTAGAAAAATGAACGGACGAACGAATTGTTTGTTGTTATTTTGAAAACTTTAAACGAATGATTGAAAATACTTCGTTTTGTACAGTTGTGAAAGCCTGAGACATACTAATATAGGTCAGATTCGAATTTTAGAATTCGGGGAAGTATTGCTTTGGTGACTAATCAAGCAGCAATATACAGTAAACTATTGGTTTAATACCAAATATTGAAAATTGGTTCTAAAATAGATACTTATATACCTTATTGTTGGAAGGTAGTCCGAAAACTGAATTTATTCCGCTTAGAATAACTGGGAATAAAATAAATATTCAAAGTTTCTATTTGTAATTTGACAACTCCAACTAATTTAATCTAATTAGTTTTTAAATTGCTTTTACTGATAAAAGTGTGGAAGATTATCTTATATTTTTTGCAAAAAATGTATCAAATCAAATTAAAAAAATAAATGCTATTGTCAAGAGAAAACCTGGTAAATCCAACGCGTAACGTAAAATATACCCTTTGTAATTGCTAAATTTTAACATAATGACGTAACAATTGAAAAAAAGAAATGTTTCTTGACTGAACTGTTCTTATCTGTATTACTCATGTTAACAGAAGGACCTAAAGTTAGATAATTCAGCACACGGATACTCTCGATGAGGACGGTTTCCACATAAAAGCGTTTTTTTCGATAAGAACAAAATTACCACGTTTTCCCTCAAAGAAAAATGTATGTTGTGATATTATCACGCTTCCTGCTTACATTTGGCTTAAACTACATATATGCGAGATGTATTTACCGTTACGTAAATAGCAACGTGCTCGCAATCGCACTCTTTATTTTTCTTTTCTGTTACTCCACTATACAGTGTATACTAAAGTATCTTACCATCTACTCTTCACTATAATATTGTCTAATCTTCACCCGTCTATCGTATAATCTTAAAGATTTTCTACCCGCTTCATCACTTGATACCTTTCGGTTCACCTCATTTTACATTATCTGCGTCTTTCCCGTTTGAGTAGCTTCCGATTACGGAAAAGTCGTTGACCAAAACTTGGTGCATGTAAGAAAATGTATATTCGCTAATTCCACATTTCTGTGATAACGCTATATAGGTAAACTTATGAAACGTACTAAAGTATTTAGAGGGTGTTTTAGAACAAGCTTGGTGTAGAATTCTTATAAAATTCGAACCGTAAATATTATTTTTATTAGTAGAGTTTATTTTTGCGAAACCTCAATTTTTTTTACATTGGAATAAAGTTTTAAGCTTTACCGACAATGACCTGGTAGCCACCAACGTTCAACAATTGTTTTACTAAGTATTATTTTATTTATAAATTGTAGCTAACATGTTTCGTTTCATTTTATATTAAACAATGCTCTGTTCTTTGCTGTGAAAGAAAAATTTCACAAAAACCCTCATGTAAAAAGAGCTGGTCGAATTCTCACAGACATGTTACATAATATTAAAATAATAATTGAAATGTAGAAACTATGCCAAGATACTTACCTACACGTTGCTTGTATTACCTTGATAAGCACGGAACATTTTGTGTTAACTGTAAATCTCCAAGCAAAACGTAGCAAGTAATTTGGAATAGTTTCTATGTTTCAGTAATTTATTTAAGACTCCTGCGAGAAGTAGGCTTACATGTATTATATGTACATAAAGTACAAACACCTGTATGACGAAAGAAAATAGTATTTGTAATATACTTATAGCCTATAAGATGTTTATCAAAATCTAGAAAATATTACGAATGCATGAGGAAATAATCCAGCATACATTCGCACTTTGTGCCGGCTCAACATAATACTCTATAAATATTGATCTTCTATCCTACTAGGAGGCACTATCCACCGGGCTTACTACTGCGTTTTGCCCTCGCTTCGCCACTTTCTTACGTTGCGTGCCACATCATTGCCGTTTCAGTAAGTAATAAGGAATGAATAATTAAGAGACTAATTTTTAATTTTTATTGTAACCAGCACCAAGACACTATCTATATACAATATGCCAAAGCTCTAGCTTAAATAGAAGCGCCCTGGACTTATGATGATCTATGAGTCAGTGAGTTCGTTGGCGGGCCGCACAAATTTCGACAGTGGGCCGCGGTATATGCATCGCTGATATAGCGGAATATGATTACTTTTTCAATGAAACTAGACAGACTCGCGTTTTGTCGACTCTCTGGGAGACCGGTAAGCAACACGGTGTTTCTCGAGAGCCGAAAAAAGACGAATCTGCGTAGTCGCATTGAAAGAGTTTAATATTCCCCTATCTTGCCCGTCACTACTCATTATTAATATTGATATGGTTTAAATATCCATGCTGTATATTGGTTTGTAATTGTGTTAAAACATATGATTTTTCAATTCTTAAAATTATATTTTTATCAATAGAGAAAGAATTAATTATTTAAATGATACTAAATATTCATTATTTGATGAGATTTTCTTGATGTTCTGGTTGTCGTAGAGGAAAAATAAGGTTTTCTTTCTTCTATGTTTGTATTTTTAGAATCTGTTGAGGAGAAATTAAAAAATATTATTATTTTTGTCAAATATGATGTATTATGTTTTATGTACAAAATTGTTTAATTAACGATGATATGACAAGTATTGCAGACGTAAATAATTGATTTAGAGTATAAACTAATTTGAATTAAATATCCCGCCATTATTTGAACAGGTGTAAATGAAAGAATAATTTTGACAGTTCCTGTAGTGGAAATTTTTAAATTGAATGACAATTGTGTAAAATGCTTTGCGATTAGGTTTTTTAAAATGTAAGAAGAATAATTAATATACGTAGTAATAAATTAAAGGGATGTAAAGGTAGGTGTAGATTTCTGATTGGAGAATTTGAAGAAGTTTAAAAGGTTGTCAAGGGAATTGGTTTTAAAAAACAATAAATGGAGGAGAATTTTTAAAAAAGTAATTGAGTGCGGACGTATATTTTTTATCTGAGAAAAAAACGCATAAAAAACTATACTCATTAGTATTTTTGTGAATAATAAATTCAAAGAAGCAGTAAGTGATTGCTATTCTACTATTTATGAGAATTATAATTTAATTATAAAAATTATAAGATCACTTACCATTAATTTATAAAATCCGGTTTCAAACCAATAAAGTGTCTGAAGATATCACAAGAGGAACTCTTAGATGTACTGAAGAATTAAATCCAGGTTAGGAAATTCGAATTAATTCAAGATTATCCATTAGACGTGCTGAGAAATATAATCCAGATTAACCATCAGATGTGCTGAGAGATATAATCCAGTCTCGAGGAAGTGTTTCTTTATTTTAAGGTACAGCTGAATTTCAATATTCAAGATCCACAAGTATTAGTAGCAGGCCAGTTTGGAGATACCCATCATCTGTACGCACGAAGGAAAGTGTATAACTCCAGGACGAGACAGTAAACCGTAGATATTGGTTCTATCGAGGCACGTACAAACTACAAAACATAAAAGGATTGTCAGATGGGAAGATCGTGTGAAACATTTGTTTAGAACTAATTCAAGGTTGTATAAGACACTTATTTATTAATACAATAACCGATTTATTTGCAAATTCAGTTTGTTTATATAAAATTTATATTGGAATCTATAAGCAGAATAAGTTATAGCTATTTGAATTTAAATACAAATTATGTAATGATGTATGAAAGGCAATACCTTATTTGTAGAAGTATTACGAATTTTATCCATTAGAAATCTCATCAAAAATCGAATATTCACAACTAGAATTGAAAAGCATTATTTGGCAGTTGTAGAAAATATACCAGTTGTCGTTCAACAAACCTACTCGTTATAATTGTATCATTGTCCATAATGGTTTATTTTTATATTTTCTAACATACGAAAGTATATCGTTATTAAACAATTTTCAATATCCTTTATTTATATTTGTGAATCTGATCAACACATTATTATACCATTATTAGCCTGATATTGTTGTTTTCTTTCATTTGTAGCATTATCTATGTACTTTCTTAAATAGAACCACTGATTCACAAGAGTTGTGTAACACTAAAAACATAAAAATATCAAATTAATTTAACCTGAAAAAGACCAAATAAAATAAGGAATACTTACATGTATAGTCGTAGTTCTACAATTTACAAACGAATAATCAGTCACAGCGAACTTCAAAAACACCCCTGATGATAAATAAAAGTATTTTATAAAGAACATTTTGAAAATTAATCGATGATAAACGATTCATAAGTTAGGTTATAAATTCTTGACATTTAATGTGAAATATTCCTTCCATTTTTATAATATATAGGTATAGGTCTCAAATAATATAGTCCTACCAATTCAATAAAATAAACAAGGAGAAATAAAAATTAATATTTATTTAATTTGAGTATTAGCCGAGGATTTGTATTAAATAATAATAGTAGTATGAAATTGATATTGAGCAGAATATAAAATCATTAAATATTGGTATACAGAGTGTAATTAAGCATATACAAATATTATAGCTCAATATTACATTTTGCTTATCCAGAATGTGTGGATATTTATATTATTGATGATAAATATTATAAAGATATATCTACACACATAAACAATACATTTTAGCGCCCGAACATGGGGTATTATGAGAAAATTATGTGTTGAAAATAACACTCATCTACAAAATCAATACAATATAAATATGAAATTTAACATTAGTTACAAATATCGCGTCAGTAGTGTTTAAGCAATCGTCGCCCAAACAACTTAATCGGGAAGAAAGTGTGAAATTTGGAGAAAATTGAGTAACGCACCATTATCATGTTCTTTACAAAACAAGAAAAGTCTGCTCATACTATGCTGGAAGAGATGTCATTACTATACATGTATTCTTGCCCGGGAAATATTGAAACACAGTAACTTTAAACAAGGTAGGGAATTACTTGAAGATGACCACGGCCAGGGCGGCCTATGACGAGCTAATGGAAGATGCTTGTCTAAGAAAACACAACTCGCAGAAATCACTGGAATATCTGATACAATTATTTTAAAAATTGTTCATGATAATCTTATCATGACTAAGGTCAGCACAAGTTGAGTGGCGAGAATGCTTATTCTGGTGCAAAAACAGCACGTAGCATGTTCCCGTGTGTTACTACTGAGGTTGTTACTAGGAATGAAACTTGGGTTCAAGTAAAACTAAATGCAGGGGCATTAAGAAGGCACACTACCACCCAAGAAGTTTAAGGCATCACAGTCGACCAGAAAATTGTGGCTACCCTGTTTTGGGGCTCAGAAGGAATTCTGTTAGTGATTATAAAGATACAAAAAAGACGTTTCCATAACTGGAAGATACTACGCTTAAATCCTGGAGTGGTTAAAAGAGATAATTAGATAAAACTGACGAAGGTGTCCTACTCCTGCACACAAGAGCTGTGTTACGTTGGCTATCTTGCATAAACGGGTTTTGATATTTTGAATCACCATAGTCCAGTAATTCTTAGCGGCTGTCTAAAATGAAAAAGGTGCTGGGAAGAAATTTAGGAGCGATTAAAAAGTAAAGGACGCGGTTTGGGTGTATTTTTCAGACAAGGAAAAAAGATTTTTTCATGAAGGCATACACAAGCTAATTGAAAAATCTTACAAATATATTAGGGTCGCAGGTGACTATATTGAAAAAAAAAACAATTTTGTATTTTTCTTTTCTCTTCTTTCCCCCCCATTTCGAGAACTTAAGAACGTTCCCTTTTATAAGAAAGTCTTGTGGTGCGCACACTTAAAGTTATTCTGAAATTTAATGGTTTGGATTTATTGAATTATCAGAATGTTATTATATAAGTTTGAATGTAATCATAAAAGTCGTAACGTACCTATCTATCCTCTTTATCAAAATATAAATTCAGTACGCCATATAATACAATATTTCTAAATGTGTACTCTCTGTCGAACGAGCATACGTATTTGCGGAACTATAAATCAGAGATGTATATTGTAGAACAAAACATGAACATGAACTAAACGAAAATGAGAAGAATATTAATCCGCATACAAGCATTAAATTGACCTGTGAAGTACCGGGTTTGAAAGATAGACGACCTGCGACAGGCAAATGGAACATTGAATTATGAATAATAAGTGGATACTCCATTTGAGGAAAGTAGCTGTATTATTTTGTCGTCAGATTGTTTTGTACTGCTCTGTTTATAATTGGTGTTTTATTTCGCGGAGCACTAACCCATTCTATATTTACACTATATAATTTCAATGAATATATAACAAATTTTTCATATTTATGTTATAGGTTATGCCATTATTGTATTCGCTTATTATTTTCGTATTTTTACAATTTTCATAATCAAATATTTCGTTTAGTTTATTTAATTGCTTTGCTTTGAAATTCTCATATTAAAGTACCACAGTTTTATATACTTTTTATTATTGTCATTATCGTAACTTTTGTATTAAAAAGTTAGATATGATTATAAAAAAGATGATGAGAATGACGATGACGGATAAAATTATTAAGTAAATGTGTATTTTATTGCATCATTCGTCATAAATATGCTGCATTTGTTATTTCTTAAGAAAGCCAATAGTTATGATTATTCCCATTGTTAATTTTAGAGATGAGAGCAAACATCCGTTTATCTAGCATGGAATTATAACTTTGACTAGTATTTTTATTTGAGAATGTTTGAGATATGTTAAAAAACTTTTCTTCATAACAGGGATTTTCAATAACATGAAACGAAAGCAGACAAAAAATGAACCGATTTCCTACGACTGAAAAAAAGTCAATCTGGACCTAACCTTTTGGCGATAAAATTTGAGAATGTACTTCCAGCTAACATCAGGCTGCCTTTTATCTCTATTTTCAAAGAGGAAATAAAAGTATTTAACAAAGACAGCTATTCCATTTGTCTAATACTGCTTATTGGAGCCATGTATTAAACATGTGTACATTTTGTTTATTATAAATAATTGCTGTATGCATATGTTATGTTTATTATTGACTTGTGTAAGTAGATTTAATGTAGATTAGCACAAATATGTATTGTATTCTAACAAAATTTCGTGAAGCTGATACATTTTTAGTCATAAAATAAACGTAGCATTGATTGTCAATAATGTGACGATAACTTGTTGTTAATTGATTTAGCTGTGGTTTAATCATAGAAAGTTAATAATTAATTCTGAATTCCAGCTATAAAGGAAAAGAGATTAGGGAAAAGTAACATATTTTTTTTTTAGTATATGGTCCATTAACAAATTCTAATGTGTTCCCAATAAGGCTATGCCTTTTAATAGATTCTTTTAAAGTGTCTTCAAAAAATTCTCAACCTCGTCTTTCAGATATTATTCGGAAGGAAAACTGTGTTTGGAAAAGATATAATAGTTAATGGTTTAGGGCGCAGGTTTTTTTTTTGATTTTCATTAATGATGTTGCAAATTTTATGGAAAATTTCAAAATAACTTTGTATGCTGATGATACTAGTGCTGTTGTGTCGACATCAAATATTTCTGAAACTGAACGAGAGTCAAATATTCTTTTACAAAACATGACTACTTGGTTTGCAAATAATAAGTTATATGTAAATAATGACAAGACAAAATTTATGGTTTTTCATACAATACAAAATAAGGCTCAGTTAGATTTACATTTGTATGCGCAAGATAAAGAAATAGAACGTGTTAGTGAGATAAAGTTTTTCGGTATGAATATGGATGAAACACTGTCTTGGGATGTTCATTGTCGGAATATTATAAGCAGATTAAACTCTAGTTGCTCAGATTCGTAATTTGAAAACTATAATTGACTTTACTTGCTAGTTGTCGTTTTATTTTGCTAATATTCACTCTAGATTGTTTTATGGCATTACTATTTGGGGAACATCGTGTGCTGCTAATAATCTATTTCTAGCACAAAAACGAATTATCCGTTTTATGGCCGGAATTAGTTCCAGACAATCATGCAGGCCTTATTTTAAGCAATGGAATATTCAACCTTTGCCAGCTATTCATATATACGAACTTTTAAATTATATACACAAAAATAAGACGAGTTTCGACGTAATACTGACATCTATTCTTATGACACTCGTTCATGTCAAAACTTTCCTAAGTACCTCAGTACTCATTGAATTTGTCTGGCAATTCTTCTCAAGTTTTGGGTTTAAGGGTTTTTAATGCCTTGCCCCAGAGATTTCAAATTATAATGAATGATCCTGCGTTTAAGCATAGTTTTGGGGCATTCTTGATAGAAAGTTGTATTTATTCTATTGATGAATATTTTGATTTGTGAGGTGAACAACCAACTTAATAATTTTTAATTTGTTGTCTTAGTTGTAGGTTTTTTGTATTTTTGTTGTTGTCTTTTATAATTTTTGTGGAGTATGTAATTATAACAATTCCATATTCTTTTTTGGAGTTATATGACAGCAAATATATTATTATTATTACTAGCCACAAATAATTTAATATATATAAACTGCTTTTTCTTTGAACGTGACTTTAAATATTCTCAGAATGAATTAAAAAACTGTGTACAGTGCTTAATTTTTTTTAAGTAACGTTTTTTTATTATTAAAATTAGTAAAGGCTTTTAGAATTAAAACTTTCCTAATGATTTCAGCTTTCTTATAACTTTCCAAACTTTTCGTGCCCGAGACGTGCATTTAAATCAGTTTATATTCATTAAAAAAATATCTTAAAGGGGTAAATTTATTCGTTTAGTTTCAATTCTGTTTCGATCATTTACCCAGGACAACATTAAATGGAGCGCATCACGTCATAAAAAGAAACATGACACTAAAACGTCGCCTGCAACGAAAAATAGCTGCACCGGAAGAATATCTTCTCCCCTTTCTTCGGACTCCACCTACGAAGTAATTTTATTACAAGTTATTTACTTTAATGGAAATTTAACTTGAAGAACTCGGGTACTTATCAGCGCTTTCCACGGTAAAAGTCCACCCTCTCGATGGAGATGAAAGAAGTGGAGCGTTGCGGTAAATGACAGCGAAGCGCATGCTTTTCACTTCGTGTGGGAAAAACGTCGCGACGGCATGGACGCCTGATGTTAGAGCACGCCAGTCGCAACGTTATTATCACGGTGATCTGATCTTTAACACTGTACTCTACATTTTTTCCCCTAAAGATCGAACGCGCCGAGCGATCTCATCATTTTTTAACTGTTCGTTCACCTCTTTTCCTCTATGCTTGTAGCATTAATTGATGTCTGCGAAATGCGTTGAATTTTGTATAACTTCTTCCAGAACTTTTAAATTAGTTTAGAGCAATCTTATCTGTTTTATTTTATTTTTTTAGTTTTAGTGTTACCAATATAATTTTCTTTATCACGTAAATATACAATTCAGTATTATTTTTTCATTATCGTAAATTACTTGTAAACATAAGCGTGTAGAATGTTTGCCGAATGTAACGAAAATATCGTTGAAGTAAAGACTTTAAAGGATGATGACCCTGTTCTTCTAAAAAATTGAAAAAGTGACGACAGGAAAGACTACCACCGAACGAGCAAGTGAAGTTGTAAGTTCTACTTACTTACTTTATAATAATACTTATTTAATAATCTTACTATTGAAAAATTTCTTATAATTCAATTTATATCGTTATTAGCAAAAAATATCGCAAAATATTCATATATCAATATATCAGATAAAATATATTACAAAAACGCTATGCGTTTTGTTTCTGTTAGTAATTTTGAAGATATTCTTTAACTTAAGGAGCGCAAAATAAAACTCTTACTTTTGTATTTTTGATATTGAGATATTCTCAAATTCTCGTATTGTATCAACGACACGCAAAATTGCTCTCACAGCCCATATATTTTTTTCTAAAACATAGTATGCGTAGTAGGATCGATAAGCAACACAACAAAAAATACTTTAACGTAACTATTTACATTGTTAAATTTGATTGAATGTAAAACACATTACATTTCTATAAAACTTTTCTACTTTATTTCCACCAAGAGATTTATTTCTTCTTAATATGCATGTGCCTTGTGTATTTTGGTTTGGAAATCGGTTATTTTAGTTTATTTCCGTTAAACAAAATAGTGAAATTATTCTATAGTGACAACATATTCTTTCTGCTATTCAGACTCTTCTGTATAAAGATTGAAACCGACTTCAACAATAAGAAGTAATCAAAAATTATTTTCAAGGGGGAACCTTGTGGCCTTGTAGATCAACATGTAAAAATTAGTGTTAGTTAGACCTAGTTATTATGCTATAACTATACCAACTGATTTTGGTTTGGAAATTGGTTATTTTAGTTTATTTCCGTTAAACAAAATAGTGAAATTATTCTATATGTGACAACATATTCTTTCTGCTATTCAGACTCTTCTGTATAAAGATTGAAACCGACTTCAACAATAAGAAGTAATCAAACATTATTTTCAAGGTAGAACCTTGTGGCCTTGTAGATCAACATGTAGAAATTAGTGTTAGTTAGACCTAGTTATTATGCTATAACTATACCAACTGATCAGTATGCTTGGCTTGAAGGTGCTGTATTCGTTACTGCAAATATAAAAGTAATTGAGGTCCGTAAATGTGAAAAAGGTGGGTGTGTTTGTTTTCATATGAAAACTTCAACAATTACTTTTAAAATGAGGATGAAATATGTATTTTCATATACTTACATCAAAGAATTATCTTATTGCCACATTTACGATGAAACCATTTTAGAAACAATAATACATCAACAAGAAAATTTTATTAGCAATGGTTTCTTATTTGCTTTTAATACTTTTTTAAGTCTGTAGATTGTAAAAAGAAGGGTATCAATTAGTTCATCATTTTTCAATAAATAGGAAGGTTTGACTTTTGTTAACAAGTAAAAGACCAAAAAGCTAAATCGAAGACTTTGGTTTGGCACTAACACCAAGTACACTAAAATACTGCACAAATAAAATTAAACCAATCCTTTTTGAAATACTGTCAAAAATCAAATTTAGAAAAAAAGATTGGTTTAATTTTATTTATAAATGCTATAATATTAACAAAACTAATAAAACGTATACTTATGGTATAGAAAATACCTTGTAAGGTATTATGAATACACAATAACATAAAACAATAAATTTAAAGTTTTACTGATGAAGACAATAAAAAATTGTCGAAACGTTTAAAACTGTGTATTATTGTATTATTTAAGGTCGCTAACACCAAGAGAAAGTAATATATTTTATTATAAACGATAAAGAATTAGTTTTATTTATTATTTACAATTATACATGTGTTTTATAAGTTTGATGTCACTTGCTGTGTCCAAAATATGTCCAGCCATACTAGAATTTTCTGCCCTATTGAACACGGAATGAGCGATTTGTTCTTTATAATGAGTAGCAATCCAACATCTATTCTGCTCGATATATTTTTTATCAAATGTGTTATAATTAATTTCGAAAATTCTAGATCATTGTTCTATGTCAATTTTGTCTTTTGGATTACCTAAAAAAGTATCAACGAATTATATGATTTGAACGCGACTTGTAAACCATCATTTTTAAAAATATTATTAAGGTTTTTTGAAATATTGTGGTACAATTCTTTTAGCTTTAGTGATTTAAAGTAGCAAAGTTGTGCCATTTTTAAATACATTCTTATGTTGCGTCTTTCTTAAGATGCTGTCAACTAAGTGTGTTTGGAAACCCTTGTATTCTGCAATACCTTTAATACCTTTTTATAAGACTAAGTTTTTTTTTATATCTGTGGAAAACTTATTAAGAGATGCACTAAAAGAATTTTTTTTCTAAACTAAACTATTTGGGACATTTGCTCCCCAGTAATAATAACAGCTTCTTCAATCAGAATGGAACAAAATTCTATTGACAAGCTTAGAATTATAAACTGATAGAATACCATGCGTGTTGCAAGCGGTGTTAAACGTGAAAGGAGGATATTTAGATGAAAATAATGTGCAATAATTTACAACGAAATCAGAATTATTTCGGTGAATATTTTGTTACTTTTCTTTGACAGCTGCTTGTCAACAGAAATAAAATCAATATATTTCATCTTTGTATTATCAAAATTTTATTGCGTGCCCCACTTTCGTAATCAGCAGTGTATATAAAGTAGAAAAATAGTTTAATTTCAAGATTTAGCTTGAAAAAGGATTATTTTTAGCGGTTGGTAATTTATTTTCCAAAATAAATGTACCGAACATTTTTTAATGCCAATAAAACAGGAAGCACTTTAAAAAATGTTAAAAAAACTACTGCCCTTAAGGCAGTTCGAAATATATAATTTATTCTTAAGGATAGAATAGGTATATGTATGACAAATGTGATTCTTCTGTGAAGCCAACAATAGAGAATTGTTCCTATAATGTGGAATTCGTTTTTTCTACACGGTTTACCAACTGCGGAGTGTTCAGTAGGCTATCATCACTGGTCTAATGAAAATCCACATTTGCTAAATCAAAGAAAATTTCAAGTTATATTTGGTTTTAATCTCTGATGTGGTTTGATTGGTACGAACTTTTATTGACTTTTTTTTTGTAGATACCACCTGCTAAATTGTAATCATCGCTGATAGTCACTATTGCTTAAACCCTGCACAATTGTTGGTTTGTATGGGTGGTATTTGTTTTTCTCAACGTTCTGTAAACACTAAATATCGGAATTCCAGTTTCTCGATCCACTCGACGTACTGATGTACTTGGATTGCTCATAACATATTGTAAAATATTATTTTGAAGTATATCAGCATTGTTAACTTGATAGATCTTTTTTGTTCGAAGCTTCCATAGTTGACTAAATTTTCGATTATTCGGCTAAAAATTGTCTGGTGTGATTGTGATCTTTCCGAAAAACGCTGAGCGTAACTTGTGCAAGCATTTTCAGAAATTCTATTTACTTTGAAATAAACATCCAACATATCAACCTTTACTTCATTTGAAAATGTGTGTGCCAATATGAATTCTTATCAATTTCCATGCTTAACGGTAATTATTACACAATGTTCTAAATCTCCCACCAATTTCATTGCACTTTGACATGTCAATAATGACTGAGCATAATTATCGTCTGTTTTACACCACCATTTAATTTCATAACCAACTAATGTCGTATTAGAGTGAAATTTTATTCAAATGTTCATATTTCTCGTATAAATAAAGATTTATTAGGCGTGTTTTACATTATTGGAAAGCTATTTTTAAGGACTATCTAACTAATTAAAAATCCAGTATGGCCGCCACAAGAAAAACAAAAGATAGCGCTAAGAACTTGGAAACAAATGAAAATCGGGGGTGTCTGATAACATCAAAAATTTGTCTTAAAAAAGTGCCTGAACAATGTTAGGGTTTAATAGCGACCGCATTAGCCGTTATCGAGTTATTGAAGAAAATTCAAATCGACAAATATTGGTTTTTTCAAAATATTTCGAAATTGTAAAAAGTCCGAATGAATTTGAGATGAGATTTGTTGCGAGAATTGAATTTTGCAAAACATTCCCCATTTAACCTTTCCTCTATGTCTTCTAATAACCGCTATACCAATGGTGGGCATTGAAATCTAATCTGGACACGCTGTATATCCGTTGTAGGCCTATTCATTTTCCCCATTAACCAATTATTTCACGATGCACGGTTTTAAATGAAGTTAGTCTTTCTATTGAACGTGTGAGTGATATATGTATTTTTCTCCTAGCCACCGTTAATCTATCAATTTTGTCGGCGTGTTTCTGATAGTCCCGGTTCCCTCATATTTTTTCCGCACAGCTTTGCCAACCTCTGTCTCGCACTTCAGGGTTTCCTTTCAGACCGATTATATTTTATCTTCAGGAATTCCGTTAATTATAGGCGTACAGTGCGATGATATTTCAATAATGTCCGTGAGCAATATTTTTATGAAAAGGCGCTTTTTTTAGGGTAATCTTTTCCACTCTTCACATTCAATGCTGCTTCCGGTGTCTTTTACACGATTTTCCCATTTTTTCTTTGTTGAATTTGTGATTTAAGTTTTCATAAACTTTTTATCATGCTAATAATGAGATATATTTGCGGCAGTGACAACAACGACGAGGAACTGTATTGTCTGTTACAAAATTAATTGTTATTTCATAATTTTTATTGTCCATTTTGAATATTTTTTTTATATCGCGTAAATTCAGTAACTACTGGTTCACTGAAAATGTTATTTTTGTACCTACTCGCCGTATTTAGAAGTATTTTAGCGAAATTGTTACATCTGGTACCTTGACTGCGAGAAAATAGTGTGAAAGCGCTAGATTACTTAGAGGAAGGGAGAGTGGGGTAGAACTGGGATGCTAAGAATAATAAATAAAATTAATTGTTTGTTTAGTTATTGTATGTAAAGCAATAACGTTATTAATATGTAAAGCAATAACGTTAAATTATATCGACATATTATTACAAACACGAAAACAAAGGCAAATGCAAGGTCTTATAAATAAAGTTCTGCCAGGGGGGTAGGGGTAGAACCGTATGGTGTTATGGTATATTGAAGCTTGAATTCACAATTTTTACAGACAATGTTATCCAAATCGCTGGAAAGCCATCCTGTATATTCCTCATGTGCCCAATTTTCACATATATTATTAGAGCATTTAATCCATTTCTTTTTGTTTCTGAGTAATGTTCCTTACAATAAAGGAATAATGCATCGTCTTCAATTCGTGACTCTTCGGTACCCGACTCTGAGCAAGATTGTACATTATTGTTGTTTTTGGTTTCTTATTACATGTTTGAGTGATAATCCTTATCTTTGTGTTAAGGGCTTTGGTTGTTTGGGTATTGCAGGGATCATTAA
Organism: Amphimallon solstitiale; assembly: GCA_963170755.1. Classification (NCBI taxonomy): domain Eukaryota; kingdom Metazoa; phylum Arthropoda; class Insecta; order Coleoptera; family Scarabaeidae; genus Amphimallon; species Amphimallon solstitiale. The sequence goes on from OY720680.1 coordinate 27,134,685, forward strand.
TTCATCAAGTTCTGTTTTGTAAGGCGTCTCTGTTACAATTCCTGCCCTACCTCTTACGTGGGTCTTTGTGGTTACTTTTGGGTTACTATGTACTGCCACTATAGATCCAGGTAATACAGCAAATGTACAAGAACTGAGCAGAGAAAAAAAATTGCTAGGTTTTATTGCCAGAGTAGATAACTGGGAACTTACAATGCATCCTTCAGGTTAACTTCTTTATTAATCCTCGATTGAGGAGAGGTATCAATAGACGAAATTGCTATCTTTGTAAAAATATCTGTTATTTATTTTACAGGGTTCCGCTATAGGCAAGAAAGTAAAGCATCGGGAATCGTCTTAGGCATAGCATCGGGATCTGCCTCGGCTACAGTTCCATGGATAGCTTCGAGTATAGTCTCGGGTGTACACTTTAATGCATTTTTGGCACGTTCAGTTGTTTCGACTGGTGTAAGGTCATATTCATCGAAATCATAGGTGTTTGCATCCAGTCACTTGGATGACATACGATTGCTGTTTTGGCAGGGGCACCATCGAGTAATTTCGATTTCCTCCTCGTAACACGTGGGAATATCATAAAATAAGGCATATAATGCCTTGCTGCAGTGAAACACAAAACTACTCTTACTAATTCTCGTCACTCTCCTGACACCAAAGTCCCTACATGGCTACGGCCCTCATTCTTTGGAACGGTTCCGTTTCATCGACATTATAAATTCTTCTGAGGCCAAACTGCTCATGTAAGCTCTAGGGACCTATCTGCCAATCCCGGCCTGCCACTTTATTTTATCGATTAAAGGTATGCGGCAGTTTATTTATGGCGGTCATATCTTGTCGATTGACTCTTAATTCAGTACTGGTAAGGCCAAACATCAGTGTTCCATGTGCTGGACGTAGCCTTCAAATTCAATTTCGTGTTCTTCTGATAAAACACGTTTGTGCTTCCCTGAATTTTCTTGAGGTTTGAACCAAGTAATTCGTACAATCGACTTTCCTACAACGGTCATACTTTGCTGCACTTTCTAGTCTTCTGAATGTGGACATTCACTCTATCTTCCTCGTTTTCTTTCGTTAGCAGGGTTGATAGTTTGCTTGAGAATATCAATCACAGTATACATTACACATTGAACATTTTTTCTATGCCAGCAAATCCATTAGCAACTCTTGATTTAACAAAAAGTCGAATAATCCCCAAAGCCAAGTTTTTTCTAGATTAATCTTCTTTACCGTGTTTCATGCTGTTCGTATTTGGAGAATTTAATTTTATATGAATAAAGCCATTTAGAGCCGCAAGATCCAGAACAATCATAAATAGAACAAGTGGCCATCTTTTGGTACTTCTGTTACATGCATACCGTTTGACCACCTTATTGACCACATATAGAGTGTCTTTGCTTTTGTTATAGTCTGGTATTACTTCTGGATATAGTATATTTCTTCTCCAGATAACGTGGGGTCTTTGTGTTAGGTAGAGAATAAAACAACACGTCTTCTTTTTAAGCAAATATGAAATCATAATAGCATCTTGGGAATATGAAGATGTCTGAATGCTCTGTGCTCTATTCTTCTTCGGCAACATTTCTTTAGAAACCTCTCTTTTTATTTGCCTTATTGCAACTAACTTTTTATAACATAATTTTGCTATTAGGCTGTATGTACACCATTTACATAGAAATTTTTTTTCTTCAAACAAGAAGTTTCAGTACGACAGCGGCCATTAAATTAAACGGGAACGTTTGAAGGTGATGCACACCAATGAAACATTTTAAACACAAATTTGTAACTAATATATTTACTGTCCACTAATAATTTGCCATTTGACAATTTAAAATGTTTAGTATTGTTATTTCATATGCTGTAAATACCGGTGGTTTCCCGTGTACATAAGATTTTTTATAATCCAGTCACGTTAAAGACGAGATTTATTTAGATAAAACTAAGAAATGGTATTATTAATTATATTAGAATATAACAAAGTGAAAAATTGTAAATTGCCAAGGATAATAAAAGCAATAGTAAATAATATTAACCATCCACAATTCCGCTTTCTGAGAAATAAAAAATTTATATGCTTCTGTTTGTCTATTATTAAATCGACAGCCCAGACATTTCCGTCTTATATCTCTCGACGTCACATTCTTAAAGGGAATGAATTATAGTGTCATTTGCCACTCTAAAATGCTTTTCAACCGTCTTTGATAGCCTAGAGTTTACATTTTTTATGTGTGCCTTCTTTAAACATTTTCAAAAGGAATGTTTTTTTAGTCTAGCGCTATACCGATAGAACCACCGGCCATCTGCCTATAGGGAATTGTATGCAGTACACATTTATATGTACATATATGTATCTAGTCCTACCGTTTATCAGAAGCGTTGTCTATGCCGACGCTAGGGATCGACAGTCAACCGCGTCAGTCGTGTCTTGACTGCGGTGGAGTATACTCATAGTTGGTCGAACTTGCAAAAATACGCAAATTCTTGCTGTCTGCATCTTTAGGGTTTAGAATTATTTAGAGCTCAGTATTTTTTTCTGTTTTTTTACCGATATTCATTTACGTATTTACTATGCCGTTAGTTTATAGTAAAGAAGAAAAAATAAATATTATTAAATGGTATTACTCATCTCAAGGAGGTACGCAAGAAGTGATTGGTCGTTTTGTTTTTTCGTTTCCTGATCGTCCAGTTCCCTGCCGTCGGACGATACTAGATATCATACATCGTTTTGAAAAGTCGGGCTGCATTAATGGATGTTCGAAATGCTATCAGAGTAATTTCCATCCTATTTCGGAGGAAAGAATAGAGAAGGAAGTCAGTGTATGCGCCTTTGTAGAATCAAGTGAGCCCTGCTCTAGCCGCCAAATTTCTGAACAATTAGGTATTCCAAAAACCACAGTTAGGCGTATATTACACAAAAAGAAATATAAGTGTTATAAGGTTAGAAAAAATCAAGAAATATTCCCAGATGACCAGTTTAGACGTCTCGAATTTTGTGAGGCTATTAGAGAAAAATGTGATAATGATGATAATTTTACACGAAATATTTTGTTCACTGACGAATCAACATTTTCCCTTCACAAACGCCATAATCCATCTGCCGTTCGCTACTGGTCTCAGAAAAACAAACATTTGAGCAGGGATGTCACCACTCAATATCCACAGAAACTAAATGTCTGGGCAGGAATCTTAGGGGATCACATCATAGCGCCATTTTTCCTAAACGGAACATTAAATGCGCAGTCATATTTACAATTACTGCAAAATCATATTGTTCCTGCAGTGCGTGACCTTGCTGTAAACTTTAATGATATTTGGTTTCAGCAAGATGGCTGCCCAGCTCATAATGCCAGAATAGTACAAGAATGTCTTTCATTGCATTTTCCACATACCATTAGCACTAGAGGTAATATTTCTTGGCCGCCTAGATCCCCTGACTTAACGCCATGTGATTTTTTCCTTTGGGGATATTTGAATGAAACCATTTATGTACACCAGAATGAAAGACCCCGCACATTAGATGATTTACGAATGCGAATTACACAACTCTGTAATAGTATTTCACCTGTAACTCTCTCTAATGTACGTAGAGAATTTTACAACAGACTGGGCTACTGTGAGGCAAACAATGGAGGCTTGTTTGAAAGAGATATTTATTAGCCTCTAGAATTCTATTTTATTTTCTCTAGAATTTTTTTTGTTTGACATCAATTATTACTTTTTGAACGTTTTTTAATTTCTCCATGTTGCTTCCTTTTTAGAATTATTTTTCTTATTTTCTCTTGGTTTAGTAATTTGCAATTTAATTTTATTTAACTAGGTACATTCAGAATCACTAGTTACTACTTCTTTGGAATCTCAAACCTTCGTTTTCATTACAAATCTACTACTAATATTTCTACAACACGAAACATTATGCCGATGATTGATTCTTACAAATATCTACGAAATGAAATGGCAATATCTGTGTCATATTTAAAGATTAAATATGCTTTATCGACGGATGTGTATTTATTTCTTTTTACGCCACAAATTATTATTGCCGGTACGTAGATATATACGTAGGCGTATATAAATGTGTACTGCATACAATTCCCTATAGGCAGATGGCCGGTGGTTCTATCTGTATATATTAGTTACATTATTTATGTCATGATGTATAGGTGTGTAAAATAATGTTTACATATCTTTCATTCGAATAGAATTACAATTTAATACTGTCTTCTTCAAAATAACTTCCTTGGAAAACTATAGAGCGCCATAGCATTGCTGGAACTCGGATATTGGAATGGCAGTAACCGACCTGGAGTGTCACAAAATGACGCTCCTTGAGGTGACCCTTTATTCGGGGAAAGAGGAAAAAGTCACAAGGACTCAAGTAAGCCAAATAAAGAGGCTGAGGAACCACAGGAATATTTGTATTGTTTATTGACATTGCTGTATGAAATGGTGCATTGTCGTGATACAACACCCAGTTGTTCTTGATGTTTGGTCTCACACGCATGACCCTTTATCGAAGTTTTTCAAGAGTCCCTCGGGTAAAAGTGACAATTGACCGTTTGGTCTCACTTTGAAGGCGATTTCCTGGCTATTGAAAAGCAAATCACCATGCATTTGATCATTATTTTGCTTATTAGTGTGTTTTGTATCTTAGGGAGACCTAAGTGTACCACTCCATGCTTCGGTGTTTGGTTTCTGATTATGTTCTAGACTGTTGCTGGAACTTGATGCGACTAATTTTTAGAAAGCACTAGAAAAAAGTGTTTCATACAAAAACAATCGGTACGGACGTATCATATGTTCACCTGCCGCCCCTCTAAGTCCATCGTCTCGAGTGTTGACAGATCTAATGCTACGTTGCCAGTCTTATTACATAATTTGTATACTTGTATCTTTACTTATTTTGCTGTTTGAGGCTGGTATTTTTTTATAACTTGTGACCATTCAGGTAAAAAGAATTAGCATATATAATAATATTTGTATGAATGGGTTTATGAAGTAGGCCAGAAGTTAGCTGCTTACCAATATATGCTAGATAGTTTAATTTATATTCCCATTAAGAAAGATGATTGAAGACTATACGGACAAAAACATCTAAGTGTAAAAATTTCTAAAAGCGGATAGGAATGCCATATAGTAGTTTTGTAGTACAGTTCCTTGTTCTGGAGTAACATCCTTGGAAAACCAGTCCAAATTCCCTTAAATAACAATCAAAGAATAGATATGCTACGAAAAAACGATACATATCCCCGCGATGAATGAAACACCGATTCAAGTCCTAAAATAGTAGGCGTTGTCGTGTAGGTTCCTAAATTAGCTAACTTTGTTATTTAAACTTTAAACATCTGGGGGCTAAGGATATCATAAAACTGACCGAAATTGATAATACATGCTTTTATGTCTTTAATTATTTTAAAAACTAAGAAAAAGAAGACTTGTAAAAGGTTAGGTGATGTTACAAAACATTTTGAAATGCTATTGCAAGCGATTCAATAAAATGCTATCGAGAAGAATAATTATTTGTGGGGGTTAATTACCATAGAGAACTTTCACAAAAGACGACCAAGCAATTGTGAATTTGAAAACAATTTAAGAGAAATCAACGGTTAATTACTTTATAAGGGTATTTAAAAGACGGAGGCAGCAGTTGTTCTGACATGAGGGGAAACATCAAAAATCAACAACAATTAGGTTCAGGTCCCACGATCACACACCTGCAGTATTGTTTAACAACATTTAGCAAACACACAGTCATTGGAACTAAAATTAAAAATCTACCTACAGGCAGTGAAACCGAAATGTCCAATCTGGAACAACAATTGACTGCGTTGAACACTGAAAACGAACATCATAAACATAAAGCGGCACATTTTTTTTTTATAAAAGAACATGTTCTCCAAAAATCTATGTAGTCTGAAGAGTTTGAAGCTATAGCCATGGATATTACTAAAAATCTATAAACGCCAAACACAACAACATTTGTTGCATACGACAAAGATAATTGACCTTTATTAGCTTCAATATTCATCTCCTAGAATGCAATGACGTAATTTTCTATAGTTATCCACAAACGATTGCTAAGAATGGTTCCCTTTTAAATCATTTTTGTTTAAAAGTAATATCTTCTACTCTTCTTTATCATGTAATATTCTGTGATTTCAGCGCTGATCAAAACAAAAATTATACAATATTTAGATTTTTGCATTATTCGATTCACTACAAAAGTAGATTTGAGAGCGTATAAGTTACGTTTCCAATAAGAGGTCACTCTTATATGGAAAGTGGTAAGGATTTCAGCCTTATTAATCAAAAGTCAGTGCTGGAGGCCAAATCTCAATGAGTGAATGTGTTCAGAAATTTACAAGTAAAGCCTACTCATTTCAAAGTTATTGACTGCAAGCAAGAACTTGTTTTTACGTGAACCATACCCAACACCACTCTTTCAAAAGACCCTATTTCAGACCAAACCAATCAAGGAACTTTTTTAAAACTTTGAAATATCCATGCACTACTAACGTAAGGTCTTCATATAATGGATCTAACGGGAGTTTCCTTTAACGCAAAAACACGTTGTTCATCAAATATTTAATTTCTAAAACTATATAAACAACTAGTTCCGTTAATCAAGAATAAAATCGATCAATTGCAAGAATTAAAAGCATTCCTTTCTGCTACAAATCTACGTTATTATCAATATTTGCCTATCTCTGGAAGGGACAGAGACAGCGATAATGATACTGAGATATAAACCAATAGTAATAACAATGAAATTAACTTTAAATGGATGTGTTTTCAGAGTAACGTCCAGGACCAGTGGTAGACTTAGTTTACTTTTCTGTTGTACAACATTTTATTCAATTTTTTTCTTTTTAATCACAAAATTATACAATAAAGTTGATTTCCAAATGTATTATTGTCAGTACTATTACTGTAATCTTGTCAGGCTATATTTATGTTCACCAAGAACAGAATAAGCCTTAAAAGTTTTAATTGCGTTTATCTCAAAACTACGAAAATGTGTCGTGTCTTAGATCGTTTCTCCTGTCTTGTCTTCAATTATGATAAAGAATTAAATAGAATTTACACCGTAGCCCAGGAAAACGGTTACTCAAAAAATTAACTTAATCTATGTTTAAAAAAATCAAAAAAATATTTGCAATAGTTTTGAATTATTTCTTTCATAAAGTTTGCTACAATTACTATTTACTTCAAGAATACAAATTATTTTCTATTCTTTAACATAAAATTAATACCATCTCTTCAAAACAAGTCAGATATGGTAATATAGTAATATTGGAAATATAAAAACACTATTAACATACTAAAATATAATAAACTGTTCTGTAAAATTTGATATAAGTAACCCTGTGGCACCACTATCACGACAAATTGTAGGCTGGATTTTCTCCTCTTAAATTCAACTGCCATGTAGTGTACCTCTTATGCCATAGTAGTAAAGCTTTTCCAGAACACACCATGATTAAAAATGTCAAATGCCTTGCGTAGGTCAAAACATTTTAATTCATCCTGGCCACATCTGTCAAACGACTCCATGGCTGCTTTAATAATATCTAATATAGCGGTAGTGGTTTTCCTGTAATTATGCTGTTTACTGGATATAAACTTTTTCCTTTCAAGATATTTAATTAGTCAGCAGTCACTCACTCAAACATTTTGCATATAACTGTCAATATGGCAATAGGCCTATAATTGCTGCAGTCGCTCACATTTCCTTATCATAAAGTATCTTCGCCAATTTAAGTTGTGCAGTTCTTCTACACGTTATTCAATAGTATTGATAAAGGGGTAAAATTAAGTTTTTTACACTGTAATTCTCTAGTATTCCATACTTAGTCCCTGGTGTTCGTTTTGTTCTCATTAGTGGCTAACACTTTTTCCGAGAAGCAGTTGAAATAGTTGCAAAAAATATTATGGAATATTTGGAATTCTTCTTCGGCTGACAATCTTGCTAGACTTTCCCATACTAGTAATGCCAGTCCCTCCTTCAATAATTCTGTTCCGCAGTCATTAATTTCTCTTTTTATTAGAACTTGTTTTGTTGCTTTTTTTAGTCTATTATGTAAATTCTCTATTGTAATTAATTGGGCGATATGATCTCCCAAGTGCATGTTTAATGTTTCGGACTTGAATATCCTTTCCTGATTTTAATGTCAACAATCTTATAATGTTAATTATTAATTGCATTAAATTTGTTTTAGCTGATACTTGTGTAACATACACAAATTTAGTTCTCTTAAATCTATACACATATTATGGTTATAATTCTCGCACATTATTATCTATCTCTTCAATAATTATGGATTGCTTTTACTTTCTTATACGTAGTATAAGGAAGTATTGTGAAGATGAAAATTTTCGACCTCGAGATTTTTGCAGATGTACACGTTTTGAGGTCCCCTGATACCAAAAAGTGGTTTTTAAAAAATGTCTGTCTGTCTGTCTGTCTGTGTGTCTGTCTGTCTGTGACCACGATAGCGGTCAAACCGCTACAGATATCAATTCCAAATTTTGTATTTACGAATATAATCTCCATCTTGAGAACTGATTAGATTTTGAGCAAAATCGGCAGACCGGAAGTAGTAGTTTACTTCAGTGAAAAAATCGAATTTTGCCAATATTTTGTCAACTACTAAGTTTAGACTAATATATAAAGAATTCATAAGTATTGAGAATTAATTTCCAATATCTTTTGTATAAAAAAATTTCAAAATTCGAATCGGAAGTATCACTTTTACTGTTACCGAATAACGATTTTTTGCAAATATGTCGTAAATTATGCATTCTATATATATTTATGAAGAGTACAAAAGTATTTAGAGTTAGATTTGGAATATTTTTTGTATAAATGATATTTCAATATTCGGACCGGAAGTAACACTTTCATAAGTATAAGAAAGTCGTGTGGTGGCCACACCTCTTTTTTTTATTAAATGCTCCTGTATCAGATATCTCACATTTCAAATATGTATCCTGCAATTTACACACTAAATAAAGTATCTTCTTAAAAATAACATTGAATTAGTGGTAAAATAGCTTTCAGTATCATATTATACAAATACGAGTACTATATTATCATACCAATATTTGACTTTTATAAAAAAAAGGTATCTAACCTGTATATCGAATAACATTTTGTAAAAATCGTTTATGTATTATAATACGAATTTCGCCCAGAATAAATTAAGTCTCTCATTGTAATAACTTGATGCTGGTAAACATTGCAACATATTATGCTAGATTGCTTGAAGAGATACACACACATATGTAGATATATTTGTACAATATTCGCATTAAAAATTCAAACAGGTTTGATAACAAAGCAAAATTACATACACCGAAATTGTATTCCTTTTATAACTCTGAGTAAAAATAATGAAAATGTTTGCCTGGAATTTCCATACACATGTTATTGCCGTATGTCTTTTTAAAAAACTGGCCCAGTGGATAAGAGGGCCAAATATTTCAGCGGACGTTTGAACGTACCTCGTTAAAATCTTCGACGCACAATAAAAATGTTTTGTGGAGTACCAAAGTCACTAAACGCTTCGCACACACTAACTAAAATCGCAACTAGATTGTCACAGTAATTCCCGGCAAGATTGGAATATATGAGCGGACTACACTATAGTAAAAAGAATACATTAGTTAACTCTAATATAGCTTCATGTATATCTCTGAATCTATTATAATTTTCATAAAATTGAAATATTTTAACTACAAGTTGGTTCTTTCTCAGCCTATAGATTAAAGTCGCAACTTTCATTGCCAAATATGTACAATTTTTTTAATTTCTCTTGCAAAATGTTCCTTTTCGTCCATCTAGAAGTTACCTCACTCAAATTATTACCAAAGATTGCCTTTATTTATTTTCCTTTAGTTTAGAATTATCTATTTAAAACATGCTTGTTTGTAATTAATCTCCTTTTCTGTTTATCAAACGAATACATATATTAAAACTAATCTATTATCACAACTTTCAATACGTCATGCACATGTAACTACTTACGATCTTTTGGCATAAATATTTGTCTTTTTCATATACATAAATACTTAGTCAGGCATGATTTATACATATACAAAAGAATAGTTTAATTCTAGGTTCTGCATATAAAATGTGCTGTAGAATATATACCTATGCAAAGCTGAAAGTACTTAATATAATTTAAATCTAGTATCCTCTGTAGAATTTGTTCAATATTTTCATTTCAATTTATAATTTTTCAATATAGTATTAATTTGTTGACGACATACTTTATCTAAAGTGATTTTAATATATATTGCAGACGAAGGATGTTTGAAGAAGGTGATGTTAAATGCAATTATAAAGAGAGAAAGACTAAATTCAAACATAAATTGCCATAGAATAGTCAGTATCCTCAGGAATTGGGATCAATTGCTAGAATTATTGTGAAATTAGGAAACTTCCAAAACTTATACATCGTCATCAGAAAAGATAATACTTTTGTAGTATGTTAAAATTATATTCATTCCTTTATGTCTAAAAATAATTAAATACCTTATTAATTAATTAATATCAAAAAATACTTTCATAATTGCAAAGAAATGCACAAGGAAACATGTCAGCAATAATATAAATTCAAATTTTTTAGGTTATGCGTATGTAGTAAGAAATTTAAACAGTGGTTAACATCTTATCAGGTATCTGAAACATACTCTGATTGATGGCATTTTGATTAACTGGTGTTGGGAAAACGGTATTTTGTACTAATGGGAATTTTAATCAAGAATTAAGCTAACCGCCATTTTAATCAACTTTGGAAAAACGGGTCCTAAATAGAATTATTTTTTATATATTTCTGCAGTTATGGGGTATAGTCTGAAATGCGATTATCCTTACTTTAAAGTAACTTTATTAATGTTATTGCTTAACTATTTACATCTTTCGTTTCAATTCTATTACATTTGATCTTGGCCTTTTTGCAAAATATTTTAAATCAAACCACATAATTATCCAGGTCGTAAGAATAAACATGCTATTATACACAGGTTCGTGCATATATGGATTGATATATTTTACTGGCGCTATAAAAGTTTATGCCGTTTTAAAATACCAACAAATAAAATTTTATTATGTTCGCCACCCATAGTAATGCGCTGCCATTTTCACGACATTTATGAATGTATATACAACAAGCATCCCTTGAAAATTTAAATCTAAATGAATAAAATTGTTTTCTCACTTGAATTTTTACGAAGCGTAGCACGTCCGTGGCATTAGTTTAGATAGATAGTAGTAAAGCTAGTTTCGTATTAAACAACAAAAGAATTATAGTCCCATAAAAAATAATTTGCAACAAGAGTTTCAGAAAGACTTTCTTATATATATGTAATTCCAATTCAGCATGGTCAAGTTGAAGTTACAAAATAACTTTCTGTTATTAGAAAATTACCGAAAAGAAGTAAATTGTGGAAATGTATTTTCAGAATTCATTTAGAACACTCTTATCCGTAAATCTCGTGTTAAACGAAAAGAGTTCCAGAAAAGCTCTTCTTACGATGAATCCTGCCTATATAAATTTTTTCAGAGGTAATAGTTATATTGTATTTACTTCTCCAATAGCATTACAATATATATTGGAATGTTGGTGTTACAACTCGGAATAAAAAAGATGTTCTATGATCCGAATTACATATTTATCTACTCTCGTTCCAGACATGTGTCGGACGTTTCAGGCCATTTTTAATGGATTACATACAACTTAAGTTCATAATTCTAGATTATATATACAGGGTGATTTATGAGCTCACCGACAAACTTTGCCATATGAAAGCGCTTGTTATTTTAACAAAAAAACATTATTGGAACATATTGCCGTGGTCTCTTGCATATTAAAAATAATAGTAATAGCATTAAGAATAAATTTAAGTATATAAAATATAAAACAGACAATAAGAATAAGTTTTATTGTATTCAAAGATTTTAACATAAGAGTATACTAAGTTGCATACATTTAAGTATAGAAAACATAGACATAAAAATGAATTTATATTTACAATTTAGATATTAAACAGGTACAAAATAAAAGACGAGATAAATTTAAGCTATATATATATATACAGGCTGTCTCTAAAAGATGCGGAAAAAACGCTACCACACATTTCTGAGGACGATCTAACCCAACTTACCTCAGTCCAAAAGTGGATGCACCATTGCATTGAATTGCCACAAGAATAACACCCAAATTACAGAAGCATATGTGTCCATATACGGAATGAATTTTTTATATCCAGATTACTCATAAACGGCTGCTCCAATCAACTCCTACCAGGTATACCTTTTCTAGGTAAAAAATATTGGAGAATAAGAATTTTTATTTAAAAGTTAAATACAGTGTGTCTCAAAAAAGTTATTACGTTTTAAATGGATACAATATGCCGCAGGTGGCGCCCTCTACATTTTGCAATGAAAATGAGAGCAGATTTAAATTTTTTACCCCACGAAACCCCCCCTACCCAAATATTGTGACAATATACCAATTATTACAGAAATTATTTATAAAAAACTAAAACCAAATTGAACTTTTGACACTCTGTATCTCCGAAAGCATCCACTTTTGGACTGAGGTAAGTTGGGTTAGATCGTCATATTTTGCCCTCAGAAATGTGTGGTAGCGTTTTTTCCGCACCTTTTAGAGACACCCCAGTATATATATACAGGGTGTTTCATCGGTTGGGGTATCGCGAATTAAAGTGCCTAAATATAAAAATATCGACTTCAAATTTTAACCACTTATAGAGCTTTTAAACCGCTACCAGCAGGTTAGGTTGTTTTTGATAATATTATTTTAATTAATGCGTAAATTAAAAAAAACGTATTATCAAAAATTAAAAGTGCTCAAAAAATGTTCAAATTTGAATGGTGATACGTGGAAATATCACCCATATTAACTTCACAATCAGAATTTTTATAAACGAAACCGTTTGTCAAATAAAGTCAATATTAAATAATGTCGTTTTTCTTACGACAGATTTATGGTACTTAACTTTCTAATTGTGCTGTCCGCAAACAGGTAGTCCTTTTAAATTTATGACGGATAATAAATAAAAATTTATGACGGATAATATTCAACCCTGAAGCCTTCAGTTGTTGTTGTAGTTCTACTAATCGGGAAGCGTTTCCAAGGGCATTCTGAACTTACATTTAGGTACTTTGTGATGTTAGTTGTGATTCTATTTTCACGGAGTCAACTTCATTTGTTTAAGCTGTGTTTTGCTAGTGTTTTCTGTTTTCAAAATGCCGTTCACTTTCTCTGCCGACGAAAAAGTTGACATGATACTTGTTTATGGGGAAGCTCTACAAAATGCCGCGGTTGCTGAGCAGATTTATGCGGAACGTTTTCCGGATAGGATCCACCCAGAAAGTCGAACTTTCAAAAGGTTAGTGGATAACTTGAGGCAAACGGGATCACTTGCGTCAAAAAATCGAAGTGTGAATAATCCACCTGTCACCAATGAACTGAATCAGGCAATTGTTTTAAATATGGTGGACAATAACCCTCAGATAAGCACTAAAGAAATCAGTGTTGCGACTGGAATCAGCAAGACATCGGTGTGGCGGATAATCAACAAACACACTTACCACCCATATCATATCGAGCTTCACCAAGAACTTCACGGGGATGATTTTGCAAATCGAGTTGCATTTTGTGAATGGGCACAAAGACAATTAGAAGAAAATGAGCACTTTTTTAGACATGTTTTGTTTACTGACGAATGCTCTTTTAGAAGCAGTGGACATGTCAACAGACATAACATACACTATTGGGCACCAGTGAACCCTCATTGGATGCGTGAAGAACGCATTCAGAATAGGTGGACGGTCAATGTTTGGGGGGGAATCATTGATAACCATTTAATCGGCCCCTTCTTTTTTGACCAGCATTTAAACGGCGAGCTTTACGCAAATTTTCTGGCAAATGATCTTTACAATTTATTAGAAAATGTACCGTTAAATGTTCGCCAACACTTGTGGCTGCAGCAAGATGGGGCTCCTCCGCACTACGCACTAAGGGCTCGTCAGGTTATGGATAATCAGTTCCCTGCACGCTGGATCGGACGTGGTGGGCCAGTTCCATGGCCAGCCAGATCACCCGACTTAACACCCGCACAGTGACAGTGTCATGTTGATCTGAATTAGTGGAATTTACAGCTAGCGCCAAAAAAAGCTGGGTAATACCTAATTTTTCCTAATTTATATTAACTTTCTTACCTTGAATCGCTTATAAACCCAACACACAACACTGTAATAAAAAAAAACCATAAATTCTTCTACGTCTTGCCTTTAATTTTGAAATTATTGTAAAATATTCAATAATTGATAAGTTTTAATTTTTTTTTCAATTGCATAGTTGATTTTATAGACATATCTTTTTAACACCTGAATTTCAATAAAATCTGAGTACTTTTGATTTTTTGAACGAAGGTTTTTTTTTATTTACGCATTAAATAAAATAATATTATCAAAAACAACCTAACCTACTGGTAGCGGTATAAAAGTTCTATAAGTGGTTAAAATTTGAAGTCGACATTTTTATATTTAGGCACTTTAATTCGCGATACCCCAACCGATGAAACACCCTGTACAATATGTCTCACTAAGTTGGAACCATATGGAAAACTTTTTTATTACTAATTTTAGGAAAAAAAGTTATTCTTTATAAAAACTTCTGCATGTTCTAAAATCTAAAATACAATCATCAGATATTACATTTTTTCAGTTGTATACGAGGTATGTCAAAAAATATTAATTTTACTCAAGAGTAAGGTACCTTTATATTTGAGAATATCGAATAATGTTATTAAAAAAGTTGAACTAAAAATTACGTTCAAATATGCCATTACATCCATTTATATGGAAAAATCATTTTTTCTATTTTTGCCTACAATAACAATGCAAATTTAACTGTAGTTACGTATTATCTAGGATGCACTGACATACAAATGATTTGTTGTTTTCTAGAAAGGTTTGACAGTGAATGTCAAAACGCGTTAGAATTTATATTATTATTACGTCAATTTTCCAAAACAACGATTAAATGTATTGAACGAGAGGGTGGATATGTCGAGGCATTAGTGGAATAAGTGAAAACTAAATTTCTATTTACTTCTATTATTAATATTATATTAGTTACACAACTTAGTATTTTTTTGTTTTTTCTTATTTGCACAATAAATGCACATGCATTCATTACGTGTTTAAATTGCGAAATTGTTTTATAGTTTTCTCCCACAATCAAAACAATTTCTATTTTCTCTTTACAAGTTAATAACGCTACTATGTTTATGTGCCATATAAATTCTAACGCGTTTTGACATTCACTGTCAAACCTTCCTAGCAAACAACAAATCATTTGTATGTCAGTGCATCCTAGATAATATGTAACTACAGTTAAATTTGCATTGTTATTGTAGGCAAAAATAGAAAAAATGAATTTTTCCATATAAATGGATGTAATGGCATATTTGAACGTAATTTTTAGTTCTAATCAACTTTTTTAATAACATTATTCGATATTCTCAAATATAAAGGTACTTTACTCTTGAGTAAAATTAATATTTTTTGACATACCTCGTATACAACTGAAAAAATTTAATATCTGATGATTGTATTTTAGATTTTAGAACATGCAGAAGTTTTTATAAAGAATAACTTTTTTTCCTAAAATTAGTAATAAAAAAGTTTTCCATATGGTTCCAACTTAGTGAGACATATTGTATACCGTATGTGTCTATTTTCATTAGCTATAGGGATTCAATGTTTACATGCGATTTATACGTATACAAATAATACGTGGCAACGTCTGTCTCCCGGCAACAATCGACATCACAGCGACTTTCCCCGATCTTGCCACTTCTACATTAAATGTTCAGCTGCGAACACGTTCCGAGATATAGTCTGCAATAAAATCCGTCATCATCAAATGGCCGGCGCGATCTAGTTGTTTATTATTATTTTCAGAATCCTTTTTTATTTACCTTATTTTTAATTTTATTAGAATTACGCTTTTGTTTGTGTCATGCAGCGTGAACGCAGCTTAAGAATTCTCTGCATTTACTAAAAGGAAAAAGAAAAACAAATCCTTGTAACTCGTAAATACGTAAATATTTCTGAACGCATTACAAACATCCAACCCGCTGGTCGAAGAGTTACTGCTACTGCTAACCACGGAGCATGCATCGGTCGCGCTGCATTGGAAAGGAAAGAAGGGGTATACTATGTTGCCACATACTGTATGGATTAATCGTCTATGGCTAATGAAAATTGACACGTGCTGTATATATATATATATATATATTATTTTTTTTCCTTGTAAGGTTTCTATATATATATATATATATACATATATATACTGTATGACATGGAAACTGCAACACCAAGAAGGGGTGCGGATTTTTTGACCAAACTTGGTAGAAACGTATAACTAGTCAAAGGTAATAATTGATTAAAATTTCAAAGAAAAAAAAAAGACTAACACAATTTAACATAATTTTTATTAATAATGTGTTGAACCGCCCCTATTAGTGTCACACTCCCTCACTCTTCGTGGCATTGATTCGACTAGGTGGTCGATATCCTCTTGGGGTATGGTGTCCCAAGCAACCTGTAATTCATGCCGGAGAGCTATTAGTGTCTGCGGGGGATTGGCTAAATTTATAAGTTTTCGTCCCATAATGTCCCACACATGTTCTATTGGCGAGAGGTCGGGGGATTTGGGTGGCCATGGCAAGATATTGACATGAGCCTCTTCCAAGCGATTTATAGAAATTCTCGCTACGTGGGGAGGGGCATTATCCTGCTGGAAAAGTGGGTCTTCGAGCGTTTGAAGATATGGTAGAATTGGGGTTCTACCACCTCATCAATGTAACGCTGGGCGTTCATGGTGGTTTGGATGAACACCAATTGAGACCTACTCCCATATGCTATAGCACCCCATACCATAACACCCACTGCTCTATGCACATGCCTTTCAACGGAAAACTGAATATCACGACGTTCCCCACGTCTTCGTCTGACCCTCATACGGCCATCATGCATCCCTAGACAAAATCGAGATTCATCACTGAATACCACCCTGTGCCACTCCACGTTCCAGTGCAGTCGCAATCTACACCACTCCAAACGTTGCTGTCGGTGTTGAGCCGTAAGTGGTAACACAAGATGTGGACGATAAGATTGTAAGCCGAAACCCCTAATTCGACGATAAACGGTTCGAAGGGACGACCAATATTACCTAACCACACGTCAGCAATTGATCTGGTACTGGAAAACCTGTCTCTTAGTGCCATTAAGCGAAGGCGGCGGTCCTGTATCTCATTAGTTCTTCTTCGGCCTCCGGTTCCTCTTTGGCGTCTTTCCTGACCTTCCCTAGTCCATGATTGATAACAGCGCATAATGGTGGATTGGTTCCGGTTAAGGCGATTTGCAATTTCCCTGTATGAAAAACCACCTTCTCGCAAACCAACAATTCGACCTCTGTCGAATTCGCTTAATTGGCGATAATTTCCACGTTGCCGCACTCTAGGCATAATAAAACTCTTTAAACACGTTAAACAAAGGTATAATAAGACAAAACCGTTGAAATTAATTTCAAACAAACAATTAATACACCACACATTAATGTCAGCGAAAACTGAATGAAGTGTCAGATGTGTCATGACCACTTGATCTATCGCAACAAAATTTTAATTAATTATTGCTTTTGACTAGTTATACGTTTCTACCAAGTTTGGTCAAAAAATTCGCACCCATTCTTGGTGTTGCACTTTCCATGTCATGCAGCATATATACACCGTGTTTCATGTAACTAGCACATTAATAGTTTTTGTGCTTACAACGCGAATTTTTTCCAGAAGTTTTGCCTTCTCACATAATTGACCGCAATCTTTCAAGTTAAAATATTTTTAAACTCGTGCAACTTCCGGAGATCAGCCTGAAGGCCCGATATTTTGCCAAATAAAACTGAAAAAATAATAGATTAAGTATAGGAGGAGTGGATTAATAGTCATTTGTAAGCATGATATGGGCATGGAAAAAAAGTCTTCTAGTTCAAAACCAAAAATTTATTAATTGCGAAAACATTTTTGATCTCACGGTATAAGTCAAACAAAGAAAACAAACACAAATCCAAAACCAAATCACAGCAAGTGCTCAATATGTCCACCGCCTACTTCAATGCATTTATTTAACCTTGTTTGGAGCTGGTCAGTCGTTGCACGTTCAATCATTTGAACTTCAATTTGGTCAAATGCTCTTCGCACCCTGTCCTCTAGTTCTTGCCTGGAGTTAACTGGTGTTGCATAGACCTCTTTTTTTTATGTAACTCCATAAAAAAAAGTCAACTGGAGTTAAATCAGGAGATCTAGCAGGCCAAAGACATGGTCCATTTGGACCAATCCACCTATCCTCAAATAGCTGGGTCAACTCTTGATATACAGCATGAGTAGAGTGAGCTGTAGCTCCATCCAGTTGAAACCAATAATAGTTTTGGTGTGGCATGTCATTGACTATGTTTGCCACCACTTCCCTAATGATTCGCAAATATCTTTCGGACGTTAGCCTTTCATCATAAATATGATAAAATACCCTTCCCCACCCTATTATGGCGAATACATTAAAACTAAATTGATATTGAAAATGGCTTACTCGTGAAAAGTGGGGATTTTCATCTGTCCAAAAATGACAATTTTTATTATTTACAACGCCTTGCCTGGTAAAGTTGGATTCATCCGACCATAAAATCTTTCGTAACATGTCCGGATCTTCCTGTTTACGAATAGTTAGCCACTCACAAAAATCAATTTTTCTCTGAGCGTCTCCATTTCTCAGTTCGTGGACTTTCCTTTGTGCATATGGGTGCCATTTGTTCTTTGCTAGCACGCGTTGAATTGACGTCATACTAATATCTAAATCCACCTTTGCTTTACGTATCGAAGCATGGGGATGAGCTGTGAAATATCCCAGAATATTAATTTCGTTGTTTTCTTCACCTGTTACTGGCTTAGTACAATTTCTTTTTGTTCATATTCCATTGTCGCAAAAAATGTGTTTCAATTTTTGCAAATTTGAATCGATTCATCGGAGGCAAATTAGGGTATCTCTGATTGAACACACGGCAAGTTCTACTTATTATGCGATTACATTCTCCGTGTATGTAAAATAAATTAAGGATACTTTCATTTGGATAATTATTATTATAGCCTTCCATTATGCACTAATCAAATCATTCAGTAAAGTACAAAAAATATCCAAGCATCAAATTAATAACACTGACAGCGAACGAAATTTTGACAACTAAACATTTTGTTACTTCCAAGGCATTCTTGAAATTGTGTGTGATAACTGGCAAAATATCGGGCCTTCAGGCTGATCTCCCCAATAACTCAAAAACCTCTAAAGATAGGTATAGGGAATGTAACAGTGGATCGAAAGACAATTTTTTTCTGCTTCAGAAAAGGCGAAAATATACAGGGTGTTTCATTTGAAAAAATTGAGTTTCTTGCATTTGAAATGTGTATAATTGTAAATTAATTAGAGAACACTCTGTGTAATATTATTGCAAAACCTGGTGATATTCGAATAGGACAATACTTTGACTATCTCAGGAACAAATTTCAATTGTTTATCTTTTTTCATGTCTCAGATAAAGAACTTTTAAAATTTACGTTCAAGTGCCCTAAAAATGGAAAACAGTTGAATAACTCCGAAACGGTTGACTTTGACATAATCCAACCCGGTATCTCTGTTCTTCTATTTAAATAAGCAATTCAAATCTCGAATAAAATACAGGGTATCACATTTAAAATAACAAAGATGGCGCCTACTTCCGGTGCAACCGGAAGTTGCACGAGTTTAAAAATATTTTAACTTGAAAGATTGCGGTCAATTATGTGAGAAGGCAAAACTTCTGGAAAAAATTCGCGTTGTAAGCACAAAAACTTCTAATGTGCTAGTTACATGAAACACGGTGTATATATATTACTTTTATAGAAGAGTGAAAAGATTTAGCCATTTAAACGCAGTAAAATTGTATAAAGAGGATCAAATGCGATATGCACGAGAGAAAAATGTAATTCAATAAATTATGTAAACTTGAGAACGTGCATAAGGTAATAAAACTTTATAAAAGAAATTAAAATAAGTCATGCTAAAAGAATAAAATTTACCTTAACTTATGACTATATAAGTAAATAAATAAAAAGGATATAAATCAAAATATTTCGAGACGATACAATAAGCAGTAGTGTTTTTTATAAACGACAGCTGACAAATAATAAAGTACATTCATGAATTCGGGTGTGTAGCACTATGTTTCATTGACTGTAGAGAGAGATTTGAACGGTTTGATGACCTACAAAAAAAGAAAATATAATGTAACTTCGTTTGTAGCTTCTTACAGATAAATATATCACCGTTGGAAAAGTCCTGTATCGAAAGAAGCAACGAAAGGGCAAACCAGATGGATCGTGGTAGTACGAGTAATCTTATAAAAAGAATACCTGTTATTTACAATATATTTCCAATTTTACCGAGAGCTGGAAACAAAACAAAAATAAGAATTGTGTTAGCGAATGGAAAGAGGAAGTATGTGGCAAATGATAAAGAAGGCAACAAATTCATAAACAAATATAAGGAAGAATTATATTAATACGAATATACCTACATTGGAAGATACTGGACAATTTGAGTGAAAGACGTTTAAAATAAGCAAACTATTCTCAATGTGTTGATATTTTAAGTGAAGAAACTGTCAAAGACAATAAGTGCGCGTGTGTGTGTGCTCGTATCACGATGGCAACTTGACTTGAAAGGCAGAGATCACTGAAGACGCAGGCTGACAACTTGAATGGTAGTTCCAAGGATGGCGTTGAGAGCGGTCACGTGTCTTCCCGGGTATATAAATTGAAAACAAGAATGAACAAGATAGTTAGTTAGTTAATTATTTGGAGAGAGATTAAAAGCGACTTAAAAAGACATTAAATCGTAAGGTCAGATACACCACGATTATAATTTGTTCATTATTTCTTGTATTAGTATATTAATTTTATTTGTATTTAAGTTTCATTCATTATAAGGATTTTTCTATCGTTAATAATTTTTTTGTATTTTTAAAAAAATATGGGGATGTAAATGGCAGAATTTGAAAAGTTTTTCAATGATTCAAAGTAAGTTTTAGAAACAAAGATTTATCAATGTTGCTATGCGTGTATTGTAATATAACGTGCAAATGTATATTCAATATAACGTCGTGCAACAGGCATAATAGATATTGTCCTGTAATAATATACATTCTTTAGTTTTAACAACACAAATAGAATTATTAATGGTGTTGGATGTTGGGAAAATATAACGTGCAAATGTATATT
Source organism: Amphimallon solstitiale (assembly GCA_963170755.1). NCBI lineage: Eukaryota > Metazoa > Arthropoda > Insecta > Coleoptera > Scarabaeidae > Amphimallon > Amphimallon solstitiale. The sequence goes on from OY720680.1 coordinate 27,156,081, forward strand.
TTCTAGCACTTTATTAGGCATCATTAATTCTTACAATAAATTTTTGATTATAAATTAATAATTTAAATTAGATTTTCAAGAAGGAAAGTGTTTCTGGGTAGCGGACTTTTAGATGCTGGACACAATACGTGTGAATGGTTGTAGACAGTAATCAAATTCAAGCTTTTTCTCCGAATATTGACCATTGCGAAGTTCTAAGTTTGTCAGAGCATTACGTGCGAATATAATGTCTCTGATGGAATAGAATTAGCATAAAAATATCAATAGTATACTAACGTTAATTGAATTTTTTTTATTTTGAAACAGGACAATATTTTATTTTTATTTAAGCATTAAAAATATATTCGTCATATAAAACATTACAACCTAGAACACGGTACAAATGTTTTCTTTCAATTATGTTCTTCTTTTATAATTAAATGGTGAATATAGCATAGTGATGCTATCTATTCTGAAAATAATGTTGAATAAACTATACAATTATGTTTTATATGGTTTCTGATTTTTATTCAAAATAAGCTATAACCTTATCCCTATAATAAGAAAAACAAGAGATTTGACGAGAGAGGAGAAATTTAGATACACTGGTAGAATTCACGTATAGTTATAAAGTACGTGCTGATAATAAAATAAATAAATATATTAAGGATAATAAAAAAATTATCATCATATTTATTAGCGGAACAGCACACAGCATAATCTATTTGGCAATGCCTAACGTATGGCAATACTACAATTATTTCATTCCAAATAATTATGTTGCCACAGCAATATGTCCGATTTCAATTATTTAAGGAAATAAAAGACTGCAATTTTTTTTTTTAATTTATTTCATAAACACTTACATATTTAAATAATGGTTTGCAAATTGGAGATGCTCAGCGACGGCTAACATTTTGTAATTGGTTATTGCAGCAACATGCTCAAAATAATGACTTCATTACAAATGTTCTGTGGACCGATGAAGCGTGCTTTACACGAGACGGAATAAACAATTACCATAATGATCATATTTGGTCATTACAAAACCCACATGCGATTAGGCAATGTAATTTTCAACAAAGACTCAATATCAACGTATGGGGTGGAATCTTCAACGATACCCTATTACCTGTGCATGTTCTGGAAGGACGTTTGAACGCAAATACTTACAGAACTTTTTTAAACAATATGTTTGACTTTCTTGAAGATACACCTCTTAACATTATTGCAACTATGTGGTACCAGCAGGACTGTGGTCCACCACATCGCGGACGGGTAGTTGTTGAGTGGTTAAACCAGCACTTTAGAAACAGATGGATTGGTAATAATGGTCCAATTGCATGGCCTCCGCGATCACCCGACTTAAATCCTTTGGATTTATTTTTTTGGGGACACCTGAAGCAAATTGTTTATCAAGAGGAGATTAATACACGACCACAGTTATTACAGAGAATACAAAATGCTGCTACACAAATTAGAAATAAACCATACCTTTTTGTTCGGGTGAAAAACTCTTTAGTTCGTCGTTGTGAAGCATGCATTGAAGCGGGAGGAGGACATTTTGAACACTTAATATAATTAACTATTCACATAATTTTGAGATATGGGCAATTTATTTAAATATGTAAGTGTTTATGAAATAAATTTAAAAAAAAATTGCAGTCTTTTATTTCCCTAAATAATTGAAATCGGACATATTGCTGTGACAACATAACTATTTGGAATATGATTGCCATATATTAGGCTATGCCAAATAAATTATGTTGTGTGCTGTTCCAGCAACATAAATAATAAAGATGATGATAATTTTTATTATCCTTAATGTATATTTTATATATATCTTAACAGCACGTAGTTTATAAGTATACGTGAATTCTTCAGTGTATCTGAATTTCTTCCCTCTCGTCAAATCTCTTGTTTTTATTAAAGATTGGGATAAGGTTATAGCTTATTTAAAATGAAAAACCAGAAATCATATAAAACATAATTGTCGAATTTATTTAATATTAATTACATAAAAAAATATAGCATCGCTATACTGTATTCACCATATATATATATTAAAAGAAACATAATTATAAGAAAACGTTTGTACCTTGTTCTAGGTTGTAACGTTTCTTTATGATACGAATATATTTTCTTATACTTAATTAAATAGAACTCTAAAAATATTTTCCTGTTTCTCAACAAATAAATCCAATTAACTTTTGTATATTGCTACCGGATCTACGTCGCAATAAGATAACGGCTGATTAAGATATGAAACGGGGAGTCGCAATAGGGGGTTGTTAAACAGGATAACGCAGGGCCGAGCTAACTCTGTCGCAGACGGCGTGACGGTTCAGGAAAAGAGAACACCTATAGTAGAGCGTCGGTCGGCAACGACGCTTGCGACGATTGTCCGGGCACCAGGACACTATGCTATCTACAGATAACCTACCTGCGCCTCCTACGATCTACCACTGGCTGTGTCCCTCCAGCGGGTTACCTATTGAACACCCTGTATATATGAAGCACCCACACTCATGTGCGTACTTGTCACAATAATAAATAAATATGCAGAGGTAAAAGAAATAATAGATAAGGTATTCGTAATATAACAAAATTTAATTGAATTTGACGTGTGATTCGGTTATTAGTATAATATAAAAACTAAATTGTGACATCTGAAATTAAGCAATGCGTTGAATGAAAGTTACATCGTAGTTAAGTTAGACAGATGGTAAATAATAAAAAAAACAAGCGTAGGTGACATTTGCAAAAATTAGTAAGAATATAAATGATAAAAAAAAAACCTTAAAGATTAGACATAAACTCTGCGCATCAGCGGGAGTTGGTCGGTTGCCGAAACGTTTCTTTCACCTCACAATTAGGTGTACACAAGTTATCAATTACATGCCATTTGGCAATGTCAATACAAAGGTGAAATAATATTTATAAATTTATTAAGCGCAAGAAAGTTTAATGTATTAAAATAAAGTCTTAGCCTAAAGTGTGTAAAATTCGCTAACTTATAAAACAAATAAAACGTCAGGTTTGCCTACATGAACTACGTTAAATGAATTTGAAAGTTAATAATTGATAAGACAAGAGTTAAAGGCAAAATCTTACAAGATTTCAGCGAAATTTAAACGTACTAAATTATAAACAAATTATAAATTCCAAAATTGCAATACTTCAAGTAACCTACAGTCATTGTAACGGAAGAGTAATCACTAGGTATATTACTGATCGTCTAACATCTACCCAGAAGAAAATAATGAGATAAAATTTATGAATTTTCTAGATTAAGTTTAAATTAAATAATTGCCTCAAAATAAGGCTACAATAATTACGGTAGTGACAAATTCAAAATTTCAGATCAATCTGATTATTACAAAAATTAATAAAATTATAACGGTAAATTAGTCAAGATTATTTTGTGACCTCGCAGTTGACTAAGAGGTGCGTAAGGTAATAAGCCACTCAAAATTCTTGGTTCAAAACTAGGCGAAATAAGTCTTGCACTCAACGTTAAGTCGTCGAAAATCGGTTGAAAATATATAAGGTGAAAATTACAACCTTATTTGGCAAGATGGCTGACGGGAAGACGCTGCAGATGTTCAAGATGGCGGCGTCTCCCTTGTTGGAGAAATTCCACTCAACAGGTGGGCTGGATGTTGGATGAAACCCCTGTTGTGGGCGATAACCCCAAAAATAAGACTTCGGAGGGCTTAAATGGTCGTCAGAGGCATCCTAACAGCCTTTGAGGGCTTTAGTGCCCGACAAAAGAATCCTATTAAAATTAAAAAAAAACCCAAAGATAAAATCCCGAAAATTTAACACAGAGCTCTGAAAACTTACCCCAATTATGAAGAAATAATATGGAGATCCCACGGTAAGGACTCAGAAGTCACACATAGCACGAAAACGATTCAAAATCCACCTCGTGGCATTCGTAAATTAGATAACGGTATTGCGATAAAAATTAATTCACGATAAATCACCTAATAAAGGTATCGATAACTCACACTTATTTCATTAAAGCCGCCTAAGCGTTAGTCTAACTTTTAGACAAAGTGATAAAATTCACCAAAAGACAATAAGCATATCGTGCCCATGCACTTGTAACAAGTTCGACTTCTAAAGTGACCTAACCGTGACCTATACGGTAGATACGTTACAATCCAAGATCGCGCACGCTCAAAGCGCCGTACTGGGAAAAGGACTCAAACTAAAGGCGGGAATCTCCCAATAAACATCACAAGCTCGCAACTAAATTGAAAATAATGGGAAACGACATCGAGACTTAAACACAATTAATCGCGACCCCACACATAATTTTGACGGAAGAACATGAGCGAAATACTCAACAATTGTAAAATAGGAGATTTAAAGTCGACCGCACGAGAGGGAACTTTATGCCGGACGTTGGCAATACTGCGTGTGCAGACAACCTAAGCAGTATGGACGATAGATTTGACAGACATCAACAAACATTCTTCCACCTGTAATTTCTATTTTTATTAGGCGAAAGGACAGAATTTCTGCAGGTAAATAACGAAATACTAAAGCTTATATATATCAAAACGCTGCAAAAGACGGTGGAAAACCCGATCAAAACTTATGTTACAGCGAAATTACGATCCTAACCCCCACAATGGTCCTGAGGAGGAACGAATTAACAGAAGTCCCTAATACCAGAATATCGAAGATAGAGCAGCAAGGGGGATCGGCAACAGTTAATAGTATGCCCTACAATCCAGCATTTCTTTAATTAATTCTCCCTACCTTTTTTTTTTAGAGAGACGACTGCGAAGGAAAAGGAAAATAACAATAATACTCGTGACCTGCTCGAGATTCTGTGTTTGGCAAAACGCAAAATATATGACACAGTTAGCACAATATCTTGATTATCGTTTCAAAACGTTTACAAACTACAATAAATGCATTAGGTAGGGATCGGTCGTAATATATATAAGAAGATATTTTATATACTTAAGCAAGGCGTAGAAATAATTGCAAATGCGTAAAATATGAAACCACAGGTAGGTTAGATTAAGCTAGAGCTAAGATAATTAAAGTTAGTTATTCAGATAAAGAGGCTTTCACAAAAATAGGGTGTAGATGCCCGATCTTACACAAAATGTATCTGTCATATTCGCGGTATGTGATTTAGAGCGGTGAGGGCTCAATAGTAGGTTTTGTACCCACGGAGGCATACTGCAGGCAGTCTTAGCGACCGGTGAAATAGACAATATACAGGGTACGCTCAAAAAGTCATGAACTTAATACAAAATTCCACGTATTTAGACAATAGGTACACAATCTTTTGCGAACTATAGACAAAGTAAATTTACAACGTAACAAATTCCCCCCTTTCCAGCGAAAAGAAATTGAACGCAGAGCAATTTCTTGCACCGAGAACTTAGGCTGACGGGATAAAGATAGTGAAAAGGGTAAGCGAGAGCTCTAAAACGGACGTTGTCTACTAACAAACGCACACATCCACACTCAGTCACAGCAACACCAGACAGCTTGGCCATAACCACCACGTGGCCCTTCGGCATTCGGCCGGTACGGGGAAAGTAACAAAAAAATAAAAAGCAAGGGTGTCGAGATTCTGCACAGACGCGCCCCGAGACCTGTCCAACCGACAGCCCAGCACTATTGGTAGCATCACGGGGGGAAGAGGGTGTAGACGGGTTAGATATCGGTGTGCCCGGCCGGCGGTGATCCTTACGACGGTCGAAGGCACAGGAATGAGGAGTGGGCACTACCAATAGGCCAAGATGCGGGCAAGGCAACCCCCGAGACGACACTCTGCAGACACGCGACGGTAAAAGAGACCCTTGGGAGAGACCCTCGGTATCTCAAAACAGACAACAATAAAAGGTCAACTAAAAACGGGTTTATTACTACAGATACGGGATACAAAGCGGAATAGGGAAGAGGTAAATAAAGGTAGGGTAGAGCTCAGAATGGTGCAACTGCTCAGAGGTACGGATATGCTGTTTCGACATCCATAACATCCGGTAACAACAAAACGAGAAAAGATCGCCAAACAAAAATAGAAATTAGAGAGCAAAAGTTTAAAGTCTGGACCGGCGTTGTCCCGACTAAAATGCTGAAGGCAACGATAAACCATAAAGCTGAAGTCATATCCGATTCCTGGTAGTAACATTTTGAACGTAAGAAAAGCAAGAAGGTCGCCAGGACACGACCTGAAGATAAGTCAAATCCGGTAATTAAGCAAGACCAACATAAGTTAGCTTAAAGGTAAGTCATGTCCGATAAGGTAAACGAAATATAGTGTGGACTCCCCTAGCAAGGTTGCCACTCCATATATGCAAAGACACGGAAGATCCGAAACATACGGAAGCGATAAAGATACGGGAAGATAAATGCATAGACGGAATCACAGATACAAGCTGTGCAATGGGGCCGGTAAACACACTACGAAAGGTCGATAAAAGAAAAATGTTTGTCCTAAGGTGGTAGAGGAACAATAGAAGTCAGAGTCCCTTTAGAAGCCTTTTACTTCACGCAGGATCACGGTAGGAGAATTCTTCCAGCCCTCGCTACAGGCCATAAAGCCCCTTTAGATGCCTCCTACATCACGCGAGGTACACGGTAGAGAAATTCTGGTGTTACGGCTGCAAGCCAAGGCACTCTCTACAGGCCATGATGGAAGGAGTTAGCGATAAGATAAGGCACGAAGCAACACATAGCGGAAACGTAAGCGAGATAGGAGACAAACTAATTTATTTAACAAACGAATGTCGATGTTTATCGTCTGAAGTCTGTTTCGCAAATCGTCAGGTAACATTGACCAATTGGCGGAAGAAGGTAGATTAACAAGGTACCACTGCAAAACGTAACCCACAAACAAGACCATAGCCGGGCTAAGATAAACAGACGGAGTCCGAGAAGTTTTCATTTTAGAGATACGCTCTCGATAGATGTTCAGAGAATTATCTTCAACAACTTCAAGAGATCCCACGTCCAGCGAAATGAAGGGATCCGCTTCACTCGTCGGAACAGAGAAATCCAAAGCTGAAGAAGCAACAGCGTTTTTATCATAAGACAAATCAGGAACATGCAAATTTAAAGATACACTTGGAGTTGTGACATCTGTTGGTTCGAAAAGCTCCAAGTTCAGAGAGACATCGAAATCTGCGTTATTTGCGCATACAAGCAGCTTAAAATCGAAAGAAGCTTCAGAAGCGGTATCATTGGCGCATACAAGAACCTCTAGATCGGTAAGAGTGACAGAATCGGAGTTATTAGGACGTACAAAAAGCTCCAAGTCAGATGAGGAAACAGAATCTGTATTATAGCTAAGTACGAAGTCGGAAGAGACATCAGAAATTGAATTATGAATAAGCCCTAAGTCGGGAGGTACGTCAGAAATCGTATTATAGGTAAACTTTACGTCAGAAGGTACATCAAAATCTGAGTCATAGGAACGCTCTACGACAGGAGATATATCAGAGATCGAATCATGTGTAAGCTTTACAACAGGAGGTACATCAAAAATTGTATTAACAGTGAGCTCGGGAGCTTCTAACACGGGAGAGACAACTGACACCGACCTGATTGGGTCTTCGGAAGAATTCGGTTCATTGAAGGCGACTGAGCCTATCGGAGGCGGGGAGGTAACAACTGGAAACCGAGACGGAACTGGCATGACACTAGCTGACGGAGAAGGTTGGCCAATATCTTCATCGTCACCCACGTCAACCTCGTCGACACTCCTATAATGCTCGACGTCACTCACATGCTCTCCGGCCTTCCATGCCTTATAATACTCCATTATGGCACGAGAACTGGTATCGGTAAGGTCACGAGGCGAGACGTTTCCGATAGTTCGCATTTTTGAAATAAACTTAGCTGCCAATTCACAACTACGTACCGAAAACCAGATACGTTCGTCCTTCTCTTCGGCAGTTTGCGGCTGCGCATTCTCAATGCGGTCCGCGACAAAAGCCAGATCGGAAGTTATTCCCCGATATTCAGGAAGTGTAAACTTACTATCAAGTTCAGCGATAAGATATTCTAAGAGAGAGAACTTTGACCAAATTGCCTCAGCGTCCTCCGCATAAGAAAAAGGGTAGTCAGAAGGAGGGCAGACAGCTTCCTTAAAGCCTGGGTGCTCTTCCTCGAATCTTAGAAGGTCATAGTAATACACCTGCGCATCGTCCAGCTCCATACCTGGTGACCGTTTGGCACCAAAAGTAGCGAGTAAATAATCCAAATCCTCATAAGAAAGATGTTCCATAAGAATGTCAAAACGCATAGTCTCCATCGTATAGAAGAAATTATTCGGGAAGATTACAGAGATAAGCCAGGTCTTGAAATAGTCACAAGACACAAATGTGTACCTGTCGATTACTTAAACGGTTCGTACCAGGTAACATAAGAAAAAAAAACGAAACTAGGAAAAGTCAAAACGCACGCTAAGACTTGCCTAGAAGGTAATCGAAAAAAAAATATATAGGTATAGGCAAGACCAAAGAAAACAGTGCGATAAGAGTGCTCCACTCAGTAGCCACTCACACAAGTCGAGAAAAAAAGCCTAAATCGAGAAAATTCAAAATTTATTCCGGAAGATGGTCAGGACCGAAACGTTGATGCGAAACAAGTAGCTTCTCCAAAGTATAACCCCACTGTGCGGTACGACGAAATGTTAGTGGCTGAAATACTTAAAGGCAAAGAAAATATTCCGGAAGATGGAGAAAACTTGTCCAAACCGTTAGGCAACGACACGTTGTCACGTCAAAGCAACCAAACCCAAGGAAAATTAGAAAAGACGAGAAATTTCCCTGAAGATGGTAAAAACCAGGTCGAAACGTTCGGTGTCAACTTATGAGTTGATAGATGACACACAAAAGGAAAAGAAAATTTGAGGGCGGCGAAAACTTAGTCGAAACGTAGGTGCGAACTGTTGTACGTTAGGCCCACAACGAAAGCATGAAATTGTTGTGAAGGTAGCGAAAACTTCGTTGGAGCGTTGGGTAGCGAAGGAAAAAAAAAATTTTGTTCCGGAAGGTGGAGAAAAGATGGCGGAAACGTTGGTGTGTCAATTCGTACGGGAGGGGGGAGAAAGTTGTCTGAAATTCTGAAAATGGCGGAAAATAGGCCGAAACTTGGTTGACACACACAAAAATAATAATAAAGAAAAATTGAAGATGGCGGAAAGTTGGTCGAAACGTTGGTGCCAAATTTTTCCCTATCACCAAAAGAAAAATCCAGACGCTAGGGCACCAAATTTTTCCTTATTACCGAAAGAAAGGCCCAAAAAAAAAAATTATCGAAACGTTGGTTGTTAAAGACAGGGAGATAATTTGCAAAATTCAAGAAAATGTTCCGGAAGATGGTCAAAATTTTTCCGAAACGTGGTCCACCAAGGACAAGGCGATAAATTTGAAAATTTAAAAAAAAATCCGGAAGATGGTCAAAAATCGGCCCCACGTTGGGCGCCAAATTTTTGCTACCGGATCTACGTCGCAATAAGATAACGGCTGATTAAGATATGAAACGGGGAGTCGCAATAGGGGGTTGTTAAACAGGATAACGCAGGGCCGAGCTAACTCTGTCGCAGACGGCGTGACGTTTCAGGAAAAGAGAACACCTATAGTAGAGCGTCGGTCGGCAACGACGCTTGCGACGATTGTCCGGGCACCAGGACACTATGCTATCTACAGATAACCTACCTGCGCCTCCTACGATCTACCACTGGCTGTGTCCCTCCAGCGGGTTACCTATTGAACACCCTGTATATATGAAGCACCCACACTCATGTGCGTACTTGTCACAATAATAAATAAATATGCAGAGGTAAAAGAAATAATAGATAAGGTATTCGTAATATAACAAAATTTAATTGAATTTGACGTGTGATTCGGTTATTAGTATAATATAAAAACTAAATTGTGACATCTGAAATTAAGCAATGCGTTGAATGAAAGTTACATCGTAGTTAAGTTAGACAGATGGTAAATAATAAAAAAAACAAGCGTAGGTGACATTTGCAAAAATTAGTAAGAATATAAATGATAAAAAAAAAACCTTAAAGATTAGACATAAACTCTGCGCATCAGCGGGAGTTGGTCGGTTGCCGAAACGTTTCTTTCACCTCACAATTAGGTGTACACAAGTTATCAATTACATGCCATTTGGCAATGTCAATACAAAGGTGAAATAATATTTATAAATTTATTAAGCGCAAGAAAGTTTAATGTATTAAAATAAAGTCTTAGCCTAAAGTGTGTAAAATTCGCTAACTTATAAAACAAATAAAACGTCAGGTTTGCCTACATGAACTACGTTAAATGAATTTGAAAGTTAATAATTGATAAGACAAGAGTTAAAGGCAAAATCTTACAAGATTTCAGCGAAATTTAAACGTACTAAATTATAAACAAATTATAAATTCCAAAATTGCAATACTTCAAGTAACCTACAGTCATTGTAACGGAAGAGTAATCACTAGGTATATTACTGATCGTCTAACATCTACCCAGAAGAAAATAATGAGATAAAATTTATGAATTTTCTAGATTAAGTTTAAATTAAATAATTGCCTCAAAATAAGGCTACAATAATTACGGTAGTGACAAATTCAAAATTTCAGATCAATCTGATTATTACAAAAATTAATAAAATTATAACGGTAAATTAGTCAAGATTATTTTGTGACCTCGCAGTTGACTAAGAGGTGCGTAAGGTAATAAGCCACTCAAAATTCTTGGTTCAAAACTAGGCGAAATAAGTCTTGCACTCAACGTTAAGTCGTCGAAAATCGGTTGAAAATATATAAGGTGAAAATTACAACCTTATTTGGCAAGATGGCTGACGGGAAGACGCTGCAGATGTTCAAGATGGCGGCGTCTCCCTTGTTGGAGAAATTCCACTCAACAGGTGGGCTGGATGTTGGATGAAACCCCTGTTGTGGGCGATAACCCCAAAAATAAGACTTCGGAGGGCTTAAATGGTCGTCAGAGGCATCCTAACAGCCTTTGAGGGCTTTAGTGCCCGACAAAAGAATCCTATTAAAATTAAAAAAAAACCCAAAGATAAAATCCCGAAAATTTAACACAGAGCTCTGAAAACTTACCCCAATTATGAAGAAATAATATGGAGATCCCACGGTAAGGACTCAGAAGTCACACATAGCACGAAAACGATTCAAAATCCACCTCGTGGCATTCGTAAATTAGATAACGGTATTGCGATAAAAATTAATTCACGATAAATCACCTAATAAAGGTATCGATAACTCACACTTATTTCATTAAAGCCGCCTAAGCGTTAGTCTAACTTTTAGACAAAGTGATAAAATTCACCAAAAGACAATAAGCATATCGTGCCCATGCACTTGTAACAAGTTCGACTTCTAAAGTGACCTAACCGTGACCTATACGGTAGATACGTTACAATCCAAGATCGCGCACGCTCAAAGCGCCGTACTGGGAAAAGGACTCAAACTAAAGGCGGGAATCTCCCAATAAACATCACAAGCTCGCAACTAAATTGAAAATAATGGGAAACGACATCGAGACTTAAACACAATTAATCGCGACCCCACACATAATTTTGACGGAAGAACATGAGCGAAATACTCAACAATTGTAAAATAGGAGATTTAAAGTCGACCGCACGAGAGGGAACTTTATGCCGGACGTTGGCAATACTGCGTGTGCAGACAACCTAAGCAGTATGGACGATAGATTTGACAGACATCAACAAACATTCTTCCACCTGTAATTTCTATTTTTATTAGGCGAAAGGACAGAATTTCTGCAGGTAAATAACGAAATACTAAAGCTTATATATATATCAAAACGCTGCAAAAGACGGTGGAAAACCCGATCAAAACTTATGTTACAGCGAAATTACGATCCTAACCCCCACAATGGTCCTGAGGAGGAACGAATTAACAGAAGTCCCTAATACCAGAATATCGAAGATAGAGCAGCAAGGGGGATCGGCAACAGTTAATAGTATGCCCTACAATCCAGCATTTCTTTAATTAATTCTCCCTACCTTTTTTTTTAGAGAGACGACTGCGAAGGAAAAGGAAAATAACAATAATACTCGTGACCTGCTCGAGATTCTGTGTTTGGCAAAACGCAAAATATATGACACAGTTAGCACAATATCTTGATTATCGTTTCAAAACGTTTACAAACTACAATAAATGCATTAGGTAGGGATCGGTCGTAATATATATAAGAAGATATTTTATATACTTAAGCAAGGCGTAGAAATAATTGCAAATGCGTAAAATATGAAACCACAGGTAGGTTAGATTAAGCTAGAGCTAAGATAATTAAAGTTAGTTATTCAGATAAAGAGGCTTTCACAAAAATAGAGTGTAGATGCCCGATCTTACACAAAATGTATCTGTCATATTCGCGGTATGTGATTTAGAGCGGTGAGGGCTCAATAGTAGGTTTTGTACCCACGGAGGCATACTGCAGGCAGTCTTAGCGACCGGTGAAATAGACAATATACAGGGTACGCTCAAAAAGTCATGAACTTAATACAAAATTCCACGTATTTAGACAATAGGTACACAATCTTTTGCGAACTATAGACAAAGTAAATTTACAACGTAACAATATTGTTTACATTTTCTGTTAGTTCTATTTTCACCAGATACATTATATTCGCACGTAATGCCCTGATAAACCTAGAATTTCGCAATGGTCAATGTTTGGAGAAAAGCTTGAATCTGATTACTATCTATAACCATTGGCACGTGTTATAACTAGCATTTCAGAGTCCGCTACCCAGAAACACTTTCCTTATTTGAATTCTAATCTTAAATCATTAATTCATAATCAAAATTTTATTGTAACTATTAATGATGCCAAATACTGTGCCAGAAAATCTACATTTGCACGCTATATCCTCTTAACACTGAACACCATTAATTATTTTATCTCTTTTAAACTTGAAACTAAAGAATGCTTATTACTATCTCAGGAAAATATTTATTATCCCTGTTGCATAACGTCATATTGAATATACGTTCGCACGATATGTTTCAATACTCGTATAGCTACATTGATAAGTCTTTGCCTCTAACTTACTTTGAATCATTGAAAAACTTTTCAAATTCGGCCATTTGCATCTCCATTATTTTTACAAAATTAAAAAAAAAAAAACTATTAAACAAAGAAAATAAAAATGAATGAAACTTGAATGAAAATAAAATTAACACGCTAATACAAAAGAAATCAATATGAATCGTGGTGTATCTAACCCTACGATTTTAAGTTTTATATAACCAGCTAATCTGTGAATCAATCAATGAATGAATCTTGTCGATTATTGTTTTCAATTTATATTCCCGGGAAAGACACGTGACCGTTCTCAACGCCATCTTCAGAAACTACCATTTAAGTTGTCACCCTGCATCTTCAGTGCTCCTGGCTTTCAAGTTGACGTAGTGATTTGAACACCCACACACACGCACTAGTTGTCCTTTTGACAGTTCCTCGCCTCAAAAGGTCAACACCCCGAGAATTGTCTGTTTATACTTTAAAAGTTTCCCATGAACTGTCTAGCGTCTCTCCAACATAGGTATACTTGTATTAATATAACTCTTCTTTATATTTGTTTATGAATTTATTCTTTCCATTAGCTAACACAAATCTTATTTTTGTTTTATGTCCAGCTCTCGGCGATATTGGAAAAACATTGTAAATAACAGGTATTCTTTTAATAATATTACTCGTACTACTATGGTCCATTTGGTTTGCCTTTTCGTCGACTCCTTCTATGCAGGACTTCTCTAACGGTGATATATCTATCTGTAATAAACTACAAACCAAGTTTACATTATATTTTCTTTTTATTCTGTAGGTCATCAAAAACCGTACAAACCTCTCTACAGCTTATGACACATAATATTACATATACAAATTCCTGAATGTATTCTATTATTACCAGCTGCCGTTTATAAAAAAACACTACTGCTGATTATGTGTCTCAGAATATTTTTATTTATATGCTTTTTTTATTTAATTATCTAGTCATAAGTTAAGGTAAATATTTATTCTTTTTGTACGATTTATTTAATAAATTTTATTACCTCATGCACGTTCTCAAGTTTACATAATTATTCAATTATTTTTCTCTCGTGCATATCGAATTCTATTTTCTTCATACATTTTTACTGCATTAAGATGACCAGTTCGTATTACACTACCATCCATAAGCATAACCCTTTCTCGGTTATTTGCTTTCATTTCTTTTTATTTTTAAACAACGGTCCATTATTTAAAATATTCAGTGCAATTCTCACACATTTTATAAAGTCAGGTTATTTTTCATTATACACAAACCATACATCTTGTTTCTCTTTTCTATAAAAGAAATATATATATATATATATCTTAAATTCTATCTCGTCTTTTATTTTAGTGCTTATTTAAATTGTAAATATAAATTCAATTTTTATGTCTACATTTTCTCACATAAAAGTGTATGCAACCCAATATACTCATGTTAAAATTTTTGAAATACAATAAACTTATTATTATTGCTTCTTTTATATTTTATACACTTAAATTAAGTCTTAATGCTATCACTATTATCTCATTAATATGCAAGATACCACGGTAATATGTTCCAATAATTTTTTTTTGTTAAAATAACAAGCGCTTTCATATGGCAAAGTTTGTCGGTGAGCTCATAAATCACCCTGTATACCCAAGAAAAGAATTCCGTTAATTATTAAATTATTAAATTATGTTATGCCCTTCCAAAAATTTAAATTAAATTAAATTAAATGTCAAAATCAAACGAAGGCGCAGAAAAATGGTGTCGTCGCGAAATTATAAATAATTCATTCTTTCGGCATTGTCAGTAATAAGTATTGCACGAAGTATAATAATTGTAACGCCTCTTAAAAGTCAGCCAAGTTTCGGAGAATGTATGCTTACACTCTCAAGGATGCCTTAAAAAATCAGTAAAGTATATAAGGTAGCAAAAGGTAGGACAAAATCCCACAGTTCAAAACAATAACAAATTTTATTAAACCCTCCACTGGATCAAATATACTTATGTTTCACATTCCAGTAAATGATAAAAGTAAATACAGAATTAAGTAAGCAAGGAAATTCGTATTCAACCTGAGGGGTTGAATATAGTGGCGGCTGGTAAGTACGTTTAATAAATTGCTATAAAGTAATTGACATAAAATATAACTGAATTAAAAGGAAACTACAGTCTTTTAATTCAGATTTCCCAAAATTATCGTAAAATTTACGAAGATTCACCCAAATTACAAATAAAAGAACGATAAACTGGTTACCTCACAATTAGCGCAAAAATACAAAACAGCAACAGCAAATCCCAAGATTCCTACAAATAGCGACCCTCTAAATGTAAAATGGCGGTCCACGTAGTCATGTGGAACAATGGAATTCTTCCAACGATACAACGGCTGGAAAACTATCGGAACCCTAATTAGCATTCAAGTTTAATTTTCCGAAGTTTAGTGATCGTAAGTAGAAGTTAATGAGAACGGCATGAATAGGTACTAACTTCACAGGAAAAAAGAACTGCGTAGATTAACTTACCAGAATTAAATCTACCAATTGCACCCGATAATCCGACAAATCGTCGAAATAAATATCTCGTGGAGGTTTAATAACCTTTGCAGTACATTCGCCTTCAAGCGTAATTAATAAACCATAACGGTAATTTAAACCAGAATGAAATGCAAAGATAAAGCGATTGTGATTTTTAAGATTGCTTCTTAACAATTCCAATGATAGGATGCAAATGAACGAGAAGACGTCAACAAAGATAAACAACGCCAGACAGGAAAAAGAAGAACTAGCAATTTGTATGGAAATTAAAAGTTTACACAAACCATGACTTCACAAACAAAAAAAAGCTTAATAATTACTAGGGAAGGAAGAGAAAATAAAAGAAAATTCTCTAAGACAAAACAAAAAGTAAACATAGGTACTTAATTAAGATTAAATTCTGAGTCATTAAGCCTAGCTCAATTAAGGTTGCAAACGTAACAGTTAGATTTAAAACGCATTAGATCAAGCGGTATTAAAGTTGCATATAAGCTCAACCCAATAAATTAGAATTTAAACTAATTCATATTTAAATTATAAATACTGAAATTCGTTACTACTAAATATAATAACATGATAGATGAAAATAATTCACAGGGAAAATTACTATCGTCAAAACGACAGAAAACAATAACAATAAGCCTACCAAAATAAATAAAAGAAACAAAATTCAGGAATATACAGAACTGTCCAAATTTAACGTAATAATTCGCGGTAAAGAAAACCAGATGTAATTTATATATATGTATATATATATTGTACAGCTATTCTTTGATAGACTGATAAACAAAAATAATAATTTAAACCTCCGGCATTTACTTTAAATACTCACTTAAATAAATACCCAGTCAGTAGAACATGGGTAAATATTGCATTGTTTAAAATACATCACATTTAAGATAATCTAAATTTAACAGTTCTCAAATTCAATTGTATGGTATTGCGTTAGAAATATTATTTATCATATAACACGGAATAATTTTGAAATATATTAAATATGTTAATTACTATAAGAAGACATATTGTAATCTCAAATTTAATGAAAGAATAGGAAATTAACAAAATAGTGTACATCTAAAGTCACAGTAATCATAAAGTTAAAATATTACTAAGATAAGTAAATTTTCATTACTACATGAACAATTATGATACGAAAAATCAACTATGTTGAAATTTTAATGAGAGCATAGTTACGAGGAAGAAAAATGAAGATATTATTGATTTATGAATTTTTGTAAAGTGAATGACAAATTTATGGGATAAGAAAATATTAATTAGAAAAAGAAGAATTTAATAGTAAAAGAATTGAATCTTCATAAATTGGAAACCATATAAGTAAATACATTATCCAGAAAGAAGAAATTACAAAGGTGTTGTGGATATTTTCCAACCTTGATCGATGAAAAGAACGGGACATTATACTAATTATTACAACTGATATTACCTAAAATAAATTGAAATTGGACTGTAAGCTGAAAAACAATCAAGGAATACATTATCTAGAAGAGAATACTGCAGTACGAGACTACAAGTTTGACGTATCCTGGCGGATGAATGCTGTCATTGCTATACCTACTTGAGGATTCCGGAAAAAAGACCGTACGTGTTTTGAATCAAATAAGAATACGTAAAGTACAAAATATAACATTCTATGTGCAAGTTTTATTAGTTAAAAGTTTAAATCAGACATTTATTTTCAATTTAAGAGTTAGAAATTGTCACAATATAATTGACTTTGTTTTGTTAGATTATTCTGTTTTGTATGTTTTAAATTTTGAAATCTAACATTTCTTGACGTAAAAGTATCGTTCACAATTCAAGAATAATTTAAATTGAACTTTTATGTGTAAATAGAATGATTACGTCGATACAAATTCCTTATTTTGTCAGCTTTGACAAATAATTGATAATTTTTTTGACATGAAAATTATTTAACTTTCTTTGATTTTGAGAATTGAATTGGGTGTATATTTTAAAGATCTATGATACCACAATTTGAAATAATTACGTATCTATCTATTAGATATTATTTTGATTATTATTAACGATTAAATAAAATACATATAAACCTGTATGACTTTATTTATTTTAATTTGACAGAATTTTTTGATGCATGACATATCACATTTTTGTTATTTAAGTACTATTCACATTGGCTGATAAACAAATCAAGTAAAAGAACGTTTCACAGGTATTAATTTTTATAATAAAGAAAGGTTAAAGTAACTTTCACATTTAAGAACTCTAAAATTCCTGAGATTAAAAGTTTTGATATTCATGCTTGCTAATTTTAAAATATCTTAGAAACCGACTGAGCACAGTTCAATTGATTATTAAATTAAAAGCCGGAGATTTAAATGTTTTTGTTGAAATTTTAAGAAGATACATATTTAAAGCCTCAGTATCTTGTTGGATAAGTTTTATTTAGCAATTCTAGCAAGGTATAACAGCATAATATAAACCCTTAATCTCATAAATTTGTATTCTTAAAATATAAAAGTTACTTTTAGTAGTGTACTTAGGAGAGTTCTGGCACCTCCTCCCCCTCTCACCCAGCTCCCCCTCACCCCCCCTCGCCCTAGTGGCGCCCTCTGCCAACCCAACTGATGTGGCGCCCCCTCGCGGTCGCCAACCCAACTAAAAATTGCAGATTTCATCATTACCAACCCAACTAAAATTGCAGATTTCATCATTACCAACCCAACTAAAAATTGCAGATTTCATCATTACCAACCCAACTAAAAATTGCAGATTTCATCATTACCAACCCAACTAAAAATTGCAGATTTCATCATTACCAACCCAATGTGGCGTCCTCTGACGGCCACTAACCAAACTAAGAAATGGCAGATTTCATCATTACCAACCCAATGTGACGCCCTCTCACAGCCACTAACCAAGAAATGGCATCTCTCATGATTACCATAATGCAGCATCCTCTCACGGTCACTAGCCAAACTAAGGTGACGTCAGACAAAATGGCGGACCATCAAGATGGTCTTTGTTTCTAGAGAATTCCTGAATAAATTACCAGGCTTGCTATCGCGCTTCTCAATGTACTTCAAACAGGTCTAAACTTGTTTCCAGCGGAAACCGCAACGGCTGTCTGCTTCTGTGATAGCCGCATGCTTGAAATGTATATCTTACTTATAAAATAAAATAAAACAAACAATATATTTTTAAGAAAAAACAATTTATTTATTATTATTTATAAATTAACAATATTATTTTAAATTAACAATATCTCCAAGCTTCATACCATCAAGATGGTCGATAAAAATATAAACTTTACATCTAAGATCGGCATACCATTTCAAAATTATAAAATAAATATACAGTATGCTACTGGACGAGATAGCAACCAAGTATGAATATACAGGACGTTTCAAAGGTAGGGATTTTTAGGAAAGCAAGATGGCGAATCCAAGATGGCCCCCAAAAATCTAATAAACTAAGGTGACGTCAGGCGAAATAGCCGACTACCAATATGATCGATAAAAATATAAACTGTATATCTAAGATCGGCATACCATTTCAAAATTATAAAATAAATATACAGTATGCTACTGGACGAGATAGCAACCAAGTATGAATATACAGGACGTTTCAAAGGTAGGGATTTTTAGAAAAGCAAGATGGCGAATCCAAGATGGCTGCCAAAAATCTAATAAACTAAGGTGACGTCAGGCGAAATAGCCGACTACCAATATGATCGATAAAAATATAAACTGTACATCTAAGATCGGCATACCATTTCAAAATTATAAAATAAATATACAGTATGCTACTGGACGAGATAGCAGCCAAGTATGAATATACAGGACGTTTCAAAGGTAGGGATTTTTAGAAAAGCAAGATGGCGAATCCAAGATAGCTACCAAAAATCTAATAAACTAAGGTGACGTCAGGCGAAATGGCCGACTATCAATATGATCGATCAAAATATAAACTCAACTTCTATAAAATACCCAACTCCGTATCACACATCACAACAACAACCCAACACCAGATCAACTTAGGAAGATACATCTAGCTCAAACCCAACATACTTTCAAACGCCACCACCGAGGATTTATATCTGACATCAGCATACCATCTCAAAATCATAAAATAAATATACAGTATGATACTGGATAACATAGCAACCAAGTATGAATATACAGGACGTTTCAAAGGTAGGGATTTTAGAAAAGCAAGATGGCGAATCCAAGATGGCCACCAAAAAATCTAATAAACTAAGGTGACGTCAGGCGAAATGGCTGACTATCAATATGATCGATCAAAATATAAACTCAACTTCTATAAAATACCCAACTCCGTATCACGCATCACAACAACAACCCAACATAGTTTCAAAACGCCACAACACCAGATCAACTTAGGAAGATACATCTAGCTCAAACCCAACATACTTTCAAACACCACCGCCGAGGATTTATATTTGACATCAGCATACCATCTCAAAATCATAAAATAAATATACAGTATGATACTGGATAACATAGCAACCAAGTATGAATATACAGGACGTTTCATAGTAGGGATTTTTAGAAAAGCAAGATGGCCGCCAAAAATCTAATAAACTTCGGTGGCATCAGGCATCAATCTATTAAAACCACTATCAAATCATTCTCTTTAAAAGCCATCATTCCAAAACAATACATTCAAATCATACATTCAGTGATAGACACATAAATGAAATGTATTTGTGCAGCCTAACAGTTCAAAAAGCTTGATATCGAGCTTACCAGCATATTTCTAACAGATCTAAACACGTTTTCTAATGGAAACCACAACGTTTGATCGCTATCAACACCTCTATGATAGTAGCCTTATTTAATATATCTATATCATAAAATAAAAAGGAACAACATATTTTAAGAAAAACAATTTATTAAAAAATAATAACCACATTTTGTAGGTGAATTATGGCTAATATGTAGCATATCAATCATAGGGAAAAAACATTAAACGAATTACAACGATAAACAATTATGACATATAAATCCATAGGTAAAAGATATATAGCAATCAAAACCCTTCCTATATCTACCTCTCTTCATAGAAGACCTAGATATTTAATACCACATACATAAATACATAGACACTCTAATCCTCATATGAATAAATTGATAGACTTATAATAATTATTTTCATCCATAAGTATACATACATACTTTTATATATATCACTACAAGAAATAAGTCGACACCGCTGTGTTAGTCACCTTATTTAATATATCTATATTATAAAATAAAAAGGACCAACATATTTTTAAGAAAACAAGTTATTAAAAATAAAACAACTACACACATCAAACAAACCTCAACCATACTTTCAATTTCACAAATATCAAAATTTAAACAAAACAATCAAATGCAAAGGCAAGGAATGTTCTCGAGATGATCCATATAGTGCAATATAACAATGCAGTAAAACGATAGAGGTGAGATACATGGTCTATCAAAAAAATTTTATTACCCACTTTTTTCAGCAATCAAAACTTTTTGACAAAACACTATACATATGAAGAATAGACATAGCATTAAATATTTCCATTTTAGAGATACCCCAGTTTAATCCCAATTTTAAATAACATAAATTCTTAAATTGATTTAGTTAACTTTCTTATAATATTTAAAAAAGGTTGAAAAAGAAAACATACTAAGTCCCACAACAGATAAAATATGTACTATCTTTTTACACTTCATGTTTAGTACTGTCATTAGAAGAAATATGCCTGAGGTACAGCTTTTAATATGAAATTTAGGGGTTTTTTACACAAAAACATAGTTTATGCCTAATAAAACTAATTTTGAAACACAATGTGCACATAGCATTAAAAAAGAGAATAAAAACATTAAACAAGGTACGCTTCACACGAAACATTATTATAAATCACATTTTAAAAACATGGAATTCTATTTTATTTGGATGACATTGTATTTACAAATAGTTTTTATATCATTACAAGAAATATGCTTTTCATTAAATATTAACCACTGAACAACAGCAGTATACACAAAAAAACTTGATAGTCACCTTATTTAATATATCTATATTATAAAATAAAAAGGAACAACATATTTTTAAGAAAACAATTTATTAAAAATAAAACAACTACACACATCAAACAAACCTCAACCATACTTTCAATTTCACAAATATCAAAATTTAAACAAAACAATCAAATGCAAAGGCAAGGAATGTTCTCGAGATGATCCATATAGTGCAATATAACAATGCAGTAAAACGATAGAGCTGAGATACATGGTCTATCAAAATTTTTATTACCCACTTTTTTTTCAGCAATCAAAACTTTTTGACAAAACACTATACATATGAAAAATAGCCATAGCATTAAATATTTCCATTTTAGAGATACCCCAGTTTAATCCCAATTTTAAATAACATAAATTCTTAAATTGATTTAGTTAACTTTCTTATAATATTTAAAAAAGGTTGAAAAAGAAAACATACTAAGTCCCACAACAGATAAAATATGTACTATCTTTTTACACTTCATGTTTAGTACTGTCATTAGAAGAAATATGCCTGAGGTACAGCTTTTAATATGAAATTTAGGGGTTTTTTACACAAAAACATAGTTTATGCCTAATAAAACTAATTTTGAAACACAATGTGCACATAGCATTAAAAAAGAGAATAAAAACATTAAACAAGGTACGCTTCACACGAAACATTATTATAAATCACATTTTAAAAACATGGAATTCTATTTTATTTGGATGACATTGTATTTACAAATAGTTTTTATATCATTACAAGAAATATGCTTTTCATTAAATATTAACCACTGAACAACAGCAGTATACACAAAAAAACTAATATAAAGACAGTATTAACGTTCTAACCAAAAGATTTGCAAAATAATAAATATATACTTGTTCATCGCTTAAAAACAATTGAAAAATTGATGTTTGCCAAGCTATTTATCAATATTTAAGAGTTAAAAATTATCATCATTTTTACATTTACAGATACCCCATGTTTAATATCAATTTGAATTAACATAAATTCATAAAATGAGTCCATCTTTTCACACATCATGCATTTTTGTACAACAGCGAATGTATTACATTTTAAAGCACTTTATAATTTGAGAAAAATAGCAAAACCTATCATGAAACATTATTATAAATTCTATTTTATTTGGATGACATTGTATTTACAAATAGTTTTTATATCATTACAAGAAATATACTTTTCATTAAATATTAACCACTGAACAACAGTAGTATAATAAATACTCGCTTTCAATTATTTAATATTGAAATTACACAAAATTCAATGCAATACACTTAAAACATTTGAAAAATCATGTTTGGTAAGCCCAATATAAATTATTTTTAATTTGTTTTTCATAGAATGAATTGCATCATTTGCGGAAAATCCTTCACCCGGCGCGACAACATGAAGCGGCATGTGAATACCCTCCACCGCAATTTTGTTTGCGGTATTTGTGGAGTGAGAAAGAAAACATACTAAGTCTCACAACAGATAAAATATATACTATCTTTTTACAGTTCATGTTTTTTGTACTATCATTAGAAGAAATATGCTTGACGAGCGGCTTTTAATATGAAATTTAGAGGTTTTTACACAAAAACATAGTTTATGCCTAATAAAAACTAATTCATGTTTGGCAAGCCTACTATTTAAGACAAAAATTATTAGTTATTTCCATTTACAACAGATAGCCCACTATTTATCAATATTTAAGGCAAAAAATTATTATTAATTCCCTCATTTACAACAGATTTCCTTGCTTAATCTCAATTTTTAAATAACATAAATTCTTAAATTGATTTAGTTAACTTTCTTATAATATTTGAAAAGGGTGAGAAAGAAAACATACTAAGTCTCACAACAGATAAATATTAAAACTAAAATAAATATATACTATTTCAAAATGTTTCTACCTTTTATAGCTGTGTTTTGTTATACACAATCCAAACCATTTTGCATGTAAATATCAGTCGCCATTCCGACATGCTTCAGAACTAACCCCATCAGGTTAACTGAAAGAAGAAACACAATCCTATCAAGAATTTTATCTTATATGGTATATGTTTGAATATCTTTTTCGACCGCAATTATAGGAATACAATTAGTTTCACATACCTAATGCGGGTGACAGATTGGGCAAAGTATCGGGGGGATCACCAAACTAATCCTTTCAGAACATCGCTCGCATCTGATTATTTCATATTCTTAAAAAAAAATATATACCGAATAATATTTTACATCCCTTTTTTTCATAAAACTCACCTATCATGAGTAAATTAAGCACAAAATGGCTCAGCACCCTGTGTCGATATATTTCCCGCAGAGGTGCAGAATAATAGCACATCGTGCATAATATATCATCACCCCCTTCATGCACTCGCACGAAGCCAGCAGCAATCACGCACATATTATTAATAGGTATCAATTGATGACGTCCATATCCGTCATCTCGGTACACATCAACCACAATGTCACCCGAACCACGAGATTCATAACCATTGTCTGTATCAACAGACGGCAAAGTTAATGTTGAATCTGAATTTTGATCATCCATCACCTTAAACAAAAATTAATCAATATTAAATTCTACACCCCCAACCATCTTTAAACATCAACAAAAATTATTTGATATTAAAATACCACTCACAAAAATAAACAAACTAAATAAACACAATTAATAGCCAACAATAAAAGATGCAGGGGAAAAACAAAATCTACTTCGAGGCACACTATCAAAACTAATATAAAATGATCTACTACACATCTATATATAACCAACCCCCACTAATGACCTTAAACGAAAAAAATTCTCACTGGAAATGGATAAAGAAAACACAGGATTACCTAAAACAATCTTCTCCACATCTTCAAATGATTTTTTTTATTATCATCATAAACATCCAAACAATTGCCAACCCAATTAAAACTAGGACCCTTTAACGATAGACGATTAGCATTAAATTAAAAAAATATAACCAAGTATCATAACTTTCAATACCATAAAAGCAAATTACCGACATCCGTTCCAGACAAAAAGCCCTAAAACTCGGCATTGGTCAAATAACTGATTACACCCCGTACCGTAAGAATTATTTACATAATGAACCCTTAGGGAAGAATGCGATATATATACATATTTAGTAGATAAATTAAGAACAAATTTAGTTTCACCAATTATAGGAACCCCCACATATCAGTCAGCAAATTAACAAAAAAGATTGATTTAACCAATTCCAACGTTCTAACAAAGAAACGCACTTTATGTATCTGGAGATGTCTTCAACATAATTGAAATTCCACTTAGTCCGAGCAGATCACAACCCCATCATACCGACAAAGGAATGAATACCAATAAACCTGTCACAATCAACAAACCCATTAGAAAACGACACAACCTCCCAGCAGCTGTAAATTAAATGCTAATGATGCAAAAATACCTAAAAATATTTCGTAAAACAAGAGTATTTTAGTTAAATATACAATAAATATTATTCAGTATTGGAATACACAATGAATAACACAAATTTGAGTAGAGAAAGATAAATATTTCTAATTACACATGTGTGAATTTGAATTTACATCACCTGCCCGAATAGAGTGTCTTATATATGGATAGTAAAGTCGTCGCGTCCATACAAATGCATTTCTCACATACGTATGTATATAGTCACCGCGCTTATGTGCAAACTACTACGGCGGATACAGCCCTTCGCATACATACGTAGGGTAGACAGGTAGTCATTTGCTGACCGTCATTATTTTTAGTCCCATCGCTTCGTATATATAATGCATCATTATTAGAGGTTCCTAATAGATGAATTTTATTCATAAATATGGGGATGTTTAAAATGAAAAATAGGAAGTATACATATTCTCTTTATTTATTAATGTATACAAGATATATTTATTTATAACATTTTTATATATTTATTTTAGCAATATTTATCACCAACGCATACTCTCTAAATCGGATTTTGATTTTTTCAATTTCGGATATAAACCTCATAATTCTAATGTTCAACAAGTCATTCTTCTGTCTAAGAACCCTCCGCCTGCTTTAGGAAATTGCTGCAAATGCCAACAAATTGACGAATAGCCTCATATCTTTTTATTTATACGTACATATATTGTGAATTATTACACTAATTATAAAACAAAATTAATTATAGATAGACAAACATTATACAGGTATATTGCAAACATGTAATGCTAAGATAATCAGAGTGATATATACATACATGTAAAGAAATTTATAATTTATTCAATCTCTTATTAAAAGAGTTATTAATATTTTTCAAATGAATACCTGACAGTGGTGGAAAACTGTTGAAATTTGGATAGATTAATAGTTACATATGCGAGCTTCAGAATAGCTTCTGAACATGTTGGGTTGTAATTTGGTATACAATAAAAGGCAGCGGGGAACTGAACCGCCCCCCAAAAAAAGGTATTTAATATTAAATCGTCGTTTTCCCATCACAGAAAAATAGTGTATTATACAATGGAAAAAATTAGATTTTAGCTCTCGGTAATTTATCTTACCTCGAGCTAAAATCTAATAATTTTTTCCCTTGTATGATACACTATTTTTCTGTGATGGGGAATCGACGATTTAATATTAAATACCTTTTTTTGGGAGGCGGTTCAGTTCCCCGCTGCCTTTTATTGTATACCAAATTACAACCCAACATGTTCAGAAGCTATTCTGAAGCTCGCATATGTAACTATTAATCTATCCAAATTTCAACAGTTTTCCACCACTGTCAGGTATTCATTTGAAAAATATTAATAACTCTTTTAATAAGAGATTGAATAAATTATAAATTTCTTTACATGTATGTATATATCACTCTGATTATCTTAGCATTACATGTTTGCAATATACCTGTATAATGTTTGTCTATCTATAATTAATTTTGTTTTATAATTAGTGTAATAATTCACAATATATGTACGTATAAATAAAAAGATATGAGGCTATTCGTCAATTTGTTGGCATTTGCAGCAATTTCCTAAAGCAGGCGGAGGGTTCTTAGACAGAAGAATGACTTGTTGAACATTAGAATTATGAGGTTTATATCCGAAATTGAAAAAATCAAAATCCGATTTAGAGAGTATGCGTTGGTGATAAATATTGCTAAAATAAATATATAAAAATGTTATAAATAAATATATCTTGTATACATTAATAAATAAAGAGAATATGTATACTTCCTATTTTTCATTTTAAACATCCCCATATTTATGAATAAAATTCATCTATTAGGAACCTCTAATAATGATGCATTATATATACGAAGCGATGGGACTAAAAATAATGACGGTCAGCAAATGACTACCTGTCTACCCTACGTATGTATGCGAAGGGCTGTATCCGCCGTAGTAGTTTGCACATAAGCGCGGTGACTATATACATACGTATGTGAGAAATGCATTTGTATGGACGCGACGACTTTACTATCCATATATAAGACACTCTATTCGGGCAGGTGATGTAAATTCAAATTCACACATGTGTAATTAGAAATATTTATCTTTCTCTACTCAAATTTGTGTTATTCATTGTGTATTCCAATACTGAATAATATTTATTGTATATTTAACTAAAATACTCTTGTTTTACGAAATATTTTTAGGTATTTTTGCATCATTAGCATTTAATTTACAGCTGCTGGGAGGTTGTGTCGTTTTCTAATGGGTTTGTTGATTGTGACAGGTTTATTGGTATTCATTCCTTTGTCGGTATGATGGGGTTGTGATCTGCTCGGACTAAGTGGAATTTCAATTATGTTGAAGACATCTCCAGATACATAAAGTGCGTTTCTTTGTTAGAACGTTGGAATTGGTTAAATCAATCTTTTTTGTTAATTTGCTGACTGATATGTGGGGGTTCCTATAATTGGTGAAACTAAATTTGTTCTTAATTTATCTACTAAATATGTATATATATCGCATTCTTCCCTAAGGGTTCATTATGTAAATAATTCTTACGGTACGGGGTGTAATCAGTTATTTGACCAATGCCGAGTTTTAGGGCTTTTTGTCTGGAACGGATGTCGGTAATTTGCTTTTATGGTATTGAAAGTTATGATACTTGGTTATATTTTTTTAATTTAATGCTAATCGTCTATCGTTAAAGGGTCCTAGTTTTAATTGGGTTGGCAATTGTTTGGATGTTTATGATGATAATAAAAAAAATCATTTGAAGATGTGGAGAAGATTGTTTTAGGTAATCCTGTGTTTTCTTTATCCATTTCCAGTGAGAATTTTTTTCGTTTAAGGTCATTAGTGGGGGTTGGTTATATATAGATGTGTAGTAGATCATTTTATATTAGTTTTGATAGTGTGCCTCGAAGTAGATTTTGTTTTTCCCCTGCATCTTTTATTGTTGGCTATTAATTGTGTTTATTTAGTTTGTTTATTTTTGTGAGTGGTATTTTAATATCAAATAATTTTTGTTGATGTTTAAAGATGGTTGGGGGTGTAGAATTTAATATTGATTAATTTTTGTTTAAGGTGATGGATGATCAAAATTCAGATTCAACATTAACTTTGCCGTCTGTTGATACAGACAATGGTTATGAATCTCGTGGTTCGGGTGACATTGTGGTTGATGTGTACCGAGATGACGGATATGGACGTCATCAATTGATACCTATTAATAATATGTGCGTGATTGCTGCTGGCTTCGTGCGAGTGCATGAAGGGGGTGATGATATATTATGCACGATGTGCTATTATTCTGCACCTCTGCGGGAAATATATCGACACAGGGTGCTGAGCCATTTTGTGCTTAATTTACTCATGATAGGTGAGTTTTATGAAAAAAAGGGATGTAAAATATTATTCGGTATATATTTTTTTTTAAGAATATGAAATAATCAGATGCGAGCGATGTTCTGAAAGGATTAGTTTGGTGATCCCCCCGATACTTTGCCCAATCTGTCACCCGCATTAGGTATGTGAAACTAATTGTATTCCTATAATTGCGGTCGAAAAAGATATTCAAACATATACCATATAAGATAAAATTCTTGATAGGATTGTGTTTCTTCTTTCAGTTAACCTGATGGGGTTAGTTCTGAAGCATGTCGGAATGGCGACTGATATTTACATGCAAAATGGTTTGGATTGTGTATAACAAAACACAGCTATAAAAGGTAGAAACATTTTGAAATAGTATATATTTATTTTAGTTTTAATATTTATCTGTTGTGAGACTTAGTATGTTTTCTTTCTCACCCTTTTCAAATATTATAAGAAAGTTAACTAAATCAATTTAAGAATTTATGTTATTTAAAAATTGAGATTAAGCAAGGAAATCTGTTGTAAATGAGGGAATTAATAATAATTTTTTGCCTTAAATATTGATAAATAGTGGGCTATCTGTTGTAAATGGAAATAACTAATAATTTTTGTCTTAAATAGTAGGCTTGCCAAACATGAATTAGTTTTTATTAGGCATAAACTATGTTTTTGTGTAAAAACCTCTAAATTTCATATTAAAAGCCGCTCGTCAAGCATATTTCTTCTAATGATAGTACAAAAAACATGAACTGTAAAAAGATAGTATATATTTTATCTGTTGTGAGACTTAGTATGTTTTCTTTCTCACTCCACAAATACCGCAAACAAAATTGCGGTGGAGGGTATTCACATGCCGCTTCATGTTGTCGCGCCGGGTGAAGGATTTTCCGCAAATGATGCAATTCATTCTATGAAAAACAAATTAAAAATAATTTATATTGGGCTTACCAAACATGATTTTTCAAATGTTTTAAGTGTATTGCATTGAATTTTGTGTAATTTCAATATTAAATAATTGAAAGCGAGTATTTATTATACTACTGTTGTTCAGTGGTTAATATTTAATGAAAAGTATATTTCTTGTAATGATATAAAAACTATTTGTAAATACAATGTCATCCAAATAAAATAGAATTTATAATAATGTTTCATGATAGGTTTTGCTATTTTTCTCAAATTATAAAGTGCTTTAAAATGTAATACATTCGCTGTTGTACAAAAATGCATGATGTGTGAAAAGATGGACTCATTTTATGAATTTATGTTAATTCAAATTGATATTAAACATGGGGTATCTGTAAATGTAAAAATGATGATAATTTTTAACTCTTAAATATTGATAAATAGCTTGGCAAACATCAATTTTTCAATTGTTTTTAAGCGATGAACAAGTATATATTTATTATTTTGCAAATCTTTTGGTTAGAACGTTAATACTGTCTTTATATTAGTTTTTTTGTGTATACTGCTGTTGTTCAGTGGTTAATATTTAATGAAAAGCATATTTCTTGTAATGATATAAAAACTATTTGTAAATACAATGTCATCCAAATAAAATAGAATTCCATGTTTTTAAAATGTGATTTATAATAATGTTTCGTGTGAAGCGTACCTTGTTTAATGTTTTTATTCTCTTTTTTAATGCTATGTGCACATTGTGTTTCAAAATTAGTTTTATTAGGCATAAACTATGTTTTTGTGTAAAAAACCCCTAAATTTCATATTAAAAGCTGTACCTCAGGCATATTTCTTCTAATGACAGTACTAAACATGAAGTGTAAAAAGATAGTACATATTTTATCTGTTGTGGGACTTAGTATGTTTTCTTTTTCAACCTTTTTTAAATATTATAAGAAAGTTAACTAAATCAATTTAAGAATTTATGTTATTTAAAATTGGGATTAAACTGGGGTATCTCTAAAATGGAAATATTTAATGCTATGGCTATTTTTCATATGTATAGTGTTTTGTCAAAAAGTTTTGATTGCTGAAAAAAAAGTGGGTAATAAAAATTTTGATAGACCATGTATCTCAGCTCTATCGTTTTACTGCATTGTTATATTGCACTATATGGATCATCTCGAGAACATTCCTTGCCTTTGCATTTGATTGTTTTGTTTAAATTTTGATATTTGTGAAATTGAAAGTATGGTTGAGGTTTGTTTGATGTGTGTAGTTGTTTTATTTTTAATAAATTGTTTTCTTAAAAATATGTTGTTCCTTTTTATTTTATAATATAGATATATTAAATAAGGTGACTATCAAGTTTTTTTGTGTATACTGCTGTTGTTCAGTGGTTAATATTTAATGAAAAGCATATTTCTTGTAATGATATAAAAACTATTTGTAAATACAATGTCATCCAAATAAAATAGAATTCCATGTTTTTAAAATGTGATTTATAATAATGTTTCGTGTGAAGCGTACCTTGTTTAATGTTTTTATTCTCTTTTTTAATGCTATGTGCACATTGTGTTTCAAAATTAGTTTTATTAGGCATAAACTATGTTTTTGTGTAAAAAACCCCTAAATTTCATATTAAAAGCTGTACCTCAGGCATATTTCTTCTAATGACAGTACTAAACATGAAGTGTAAAAAGATAGTACATATTTTATCTGTTGTGGGACTTAGTATGTTTTCTTTTTCAACCTTTTTTAAATATTATAAGAAAGTTAACTAAATCAATTTAAGAATTTATGTTATTTAAAATTGGGATTAAACTGGGGTATCTCTAAAATGGAAATATTTAATGCTATGTCTATTCTTCATATGTATAGTGTTTTGTCAAAAAGTTTTGATTGCTGAAAAAAGTGGGTAATAAAATTTTTTTGATAGACCATGTATCTCACCTCTATCGTTTTACTGCATTGTTATATTGCACTATATGGATCATCTCGAGAACATTCCTTGCCTTTGCATTTGATTGTTTTGTTTAAATTTTGATATTTGTGAAATTGAAAGTATGGTTGAGGTTTGTTTGATGTGTGTAGTTGTTTTATTTTTAATAACTTGTTTTCTTAAAAATATGTTGGTCCTTTTTATTTTATAATATAGATATATTAAATAAGGTGACTAACACAGCGGTGTCGACTTATTTCTTGTAGTGATATATATAAAAGTATGTATGTATACTTATGGATGAAAATAATTATTATAAGTCTATCAATTTATTCATATGAGGATTAGAGTGTCTATGTATTTATGTATGTGGTATTAAATATCTAGGTCTTCTATGAAGAGAGGTAGATATAGGAAGGGTTTTGATTGCTATATATCTTTTACCTATGGATTTATATGTCATAATTGTTTATCGTTGTAATTCGTTTAATGTTTTTTCCCTATGATTGATATGCTACATATTAGCCATAATTCACCTACAAAATGTGGTTATTATTTTTTAATAAATTGTTTTTCTTAAAATATGTTGTTCCTTTTTATTTTATGATATAGATATATTAAATAAGGCTACTATCATAGAGGTGTTGATAGCGATCA
Source organism: Amphimallon solstitiale (assembly GCA_963170755.1). Lineage (NCBI taxonomy): Eukaryota > Metazoa > Arthropoda > Insecta > Coleoptera > Scarabaeidae > Amphimallon > Amphimallon solstitiale. Next base: position 27,187,983 of record OY720680.1, read on the forward strand.
AACGTTGTGGTTTCCATTAGAAAACGTGTTTAGATCTGTTAGAAATATGCTGGTAAGCTCGATATCAAGCTTTTTGAACTGTTAGGCTGCACAAATACATTTCATTTATGTGTCTATCACTGAATGTATGATTTGAATGTATTGTTTTGGAATGATGGCTTTTAAAGAGAATGATTTGATAGTGGTTTTAATAGATTGATGCGTGATGCCACCGAAGTTTATTAGATTTTTGGCGGCCATCTTGCTTTTCTAAAAATCCCTACTATGAAACGTCCTGTATATTCATACTTGGTTGCTATGTTATCCAGTATCATACTGTATATTTATTTTATGATTTTGAGATGGTATGCTGATGTCAAATATAAATCCTCGGCGGTGGTGTTTGAAAGTATGTTGGGTTTGAGCTAGATGTATCTTCCTAAGTTGATCTGGTGTTGTGGCGTTTTGAAACTATGTTGGGTTGTTGTTGTGATGCGTGATACGGAGTTGGGTATTTTATAGAAGTTGAGTTTATATTTTGATCGATCATATTGATAGTCAGCCATTTCGCCTGACGTCACCTTAGTTTATTAGATTTTTTGGTGGCCATCTTGGATTCGCCATCTTGCTTTTCTAAAATCCCTACCTTTGAAACGTCCTGTATATTCATACTTGGTTGCTATGTTATCCAGTATCATACTGTATATTTATTTTATGATTTTGAGATGGTATGCTGATGTCAGATATAAATCCTCGGTGGTGGCGTTTGAAAGAATGTTGGGTTTGAGCTAGATGTATCTTCCTAAGTTGATCTGGTGTTGGGTTGTTGTTGTGATGTGTGATACGGAGTTGGGTATTTTATAGAAGTTGAGTTTATATTTTGATCGATCATATTGATAGTCGGCCATTTCGCCTGACGTCACCTTAGTTTATTAGATTTTTGGTAGCTATCTTGGATTCGCCATCTTGCTTTTCTAAAAATCCCTACCTTTGAAACGTCCTGTATATTCATACTTGGCTGCTATCTCGTCCAGTAGCATACTGTATATTTATTTTATAATTTTGAAATGGTATGCCGATCTTAGATGTACAGTTTATATTTTTATCGATCATATTGGTAGTCGGCTATTTCGCCTGACGTCACCTTAGTTTATTAGATTTTTGGCAGCCATCTTGGATTCGCCATCTTGCTTTTCTAAAAATCCCTACCTTTGAAACGTCCTGTATATTCATACTTGGTTGCTATCTCGTCCAGTAGCATACTGTATATTTATTTTATAATTTTGAAATGGTATGCCGATCTTAGATATACAGTTTATATTTTTATCGATCATATTGGTAGTCGGCTATTTCGCCTGACGTCACCTTAGTTTATTAGATTTTTGGGGGCCATCTTGGATTCGCCATCTTGCTTTCCTAAAAATCCCTACCTTTGAAACGTCCTGTATATTCATACTTGGTTGCTATCTCGTCCAGTAGCATACTGTATATTTATTTTATAATTTTGAAATGGTATGCCGATCTTAGATGTAAAGTTTATATTTTTATCGACCATCTTGATGGTATGAAGCTTGGAGATATTGTTAATTTAAAATAATATTGTTAATTTATAAATAATAATAAATAAATTGTTTTTTCTTAAAAATATATTGTTTGTTTTATTTTATTTTATAAGTAAGATATACATTTCAAGCATGCGGCTATCACAGAAGCAGACAGCCGTTGCGGTTTCCGCTGGAAACAAGTTTAGACCTGTTTGAAGTACATTGAGAAGCGCGATAGCAAGCCTGGTAATTTATTCAGGAATTCTCTAGAAACAAAGACCATCTTGATGGTCCGCCATTTTGTCTGACGTCACCTTAGTTTGGCTAGTGACCGTGAGAGGATGCTGCATTATGGTAATCATGAGAGATGCCATTTCTTGGTTAGTGGCTGTGAGAGGGCGTCACATTGGGTTGGTAATGATGAAATCTGCCATTTCTTAGTTTGGTTAGTGGCCGTCAGAGGGCGCCACATTGGGTTGGTAATGATGAAATCTGCAATTTTTAGTTGGGTTGGTAATGATGAAATCTGCAATTTTTAGTTGGGTTGGTAATGATGAAATCTGCAATTTTTAGTTGGGTTGGTAATGATGAAATCTGCAATTTTAGTTGGGTTGGTAATGATGAAATCTGCAATTTTTAGTTGGGTTGGCGACCGCGAGGGGGCGCCACATCAGTTGGGTTGGCAGAGGGCGCCACTAGGGCGAGGGGGGGTGAGGGGAAGCTGGGTGAGAGGGGGAGGAGGTGCCAGAACTCTCCTAAGTACACTACTACTTTTATATAATGTCAAATTAAATACTTGTGAATCATTCTTTACATGATATACCAAATTAGCCAATGTCATTAAGATCTGTCAAATTTAAAATAAAAACAAGTTATCTCTGTTAAATAACTATTTTATTGAAACTTCAATACTAAAAATATTATATTATTGTTAATAGATAGGCAAATAATATTTTAAATCAAGAAAAAAAAAACCTTTCAAGTATAACATAAATCAAATTCTCAAAATTATTGAAATTAAATAATTCTACTTGTCAACAATCATTCAATTATCAAATCTTTAATTGAAATGTGTTGTTACAAACAATATCATCAATCTATTTTCAAGGTAATAAATTAAATTTAATTAGGATTTGAATTATAAATACTTTTATGATGATAAAAGTATCCAAATGTTGCATATAAAATAGAACAATCTAACAATATAACTCAATTCCATTAATACCCTCTCTATCTTATTATATAAAAATCAATGTCTAATTCAATTGGTTAGAAGGAAAATTCTTACATAAAATGTTTATAATTCTGTATTCAACGTTTTTCCTTCTTATCGCAAATAGGTATGGTCCTTTCCACAAAATTATCACAATGACATTTCATTTTTGACATTCGTTTCATACAGCATTTTGACATATAAGATACTTCATCCAATAGAATCTAATCTTTTGAACTCACACTGGCTTCCTCTCTTGTGTGCAAGCACTTTCTTGCAGAGTTGACCAGCTTATAAATCCCCTTCTAATTTCCAGGAAACACCAACCTCATTTTTATTTACAATGTCCTGTTCAATTCCTCTATTAAGATTGCCAATATCTACCACAATTTCTGGATTTCTTCTTTCTCCGGTAAACTGTTATAATAAATGTCTTCCAATTTTATAAAGTCATTTCTTCCAGGTAAAACTCAGATAAATTCCAGAACAATATCTACCCGTATCTGTTTAAAATAATATGAATTTTCTTGTAATGAATTCGCAACCACTTAGAAACGATGTGAAATAATATTCGAAGGTATTTAAAATAATATCTTTCGTTTTTACCCTGACGTGTCCTTCTTTTTCCAAAATCAATAGTCAATCCCTTTTTGTTTTTCGTAACCAGGACTCACATTACATAGATCTTTTTTTATTAAATCGCACAACAAAAAAAATCTTGAATCCAATGTCAAAAATACTTCACAAGAAAAAATGCCAAATAATTCGGAGATGTATGCATATATAAACATTAAAGTATTCCTAGTCAATATTTTTCAAGAAATGTATAAACGTAATCTAAAAGTCATCTTTAAGGACTTTAGAGACTTCATTGAAAAAATATAGCAATAACTATTGAGATAACAACAAATAGGAAAAGCAAGAGGTATTTTGAAGCTTCTATCGGGAGTTCTACAAATTACTGAGCTTCACTAGATGGTAGAGAAAGCCTGCCTATGCGTAAATGATACACGAGAAACTACATGTGGCTCTTGATTTTTCTGTTTCTTATTTTGACATTAGTTTGCTTAATTTTTTGAATGAACTTTCTACGTCACGTTTAAGACATTGACTAGAAATAATATAATGGCATTTACACAGTTCAGAATACATTACTGACTACTGTTGCTGAATACTATGGGCATGTATAGGTTTGTTTTTGAAGTTTGAGATTCTTAAAGATAAGAATTATATTACACATATAATTTCAACACGGGCTGTGGATGAGCTGCACTGAAGGAAACTGAAAATTTGAAACAGGTGTCTACAGTGGTCCCCATATACCTAGTATTTTCCATTTTCATTTTTAATTAAGACATTTACACATCAACTTTCTATATTTTCCACTCGTTTGTCATTTACGTATAAGCTGGCATTATCTACCATATACTGAAGTTGTTTATTGTCTGCATTAAATTGTGACACTCTTGATAAAAACTACAAAATTGCTTTTGCTTTTCCTATTGTTATTTTGTCAAAGTTTGGTACTCATAGGGAGCCAGATGTCTTTGATCTCTACACTTTGTTTACTAATAATATTAAGAGTTATGGTATCTTATTCTCTTTCTATCAATATACTTTAATGCTATTTTGCTAGGATTGTTGCGTAGTTGTGTATTCAATTTTGAGATCTTAGCAGGCGGATTCAACCACGTGTGATTTATCACTTTCACCTAGAATCAATCTCTGGTGCTTTTTCATTAATTAATTTCTTTTATATATGCTCTTTCATATCTCCAAATGGGATCCTTAGTACATAATTATTCGTTGTTTGGTACTCGTTGTCCGGTTTTATTTCGGATAAATTTGTTTGGGATTTGATGGTGTTTATAGGCTTAGTGGTACTGAAAGCTTTTTGCCAATGTGTGATTTATGTATTTTGATGTTAATGTTATTAGAATAATATAATACGCATTATATTAAGAGTTAAATTAAAATATATTTATATGCATATGAAAGATGATTGAAAAAAGCTTTGTTTACGACTTTAGCGAGCCGAATTTAATAAAAAAAAAAACTTACCTAAACGACGCAGTCTTTTTCGTGCTCGTTATTATTCATAATACGCTTCAAAAGGTATACAAGAACGAAGGTATATTAATAGGACGTACTTGTATAGGGAATTGCATATTTCGAGTATACTTGAAGTTTACAAATACATATGAATTTAGTACTTGTCGGGTTTGACTGTTCTTGGTTCTTATTTTCTTGTTATTTTTAAGCAGTTTACCCAATTGGCAAACGATGTTATTTGTTGTCGTATTAATACGACAAACAGAATCTCCAGTTCCGTAGGATGTCATTGTCCGAGATTTAACACTGATAGCAATAGCAATGAAGCTCACAAAACATGGCAATTATAGTTCCTACTACAAGAACTAACAGTGATACGAATATATATTTAGACAGCGTAAATAAACTTGATATCTACGTGCATTCAGGGAATAGATATAAATAGAACCACATTATTACTCTTTCACAGTTTGTTATTATGTGTTAATACCTTTATTATTGTTTATAAATGAACACATTTTTGAACTGAAAACACTTCTTGACATAGAAAAGTAATATTATTAATGTAGATTATTATAACCTCACAATGATGAAGCCCATTGTGAGGTTATAATAATGGACTTCATTTTTTGGATAATCATAGTAATCATAAAATTTATTAATATCATTAAATACGGATTTTAAACGCTAAAAGTAACAATAATCTTCTACTTGTTTTCAACTTTCAGTGATATCCACTGTGTTGTTAATTTTGTCACATATACGGTTCCATAGTTGTCGATCGGCATAGATTTTACTTATCAATTACGCCCCAAAAAGTTGTAGTAGTAGTAATTGTTGCCATGAATGAGTTGTTACTTGTTAAGTGTTTTTTTGGTATATTTATCACGGAGGATTTTACAACAAATGCCATTTTTGGAATTGTGATCGCTATATTTGGGGCACTGACAATAGTGGCGTGAGTGCGCGTTAACCGTGGCAAGACCTTCGAATGTATTAATCATTATTTACTGAAAAATTTTAGCTCATACGCGGGCCTGTTTTGCCTTATTGAAATGTGTTGGGACTAATAGATGTAAAGTGTCGCAAGTCAAATAGGTAAGTGAAGCACGGTGTATATCAGGCATAGAGTACCCTAAGGGTCTATATTGGGCCCTCTGATATTTATAATTCATATATGTGTATAATGATTTATTATTAAATTTAACGATTGGGAAGATAAAAGTAATATTTTATTAGACACAATTTTAATTACGGTAAGAAAGAAATTGATTGACATAACTATGAAGTTCATCCACATATCTGGCAAGACGCACCGAAATGCTGTACTGAGGATAGATATCGAACATACAAAAACAATAGCAAAGAGCAAACACACTCAGATAACAAGAACTGTTCTCTATTAACTTTAGTTACGATATGCTTTTTATATGGGCGGAATTTAGTTATAAGTTAGTTTGAGGCATTTTACTTTCTTATACGTAGTATAAGGAAGTATTGTGATGATGAAAATTTTCGACCTCGAGATTTTTGCAGATGTCGTTTTAAAGTCCCCTGATACCAAAAAAGTGGTTTTTAAAAAATGTCTGTGTGTCTGTCTGTCTGTGTGTCTGTGTGTGACGACGATAGCGGTGAAACCGCTATAGCTATCTATTCCAATTTTTGCATTTAGTAGTATAATCTCCCTCTTGCGAACTGATTAGATTTTCAGCAAAATCGACAGACCGGAAGTAGTAGTTTACTTCAGTGAAAAAATTGAATTTTGCCAATATTTTGTCAACTACTAAGTTTTGAAAAATTTATAAAGAATTCATATGTTCTTAAAATTGAAATTGTGAACAATTTTATTAAAAAAGTTTTTCGAAATTTCTACCGGAAGTAGGTCTTTACTCTTATCGAAAATCAGTTTTTTGCAAATATTTTGCAAGTCATGCTTTTAAGACAGGTACGTTACGAGAATAAAAGTATTTAGAACTTAACTTTCAATACCTTTTGTATAAAGAAAAGTCAAAATTCGGACCGGAACTAACACTTTTACTCTTACCGAATAACGATTTTTTGCAAATATGTCGTAAATTATGCATTCTATATATATATTTATATATGAAGAGTACAAAAGTATGAAATTTCAAAATTCAGACCGAAAGACACACAGACGTGTCTGCCTGGCTGTGACCACGAGAGCGGTCAAACCGCTACCGATATCAATTCCAAATTTTATATTTACGAATATAATCTCCCTTTTGAGAACTGATTAGATTTTGCGCAAAATCGGCACACCAGAAGTAGTAGTTTACTTCAGTGAAAAAATCGAAATTTGCAAATATTTCGTCAATTACTAAGTTTAAACAAATTTATAAAGAACTTAAATATACTCAAAATTAAATTTGAGAAAAGTTGTGTTAATAAAGTTTTTCGAAATTCCTACCGGAAGTAGGTCTTTTACTCTTATCGAAAATCAGTCATGCTTTCTAGGCAGGTACATTACGAGTATAAAAGTATTTGGAACGTACTTTTAAATATATTTTGTATAAAAAAAATTTCAAAATTCGAACCGGAAGTAACACTTTTACTCTTACCGAATAACGATTTTTTGGAAGTATGTCGTAAATTATGCATTCTATATATATTTATGAAGAGTACAAAAGTATTTAGAGTTGGATATGAAATATTTTTTGTATAAATGAAATTTCAAAATTCGGACCGCAAGTAACACTTTCATACGTATAAGAAAGTCGTGTGGTGGCCACATCTTCGATTTTTATTACCTGTAGAGGCTCTGCGGAGATCAGCACTCACCTTATTGTGTTCTTAGTAGAGTATTTTCTTGTACACACATGGAGTTTATTTTCGTTTCCTCGCATATCTTCTTGTGTTATATATTTATTTTGTTACATATTCTCGTTGTATGGTTGAAAATAAATGATTATTATTATATATTTATTTTGCACAACAATGTGGGGTTTTATAGCATTATAATCTGTAGTATTAAGTTTCATCCATAGCATATATCTAGAACTTATTGTTTCACTATTTCAAAGCATATTTCCAGCACATTTACAGGGTGAGTAATCTCCCCGGGTAAGGCCAATTTTTCCTTTACGAGTAAAGATATTTCGAAGCGATTTTTTTCTTGTGATAGCTGCTGATTAGCAGCACATTTAAAAAATATTTTGCATTATAGAGCGTTTTCCATAACTTGGTGGCTGATAATAGTTATAGTGTTTTAATGGGACACCCTACATATTATTGCATTTTTTTATTCCCCGTATAATTTTTAGGCAAAAAGTTATAAGAAACTATAGGCCAAAAATCTAAATTTTTTGACTTATTCCTATTTTTTTGAAAAGTTTTTAGCAAATTATATTTCTCGAAAACGACGTAATAGATGGACACAATTTTTTGTAGTATTGTTCATAATAAGAGGACATAACAGAAGCGTGTTTTATTTTTTTTCAGTTATTAATTGCATGTGCAGAAAGCTTGATTAAAATTACGTGACACGTTTTTGAATAAAAGTCAATTTTTTTAAATGGAATACCCTGTAATCAGGTCATTTTTGAATTATTTATTAAATTTCACATCAAAAACATGTAAGACGGTAATACTTTAAAAGTGACTGTTACTGAGCTATTGTCGTTTTTTGATATAATTTTGCCAGCGTTATGTTTTTTATTTGAATACGGTGCCATTTAATAAGTTGTTACTCAGTTGTAAAGCATAGTTTTAAATTTTTCTAAAAGTGAGCTTAGAGATATGATACGTATTTAAGAATGACAAAAAAAAGTTTCTAGCTTTCAGTTGTTTATAAAACTGCATAGACAGCAAAAGAAATTCTCATTTCTTTTGTTGTCTATTCCGTTACTATGAAAAATAGCTTCATCGCTAAACAACACATTATTAAAAAAAATACCTGGACATTAATTTTATTCATTACTTCTTTGACTTTCCCAGTACAAAAATAATATTTGTAAGCACTTCTTTAGAAAACTGATTATAAAATCACTTCAATTATTTTAAGATTAATAGCATGAACAAATTACACGTGTCAACTAAAATGTAACTTATTAAACGTCATCCATCAACAGCACAGCTAATTTCACGGCATACTATACTATATTAATATAACACCATGAAATTGACAAAATTATATAAAGAAACGAAAATAGCTCAGTAATAGTTACTTTTAAGGTATTAACATCTTACATGTTTTTGATATGAAATTTAATAAGCAATTCAAAAATGAATTGATATACAGACTGTTCCATTTAAAAAAATTGACTTTTATACAAAAACGTGTTATGTAATTTTAATCCAGTTTTCTGCATATGCAGTTAGTAACTGCAAAAAACTAAAATATTCTTCTATTAGAACCTCTTATTGTGAACAATACTACAAAAAATTGTGTTTATCTAATACGCCGTTTTCGAGCAATATAATTTTATACAAACATTGAATTTTCCAGAAAAATGGGTATAAATCAAAAACTTTAGACTTTAGGCCTATATTATCTTATTACTTATAATAAGCTTTTATCACCTGATGAAGCTCTTGTAGAGCGAAACGAACGTTGTGTATGTTAAAGTTATTAAACGTATTTGAGCTCTTTGTGAAATTTTATTTCATCGATTTATTATTAATATGGAGCTTCAACATTTATCTCCTTCATCAATTAATTACTATCTTATTACTTTTTGACTAAAAATTTACGGAAAATACAAAAATGTAATAATATAGGCTGTATATAGGCTAAAAATTATAGCCACATCCTTGTATGTGTTTGACAGAAACGTAGTTATTATGTAAATAAAATATTGCCGACACAAAATTAAAATAAAGAAATCAAGGATTATTTTTACTTTAAAATCAGGGAATATCTGAGCCCTTTATGAGAACTCAAGTTTAACAGATCTTCCTAATAAATTTAATCAACATTTCGCAAACTTCAATTCAAAGTTCGATCAAGGCGACAGAATAAATCATCAACGAAATATTAATAATCTATTTAGTTTGTGTTTATCTCCGGTCGTAGAAGGAGACTTAATGAATGCGCTATGGATACTAAAAAATAAACGAGCGTTCGATATCGACGGTATGCTATTAAATATAATTCACTCCTGTATTTTCATCATTACAACGTCGCTATGCTACATAATTAATGCCTCATTCCAGGTAGGTATATTTCCCGAGGAATATTAAAAATGGCGATAATGAAACCGATCTTCAAAGAAAGTGATCATAATCATATCAATAATTATAAGCCAAATACGTTACGTAGCTTCTTTGCTAAAACTATTAAATTTGTGTTTTTACAAAAATTACAAATGTTTACAAGCGTTAAGTCCATATAAACCGCACCTTTTAAGTATACCTTAGGGATGCTGTCAATATTAGAACACCGGTGAAAAGCTGTGGAATATTCCTACACTTCATTCAGTTTAACAAGGGAATGTCAGGAAAGATAAACTAAAAATAAGCGTTTGTGAGTGTTTCAAATGGAGTGTTCCTTAACACCAGCAAAATAATCTAATTTAGCTTATTCTGTTCAAAATTTGTTTACTGTTAGTTTTATCGATTTGGACATTTTGTGAATATAATGACGTTATTTTATTGCTTTTATTAACATTCGTTTTGTAATTGCTAATATTTAATAATATGAGAGAAGCAGCATTACTAGGTTCCACAAAAAATGCTAAACAGGAAGATGTAATATATGGAGTTTGTAAAAACTGCACAAATTCGCATTAGGTTTTATACTTAGTTGACGCAATAGCAACAAACAGTGGTTGTTTAGTTTTGTGTTTCATTGCATTTCATTGTAACGTAAACCTCGTCGAAATTGTATGGACTCAAGAATCAGGTTGCTGTTAATAATAAGTCATTTAAATTAAATGAAGTGAAATTTTTTTTTATTAGAAGGGATTTTGATGTATAGAAAATAACACAAAAATAATAAATAGAGAAACGAGTAGAATATTGTACATTTAGTGTAAATACTCGATCAATCACAGAGTTTTTATTTGATTCAAGTCTTCATCATAAAAATAAATACTTCCATAAAAATAGTGTAGAATCGTGAGGCAGCTTAGATGACGACGATATTGTTGCCCAACAAATAGACAAACCAGATGAACTGCAAGACACATTAATATCGCAGCGAGAGAGATAATTCTGATATGGACAATGCATGAAGAGATGAAGACTAAGGTTCAACCATCAGTTCCAGGGCATTGAAAGAGGTACTCTGACTGAACACATGAACATAACGGTAATTACTAGAAATACTATGGAAACTGAAAAAGTTAATAATGAAGAACAGAAAGCGTAAAGATGATAGCGAAGAACAGGTTACATATCTTTATATTACAGGAGATCAGTGAAACAATTCCAGTTTTGCAAATACCCCTTGCACGAGCAAATCGAGAAAACGCAAACTTTTTCTCGGAAATGTAGAAGGATTATAAGGTAGAACAGGTTTGACATGTTGACTTTAAAGAAGACAAAAAGATCATTCTAGTACCTACTGCATGTAGCTTATACTAGTAAGTTCTGGAAAAGGGAAATGCAAATAACATTTGTAAAGACGCTGTAGAACCAGGTATAGCCAACCAATAGAAGGAAAATAATATGAAATTTATTGATGTCTTCAAGTTTTTTTTTTCACGGGATTTTACGGAATCTGAGTTTATTGAAGACTTCTAGAGGTTCTTCGGTAACTTACTTCTCCCTGGATATCATCCAAAGCGAAACAAAAGAATGTACTGAAGTGATTACTATTGCCATTTACTTAGGAACACCTTCCCAAATATTTTTGAGCAAATTTACAGATTTTTATATTTTAATGACAACAATTTGTATGATAATACGAATACAAAGTATAAAATTCAGCCGTTAATGAAACATCTAAATGAACGTGTCGAGCAATACATTCAGCCACTGAAAGGACTCTTTTCACTTGAAGCAGCGATGGAGTCCTATTACGGCCATTACTTGACGAAGCAGTTAATTAGGGGAAAGCCAATTCGTTTTGGCTTCAAATGTTGATGTATTACTACATACAAAGGATATCATGTAAAGTTTGCCCATGTAATTCTGCTGGCGATAAACAACGAGGGCATCCACCTGGAACCTCTGTAACTGAAAATCGATATGTTTTTGTGAGCAGATTCCATAAAATATATATTGATAATTATTTTATGTCACTACCCTTACTACCCAAAAATTTTAGTACAATTAGAAGAGACAGGGTTAAACATGCACCACTTAATGCACTACTAAATAATAGTTATTTATCTGAAATCGGCAGTAAAATAAATCATTATTGTAAGTTGGCTTACATCAGTTGCCAGTAGTTGAAAGCTTATAGCGGAACGTGGTAATAATTGTACCATCACAATTAACATTCCAAAGTAAAATAAAGATTTGTTTCGCTTTATTACGAAATACTTCAGCTAAAACTTAATGTGAAACTAGACACTAAAGTTATTTTTCATTTGCTTTATCGTTTGCCTCGGCAACTCATATTCACATTTTTAATGAAAAGTGTAATTGCTTTGTTACCGTTATCGAACGAGTGAGCAAAGTGAGCGAGGCGAGTAACATGCGAGTTCGACATAGATATTTTGCTGACGTGGTGCATACAAAATGTTATTGCCAACAGTACAAATTTAAAATTTAAAAAATGGAAACACTATAACTTATATTATTTGATTATGACAAGGTAAACAGATGGAGAAATAACAGCGAATACAAAAAGTATGCATATTATTTAATATATTAAACGTGAACGTACACCCTGACGCCTTATAAACATTAATTTCTGAAGTCAAAGGAGTTTGACTTGAAAATATTTGACGTGTATCATCTGTATTACTACTTCGCAAATCCTTTTAGTAGTAGGTATTATCATTAGTAACAATTATATTGTCAGTTTAACTTTTACCTAAAATCGTCTTTGCAATTTTGGTTTTATTGAGCACAGATTCCTCAACATATGACTTTGCAATCGTGTCACTTTTTCACTCTCCGTGGCGTTTTACATTTTACTTACTGCAGCCTGTGTTGATAAAGAGCGTGGCGGATATTTAAGGAAAACAATTTTCCGTATAGTGTTATGGTTTTGGCAAATGCAGAGAGTTGCCAATTTTGGTTTTTACAGTTCCAAAAGTATGGGTTCCATTGGTCTGGACTGTGTATGCATCCTACTATTTGTATAAAATTGGTCGTAGGTTCTTAGGACGCAGACCTAAATATTTGTTAAATAATTCTTAGGAATATACTGTTCTTTCAATCTCTGAAGTTATCCCAAATAATTGAGGCCTGTTGGTTTATGTTTTAGTTAAATTAACAAATAAGAATTTTTCTGATGCTGTATGCCACAAACTTTTAAATCAGCAGTTCTTTATTACGTACATCCCCGCAAGGCCAAACACAACACAAATCTAAAATTATACTACATTCATAATAAATTAGTTTTGAAAAGTTGCATAAATTACCTTCATCAACCAGTAGACTTATCCGGCGCATTTAGTAAACATTTAATTATAACTTCTTGTAAAAGACTTTTGAACTTTTGTGGAAAATGAGTTCTTCCTTTTTGTTTCAAAAAAGCCGTAAGCTTTTTATATTTATTAATGTCAATGTCATTTTTTCCCGAATGGATTATTTTCACCTTGAAATAGTAATAATAATAATACCACATCAAGGAAGGAGAACAAAAAAAATATTTTTCTACATAACTCCCTTCAACACTAATACACTTATTCCATCTTTTTCCAGTTGCCCCATACCCTCAGAAAAAAATTGCTTTGGTAACCCCGCAAAATATTCTTCAACAGCTTCTTTGAGTTCTTCATCAGAAGCAAAACGCTTTCCTCTGAGATGCTTTTTAAAATTTTTGAATAAGAAGTCTGACGGAGCTAGGTCGGAGCTATAAAGTGGATGTCTTAACTCTATAAACCCACAGTCATTGATTATCTGCTGAACTTTGTTTGCCTTATGAACCCGACAATTGTCGCGCAGCAACAAGTTTTTTTGTCGATAAGAATGCGGGCATTTTTCCTCCAGAGCAGTTTTTAAATTTTTAATTGTATTTCCGTAGGGCTCTCCATTTATGGTAGACCCTCTCGGCATATATTCAATAAGCAAAACTCCTTCAGCATCCCAGGAAACAGTTGCCATCAGTTTTTTTCCAGAAAATTGTGTCTTGGTTTTTTGGTGGTGGAGAGCCCTTATGAACCCACTGCATGGATTCTTGTTTACTAGGAGGGTCTCAGTAATATACCCAAGTCTCATCCCCGGTAATAATTCGAGATAAAAATGTTTTGTCCCTCTCCAAGTTGACCAAATTTTCTTGAGAAACTTCTTTTCTGCACAGTTTTTGTTCAGGTGTATGCAATCTGGGTATCCACCGTGCAGCTACCTTCTTCATACCCAAATCGTCATGCAAAATTTTGAGAATACTTGTTTCGGATATACAGACTTCATTGGCAATGACAGAGATCTTCACACACCGATCTTTCAGTACCAAATTTTCGCACAATGTTTCAGTTCGAGCTTCAACGGGTCGTCTGGACTTTGGGTCATGATTGAGTGACTCTCAGCCCCATCGAAAGAGTTTAGACCAATATTTTACTTGGAAATAAGATGGTGAATCTTCCCCATATACAGCAACCATTCTTTCATGAATTGCTTTTGGACCATTGCCTTCCTTTTCCAGGAACTTTATTACGCTGCGATGTTCAACATTAGTTTCACTCATTTTATCGAGAAATGGACGTCTCAAATCTCTATACACAACTTAGGACAGTGACAGCAATTCTTTAACAATTTGTTGGACATCGTCACTCTTTTGTTTCATGGCTAGGTAGATAACATAAAAATACGCCCTCGTATCTCATACTGGCGATTGTATTTTTCTACTGATTTTTGTGGCAGAACTTCGAAAAACCTCTGTAACGACTTTTTCTGAATTTCAGGTGGCGTACACTGAATGCTTTTTTTTTTATTATTTTCTTTAAATAAATTGCCACAAAACTTTTACTGTTGGAGCCGTGACAGCGACAAACGCTTTTTGTGAAATGTCATACAGTCATGGCTAAGTTGACAGATATTAGCGGCGTGGCAAGTGTTTGATTTTTACAGAAGGTAAAAGTGTTTGCATATTTACGAAAAACGCTATGGTAATGCATGGCTATATTGACGGTTGGTGACAGTAGTAAATTGTTTGTTGAAGTTGATAGTTAGGAATTCAGCTAAGGCAGTCATCAATCTGCTTTGAGTTATAATTTTTTCTCCGATTGTTGAAATATATTTTACAAATTATTACAATTTCTACAATCTCTTTTCCTGTCGAGATAAATTCAGTAAGAACTTGATAGAAGTAGTTGTTTTTGGTTTTGCGACTGGTTACTAAGTTACTAGTTACTGTAATAATCAAAGTTTGACAAGTTATAAAAGTTTTTGCCAGTGTCGTGAAAAATATCAATGTATTTATATCAAACATAGTGATCCTAATTTTATTATTAATGTTAACTATAACTAAGGTGAATTCAAACTTGGCAATTCGTAAAAAAAACCCAGAACTCTGCAAATATTTCTCGTATAGTTTATTACACCATCAAAACAATTAGAAACTAATAAAAGTTTAAAATACTTTAATTAAGTAACTTATATAATATATACCTGTTCATGTAATCAGATTATGCACTTACATCGGCAGACGCCTCTTAAATTATAAAACGAAAACTTTTCAGACCGGCATACTTACGGTTAAACTGCACTCTGTCTACAGACTATGTGCTGAAATTCGATAAACTAACAAATAGTTACTGGAAACTAACCGTCGAACAAGTTACGGCGAATACGGTTATCTGATATTTGACAATGTTATTATCTCAGAAGATTATTGGTATGATGGTGTCGTGTTAGTTAACTTCCGCGGGGCTTTAAGCCGAAGCCGTTTTCATTATTTCAAGGGATCATGTGTAGCGTGGATATAGGTATACCTCATCATCCGAGGTAAATTTGTTCGACGTAATCCTATCTGTTAAATATAATCTGCAGTGAATAATAATAGGAGCTAATGAGAATTTATAACAAAACTGAACCTTAAACGACGGTGCAGCAACGTTAATTCATAATAGTGTTTGAACAAAAAAGCTAAAATGAGTTAGGTGGATAATTCGGTAGGAATTATCATTAGTTTAGTCTTTAAACTTTACAATCATATTAAGGAATCATACGTTTTAATAAGTAGTCTATCCAGAACTACTCTAAATATACTAATATGAATTGGTAAAGGAATTCGCTTCATAACCTTTACAAATAATTACTATAATAATTGTAGATCGGACACAAGAGGCCGATGACTCATCGCCTATGGGCGCAATATTGAAATGTTGTATTTTTAAAGAAGTTTTAATTTTATTCATATAATTGGATAACAAGCGGGTGGCGATCTATAAAATACAAAATACGTTATTACTTTTCATTTTGTAGTTCAAGTCGAGTAAAGGAGTATTAATATTTACTAGCAATACTTTCTCAAGGTCTCTTTTGCAAGATTTTTTCTAGATCCATGTAGATAGAAAACGTCCTTTCTATATCGCAACAGGTTATAGGTGCATACTGGAAGTATTCTTTTAGTTTGGGCGTATTTAGCAGTTAGATTTTGAGTCATTGTCCTCATACACCATTCCGCAACGTTATTAAATCTGGATTTCTATTAAAAAGTGCATATAACTTTTGCCAAAGGCCACATCCGAAGTCACTTGAAATACCTGTGAAATTATTAATAGCCAAATTTAGTGTGGTTAATCCATCTTTTAATTTAAGATTTCGATTTTCAGAGATGTGATTAGTTTAGGCAAATTTACAAAGTGTTCCTGAAGGAATAACAACTGATTTTTACTTTCTTATACGTAGTTTAAAGAAGTATTGTTAATGATGAAAATTTTCGACCTCGAGATTTTAACAGATGTCCACGTTTTGAAGTCCCCTGATACCGAAAAAGTGGTTTTAAAAAAATGTCTCTCTCTCTCTCTCTCTCTCTCTCTCTCTTTCTCTCTCTGTCACTCTCTCTCTCTGTGTGACCACGATAGCGGTCAAACCGCTGTAGCTATTAATTCCAAATTTTGCATCTACGAGTATAATCCTCTTGAGATCTGGTTAGATTTTCAGTAAAATCGGCACACAGGAAGTAGTAGTTTACTTCGGTGAAAAAATCGAATTTGGTAAATATTTCGTCAATTACTAAGTTTAAAAAAATTTATAGAGAATTCAAATGTATTCAAAATTAAATTTGAGAAAAATTGTGTTAAAAAAGTTTTTCGAAATTCCTACCAGAAGTAGGTCTTTTACTCTTACCGAAAATCAGTTTTTTGCGAATATCTCGCAAGTAAAGCTCTCTAGGCAGGTACATTACGAGTACAAAAGTATTTAAAACATAATTTCAAATAGCTTTTGTATAAAAAAAAATTCAAAATTCGGACTTTGGTTATAAATTAATAAAATATAATGATTTATTGGTTATTAATTAATATGGACAGTTTTTTTTCTTACAAGCTCTCCCACTTCTACTTCTGTTTGCTTCTTTGTTATGTTGTAGCAGCAGCGAATTTTTGTATAGCGTCGCACAACGTGCATAACTAAAAGAAAAACGTCGACTTTCATGTAAAATCTAGGCATCAAACGTGTATATCTAAGGATACAAAATACTTATCTTCTACTATGGAGCTATTAGAAATTAGACGTGCAGTTACCTTAAAAATCACTGTCTCTGCTTATTGTTGTATTGTACAAGAATAAGGCATACTTGGACTTCAACTATTTTACATATTTTTGAGTGACATCTTATGAAGGACAGGTTATATCACCACGATTTTTTTCTGTTTAGAAGATGAAGCATCGTCTACAGACATTTGTAAGATTTCTTCTAGTGTTGACACAAAGCTATAAATGTATGTAACGATATTTTGTGATAACAGTGTCTATGATAGTATGCAGGGAATCGTACAATTATGTTCTTTTTCACGTTTATAAGTGTTTCTTGAAAGGACAATATCATGTATTGTTAACTGTGATATTTATCAAGTATGACAATGCTGAGTTACATTTAAAATATTGGGCACATCTTGACATAATTTCCAATACTGTTACGAATGTCATGATAAACCAAAATTTTTTTGACCAACAATATTTTGATAATATCACATAGCTAAAGCTAAATACTATACCAACATATAAATTCTTTATTACTATTGAATTATTTAATAAATATTTTTACCGTAAGCACAAATTGAATTAAATCTTGTATCAAGAGGTCTTCAAGAATATGAAAAAGAACTTTTAGAAACGTGTTTTAACATATAACAATAAAAAATAAGTAAATTAGATCATATGAAATTATTCATACTATCTGCAAAGGTAATAAAAATACGCACATGCATTTCTAATTATTATATTTGCTGTTTATATATACTATAAATACAGATATTAAGAAAATATGTTCATTGAAACAATTTATACAATTGCAGGTAAGATTAACGTTTCTGTTATGTATTGAAATTATCAGTAAGTTAGTGTTCTCGTCGCAAAAGCTTTAATAAATTAAGTATTTAATAAATTTAAGCCGGTAGAAAATGTAAGGCATTTTAAAAAATAATAATCTCTTTTTCTAAAGCATACTTGATAAAAAAAGGTAAGTAAATTTTAAAATAAATTTTAAAAATGAATGTGGAAATTATATAATTTAATGATTTTATTAGCATATACACACAACTGAATGCAACCCGTCGGATGTGTATTATTGTACCTAAGTTCAAGCTATTTGCTTAACACTGACATTACGCTCTCTTTATATATATTACGTATTCTAAACCATTAACATACTTTTGTTGGCCTTGTATATTAACATATATCCTATTAATAATTAATTAATTACATATTGGCAGATCTTGATAATCTTCTATCATAGAATACTAAAATTCAACTTTATTAAAAAATATTATTATTGAAAATTGAAGAACTAAACTTTTTAGGAGCCAACTTTATAACTCAGGATTAATGCTTTTACAAATTTAATAAAACCAAAAATTTTCTTTGATATACGAATCTACATAAGACTCATTAACAAGGTAAAGTTATTCGGAATTTAAGTTTGCGCTTGTAGTTATAATAGAATGATCTGAACATTATTTAAGTGTTCGCATACAAGTATAAATTCGTAGAAAACAGATTTATTTTATTTCATATATAGCTAAATATTTTACAAATACAATGACCCGTCAAGATATAATAGTTACTCAAGTACTAAAAATAATAACAAAATTTTGTACCCTGTGCAACGTTATTGACTAATAGTAATAATAATAATTCACCCATCAACAAACCCCAACAGCTTAACGTTAATTACATGGGGCTTTCGCAGTCAAGTCGTTATTACGGCAACGCTTGTGGTTACGACTTAAGTTGGAAAGAATATTCGGACAGGCAGCATGCCAGCGACAGAATATTGGCAAGGAGCAGTTGGAAACTAAACATTTGTTAAAATCTCTTCCCGAAACTGGAAAGAAAGACTATATATTTACAGATTTTGTAGACGTCCTATTTACTTTACAAAGAAACTTTGCAAATAATAGAATTTAGACACAAAGCATTACAGAATTTTCTTGTGTATAATTGAAATGTATGTTTAATTATGATTAATTTGTTAAATATTCATTTACTGGAAGGAAATATAAGCAACATTAAGTAAGAGTCTCACAGACCCTTAATAATTTACATTTAATTTTTGATTTTTACTAAAACGTCATTCAAATGGTTTTGTCTTTCGGAAAATAACGTATTATTGTTATTATTGCTAACATCATAGTATAAATGTTATGAAGAATAAGTTTGTACGAACGCGTTATATTTTTTATTATACCTTATAGAATTTTCTTTGATATGATTAATATTAGGAGTATTATATTGATTAACATCAGCCTGGTCATGCAGATAGAATTATATACATATATGTATAGGTTGTAACTTATAAGTGCAGAATGAAATTGCTTCATGAATTTGTATATGCATTTTTATATTAGCTTTTAGCCAACTCATTAGTAAAATGCACACCATTGAAGTATTGTGATGATTTTCGACCTCGAATTTTGCCCCCGACAATGAAAAAGTGATTTTTCGCCCTTTCTGTTTTTGGGCAACTATTAAGTTTAGACAAATTTCAAAAAGTGCATATGCATTTAAAAATATCAGAACAACCTTATAAAGGAATTTTTTTGAAATTACCGGAAGTAGGTCTTCTTCTAGTATCAAAGAATAGGTTTCTTGCAAATATTTCGCAATTCATGTTTTCTCGGTAGGTATATTAAGAGTGTGAATTTTCTGATTTTGAATATTTTTTTGCAAAAAATTATCGCCTAACAGTTTCTTGCAAATATTTTGTAAATTATTCATTCCACAAGGATTTGTTAACAGTATAAAAGTATGTAGAGATGGATTTTTAATAGTTTTTGCATTGAAAAATTCAAAAGGCGAACCGGAAGTAACACCTTTACTCTTACTTGTAAATTCAGAATTCAATTGCCACATCATTTTTATATAAGCTTTTAGCTCACTCATAGGTACTGACTTTCGGAAAAATGCACACCATTGAAGTATTGTGATGAAAATTTTTGCATATGGCATAATAGGTCTACCACATGGCCTGATATCTTCATATCTTAAATCCTACTTTTCTAAATTTCATAGCAGGATCACGTATGCAAATCTGTTTTGGGGAGCATCCCCATCTGCAGCAAGAATATTCCTACGCCAGAATAAGGCACTAAGGGTACTTTTCAATCTCAAGTATAGAGAAAATTATAAACAATTTTTTGTGAGTGAAAGGATACCTACTTACTCTGCCGTGCCTTTATATATTAATGAGCATAAAATACGTACACCAACACCCACATGTTTAACCAATGGTGTGCATCACCACTATAATAGAAGGAATACAAATGAAAAGGTGATTCTTTACCGGAGTCCGAAGGTATACAACAAAATAAAATCTATTTGTTGTTCAGATAAATCTGTAAAATTAAATTAAGAATTTTTGTTGGATCACAGCTTTCATTCGTTGGAAGAATGTTTGAAGTAAATTAATTAATTAACATTATAAGTACGTAGCTTCTCACTTTATACTATTTACAATTGTACGAATATATTATATGTTTTACATATTATTATTGCGACTTTCATGTAATTCTTTTATTACAGTGAATAGGACTATTCTTATTATTCTTATTATCGAAGAGTAGTTTTTTGCAAATATCTCGCAAATTAAAAGTATAAAAATACTTAAAGTTGAATTCTCATTATTGCTTGTATAAAAAAAAATTCGGACCGGAAGTGACACGTTACTCTCAGGTTTATTTAATTAAAAAGATTTAAAACTTAATTTGATGAACATTTGCATAATTCGAAACGCATATACGTATAAGAAAATCGCGTGGTGTTCACGCCTAATTTTTTTATTTCATAATACATATTGGTATACCTGTTGGTTACTCTTCCTCAAGTTTGACGTGATAAATATGAAAGTTTACCATTTCATCTTAAAAAAAATAGACCGGTTCAACCATTTTTAAATGAGAATGAATAATAATCGTAAAAATAGTTTCAAATAATTTTTATTGTTCACTACAATATTGTTTTGCCAAACGTTGGCTTCATGGGGTGATGACGGAGTAATGATTACAAAATGATTACATCGTTATATATTTTATATAAGTGTCGGGGTTCAAAGAGGGGGTGTTTTTACAAATTTAGAAAGACAATAGAGGGAATGATTTAAATCTGTTTGTTCGTTTAGTGTCAAATCTATTTTTCTACACCTATTAATTTTAATTGTAAATTTGTAAGAAAAAAAAAGAAGTGGGTGTGCTTAAGACCACACCGCAGAAGTGAAAACTTCATCAAGGCGAGGTTAATAATACGAAATACAACTTTCTTTTCGTTCTATATTCATTTACATTTACATTTTCCATTTTCGTTCTATATTACATTTAAAAAATATATATTTACTATTATTGTGTATACATTATTCTAGTACATTTCGCTCGGTCTGATCAAGTTTTCACTTCAAAAATTCATACGTACGCATGTATATACAAACGTGAAACGGTTGCCGAGCGAGTATAGCAGAGACCGGCAAAGACGCGTTAATTATATCCCTCTCGCTCCCTTAGTCGACTCGACTCGAGCCGACTTCACACGAATGAGCGTTACATTCTGAGCGTGACGGCTCAGTCTCGTTCAGTGCCCAACAATCAATGCATCCGCGCCCATAGAAGTTTTCACTTCAAAAATGACACTAAACAAACAAACAGATTTAAATCACTCCCCTCTACTGTTTTTCTAAATTTGTAAAAACACCCTCTCTTTGAACCCCCACACTTATGTAAAATATATAACGCTGTAATCATCTTGTAAGCATTACTCCGTCATCACCTGATGAAGCCAACGTTTCGCGAAACAATATTGTAGTGACCAATAAAAATTATTTGAAACTATTTTTACGAATATTATTTATTCTAATACAAAGTTTTATCAAGTAACATCCCGTTCAATTACTCATTTTTTTAATTATCTAGTCGGTGGCGAACTTTGTTTTTTTCCTATTGTTTCCTGCAAAACATACATCATAATGTATAAACGAATATTAGTGGTAGGCATGCTATTAATCCTCTATAAATAACTTTTACTACGTTCAGTTGAGCTGTCGGAAGAATTCTCGGGAATTATCTCGAACACCATATCCCGATAATAGGATTACTTCAGTAACGTTGCACTAATAGGCAGCATATTAGATTATTTTTGCGTATTTCCGGCATACATAAAATAACATGTCTTACAAAATATAGGCGTACTCATTACGTATTAATATCTAGAAATAATTAGTACTCATCTAGCTTAGCTCTATTTTTGCTAAAACTCTCTCTAATTACGTTTTTCCGTTTTAAGCAGTTCTTTCTTCATGACTTCCAAGTAATAATAGGTGATTATTTTGTTATAAATATGGAGTGTATAGTATGTCAATTAAATATTTTGAAAATTAAAAATTTTGTCCTTGTATCTGTGGTTGATTGAAATCTAGATTAGATAAAATAATTGTTTACGAAGAAACATTTAGCATGAATAGTAAGAAATTTAAAAATTGTTATTTTAAATTAATTTGTATCCTTATATACAGCGGGGCGCATTATTGTGGAGAAGCCCGATTAATTTGACATTATAAAAGGTATGAAAAAAATGTATTTTGGAAAGGTATAGGCATTCTTAAGATTCATATTTTAAAATTAGGTACACATATACAGGCTGTTTTGTAACGCGGTTGTAGACTTATTTTTTTTTTAATGTAATGCTATACTTTTTTGTGTATATAAAACCTCCTTACTTTTGCAAGCTTCAAATCTATTTTGTGTTTTTAAAAAGTTATAACCTTTTTTACGTCTAAATTTAGGTCTCTTACGAGGGTTAGTTCTGGTAAAGAAAAAAATATACGACCTTTTTCGCACCGTTACTTGCTTTGGGTACGTCTTCTATTTTTACTGGTTCGTGAAGTTAATAAAAAAGGAATATCTTGGATACAAGGTGAGTCGAAACTGGGATCCCTAATTTTCTCATGTAACTTAAATGGAACACCTTTATTTTTTATGATGTTTCCTTAAATATTTATCGCCTTTTTCATTTTTGTTAACCATTCACTATTCTTAACTGTTAGGGTTTAGTAGACATTTCTATTTAAAATTGTGAATTGATCTTTTTTAAGTTTCATTGATTCACAAGTTAAGCTGTGCGTTAAGATAAAAGGAAAACAAAAAGTATGTTAAGCTAAAGAATAGTATATTACACTATATGTTCAAAATGTTGACCCATAACGTCAATACAGTGTTGCAGTCGACGGTCAAACGATCAACTAACGTTTCTTAACATTTCTGCATCAATATTCTGAAAGGCTTCTATTATTTCAACATATCTTCTCGTGTTGTTACCGGTACTAGATACACACGATCTTTTACGTAGCCCTACAAGAAAAATGAATTTTTGTCAAGTCCGGGGATCAAGCTGGCCATACGACTAGTCCTCCTTTTCCAACCCACCTATAGGTAAACGTTGTATTGAGGTGGATTAATGCAGTGTTACGTACCGGCACCCCTTCGTGTAAAAACACACTCTTTGACGTATATTCAGAGGTACATTTTACAAATATAATGGTAAAATATTCTGAAGCACCAAAGAAGTGTGGTCCAATAACGACATTTTCAACTATAGCACCTCAAACATTAAAGGACCACCCAGTTTGGATATGACTTTGTGTAATATGGGGATTGTCGGTAGAAAAAATAGTAATGAAAGCTGTGTTTATTCGCGCTTCTCTTTTTATGAAATGTTGCTTTATCTCCAAAATGGAGATATCAACAAAATCTACCCGATTATGGATTTGATGTTGAGCCCATTCGCAAAACGCAACTTTTGGTGTAACTGAATGTGGTATGGATGGTGTTTTTTTTAGTATTTTTTGAACGGACCTACGACTAATATTTTGTTGCAGTGAAATTTTACTTTGACAACTATGTGGATTTTTTATAACGCCTGCTATCACATTAAATTCATTTTCCGTGGTAGTAACAATTTTTTCCCTTTCACGTTTTTCGTACTTTACTGAACCAGTACGGTTAAAAAGGTGGACTAACCTTTCTGATGTTTCTTTTCTCGTCTGTATTCGTGCGGGATATCTCGCTTCATAATAATCTCTTTTTGCAAGAACGCAATTTTTCGAACATTCTCCCAATACCCAAATCATATCTGTTAATTCCTCAACTGAATAGTTCATTTTTGAAATGTATGAATTTAAGCTGGCGTTGGTCCAGTGCCTGCGCGGAAATACAGAAATACATGGCTCAGCTGACATTTGACGTTTTCGTGGGATATAGGTAAAAACCCTGTGAGATTAGTAACGCATGTTGCATCAGTATGCAGAGAATCGTGTAGAACGCATTATCAGCTCTCACCAGTTATTGGTCGACATGTACCTGCTACTGTTTCCTAAACAAAAACACTAAAACACCTTAACCACACTAAAGCACAAAAAGGCTAAATACCTATTTCGACAACTAAGTTGTCATCTTCAGTAAACCATGGAACTTGTTGAACTCCGTTGACCGGACAGTCATGTTTAAGAAACTAAACTTGGAGTCTATGGCTTCATACTAAACAAAAACACTAAAACATCTTAACCACACTAAGCACAAAAAGTCTAAATAGTTATTTCGACAACTAAGTTGTCATCTTCAGTAAACCATGAAACTTGTTCCACTCCTTTGACCGGACAGTCATGTGTCCTGAAAAAAAAAATAAATGTAATTGAAGTTAAATATAGCAATGTATATACCGTGTGGTCGCCGTTCATAGCGCGATGCATGTATTAGTAACTACTGGTCGACTATAAATGGGCGTGCCAACTTGAATTGCCACACCGACAGCGGGCGTATAAGTTATACGTATAAATGTATTCGTAGGCAAATCAAGTGAAGAGCAGTGTAATAGGTAATGCGTTCCCGTTGTAAGTAATTATTTGTAGTTGTTTGAAGCATCAGATAATCACTGATAATATGTCAGTGAAGTAACTCATCACAGCTTCATAAACAACATAAAAGAGCTAAAAAAACTCCTTAACTAAAATAATATTTTTCAACAAATATTATAATCTAAAAACTCAACTATAATAAAATACTTAAACATAAAATATTTACTTCTTAAAACAGAATTGTAATTCAACATTGCAATTAACCTGTAATTAGCTAAAAAATGTTATTCTTAAGCAATAATAAAACTCGAACTGACGCCCATATGTGGAAGCGACGGCGAATGCGACTGCCCGACAACACCGTATAAATGTCGATTTTTTGGACAAATGCGAGTGCATCATAGGCATATGCGAAATACTAGCTCTGTTGTAATCCAGTATAACACTGCGTCTACTTGTTTACCGTTCTAATACACAGGCATATCTATCTGTTTCGCTTACTCTACAGGTATCGCGATAATGCAGACGCACGCGGTCTTATGGTATGTAGTAATAATGCAATTTTTTATTTTTAATTCGAAATATCTACTAAACCCTAACAGTTAGGAATAGGGAATGAAAGAGACCATGAATATATATTAAAACATCATAAAAAAGGTGTTCCACTTAAGTTTAATGAGAAAATTAAAATCCGAGTTTTCACTCACCTTGTATAAAATACATTTCTTTTTTATTAATTTGACGAACCAGCGAAAATAGAAAACGTACTCAAAGCAAGTAACGTTTCGAAAAAGGTGGTACAATTTTTTCCTTACCAGAACTAACCCTCTTAAGGCACCTTAATTTAGACGTAAAAATTGTCATAACTTTTTAAATATACAGAGTAGGTCAGGTAATTCCTATACGAGGTGGCTCGCAAAAGTAAGCTGGCTTACAATACGCAAAAAAGTATAGGATTCTATTTAAAAAAATAGTAAAATCCACAATTGCATTATAAAATACCATGCGTATGTGTACCTAATTTTAAAATATGAAGCTTAAGAATGCTTACATCATTCCTTAATAAAAAAATTTCAAGAGTCAATAATGTCAAATAAATCGGGCGATCCCACACTAATGCACCATCCTGATATTGTATCAGTATATACATATAGCTGTTAACACATAAGTGCTGTGTAAAAAGACTTCTCCATTAAATTAAACGAATGCTGTACAGAATGATGATGCGTGCAATCAAAATCTGTGACATGTGTCATTGAGGAATTGTTGATCGAGCGTGAGAATGTACGTTTATGAAATCAATATTAGGACACATTAATTGCTACACGTATACATATCATTACTGGCAAGTGATTGTATAAATTAAGCGAGTGTGTCCTGAATTCAAAACAGAATACCGGCGGTAGGCGCCTAATTGATCAGTTGACTGGAACTAGGAATGTAAATATTATTCATGACGTGAGAATGACGTAGAGAACATTGGTAAAACCCAGGCAAGTGCTTTTATTTCTTTCGTGTATTTATTAAACTAGTATCATTATCATTTTATTTATGTGTTTTATTTTAGTCTATATGTATTTTATGGTAGGCACATTACTTTTGAGATGTAAATATTTATCTGAGGTATCTCTCTCTTATAATGCTAAGAATGTTAATAAATTTGTTAATTTATGTAATATTGTTCAATTTTACCTTTCTAATCAACTAGGAATTTTTTAATCAGAAAACATAAAGAAAATGAAGTACACTGCATCTCAGTAAGAGAATTAGGTCCTATGTTATGTAATGGATAATAAGGAAGTAAAATGAAACTTTACAGATCGCAGGATGTGCAGATATGCCTGTGAAATTTTATATACGTAGTGTTATAAAATATTTTTTTACACTTGTCTATATCTACATGGTTTACTATGCATTAAATTTATATCACACCAATATGTTTATATGTGCAGTATAGTGAATAAGGTAATGAGTCTTTATTATTATAACTATTTCTGTTTGTATTTTTTTTGCTTATTTGTGTTGTTATTTCTATTTACTATTATGCTGGTTCTGTATTTTACTTAATTAACTTCTTCATTTATTACTTTATTTTATTTAAAAATATTTACATTCTTCTCTATTTTTTTTTGGTATTGCAATATTCTATAATGTTTGACCTGCTATTAGACTATAACTTTATTAAACAATAAATATTTTTTATTATTATAATTCATTTTTTATTTACATTCTAATTATATATGTTTTCACTAATGACGATTCTTAGTGCTGAATTGTTAATTGAAATGAGGACTGATGATGTATGTAAGCCGAAACGTTTATACAGGTTAAGCAAAAATTAGGTAGATTATAATTAGAATTTAATGATACTGCACTTTGAAACACAAATGATTTCTCAGAATACAATTAATTATACAAACGAAGTTAAACTTTCTTAATCCATAAGTTTGATTTAAGCGCGGCGTGATTAAAGAATGTATTTGATGTAAAAGGCGAAGTTTCCTGGGCGTGATAAAATTCCGGAAAACCACAAATTCAATTTGTTAAGAGAACATTCGAGGAACGACAAAGCCAACGCCTAGGTTTATGCGAGCTTATTATAAATGCAAAGATAGCTAGGTGAAATCTTTTAGTGTGTATTTTATAGCAACTATTTTATCATCCGGTTGGAAAATTCAATACATATTGTAGTTCAACTGGAAGTGCAAAATTTAAAATTAAGACTTAACTTATTCATTCTTCTTCGATGTAACTTGTAATTTTTGATTTCTTAAATAAAAAATTAAGAAATGGATGTTAAGTTATTATTTTTTGTTATTATCATAATGTCGTCTATGTTTTTATATCTTTGTCTCCGAAGGAAAATTTTTACCAATCTCTAATCTATGATGAATATTTTTTACATTCTGTTTTTTTAGAGAACTCGTCGTGATTGTAAACTTGAACGTGCGCCCACAAAAATGTATTATGAAAATAGTAAAGCTTTTATATCGACTCAGCACTTAAAGGAATATACACAAGTTGTACCTATCCCATCAAATTATGCTCGATATTTTTAATGCTTTCAAATAAGAATTCAAATATTACTTGTTCTAAATAAAATGAAAACTAAATAATTTTGTCTGGCTAGCTCGTGTTCTCAGGTCGACTCAGGTAGAGAGATCAAAAATATTCTTAGTGCAATAAATGGTACAAACAAAGAAAACAAAGGTATTATAATTAAATAATATCTGTATTAGATACCAACATTTGTATCTATCAATACGAATACAAAGAACATACACAAAATAATATCAAATTCAGTTAAAATAAACATGCTATGATAATAATTTCAGAACTCATTTAATATTGACGTATTAGTTGCAAATATTACTGTCTCTACAAAATGACATAGTATACATTATTTGTTTTCCGGTGTCTTTACTTAGTAATTGATATTGCTGTATCTAAGACAAACTATTAAATATATTTTTTAATCCTAGATTATCATATGTTTTAATTGAGTCTCTAAATTACGACGAATTTTAACGTTTTAGTTTATTTAGCACTTGGATATTAATAACTTTCAAATACTTTTTTTTATTATCGTCTTCTTTTCATCTTCCTTAACGGGACCAGAAGATTTTCTCGTCATAGACTAACTTAGTGCGAGACTTCTTGCGACACATTTACAAAACACATGAAATATAAAAACCATATTTGCAATTACATCAATGTTGAATCTAAGATGGGAGAATGTATTGGTGCATGTGTTACTAAAACAATTATACTAGATGTACAAAAACAATACATAATATTGAACAGCTTGTTTACACTTACTTTATTCATATATAGTAGTAGATCTCGGGTTTAATTCTGGAGCAGACCATCTGACAATTTTATGTATCAAAATGTTTTTGAGCTACTACCGTAGAGAAAGTTCCAGGCTATTTTGGTAGCCGTTAGGCCATGTTAGAGAGGCTTGCGCGGTCTGAACACGACTGACATCTGACCTTTACCAGAAGGCACAGCTTATTTATTTATTATAATACTTGCAGAAAACCAAAAAAAAATCTGAATTATATATTTTTAGCTTCATTAGTCTAGTACAGATATGATACATGAATTCAACAAAGATTATCCCTGCGTCATCATTTAATATTGAATGATACAAATTATGATAAGTACTCTAAACTATAAAATTAATATCGAAATTATAATAATGACAACTTTATAATTATTAAATTATGTTAAATATATTCAATAATATTTTAGTGTCTTATATTCAACATATTTCAAAATATAAATAATAATAGTGGATACAAAACAACAAAAAATTCAATTTATTTACATCAAATAACATGCGATCGGTGATTATGCATTTGTAAAACTGCAGAGAAATAAGTTGAACGATACTGTTTTTTCTGGAATAGGACAAGAATCTATGTTCGAAACGGCAAACGGAATGAACAAGGAAAATGGAAATGCTTAGTTGAAGTATGTGTTCAAGGATCTTACGAAATTAAAAAAAGGTGTTTGAAAAATAGATAGTGTCTGTAGAGGTAGGTCATCCCGGACCAATTCAGTTCTAACCAATATGTTATAGAAGAGTAACCAGTCTGACTTAAGGTTTATAAAAATAAATTTAAATTATTCAATTAATACGTAAGTAAGAATCAAGCACGCATCCTAGTGCTAGGCCTTATGCTAGACTAGGATACAATGAATTTTCCGCTGAATAGTAGGTTAAGCAAAATTTTTTTACATACAGCTAGCTCAGTTTAAAATAAATAATTCTCTCAGGGGCAGAAAATATGAATAGATTCTCCAATCAATTTGAATGCTCTTTAATCATCTCCAGGTCAGGTAAAGAAAATAAAATGCAAAATAAATCTTAACATCTAATTTATTAAAATAAATTTAAACGAATTCAAAATTTTAAATTATACAAATATATATATATATTTACATACAAAGAATCAATATCTCAAACATCATTCAAATCTACACATCATAATTAATAAAAAACATTATAAGAAATAAAGTAAATGAAATCATAACGTCGTGAAAAACTTATGTCTAAAAAAAAAATGTGAACGTGATTATTATGATTTATATTTGCCATAGATACATGTAAACAATCAACATCTTTAAATAAAATAAAATATTATTATTACACATGATGAATTTGTACTGGAATATAAATAACCAAAAAAAATTACACGATTTACCATTTGCGAACAAAATATAAACATTAAGGAAATGGCTTTGCCCTAATTAGTCCTGTCCGGCGCCTTTTCTCGCTCCCAACACAGTACCATCAGATAGCAAATTCACATATATGGGTACCCCAAAGTTCCACCCTACGAGTATGTCTTTTCAACTCGTCGGACACAACCCGAACATACACCACAATGTGCTCACTCCTTAAGGTATATATTGACATGGTTTAAAACAACCATGCCATATTTATTATAATTATAGTTTTGAATGCTTGGAATTTTAAAATATTGATCTTAGTGTAGGTGTGGAATTTATTGTCTAAATTATAATTTACTATGTTAATAGAGATTTCTTGTTTGATTTGGTTTAGTCGTAGAACGAACGATTTTCTTTCTTCTATCTTGTATTTGTAAAATCTGTTAAAAAAAGAAATGAAATAATATAAGTATTGTTCTAAAATATTATGCAATATGTTATTTGTACAAAATTGTTTAATTTACGAAGATATGTCAAGTATAATGGATAAAACTAATTGATTTTGAGTAGAAACAAATTTAAATTAAGATTCCCGCAAGTATTTTGAATAAGAGGAAGTGACAGTTAATTTTGACAGTTCCTGTATAGGTATTTATAAATAATATGTAAATGGAAAAAATGCATGATAAGTAGGGTTAAAAATGAGAAAAAGAATAAATAATGTGTGGAATATCAAATTTTATGGATAAAGATTAAAAAGATAAATAATAGATAGACATATTGATTTATAAAAGGTATGTGTAGAGATCTCATTGGAGAATGTAAAAAAATAAGATATAATGTTGCCAAGGTAATTTGTTTGAAAAAAAACAAGGAGATGAAAATAATTTTCACACGACGCGGTCGTATTTGTCGCTGAATTTAAATAAATTCATCGATAACGTCTCAAATTTATTGAATTTTGTGCTAAAAAGCATTAATAGTGATTAATTTAAACGAAGTCATAGAGATTATTGCAGATTAAAGTGAAAAGTGCTTACATAATTATTATATGTCTATAAATCATAGCAAAACAATTTATAGATAAAGAAAGTATTATTTAAACAGGTTTAATAATAAATTAACAAAAGTACTTACATATATCGAAGATTATCCATCGACGAAGTTCATAATAAATTTTCAAGATTAACTGTAGACGAAGTTCCTAGTTTATTATCAAGATTAACCAGAGACGAGGACCATATTGTTAAGAAGCGAATTTACTGAGTCCGTACGTGTATATCTAAGAGGAAAAACCATAGGCCAGGAGATCCAGTTAATTGGTGCAGGCGTAAACACTTCATAGGAATCCAGCAAAGGTTAAGAAACGAATTTACTGAGTCCGAACGTATATACCTAAGAGGAAAAACCATAGGCCAAGAGATCCAGTTAAATTGTGTAGGCGTAATAACTTCATAGGAATCCAGCGAGTACAGAAGCAGCACGTCGAGAGTTCTAAAGAAAGTCCCAGGTCATCGTAGGTGCGAAGATTATATAATTCAAGATACCAATACACTTCATGGAGGTAGAACCTACAAGTAAATATAAATATAAATTAATATTTGAGGTAATATAAATCATATTGATACAATTTGTTTCAAAATTAATATATTTCACATTAATATTTAATTAAATTAGAGCTATTTGATTTTGAATAAGTTTGAGAATAATATAAGAAAGGAAATACCTTATTGGTGGTATTATTCCACATCAAACCCAGAGAAATCTCTACATCATTAGAAAAGATATTATAAAATTTCCAACCATTATTTATCGGTCGTCAATTATACTTAAAATGTCGTAAGAAACATACTAGACATAAATGTGTCAATTTTTATAACGGTTTATTTCCATAATAAATTTTTACATATCTTCACCATAAATAAACAATTTTCGGAAACATAATTTATTTGTTGTTGCAATGTCTGACATATTTAATATACTCTGTTTATTTTGAGAATGTTGTTTTTCCTACATTAGAAGTACTATTTGTTTTTATGCTTCAATATATCATCTGGTCATGACAGGCACATTAACCTATAAAGAAAACAAATATCAAATTAATATTATTTGAAGAAATTATATAGAATAAGAAATACCTACATGTTCACATAGTTATAAAAGTAATCGAGTACATTTAACCAGTCACAACGGATCCAAATTAAACGATTAATCCTGAGATTAAGAGTCATGCTAGCTAAAGAATTTTGTAAACGTATCAATAATACACGAGATACAAACTAAGGTTAAGAATTAATGCCATAATACATCAAGAACCCCCCCCCCCACATTTAAATTGTATAGGTATAGTTCATTTAAAATATAGTATCACCAGTACAATAAAGCATTAGGAAAAGGAAAAGGATTATAATTTAAATTATTTTAGCTGAGTTTGGAGTTTATATTAATTATCTAAAAAGATGAATATGTTATAATCGATTCACAGGGCAATCTAGTGAATGTTAATTTTTATTTTTTAATAGTAAGAGGTCATTGATAGCTAACATAGGGCGATTATAGTACTGGGTTATGTCAGAGCAAATTAATGAACTATTGAGTTAGTTAGATAATAGGGCATTATTAGGAAAAATATGTTGTAAAGAATACCCATCTACACGACTATACAACATCTATTACATTTTGGCTGCCCGAACGTAGGGGCACGATTAAAGAAAGGTTTCTGGTTATTTGTGTATTTTGAATTTAGTAGAATAATAAAAACACAGATTTATTAGGTATATTTATTTGTTTGATCGCAATTTGGGAGTACATGTGATACATTGGTACCTAGTTGTGCGTATTAAAGGTACATATAAAATATTTTATATAGAGTGCATACATATTAGTACAGTTTTAAAAATATTTAAAAGAAATGGATACAAGATCTAAATCTAGTATGAAACAGACTCCAGGTACAAGTGAAAGCGGAGAGGATAGTGAACAGGAAAGAAGTGATAGACAACAAAGTATTATAAGTAGGAGCGTGGAAGATATGTTAAGAACAATTCTAGAAAATAGAGAAATAGATAAAGAAGAGATTAAGAAAAATCAAGAGAAAAATGAGAAGTTATTGGAGAATATGGAAAAGTCTAATAAAGAAGAAAACAAGAAGTTATTGGAGAACATAGAGAAGATGGAAAAGTCATTTAAAGAGGATAATAAAAAAATAAAGGAAGATATTTTCGAGGTTTTGGAAAAGAAGTTGGAGAAGTTTGGGGATGATAATAAGAAAATAAATGAAAATCTTGTGAGCCTAAATGAAAAAATTAATCAAACTAATGAAAATATGAAAACAAAATTAGAGGAAGAAATAAATAATTTAGAAGATAAATTTAGAAAAGAAATAGAGAAGAAGAATGAAAGTAGTAAGGTAGAAATTTTAGGAACGATAGACAAAAATATAGTTAATAAAATTGGAGAAGTAGAAAAAATAGTGCTGGAGAAAGTAGGTATATGTGAGAATAAACAAAAAGAACTATCTGAGAAAATACAAAAGGATTTGGTAAAGGTATCGTCAAAGAATGATATAGAATTGGTTATAGTAAATAAAAAATTAGCTGATAATGAAGAGAAATACAAAGAGGATAATTTAGTACAGAAGGAGGCAATAGAGGGTTTATTAACAGAATGTGAGAACAGGAAACGAGAAATAGAGGGATTAGTGAAGAAAATTGAAGGTAAAAGGATTACGCAACTAGTGAATACTTCTCCGAATTATGTTCTTAATACAGGGATTAAAATAGAAAATTTACCTCATTTTAATGGAGATTCATCAACCTCAATACATCCCATGCTGTATTTAAATAATATGTTAAGATATATGGAAGATATTACAGAGTTTAAAACTAAAATGAATATTATTAGGTCTACTCTTACGAACAGTGCTTTAGATTGGTTCCAACGAATTGAAGATGAGTGCACAAATATTGATGTTTTTGTAAATATGTTCACTTCATATTACTGGAATAGTAATCAGCAAAACAGGGCTAGAATTAAGTTATTGATTGGTAAATTTCATCCAGGGAAAATGTCTAGAGAAACGTACGCGTCTAGATTATATAACAATAGCAAATATATTCATAATATAGATGAATCTACCATTGCTCAACAATTATTGAAGCATTTTATTGTGAATGACACTCATGCTATTATTTGTCAAAATGTTACGACTATGGATTCATTGATTGACATTTTAAGACGTTTAGATGACCATAGTGAAAACATGCATTATAATATAAGAAGAAATCAAGAACCAATTTCTAATAGGAATAATAATGTCTCTCCTGTATCAAGAAGTAATGTTAATAACACAAATATGTTTAACTACCGGAACGATTATAGTAATAGATCAAGGGAAGCAAATTATCAGAATGGTAATAATTTTCAAAGAAATGATTCACAAGGAAATCAAGTACCATATAGGCCATTGAATAATTTTAATAATGGACAAAAACCTTTCTCTAATAATAAACCTTTTGAAAACGATAGAAGAGGTTATCAAGGAAGGAATTATGGTAATTATCAAGATCAAAACAATCGTTATTATAATCAAAACGCGAATCCGAATAATAGCTGGAATAGGAATAATGATGGGAATACAAGAGGTAATGGAAATGATAGAAATAGAAATACAGATACATCTCGTAATATAAATAACATTAGATTAATTAAAGGTGGAAAGGCAGATGAAGGCAAGAATAGTATTGGAAAAGAAGATGTATTACAAAAGGGTAATGATGAGAAAAAAAAACGCCGATTTTAGAATCAGAAGCAGGGATATATGGGAATCCCATTCCAAGTGTTTCTTGGAATTAAATTCTGAACAATTTGTTGATAATAATTTTAAAATAGTTTATAAGGACATCAATATTAATAGTATTAGTTTAGATAGAGATTTTGTTGAAATAGATTCTTTAGAAAAATTAGGGAAGATAGTAGAAGATTGCGAAGTACTTCCTTTTATTAAAATTCAAATAGGAAAAATTGAATTTAAAACACTAATTGATTCAGGAGCGGAAATTTCATTAATTAATAAAGATAAAGTGTTAGAAGTTGTAAATGTCATTGAGAATATTGTAAAGATAAAAGGTACAAATGTTGTCACTGCAAATAGGAGGAAAATGGGCATTATTACCGAACGTATTACTATAGAAGTGGAGATTAATTTTAAGAAATATATGATGCAATTCTACATACTAGATGGTTTATTTTACGACTGTATACTAGGTATTGATAACATGAGAATGTTAGGAATGAGTATTAATTTTGATAAGGATGAAATAAATATTAATGGAAATAAATTTGACATGGAAAAAATGGAAGACAGGTTGGAAGTTAATTCATACATGGCTTATAGAGAGTTAATTGGAAAAGAAATTGATAATGTGATTATAGAAGATAGAAATGAATATTTTAACAGTCCTGAAGAATTATTAGAAAGAGATATGTTTGAGCTACCGAAATTATATAATGAATCGTATGTAGATGAAGATGTAAATATTAAAGAAGATGATACAGAGAAAATTATTGTTAGAGAAAGAAAAGATATAATTAAAATTTTGGACAAACAGAAGATTGAGAACAAACAGATTAGGGAAAGTTTAGAGAATATTTTAGAGGAGAACATAGAATTGATCAATGAGAAGATAGTATTTGCGAAGGATTATGAACATAAAATAATTGTAGAATTGTAGAAGAGATTCACCGTTAACATGTAAAAATTATCCCATACCATATTATTTCCAGGAACGTGTAAATAAAGAAATTCAACTTTTGGAAGAAGCAGGAATCATTGAGCGTTCAAATACGTATTTTATTAATCCAGTAGTGTTAGTTAAGAAGAAAGATGACTCAATACGGATCTGCATTGACGCGAGGGCCCTAAACAAACGCATTTTACCTGAGTTCGAAGCTCCACAAAACATTGACGTGTTAATAACCAAGTGCGGAAATAAAAAAATTTACAGTAAGTTAGATCTAAAGAATGCATTTTGGTTAATTCGACTAGATGAAGATTCTCGTAAGTATTGTGGTTTTAATATCAACGGGACTGTATTTAATTTTACAGTTTGCCCCTTCGGAATAAAGACTAGCCCTGCCGGATTAATCCGATTTCTACATAAAATTTTAGATAGATATGAAGATTTTGCTATACATTATTTGGATGACATTATTATTTTTTCGGATGATATCGTTTCACATTTGGAACATATTGAAATAATTATTACTACTTTAAGAATAAACGGGATGAAGTTGAATTTAGAAAAATGCGAATTTTGTAAACATGAGGTCAGTTATTTGGGATACATAATTAACGAGAAAAACATTTTATTGGATCCTAAACGTTTGGATGATATTAAAAATTTTCCAAGACCTACCAAATTAAAACAATTAAGAGGATTCTTGGGGTTGTTGAATTATTATAGAAAGTTTATACCAAAATTTAGTCAGAAAACAAATGTATTGCTAACTTTATTAAAGAAAGACAAGAAATGGAGTTGGACGGAAGAACATGAAGAATGCTTCATTAAACTTAAGGAAAATTTTGTGGAAAATATAAAATTGTTTCATCCGGATTTCAATTTAGAGTTCATTGTTAGAACTGATGCATCACATAGTGCAGTAGCAGCAGAATTGGTACAAATAAGAGATGGTGAGGAGATACCTATTTATTTTGCTTCAAGGACGCTGAAACCATGCGAGGTTCGATATGGGGTATCAGAAAAAGAAATGATTGGGATCATTTTCGCATTATCTAAATTAAGATACTTTTTGATAGGGAAGAGGTTCCGTTTAGAGACAGATCACAAGGCTCTGATCAATATTATGAATTCTAAACTAAATAATAATAGGATATACAGGTGGGCATTGTTAATTCAGCAATACGATATGGATATTCATTATAGACCAGGAAAAGAAATGGTGGTGGCTGATATTTTGAGTCGTAAAGATGGAGGAATTAAAAAGAACGAGGTGAGTATAAATCTAGTCCAATTAAGGAAACAAGGAATATTTTCCTTACGAAGATTAAAGGAAATTCAGGGAACAGAGGAGTTTGTGGAATTGAGGGAAAAATTAAGTAACGAACAAAATTACAAGGGTATGAATTTAAAAGACGGAATAATTGTGAAGAAAATTGGTGATTTAGAAGTTTATGTGACAAATGAAATTCATACGAAGGAAATTATTGAATATTTACATAACAGGTATACACATATTGGATCAAGAAAATGTTGGTTAATGTTTAGAGAGGCATATTACTGCAAGAATGATGAAAAAATTATCAAAAATACATTAAGACATTGCCAGGTATGCATATTGGCTAAAGATAAAAATTTTACCAACGAAAACATTAGTCAAAGTATCGTAGCAAATGATAAATTAGAATTGATAACGATTGATTTTATTTCTAATCTAATTCCTAGTACAAATGGATATAGGAACATATTGGTGATTTGTGACATTTTTTCAAAATATGTCAAGCTTATTCCTACACAAAAGTGCAATACCGAGACAGTTTTACAGGCATTGTATGAATATTTTATAGCATATGGGAATCCATTAGCGGTATTAGCAGATCATGCTACATATTTTGATAATGACAGGTATAGGGAATTCTTACAGGATAGGAATATCAAGAGCTATTATATTTCTACTAGACATCCACAATCTAATCCAACAGAGAGATACATAAAGGAAGTGTTAAAATATTTGAGAATTTTATTAGTTAATAAACATAACAGATGGGCCAAACAATTATCTCAAATAGAATTTGTTATGAATAACTCCCCTAGTAGTGTTCATAATCTTTGTCCTATAACTGTTTTTACTAGTCAACTACCACAAAGACCTTGGTTATCAGATGAACAAGTAGATTTATACGAAAAATATTTATTAGTCAGAGAAAGATTAAATGAAAGAAAAATTAAATGGGAAGAGAAGAAAATGAGAAATCAAAAGAAATTCAAAACATATGAAATAGGTGATAAAGTCATTGTAAAGGCATTGAGAGTAACAGATCGTAAAAATAAGATTATAAGTAAATTAATTAGGCCATACGTAGGACCATACGTCATATATAGAAGATTAGGCATGAATACATATGAATTAATTGAAGAGGAGACAAATTTAATTAAAGGTAGATACCAT
Organism: Amphimallon solstitiale; assembly: GCA_963170755.1. Classification (NCBI taxonomy): domain Eukaryota; kingdom Metazoa; phylum Arthropoda; class Insecta; order Coleoptera; family Scarabaeidae; genus Amphimallon; species Amphimallon solstitiale. Next base: position 27,226,708 of record OY720680.1, read on the forward strand.
ATTTCCATGTTACATGATTATGTAGAATCAGCAAATTAAATCATCCACATCAAATCATCCACATCAAGTCATCCATAATGATATAATACGACAAATCATCTACAACGATATAAAACGACAAATAATCAACGACGATATAACATGACAAATAATCCACGTTGTTATAATAGGTAAGACACAGTATTAGGAGATTGTGCTGTGTAAGTGAGTGACGACACTTCCTAAATCTGAGTTACATCAAATCATCCACATCAAATCATCCACAAAATGCTATAAAATCAAATATGTCAGGCAGGACATAGTATTAGAATAGATTGTACTATGAAGGTGATTGACCACACTTCCTTATCCAAGTCACATTAAATCATTCACAACATATTTATCAGAACAAGAGGTTCATACAGAAAAGATCAATTTTTGACGGTTTTTGCAATACCGATTTATTTCAGCAATTTTAGATCTTTTCCATTCCCAAAAATCTATTTTTAAAATAGACCTTTCCCATTGTATAATAATAAATCCCATTAAATTTAATGATTTCATTTTTTTATAATTGTTAATAACATAGTTAGGTAGAGTGGAACAATCTTAGTGGAAGTTATATTAGTTTAGAGTACTCATTTAGAAAGTATAATTGGTTTGATAAAATATAGAATTAGTAGATGTCCTTATATTTTAAATACTTAATTTAATTGGTATGTATCAAGTACAATGTGGGGATGTATCATATGTAATAGGCAAAAGCACAAAATGGAAACAGAAAAAGATGAATATGAATAGGAAAATTTAGATGTTTTAAGTTTTGAACAGCTGTAACAAGCATTAAAAGTCAAGAAATATTAAGTTAGTAGACATGTTCTTAAATGTAAAATGAATAGGGAATTACCAATATCATGTATACGAATAGAGTATAAAATAAAAGGAATTGAAATCTTAAGAATACAGTACAAATATAATGTATATGGTTTTGTTCAAAAATAAGTACAGGTGTTTAGTAATAATAGAATATGTATTATAAATAAGTATCGAGAATGGAGTGATTTTAGTTGGAATTTAATAGTAATATAAAAAAATATATAAATGTCGAAATAGACAATAAAGATTATAAAATATGTATTATGAAGTATAAAATATCTTGTAGAGGTATAAGAGTACCTACAAGATTAGTTAAAGAATTTATGAACCAGTATATGGTATATTGCACTAAATGTAGTGTTTATTGTATGAATAATAGTATAATTAATAAAGATAATTGTGGAATGTATATGAAAGAGTTTGTTTAAACTATTGAATTGGGATAAAGATTATAAAATAATTAATAAACACCAAAATATAAAAGAACAAGTATTAAAGTGAATACAAGTTAGTAAATTTAATGTACTGTTTATAAATATTCAAATATGCATACAGGTGAAGACATTTAAGAATTACTAAAGTATGAGATATCCAATTTAAAAATTTCAAGAACAAAAGTTGACAAAAAAAAAATAATTACAGCAAAGAAATTTAAAACAGAATTATTAAGAAAGTTTTATATATTAAAAAAAAATACATCCTAAACATGTATGGTACATTACAATTTTCAGTTTATAAAAAAAAAAAAATTTCTTATATAACATAGGTATAGTATTGTACAAAATATAGTGTAAAAAGCTTAGAAATATACATTTATATGGTCTTTGGAGTATAAAAAAAAATAGTGGGTATTGAAGGAAGATATGTTATTTAAAAAAAAATTTGTTTGATTTAAAATGAATAGGATATTGTGTATACAGAATTATGATAAAGTTTATGGTGAAGTTATGCTTAAAAAGATTTGTTGCATTAGTTAAATTATTTGTCCAACAAATATAAATTTTTAGCAGTAAAAATTTTCATTTGTTAAAGGGGCAAATGACATGGTTTAAAACAACCATGCCATATTTATTATAATTATAGTTTTGAATGCTTGGAATTTTAAAATATTGATCTTAGTGTAGGTGTGGAATTTATTGTCTAAATTATAATTTACTATGTTAATAGAGATTTCTTGTTTGATTTGGTTTAGTCGTAGAACGAACGATTTTCTTTCTTCTATCTTGTATTTGTAAAATCTGTTAAAAAAAGAAATGAAATAATATAAGTATTGTTCTAAAATATTATGCAATATGTTATTTGTACAAAATTGTTTAATTTACGAAGATATGTCAAGTATAATGGATAAAACTAATTGATTTTGAGTAGAAACAAATTTAAATTAAGATTCCCGCAAGTATTTTGAATAAGAGGAAGTGACAGTTAATTTTGACAGTTCCTGTATAGGTATTTATAAATAATATGTAAATGGAAAAAAATGCATGATAAGTAGGGTTAAAAATGAGAAAAAGAATAAATAATGTGTGGAATATCAAATTTTATGGATAAAGATTAAAAAGATAAATAATAGATAGACATATTGATTTATAAAAGGTATGTGTAGAGATCTCATTGGAGAATGTAAAAAAATAAGATATAATGTTGCCAAGGTAATTTGTTTGAAAAAAAACAAGGAGATGAAAATAATTTTCACACGACGCGGTCGTATTTGTCGCTGAATTTAAATAAATTCATCGATAACGTCTCAAATTTATTGAATTTTGTGCTAAAAAGCATTAATAGTGATTAATTTAAACGAAGTCATAGAGATTATTGCAGATTAAAGTGAAAAGTGCTTACATAATTATTATATGTCTATAAATCATAGCAAAACAATTTATAGATAAAGAAAGTATTATTTAAACAGGTTTAATAATAAATTAACAAAAGTACTTACATATATCGAAGATTATCCATCGACGAAGTTCATAATAAATTTTCAAGATTAACTGTAGACGAAGTTCCTAGTTTATTATCAAGATTAACCAGAGACGAGGACCATATTGTTAAGAAGCGAATTTACTGAGTCCGTACGTGTATATCTAAGAGGAAAAACCATAGGCCAGGAGATCCAGTTAATTGGTGCAGGCGTAAACACTTCATAGGAATCCAGCAAAGGTTAAGAAACGAATTTACTGAGTCCGAACGTATATACCTAAGAGGAAAAACCATAGGCCAGGAGATCCAGTTAATTTGAGTAGGCGTAACTACTTCATAGGAATCCAGCGAGTACAGAAGCAGCACGTCGAGAGTTCTAAAGAAAGTCCCAGGTCATCGTAGGTGCGAAGATTATATAATTCAAGATACCAATACACTTCATGGAGGTAGAACCTACAAGTAAATATAAATATAAATTAATATTTGAGGTAATATAAATCATATTGATACAATTTGTTTCAAAATTAATATATTTCACATTAATATTTAATTAAATTAGAGCTATTTGATTTTGAATAAGTTTGAGAATAATATAAGAAAGGAAATACCTTATTGGTGGTATTATTCCACATCAAACCCAGAGAAATCTCTACATCATTAGAAAAGATATTATAAAATTTCCAACCATTATTTATCGGTCGTCAATTATACTTAAAATGTCGTAAGAAACATACTAGACATAAATGTGTCAATTTTTATAACGGTTTATTTCCATAATAAATTTTTACATATCTTCACCATAAATAAACAATTTTCGGAAACATAATTTATTTGTTGTTGCAATGTCTGACATATTTAATATACTCTGTTTATTTTGAGAATGTTGTTTTTCCTACATTAGAAGTACTATTTGTTTTTATGCTTCAATATATCATCTGGTCATGACAGGCACATTAACCTATAAAGAAAACAAATATCAAATTAATATTATTTGAAGAAATTATATAGAATAAGAAATACCTACATGTTCACATAGTTATAAAAGTAATCGAGTACATTTAACCAGTCACAACGGATCCAAATTAAACGATTAATCCTGAGATTAAGAGTCATGCTAGCTAAAGAATTTTGTAAACGTATCAATAATACACGAGATACAACTAAGGTTAAGAATTAATGCCATAATACATCAAGAACCCCCCCCACATTTAAATTGTATAGGTATAGTTCATTTAAAATATAGTATCACCAGTACAATAAAGCATTAGGAAAAGGAAAAGGATTATAATTTAAATTATTTTAGCTGAGTTTGGAGTTTATATTAATTATCTAAAAAGATGAATATGTTATAATCGATTCACAGGGCAATCTAGTGAATGTTAATTTTTATTTTTTAATAGTAAGAGGTCATTGATAGCTAACATAGGGCGATTATAGTACTGGGTTATGTCAGAGCAAATTAATGAACTATTGAGTTAGTTAGATAATAGGGCATTATTAGGAAAAATATGTTGTAAAGAATACCCATCTACACGACTATACAACATCTATTACAATATATATATATATATAAATAAATTTTATATAAATAAAAATGAAAATAAAATAATGTCTTTGCGTATTCAATAAATTAACTCAGCCCTGATTAGTTCTGCCTGGTGCCTTTTCTCGCTCCCAAACGCAGTACCACCAAGACTAATTCGTGTCTTTCAAATTCACCAGGACTCCATGCTATGAATTAAATAACGACTTAATTCACTTCACACATCCCTGATGTATTATCCAACACGTTAACATTGAACACACAAGTACAACAAAAATATACTTGATATACATACAAGAAAAATATATATATTAAAATTAAACTTTACCTTCTCGTGAAATTCCAATACAAAACACCACCACAAACAAAAAAAATTTTGGTACACCACTATACACACATTTATAACAAATATTATCTAATCACCTTAACTCTTCGTACATAATTTCAAACTCATCCATGGTAAGAATCCAAGAAAAAAAACTTGTTCACTTATGAATTCTATATATACATAAAACAAAATTATTAATTTCAAATCCTTTTGTATGATAAATAAAGTTGAAAAGAGAAAGTAAATTATACTAAAATAAAATGATTATGCTATCCAAAGTAGTCATTACAATCACTAGAATGTTTTGTCATAATGTATGGCATAGTGCCCCTACATGCAAAACAAAACACTCCAGAGAAAGAAAATAGAAATGAAATTAAATAAATTCAAAATCCAAATTCATAAATAAAATTATCCCATACATAAATAATTATTCAAGAATAACTACAAATCTCAATGTAAAACACGTTGCATGTTATTACAGAAAATATTACAAGTGTTGAATCTTGTTAAAAATTTTATAAGTGTCGAAAAATCTCAAAAATATTCTAAGTTCGGATTTTAAGAATAATCTCTTTTAAAAGAGGAGGGAGTGGTTTATCACCTACTTTTAAAGCTTCTAAGTCAACGGTTTGCACCAGCTGTCCAGGAAATTTTGTCCGTCAGCCCTTTTATGCCTAATTTTCTTCACAAAAACGTACGGTAATTCTCGGCATGTACGATTCCACCTCCAAAACTGCACATCGACGGTGCTGCTCTTATCGGTCACTCGACGTACTTTACATTGCTGCAGTGCTGCACCACTCAGGAAAGCAGCGTATTAACGATCTTTGAAAAGGTAAACAAATATGTAAATATAAACTTGTCTACACGTTCATGACTCATCTATGCATCTGGCGAATAATATTGTTTTTCGCCGGCCATACGGTCGCAGTATTCTTCGTGCGGGAAACACTTTCTCGTTATTGAAAACGTAACATTTAATGCGTATTTTAATATTATGACTTTTATAAAATTTATACTAAGATTCTTTTATTATTTTACTTAAATAAAAATAAAATTTTGGCAAATTATTGATATAGTGAATATTTATATACACATTATGATAAAAATAAATAAAATAAAAATTAATTTAAATAAAACCTTGAAGTGATCTTGATTATACTTATTTATAATTTACAACCCAACTCAAGATCACTGCAATATGTACTGTAATTGCCTGTTAATTTGTTCGTTCATCACGCAGAAACTACTGGGCCGATTTTGATAAAACTTTTTGTGTTTGAAAGCTCATAAATAGGCTTAAAATCATACATATTTGGAGATTTGACAATAAAACCAAATTTCCACATATATACTTTTACATGTCATTCGCTAGTGAAGTTAAATAATACAATAACTAGAGTCTACGTTAACTGTCCATATTCAATATGGAGGTTGGTTAGCACAGCTGACAATGACAACGTCCACGTTAAGTTGACTTAAATGTTACAGGAAAAAACAGAATTGAAGGGTGGAAGATCCAACTGACGTTTGATTTGCGTTAGCAGCGGCACGACAATTCGATTGCGGGGTATGAACAGTAAAAATCACCAATCAGATCGCGGTGACACTTGCCGGGCAACTTCAGAATTGACCGAGAGTATAGCGTGAGTCGTGCAAAACAACCAGTTATGTCCACTTATAAATGCTCCGAATTGACAGACTGAAATAATGAAGATATCAAAGATGGACATAAAGCATTGTATAGCACTAGATCAATTTTGATGAAACTTTTTGTGTTCCTCATCGTCTGAACTGATAGAAAAATCTGTAGGAGGTTCTGGAATTGGGAGTCCTTCGCCATGAGAGACAGGTCGCAGAGCAGATGGTATGTTAGGGTATTCAACTGTCCACTTCTTCTTCTTGGTGATGCCTCCAGAAGCTGGTCGTACCATACAGAAATAACAGTCGTCAACGTGATTGGTGGGCTCCCTCCAAATCATGGGCACAGCAAATGGCATTGCCTTTCTTTTGCCATTAAGCCACTGTGAAAGATTTACGGCACAAGTGCGGCAGCATGCGTGTGGGGCCCAGTCTTTGTCCTGGTCGCCTATCTTGCAACCAAAATACAATCTTAACTGTTGCACTGATGTTCTTTTTCTGTGCAGCAAATGTCACTTCTCCGCAAATATAACAGAAGTTATTTGCACTATTAACACAGTTACGAGGCATTGCTACTGTTTAGTTACTTTACACTATAGCAATCACTTATGTATGCTAGAGCTTCGAAAAATATGCGCGAATGAACGGACATTGCACGAGTTAACTGTCACGTCGGCCATTTATAAATAAACTATAATTAGCTATTGCTTGATATTGCGCAATCAATTTAGCAACACTCTCAATGGAAATTTACAGTAAATGCTGCATTAACTTCTTTGCATGAAGGGGTGATGCAATATGACGCAAAATTTCGTAATTTCTCACTAAATTGCATTACATTATGCAATAGCATCTATACAATGGACAAAACGTCAATATCTCTTGAACGTGAGCCAATCAACTTTTTTCAATGTGATATTCGTGTTCAGCACGTTGAATTCATTCAGGATTGGGTACTTTCACCTAAGAAGCAATTTCACTGTTGACCAGTGTAATTTGTCTTCGGGCAGAGATTATCTCGTTCATTAATAGCTCCAAATATTTAAAGTACCAGTTAAATTATAATCAAAGATGAAAGGATCCATTAAGTGATTATCTAAAATGAAAAAACAAAAACTCAAAAAACCAAGAAATGTCAATAAAAGTTCGTACCAATCAAACCACACCAGAGACACCAAATCGAACTTGAAAACTTTTGTGATGTACCAAATGTAGATTTTCAGTAGACCACTGATGATAGTTATGCCTATTGAACACTCCACAATTGGTAACGCGTGTTTCATCTGTCCAAAGTCTTTTCCTAGGAAAATCAGTATCATCCTCACATTTTTGTAGATACCGCCTGCTAAATTGTAATTTTTGCTGATAGTTATTATTACTTAAGCCTGTACAATTCTTGGTTTGTATGGGAGGTATTTGCTTTTCCTCAACTTTCTATAAACACTAGATTTCGGAATTCCAGTTTCTTGAGCCACTCGACGTACTTATGTACTTGGATTGTTTATAATATTTTGTAAAATATTATTATTAGCACTGTTAACTTGATAGTTAGATCTTGTTTTTTCAAAGCTTCCATAGTTCACTAAATTTCTGATTATTCTGTTAAAAATTGTCAGGTGTGGTAGTGGTCTTTTCAGAAAACGTTGAGCGTAATTTGTGCAAGCATTTTCAGAGTAACTATCAAACTTGTAACATAACAACCTTTACTTTTACTTTACAATTTGAAAATGTATGTGCCATTATCTGTTCTTATCTAATCTAGTCTAATCTCAATGCTTAACGTACTTACTTATCAATATACACAAAGTTCTAGATCTCCCAACAATTGCACTGCATTTTGACATGTCAATAATGAGAAAGCTTATTTATCGTCTGTTTTACACTAACATTTAATTTCATAGCCTACTAATTTCGTGTAAGAGTGAAATTTTATTTAAATGTTCATATCACTTGTATAAATAAAGATTTATTAGGCATGTTGTACATTATTGAAAAGCTATTTCTAAGGACTATCTAACTAATTAAGGATCCAATATGGCCGCCTTAAGAAAAACAAAAGATAGCGCTAAAAACTTGGAAACAAATGAAAATAGGGCTTAGTGTTAATATCAAAAAAAAATGTCTTAAAAAGTGTCGCATTAGACGTTATAAGAGATTGAGGAAAATTCAAACCGGCAAATAGTGGTTTTTTCAAAATATCTCAAAATTGTAAAAAGTCCGAATGAATTTGAATGAGATTTGTTGCCAGCATTGAATTCTGCAAAGTAGTTCCCATTTAACCTTTGCTGTGTAGATCTAATTACACAAACAAAGCATGATTTTAAAAATTCTATCTTTTTCTTATTTTACGTTTATTTCATGAATTTTTTATTTAGTTTATACCTGCTTCTCCAATACAGTTAGTGTTCACATCAATAAAAATCAATTATTCCAATGTTTTATTTTGAAAAGCCTTACTTAACTAAAAATTGATCAAGTTAACCAATAAATTGCTCTTTTATAAAGCAAACAGAAAGTAATTCAAATCGAAAATTCTCAGATTCGGAGCATGAACTCATAAGTTCTTATAATTACACAATATCTGTGAATTTTGGTGTACCATATAAAAGGCAGTAATATACAGACATGCACTTGAATTCAGCAAAGATGATACTGCTCCATTTTTTAATATTGTATGATTCAAATCAATACTTCGCCATCATGATAAGTACTGTAAACTATAAAATGAACAAGGAAATTATAATTATGCCAATTTACGTTTTCCGGATCGATCTAATTTTAGGTTAGGTATAATTAGATAATCAACTTTATCATTCATTAAAAATATATAATATAAACTCAATAGTCTTCTAATGTGCTATATTTAACATACGCCAAAATAGAAATGATATTAGAACTTTATTGAGAAATAACGTCGGTACAAAACAAACAATAAATACAAAATATTTACATCAAATAAACAAATTGCGAAACGAAATCAAACTACTAGAAATGTCAAAGCGTCAAAGTCAAAGCCAAGTTGTGTCAAAACGCTAAACGGAAATGTATGAAATAATACAGCGCATGTAATCACTCCGTCTTTGTCTTCCTCAAATAAATTCTATGAATCGTATGTCGTGCGTGCATCGCAATGAAAACACATGCATTCGCCTATCCTATGCTATCCTTGTTATACAAGTAGATAATATTTCTTATTTGGATGTAGACATGAATCTTCTTGAATTCGAGTGTATCTTTACTTATTAAAATGCTACATATCTGACATGTACATCATGTAGATTGATCAATATGTATGTAAAGCAATTAACTTTACGGCCTTCTGTACATAAAGTTTATTCTTTGTCTGAAAGTTACAACAAAGCGATATGAGATACAAGAAGTTATGTATCACAATTATTATTCATAGATTAATCTATTATGATTAACAAAAGATAAAGAGCGTCATGTCTGAAAATGTTCAATTTAGAAATTCTCATTGCGCATTTCTTCACAGCCAGATGACTTTTATGAAAACAGCGACAGAAACTTCCATTTATGGAGGTTTAAACAGTTCGTACAAGAGAACCCTTTGATGTTGAGAGATTGAAATAATTACGAGAAATTATAAGAATCTCTCCTTTTACTTTTTTGTTCTCTAGATGACAGAAAAGCCTGGAAAACTTTCTAATTTAATTTTAAACTTAATCTTGCAAATAGCTAGTCAGTTTTGTTTATTTTAATTTCAATTTATTGATTTATAATTTAGCAGATTGATTAAAATTACAAAGAAAGTGATTTATTTATCTTACTCTACCAAATATTATACTTGGTAAATTTCAATTTGCTTCAGTTAGACATATGTATAGAATTAAGGATATAAATAAAATTATTGAATACTTTTCAATAAATTAACGATATGATATTCCTTGGAATTAATTAATTTTTGCAATCTCTTGTAAATATTCTTTATTAATTCCCCTACCGGGATCTTCTTGCGTCATTATTGATTCAATAAGCCGGTTTTTGGAAGAGCGTTCTTTTGGGGAATTTTTCGATTTAATTTTGCCAGCCAATAATCTCTAGAATTAAGGTTGCGGTTTCGCGGAATTCACGGTAACACCAGAATCCTATTTCATTTTGATATTTTTTTTTACTACCCTGGCGGTCATTGACTTATTGAAATATACACCACCCGAATAAATCCAATTCATTTGTAGAACTAAGCAAATATTTTATTAATTAAAATATGATAATTATGTGAAAAATAAAATAAGAGCTAAATTTACAATCCAAAAATTTTTTTTAATAGTATACCAATTTATGTTTTAATTCAGCCTTTTTAAATTCATATCTCTTTTTACTTTCTCGAAAGTGTATGGCGTTGAACGCAAGTGTTTTCTATATATACATTTATTAATTTTAAGGGTGTAGTGTTAGGTTTAAGGATCGTTTTCACGTAATAAATGATTTAAAAAGTTAAGGAATTCACAATCTAATACATAAAATTCTCGTGTCACAGTGTTTGTCACAAAACTCCTCCGAAACGGCTTGACCGATTCTTATGAAATTATGTGTGTATATTCAGCAGGTCTGAGAATAGGACGTAAACATTTTTCATACCCCTAAGTTATAAGGGCGGTCCACCCCAAAAATTTTTTGTTTGTTTTTTGGATAAAATTTTGTATTTTATCTTGTTTTTGATTCGACATTAAAAAAATACATACAACCCTAAATTTTCACCCATCCACCACCAACCACTATTTTTTAATAGCGATATTAGTACTTTAATAATGTTTTACTCTTGGCGGTCGATAATTGATCAGTTACCACTCGATCAGTTATTCCCGCCAGGTGTCTTCCGGTGTCATTTCTCATCCCGTAAACAGCACAGAGTAGGGATGAGAACGAAGCCGGTCTCCTGTCTTTCTCACACAATAAGCTTTCTCTCACTCACTAATGTTTAGAGCCTAAACCGTTTTCCGCCATTATTATTGATTGTGCGTCGATCGTAGCAGTGACGCTTATACTTATCATTTTACTTTCTCAATTCAACTCTCATAGTAAGTATATTCTCATCAAGGCCATACGATGTCCGTTTGTGGCTTAGATTTGGGCACACCGTGTTTTTCACACGGGCAATTATACGTGGCATGTTCTCGCGTGGGTAAACCATGCAGTTTGTTTGTGTTGGCTAAAGATGGACCCACTAAAGATATCGTGCACTCCATTGCATTAAGAAACTGACAAAGTCTTTTTTTAATTGTCATTATTTGTGATAGAGATGTAATTAGAAATTTATTAGTTAAGATAATAAATGTACAATGAATTCAAAAAATGAATGTTTCGTGTTTTGTTATTTTTATAGGCCGTCATCGTTCACAGCGCTCCATTCCTCTTTCAGTTATATACCACATCTCCACACACTTACAATAAGTTACTTATTTTTTATTAGACTACCAAAGTATTCACTAGAAATAATTTACATGACAAAACAACGTTTGCCGGGTCAGCTAGTAATGCTATAAATACTAATCTGTTCAGAATAACAATAACAATATTTATTGACGCCTGAATAAGCAGAAATAAATACAGTTGATCCCTTTAGGGAATTCACATAATTAATTGTAATAACAATAAAACACAAGTACATTAAGAAACACAGATATTATTGAAACAATGAGTGAATATAGTAAAAATAAATGCATATCAAATTCTTAGCAGAATATACAATAAGTGCAGTAGCCATAACTAAATTATATTAGATAACATAGGAAATCTATGCATCTATCACTATGCACTTGTAAGGCCGAACATATAAAAGGATACATAAACAGGTAATTAATTTACAATTCTAGTTTTACTAATACAACAAACTGATACATATTTTTGTAGCCAGCGCCGGTAACTATGTTACCTTTAAAAACACATTTTTCTAAATTTAATTAAATGCCTTCCGTAACGGAATATTTGCTTATTTGTCAATGTTTAGCTATATAAATGCTGTTCTTTATTTTTGGTTAGCCCTGTATATTCGGATATTATTTATGTTTGCCACGTAAATGTATTTGACATATATGACATACAGATGCCGATAAGATTGGTACACGTCTTTCTCTGTTTTTCTGTGTTCTTCTTTGTCTATTCGATTTGGAATGTAGCGTTCATATCGGTCTAATTAGCTGGTAGTGTCATAAGTGAACATCAGCAAAATTATATCCTCCTAGTCATGGGTTGTGCTGCAACAATTTTGTATTGGTATGAGGTTTGAAATTTAAGCATGAATATGCATAGCTCAATATCATTTAAATAAATTCATTGGTCTTTGGTAATCGCTAGCTCGGATTAATATAGATTTATTGTGGATTTGGAGATTGAACATTCCTGGTGAGTTTTTGTTATTAGAATGCAAGTGGTTAACGTTGGTAGTTCTTCCTTGCTTTTTGTTGTTATTCTCCTTCTTAGCGCTCTAGTAAATGCTCTTTTTGATGCGCTTTGTATGTACGTATCTCGTTGGTACAAAAATTTGCAGTGCATTCCAAATGCTAATTCTGTCTCCTCACTTTCTTACACTTTGAAACCTTTCTTTTTTATGAATTCTAATAACTAATTATAATTTAACTTGACATTAACAAAATAGTTGCAATTTTCCTGAAATAAATTGACTTAAAAAAAGTAAATTGTAATAATTATATTCACAACCAGTTAATTAGCTTTACCATTAACTATCAATCCATGCATGATTAGTAGATGATACATTTGATAGAATATACTTATGTAAACAATAAGTAAATCATTTGTACAGTAACCTAATGTGGTTAACGCTGGTATTGCCTCCTTGCTGTTTATTGTTTTCTACTTCTTAACGCTCTAATATATGTTCCTTTTGATGTGCCTTGTATGTAAGTATCTCATTGGTCAAAAAATGTTGAGTTGCCATTCTGATTGTGTGGCACAGCATAAAACTTTAACAAAATCACAGGAGCGGCCATGACAATCAATTTTGATGACACGGTATAATGTAATGATAATGCATAACCGTAAAACACCAATTATGTCAAATATGTTATGTGTATGTGCTGCAGAATACTGGGTTGTAGTAGCAGTCAATGAATAAAAATAACAGATGGTGAGGTTTATGATCACGCAATGTCAGCATAGTTACAAATACTTATACACGCATGCAAGGAGAATATTGACAATCTGTTATCTATCAAGAAATAGTGTTAATATCATCATTCTAGACTAAAGGCGTTTCAGAAATTAAAATATTATAAATCTAATATAATTCGGTTATAGAAAATTTCAAGAAATGAAGTATTTACACCATTCTGAGCAGGTGCTAATAAAATCTGAAATAAAGATATTAATTTAGGAACAAAATAAAAACTAACTAACTAACTTAGTTATTTTTCTTTAAAGAAAATATTTGTTAGACATTTTACTCTTTTTCCACTGGCGTTAAATGCTAATTATAGAAGTTGATAATGAATCATTTACCAGCGTTTTCAAACATCTGAATAATAACTACAGGGATATTTCCAACCATGAAGTTTTAATACGCGCCTGTGATGCAACTGACGTTTATGCTTCTCCGCATTCACCCCTGAGTGTGGTAAACCACCGCTAAACCTACTCTCAGAGAAAATGATATTGTAAATAGCATTTACTTTTATTCGAAAGGATCCTATTATTATTTCTTTTTGTGGTACGCAGTCTTAACTTTAATATGTGTTCCTTCTTCTTTGCTTAAAATTTGGGTTTGTTATAGTGTCTACTAAAATGGACCCTCTACACGGTTCCTCCACTTACTCCTGTTTCTTATGATTTTTTATATTTTAGTGGTTCTTTTCCCTCGTTTTTGGATTTGTCCTTCACTTAGTCTTCCTAGATGTGTTTTGCTTTTGCAGTGCTAAAATCCGCTATGTTTTTCGTTAATGAAACCTTCAATATTAAGATAAACGGATCCAAAGAGAGATTTTGATATTTTGGGTGGCGTTCTAATGTTCACCTCTGTTGCTTGGCCTATCTTACTACGTGGCCATCCATCTATACATTATAATATATTAATCGTTATCCTTACACCTTTAGCTAAAAGTGCAATTATTGAAAAATGAGCATGAACTAGTCAATGAATGTGGCTGCATGATAGGTGTATTTTTTAATCGTGTTATCGATAATTATAATCGCTCAATTATATTCTATTTTTTGATAGTTATAAATTATTATATTTCAAATTTTTAATAATCATAATATAATCAATTTTAGTTTGGACAGTCACGGATTATAAAAGAATATACATTTTATAATACGTAAACAATTTTCAAAGGATTCTTCATCCACCCGAATTGTAATTTTACTAATAATATTAAAGAAAATTCTAAAATTAAATTTATTCGTTTGCTTTCATGAAAGGCACATTAAAGATCTATTTTATATAAAAGAAATTCACATTTCGTCCTAACTGCGACAACTTTGCAAACTGCTTTCATACATTTGAATAGGAACAATTCATTAAATGAATAAAATAATATTTGGACCGACTGACGGAACCATAATACAATCTAACGGAGGGAAGAATTCAATATAGGATTATTACTTTGCGGAACGCAATGGATTTTCGCAACTGCCGGGTGCTGGGTTATGCTCAATGTTTTTGTACTTATGATAAGATTTTATATATTTAATTTTTTCCTCGTTTATCACATTTCATATCCTTTTGAATTTGAAAAAAATGTTTTCACGCCACGAAAGATTTGATATTAAATTTTGGAGTAGTCGTAGCACTTAAAATTGAAATTCTTGAACATTGAACATTTAAAAGGAATTGAAAACAATTGTTAAAAGATTTAATTTTGTAATAAAGCGATGTGAAGAGTTTCATTTCTTAAGTACAAAGCAAATAAGTATTCATCTGCTTAACATAGAATATTAAAGGGTATCATCATATTTTTCTTGTACTTTAAGTGAGCTTATAATCATTCCGCCGCGCAGATTTTTTTAAACGGGTTTTTCTTTATGATAGACTCTCATTAGGTAACTCTTTTAAATTGCACAAAGTGTTCCATTATTTAGTTTGTCGTCGCCGATAATAGTTATTGTTTTGTATAGTATAGTTCTAAAGTCGATATTTTTCGACTTATAAAAATTTGACTAAAAATTCAACATTAAAAAAAAAAATATCGTAACCTAGCTAATAAACAACCACAATGTTTGGTATTATTATTCGTAATAAGCGAAAATAATGCAAGATATTTGATTTTTTTTCTAATTAACAAAAGGATGTTCAGGAAACTGGATTGAATTAGTATTTCATATTTTCAAAAAGAACAGCCTTCGTTTTATAATTGCTTATTAAATTTCACTCCAAAAAGATATAAGACATCATAACTTTTATAGTGACCATTTCTGAATTATTGCCAATGAATATAATATGTAATTCAAAACAATTATTTTCTAAAATACTTTTTGTGTGTTTGTTATACAACGTCCGTATACTCGTTTGCAATTCATACAAAAAATGGACCGAAAATCTTAACAACAAACATGAAAAAAGTGTAAATGAAGCACTACTCATAATTAATTCCATTTTTAACACCGAGTAGAAGTTATGTAATAGTTATTTTTGTACTCACCGCCTGTAAACTGACATTTGGCGCATATGTAGCTTGACTGGGAAATACGTTTTCCCGGTTGAGGCGACTGTAAAAATGGAAAAAAATACTGGCACTTTGGGACATTTAAAAAAAAATCTAACTTGGTAGTAATAAAATTTAGTCTATAAAATACTACTTCCCTCCACTATTCTTCACTAAAAGTTGGGGAAATAGGAGTAATAATTAAAAATTCTTCCAAAAAAATTGTGGAGCCATCTATTTGACGACATTTTAAGCGACATCTTAAGCAAGATTCAAGCGCCATCTATTTGAACCACATCGACATTCATATTGGCTGTTCGGAATTGTTTGTATTTAAACCAAAAAAACGCAATAAATGTACTATAAATTTATAAATATAAATAAATACCTCATGTTTGCCATGTGTAAGAATATAATAACTTAATTTTAGGGAAAAGTGAGTAATAGTTACGTATATGAAATGCTTAAATTAATTAGGTAATCTATCTTAGGTTAGGTATAATACCAATGACATTAATCAATAATATTTTTTTAATTTAATGTTCGTACAAAAAATATTGTACAAACCACTTGCGTGAAGACATCTTCCACGCATTCGCGCAATTAAAAGCACTCGCTTCCTGCGGTCGCTCGTGCTTACAATGTGCGCTCATGCGGGAAAATAGTCTTCCCGCACTTGGTTCGTAAATAACTATTACGAACCAAGTGCGGGAAAACATATTTCGCGAGTGGCCAGTTTAAAGGACACCAGTTTATGAAATGTGTTACGCATGAATTTTGTACAATATTTTTTGTATGAATACGTTAATAGTACCTATTGTTAAATACGTTATCATGTATGGCACACTACAAATCTGTTCGTTAATTCAAAAATTTAGGGTTGGCAATATTGATTACTTGAAGTGACATTTAATTTAAAATTTGTCAAATTCAAAAAATTTAATAAAAAATTAAAACCTCCTCTAAAACATGCATTCTGATGAAGAAATTTAATGTACACCCCCTGAAATTCGTGAAGTAATATAGCAATGGGTAATTTATTACCTATAAAATCAAAAGACAGATACAAAACCATTTATGGTAAATTTGTAATTTGGGCTAGATCTAAAAATATAAAAAAAAAATTCAGAAAATTGTTAATAGTTATATTCAGAGTTTACAATCAAATAAATCATTATGGTCTACTTATAATATGCTAAAATCATGTTTAATAATATATGATAATACGAATATATCTAAATATGCAAAACTCATAGCATACTAAAAACAGGAAACGAAACACCTTCAGCCACAAACAAAAACAGATAACAGCAGTACATTTTTAATCATTCAGCTAGAATGGATTGCATTAATTCGACAATATACAAATTTAAGACCAAACAACAAGCAACGATTCTTCTCCATATATCACAATGGCAAGCGTGTTTCTTCACCTGTTGGTCATAATACAATTGGTAAAATTCAAATGCGAAAGGCTGTGTACCTTCAGCTTGATAGCCAAAGTAACTTCACAGGTCACTGTTTCCGACGGAGTTTAGCGACATTGTTGGCAATTGCAAATCAATGAGGTGACTTGGTTTTAATTAAAAGAAATAAATTATTTATGGTTACAGAAGTATATGTCGAAAATTCTCATGACAGAATTTAATTGGCTAAAAATTGACCCAGTCATAGATGTCGATTTAACTTGTTCGACATCTGAAATACAACAAGATTTATCTAATAATACTATCAATGTTACCTTACCCCACAACTGAGGTCAATTAAAACAAACCAGTTAATCACTGGAGTATCAATATATGGTTGTGAAAAGTGTACTATCAAAATCTTTAATAACTGCTATGTTTCATTTTCTGATAGGAATTAATAATGGTAGTTTATACAATATTTGTTGCTGTTTTGTCATTTTATTACATACCTTTAAAATATAACAGTTTCTATTACATTGTCTTTTATTATTTTCACTGCAAAACAAGGAACTGGCCAGCGTATTACTAGGATTGGGGGTTTATGAATTTAGAATGTCATTCGAGGTACAGTAAGTACCGAATTTATTTCCCGCACGAGTGCTTAAAATAGAATTTCCCACAACCATTTAAATGCATAAAATTATATAGTATGTTATATGAGTACAAAAATATTTTTTATTTAATATTAATATTATAATGTAAATGTTTATTTTTATAAAACACGGTTGTAAATTTCAGTTCTTATAGTTTTAGGATTTTTCTTTATTGTTATTATAATACTTTCGAGAAATCTTAATGAAATCCGTTTTCAGTTTCAGTTTAATTCTTTTAATAGAGTTTTGAAGTCTCTTAATTCATATTCCATAATTTCAAAACGATATATTTTTATTATTTCATTCACATTCTTCATAATAAATAGTATTATAATAAAAACATCTAAATTTTCAATATATATATATGATACAATATGATTATTAATTTACAGTACTGAAACTGTAGGCCTTCTAGTGGTCAAATCTCTAAAAATTGACACTGTTATTTGACATAAATATTAACGTTTGGTTTTGGTTAGATGTACTGATATGTTTGCAAGTTTGTAAGTAATGTTATCTCTTAAAGAAAAGGTCTTTATAGTTGAGCACTATTTTTGCTCATGCGGTTAGGTAGATAAAATGGTCCAAACATTAAATTGGTCCGCGATTAATTTTCGTAACACCAAGTTATGCTGTTGTACTGAACATTATAACCAAATTTAGAAGAACTGAAAGTGTGCTATGCCAAGGGAAAGGTAATGCTGGACGGAGAAAAACAGTGGATACCAGCGAAAATCACGAACGAGTATTCAATCAAATTATGGACCTACCACGTCCTAGTCAACGGAGATCTGTTGCAAAGTTGAATATGAACAGGAGGACCTTTCAGAGATATTGAAAGAACTTAATTCCCATTCATGCGTTATTCAGATGGCGCATTAATTGAAAACAGGTGATTATGCTGCAAGACTTGAATACTGTGTCTGAATTCTTGCTCTGCAATATAATAATCCCAGTTTCATCAGTAACATTTGGTTCAGTGACGAATGTTATTTTCATTTGTCGGATAATGTAAATAGGCGTACCAATAGATTTTTAGGTTTGGACCAGAAGAAGTGCAAGAAATACTATGGCATAGTGAAAAAAGGGACCATCTGGCGTGAAGAAAGTTATTTTTCGGTAGCCAGTTTTTTCAGCAAGATGGGGCAATGTGCCACACAGCACATGCTACAAGAACTTTGCGGGAGACGTTTGAAAACAATGTAATTGCGTGTTTCACCGATTTTTCTTTTCTCTCTCACTCTTCGGACTTAACTCAACTTCGTACAATTCTTCTTACTTCATTGGTGACAACAAGTTAATGAGTAAAACTTAATTTAAAGATCTTGGAGTTACCTTCGATTACAGCTTGAGCTTCAAATCTCACATAGAGAACATTTGTACATCTGCGTTCAGACCGTTGGGTTTATTATGCGTGTGTCTAGGTATTTCACTGATTCAGCATTGTTGAAATCTCTATACTCTGCCTATGCATTGAGTAGGCTTGAATATGCCTCCTTAATATGGTTTCCTATTTATGCAATTGATTGTTTGGGATTGGATCGTGTGCACCGTAGGTTCTTGAAGTTTCTCACGTATCGGGCAGATGATGTTTATCCGGACAGGGGCGTGGCGATGGGTGATCTGTTGCGGAGTCATGATATGGTATCCTTGAGTGAGAGAATATACGCTACATGTGAGAGATTTTTGATTAGACTGTTGAATGGCATCATTGACTGCCCTGATATCCTCACCCTAATGTCATTTCTGATACCGAGACTTAACTCCAGACATAATTGCACTTTTACAACACCTTTTGCGCGAACCAACATCATATCATCACGCATTGTCGCTTGGCGAACAAAAATGTTGACCTATTTGCGTGAAGACTGTGACTGTGGATAGTGGATCCTCCTGGAATTTGTTGTTACTTACTGTTTTTCTTTCTCTTTTTATATTATGTATACACCTTTAATATAGTTTGTAACCCTGTTTTCGGCTTTGCCTGTTGGGAAATCAAGATGGTTATTATTATTAACATCATTGGATGCTTATGTTTGGGGTATGCTGAAACTATGGGTTTTTCGAGATAACTCACCGTCTACAATACAGCAATTAAAAGAGAAAATTACAGAAGTGACACCACAGATGCAACAGCCCCTATATTCAGATATGGTCAAAAATATGCAAGAACGATACGAACTGTTAGTTCAACATAATAGAGAGTTTGGAACATGTTATTCGCAACGCTAATACTAAGTGTTAATTTATTATTACATATTGTTTTAATTGAATAAAGTTTAAAAGCTTCAGTACTATAAATTAATAGCCATACTATATTTCGTCTTACATGTTGGCAGACGAAATTTCTTCATTATGGGGAATACATATTTTGTTAATATAGGTTTTCACATTAAACAAAACAAATGTATTGTAAATATTTGTTAAAATTGTGAATATAAGAAGAAGAGTCGTAATTTATAAGCAATTAATAAAGAAATATGTAAGCTATAAATGCTACTGTATATGTATTTAGCATAACGTATATCTGAGATTAAACACAAACAAAAAGTCCGCGGCTAATAAGACCAATGGAATCAAAACACATTATTCTATATTTATTATTTCGAGGAAAAGCAGTGTTCTAATAAATTATCAAAATTTCAACTTCAATACTATAATAAAAACGAATACAACAAATATTATTTTTAGATACAAAGTTATGTGTATTTTTTGTATGCCAGATAAAGTAACAAGTTTCTCGAAAGCGGAAAAATATTATTCCTATTTATTTAAATGTAATTTTCTTGCTCACTTAATCAATAATGTAATTAAATGACAGAAAATTTGTATTTGTATTTGTATGTATTTTAAAGATTTGTTAGCACTGTAGATATAAGAAGGAAAAGTAGTTATTTATAAACAATTAATAATGAAATATGTCGGTTGTAGACGCTACTGTATATGTAAAGCATAACACATATCTCAGATTAAACACAAAGTCCGCGGCTAATAAGACCAGTAAAATCAAAACACATTATTTTATATTTATCATTTCGAAGAAAAGCAGTGTTCTAATAAATTATCGTAATTTTAACTTGAATACTAAAATAAAGAGGAATACAAAGTTATGTAAGTATATTTTGTGTTTGTCAAATAAAGAAACAAGCTTCTCGAACTACCCAACTGACTTCATATAAAACAAAGTATTTATTTAAAACTTATACTAACTAACGCTTAAATACAAGATGTCCATAATAAATAAATTATTTGCAATCTGATGGTAACAGTCGACACACCAAATTAAACGACTTAAAAAGTACTATTAGAGAAATATCAAATTTTATTTTTGGCTACTCAGTTCGCCAAGGGCCGATAGTCAACTTCTTTATGTTAAATGGCCACATGCTACTATTTTCACAGAATTTGTAAAGATTTTTTTTCTGAATTCAATGATGTAGCACAATACAGTCTTTTATTTTATTTCAAGTTGTTAAAAAATAAAAAAAACATTGTGTTTAAATGTACTATCACTTTCCAATAATCATGTCACCCTTAAAGAGACCGGTACTGTAACCATGACTACCATAGCATGTAGTTGTATCAAGCATAATATGTCTAAAATTAAAAAGCTTTGATGGAACCTTACATTACGAAACTTATACTATATAATAGTCTTTGAGTTAATAAAAATTATTATTATTATTATTATTATTACATTGAATAAGAAGGTTCTCACATTCAAGGTATTTTCAATAAAACAACCGTTTAATAATACAATGATTTTTTTTTAAATTTCTCAATGAAATTAACTTATTTTGACAAAAAATTAATGGAAGTGCTCAAACTAAAATTTATACGACGTGCTGGATCACCTTCTTCTAATGTGTGGATCTTGCGCGGCACAAATGTTTTGTACTTTGTTTTTTCAAAACTGAATACACATTTACTTCTAGATTTGACGCAGTTTCTCTTACAAAAGTCCAATGATTCCCCTCAACACACAGTAAAACGTTCATCTCTAAATTTTCATCTCGGAATTTCCGATTTTGTGGCCTAGATTTTTTAAAGCATCCATACCGTCTCAAACTGATTTCCAAGGACTAAACTTACGGCGATTCGGTACTCGCCTGTCCGGGAAGCGTTGTCCATAGATTTTACAACTTTGCGCACTGTTTTTGTGACACCCAAAATAAATTTCAAGCATATCCGCGAACTCGTTATTCATTATGAAATGATGACAACTGAAACAACTAAAATTGGTTAATGACACTGATATAAAATTAACATGGTGACAATAATGTCTAAGCACCCTATTACTAATAGAGTACAAGAATTTTGCAATGTTTTTTTATTTATTAACAACTTCAAATAAAACAAGAAACGGTATTGTGCTACATCATTGAATTCAGAAAAAAAAATCTTTATCAAATTCTGTGATATAATTAGCATGCGGCCATTTAACATAAAAAAGTTGATTATCGATCCTTGATGAACCGAATAGCTAAAAATAAAATTTGATATTCGTCTGATAGTACTTTTTAAATCGTTTAATTTCACATGTCGATCGTTACAATCAGGCTTCAAATAAAGGTGCTACGAGCTGGGGCGTTATTTTGTGGACACCCGGTATACATTAATAATATTTAAAAATAATTTACAATTTAATAGGTATATATATGTAAGTGCTTATTTCACACGACTCGATTTCTTAATTTAGACTGACGCTTTTCTTTCTCACATTTTTATTTATACTTATTTATTGTGTTTCGAGAGACTCTTACTTGTCTCTAGACTGTCATATGGTGTTTATTGTTTATGAAGTTGAGAAGCACAGCTCTTTCTCATTTCAAAAATACCAGATCTACTCATGACTGGAACAGATGAAAAGGACTTCTAAATTTCACACTTAGTATGGTTAATTTCAAAACAAATATTTGGATACTGCGTTCATTTATTCAAATCCGAAAAAATTATGGTCTCTTATTGTCAAGTCCTAATCTGAGAGAAT
Organism: Amphimallon solstitiale; assembly: GCA_963170755.1. NCBI lineage: Eukaryota > Metazoa > Arthropoda > Insecta > Coleoptera > Scarabaeidae > Amphimallon > Amphimallon solstitiale. Next base: position 27,249,661 of record OY720680.1, read on the forward strand.
ATTCTCTGACCATTTAGCCGATGTCCACAAATGAAATTAATATTTTATATCTTTTGTTCAGTTTGTTAATGATAACTCCAACGATCTAATTGCTTATTATAATTCTACGTATCATAGTTTCTAAGTCTTGTTTGAATTTGGACTGGTATCAGTTGAAGAAATTCCTTTAATTCCTAATGGCATTACGACTAATGTATATGGGTGTGATAATATTACCTATACTATGCTGAAATACTGCAGACCTCTCATTGATCCCTATGTCAAACATATGATGAATTATTATATTGAACAGTCTTATTTTCTTACTATGTGGAAGTCTAACTTAGGCATCCCGTGCGTGAAAAATCTAATCCCATCACTTTGTCTGAGATAAGCATAACAAGCATATTGCTTGTTTTTCTCAAATATTACAGAGAGTTCTTTATAATCAGATTACATTTTTCGTTGCCAGAATTGCCTTTCCAATTATCAAGCTGGTTTTCCGAAGGTGTGTATTGAATAACATAATAACGTCTATTGATAATGCATTGAATTGTGTACTCATTCTTTTGGATTATTCGAAGGAATTTGATACGATATGCCATCAGGTGCTTATTTATAAGCTCAAACATTATGAGTTTTGCGATGGTGCTTTGGTTTTGCTACAGTCTTGCCTATCTGAAAGAACACAGCGTGATATTTCGAATAGTTCAGTTATTTTATCTGGAGTTCCACAGAGTTCTATCATTGGCCCGCTCTTTTTATAATTTACACTAATAATATTTTATCATCTGTAAATCAGTGTAACGTTCAAACCTATGCTGATGATACACCAGTAACTGTGTCTCATCAGGATAGGCTTTATTTTATTTTCATGAATTTCAAAGGGCGAGTGATGATATTAATACATATTTTTTTGAAGTGAATAAATTATTTACTAAACCTAATTTAATTCTCAATTAACAGTGGACTGATGTGTTCATTTTTGGCTCCTTACGTTGTTTTAAAATCTAATTTACAGTTACATATTTTAAATAATCGCTTACCGTGTACGAATGTTGTGAAAGATCTTGGGCGTCACGTTTCCTAGTGACTAAAGAAAGTTCTACGGTGCTTTGAGAGTGTTATATGCCAATAGGAATATTGTAAATTCTATTTTGAGGTTATGACTTTGTGAATCTTTGGTGTTATCTCTGTTTAGCTATTGTGATTTTATTTATAGTCCACACTTGGCTGCGCAGGATAAGTTGCGAATGTAAAAAGCTTCAAAACTCTTGTTGTATACTTATTTGTAACCTTAGAAGGTATGATCACATTTCAGCGAGTGTTAAATCTATTTGCGGGTTAAAGACAGAAAACCGCCGTAAATTCCATTTCGCTAACTTCGTTGCTTCAGTCGACATCCTTGCATGTTCTTCTCGGAGGCTTTTTGATTCGGCGTCGTTTGATTCATGTTCTCAACACGCGCTACAAATATCTGCTTACTGTTCCGTGCCATTCTACCACTCTTTTTAGATATCTTTTATTTACTATGGCATTACAGTTTATAACAATACCCAGGAAAATATTAATCGCCTGAGTTGCAGCTCGGGCTAGAGTTGTGTCCTTAAGTCTTACTTTTTGTCCATGCAGTAATATCTTTAATATCTCTTTATTAATTTATTGTTAACTATTATTATACACATTGTTTAAGATAAGCTATTCGCAATATAAGCGTGCTTTTTAGTTAAGGAAATCAGTTTATTTGTTTATGAGAAGTAATTATAGTATTAAATAGTATCAAAAATAGAATTATTTTTACTATTCAAATTAACAAAACTACACCGCGTAAGCGTTACATATATTTCGCCCTATAGTCATTATAGAGATTGTATATAAGAACGGTTGGCTACACAGAATCCACGATTTCATCGCCAAATGCTGCTGAAACAATCATATGGGCATTATTTCAAGAGTCTCGTACTAAAGACATTTCCGTTTTATTTTGTGTGTAATTCAAAATTTCAAAATCCTTAATAGTAAATCAAACTTATTTCACAGCAATATGTATGTTCAAATATCTGATATCGATGACAGCGTACTTATTGGAGAATGGATATCACTGACCGGACAACAATCAATTGGCGCCGAACTTCCAACAGCCGGTCGTTCTCAACGATCTAAGTTCTTTAAAACCCATATGTTACATTCGAATGTTCTCTTTGTGAAATTAGAGTATATTTTCATCCTTGGAATAACTATTTCAGTCTTTTCATACAAAATCTTTTTTTTCCCTATGATATTAAAAAGCCACTTCCTGTGTGTAATTAAACATTTTAGAAAGAAATGTTACAAAAAAATAATACAAAATTACACAGATACATATCATATTTTAAAATTATAAATTGTTAAATATGCCGATAAATAATATTATTTACTAAGAAAATGTTCCGTCTGTAAAAACGACTACTACATCAATACACATTATTTATTTTAGATTTGAAACTGTTTGTATTGACGCTTCTAGGGATAACAATAGATACGTTCTTTTTAAGAGAGCGTCGATTGCCATAGTAACAGACATACATACGTCGGGTCGCTGAAAGCGTATTTGCGAAATACCAGCAAATACATTGCATAGTATATGTAAGTTAATATATGAGAATCAAATAAAATAATCCACCTCACACGTCGATTAAGTGTCTAAAGATATTAAAAATTGAAAATGACGACTAGAGAAAGTCAAACCTCCAAGTTAAAAAATAAATTTTTCGTTTTCTGAGACAAACTCCAGCCAGATCGAATTCGTGTGCATAGGAAATGCTGCCCAATCCAATTTTGGATAAATAATGCTGCCAATTCCAAGAATTCGAAGTTAGAAAACATTCAATGAATCACTAAATGCGCTTGCCTCAATCCATTGGTGTAAGTAAAATTCAAAGTATGTTAAAGAGAAGTATATGACGCATAACACTGGGCAACAAATTTTCGAAAAGTTCATGCTTCCAAGCTGAAAATTGTCATTTCTTAATGAATTCAATGTGCTGAACACGAAAATGACTAAGAAAAAGCTGAATTGGCTACGGGTTTTCTCTAATATGTACGCATATTTCAGAAAAAGTGTACTTATGTCAATATTATAATACATGGTAAGAAAACATTTACGCATATTTCAGAAAAAGTGTACTTATGTCAATATTATAATACATGGTAAGAAAACATTAGTCTGCTTCCGGCTTTCGACTTCTTTTGGCCTGCCGTTTGTAGTGGACTTGTGGAGCATCTCTACTGATTGTCCAACAATAGTCAGCTAGCATTGACGTAGACCATTTGCCTTGGTACCGTTGCTCCATGGTGGCAATGTCCTGATGAAAGCGTTCGCCGTGCTCATCGCTGACCTGCCCGCAGTTATCAGGAAAGAAATCTAAGTGGGAATCAAGAAAGTGGATCTTTAAGGACATATTGCAGCCGAATTCATGAAACAAAGCCAACATATCCTCAACCAGACACTTGTAATTTTCTGCCTTGTCATTCCCCAGGAAGTTTGCTGCCACTTGATAGAATGCATCCCAAACCTGTTTTTCTTTACCTTGAAGAAGTCCCTCAAACTTGGGGTCTCGGAAGAGCTGTCTAATTTGAGGCCCCACAAAGATGCCCTCTTTAATTTTGGCTTCACTGAGTCGAGGGAATTTGTCATGCAGGTACTTGAATGCTGGTCCATTCTTATCCATGGCTTTTACCAAGTTTTTGACAAGACCGAGTTTGATGTGTAAAGGAGGAATGATGATTTTGTGTGGCTGTGCCAATGGTGGGTGCTGTACATTCGTTTCTCCAGGCTTAAAAAATGCTCTCGGAGGCCAGTCTTTCTTGATGTAGTGCAAATCGATTGCTCTGCTGTCCCACAGACAAAGAAAACAGCAGTACTTTGTATATCCCTGCTGCAAACCCATCAACAGAGATACTACCTTCAGGTCAGAACATATCTGCCAGCCATACTTGCTGTAGTTAATCGTCTCCAGTAGCTGCTTTAGATTGCCGTAAGTCTCCTTTATGTAGACCGCATGTGCAATAGGTATGGATGGAAGCTGGTTCCCATTATTCAACAAAACCGCCTTTAGGCTCAGTTTTGAAGCGTCTATAAACAGCCGCCATTCGTGGGGATCATGTGCAATACCGAGAGCTTGTAGTAGACCATCAATATCGCAGCAGAACACAAGGCTTTCTTCTTTCTTAAAGAAAGTTTCGAAGAGCTGATGGCGAGTGCGAAATGAAGTTACTCGGACATTCTGTTCCAGAAGATTCCACTGTCGAAGTCTTGAGGCCAGTATCTCCGCTTTGCTTTTCGACAGATCCAAATCGCGAACAAGATCGTTCATTTCATCCTGGGTAATTTTATGTGGTGCAGATGTTTCGTCAAAGCACGAAAAGTCATCATCCTTACTGCCACGTTGAGGAGAACTCGCCGACGCATGGCCATCCTCATCGTCTGAACTGATAGAAAAATCTGTAGGAGGTTCTGGAATTGGGAGTCCTTCGCCATGAGAGACAGGTCGCAGAGCAGATGGTATGTTAGGGTATTCAACTGTCCACTTCTTCTTCTTGGTGATGCCTCCAGAAGCTGGTCGTACCATACAGAAATAACAGTCGTCAACGTGATTGGTGGGCTCCCTCCAAATCATGGGCACAGCAAATGGCATTGACTTTCTTTTGCCATTAAGCCACTGTGAAAGATTTACGGCACAAGTGCGGCAGCATACGTGTGGGGCCCAGTCTTTGTCCTGGTCGCCTATCTTGCAACCAAAATACAAATGATACGCTTTCTTAACTGTTGCACTGATGTTCTTTTTCTGTGCAGCAAATGTCACTTCTCCGCAAATATAACAGAAGTTATTTGCACTATTAACACAGTTACGAGGCATTGCTACTGTTTAGTTACTTTACACTATAGCAATCACTTATGTATGCTAGAACTTCGAAAAATATGCGCGAATGAACGGACATTGCACGAGTTAACTGTCACGTCGGCCATTTATAAATAAACTATAATTAGCTATTGCTTGATATTGCGCAATCAATTTCGCAACACTCTCAATGGAAACTTACAGTAAATGCTGCATTAACTTCTTTGCATGAAGGGGTGATGCAATATGACGCAAAATTTCGTAATTTCTCACTAAATTGCATTACATTATGCAATAGCATCTATACAATGGACAAAACGTCAATATCTCTTGAACGTGAGCCAAATTAACTTTTTTCAATGTGATATTCGTGTTCAGCACGTTGAATTCATTCAGGATTGGGTACTTTCACCTAAGAAGCAATTTCACTGTTGACCAGTGTAATTATTAATGATGAGTATAATTTGAAATGATGTTTGAGCTATTTTCATCGTTTTCAACATTCACCTGCCTTCGTCAGATAGCCCTGTGAATGACTGTTTCATGCCAGAAAAGATTAAATTTCTGGTATATTGAAATTACTTTTCTTAAAATAACATTTAAAAATGACAATATGACGAATTTGTCATATCTACTTGATCTCAATCTGTTGGGATACATACTCCTTTGATCTCCAGGCTTGGTGAACTTATGGTATTATTCACTGTCGTTTTACAGTTCACTTTTTCTTCTTTATCTTCCTTCTGATGCCAAGAATTATCGCGTCAATCCATTTGATTTGATAGTCTGCTTCCCAAGCGTATTGCTCCAAGCCGGGTCTTTCAGTTTCCCATAAACGAAACAATTTCTTGTGTTACTTGATTCTTACTTCTAAGGGTTTCCTAGTCTCTCCTATGTATACCCAGTTTTTTTGTTATTTGGTTAATGTTGCCTGGCTTAGTTCTTGTTAAGATCGATCTCACAATGTTGGTTGTCCTAATCGCAGTTCCTATGTTATAGTTTTCGCATATTCTCAGGATTTTTTCTGACAGGCCTCCTATGTACGGATTGACCGTAGTATATACGGTCTCCTGTTGGTCTGGATTCGGATTGGGTGGTGTTACCCTGCCTTTACTTACACTCATTCGGTTTTAAGGTGTTAATTATATTTCTCTCTGCTTTTTCTGTATCACGTTCTTTTAGCATATTGCCCTGGCTCTGTCATATATTCCTGGCGACTCCAACTTTCATATAAAGTGCGTGATTAGTGTAATTATTGTCCTGTATTCGTGGACTTTCTGTAGCCTGACGCTTTTAATGTGCCATTATCTAGTTTCCATTCTAGCACATCGAGGAAGAGTTTCTGCCTCCATAGTAAATTTTATGGCCCTATGATATTAAGATGATGCAAGGTTTTCTAAATCACTTGACGAACAACGTGTGTGTGAAATTTTGCTACAAACATGGGAAACATGTTATAGAGGCATTTCAATTGCTGTACCAAGTGTACGGGGAGGATTGTGGGAGTCAAAAGTAGTGCTCGAACTGATTTAAACATTTCAAAAAGAGCAGAATGTATATCGGTGAGGATTCTGGGCGTCGACAACTTTCCACATCAACAGATGTCCACCCTGGTACGAGAGAGTTGTGATGTGATTTGTGAAAATCCTCGCTTAACTGTTCAAGAAGTTGGTTACAAAGTGGGCATCAGCGCAGGATCATGCAATCAAATTTTGACTGAAAAACTTCAGACGCGTCAAAATTCGTGCTTAGTCTGATGACGGACGAACAGCAACACAAGCGTTTTGAAACCAGTCGATAACTGCTTGACATTGCAAATGGCACTGAAAACTTCTTTAATAACATTATAACAGGAGATGAGACTTGGGTTTATGGGCATCATGTTGAAACGAAGAAGTACCATCAGTGAATGGGGGGAAAAAAGTGTCAAAATGCTCGTATGAGTCGATCGAAATCAAGGTGATGTCGTTTTTATGACTGGAAAGGCATTGGCCTTCATTAATTTATACAACGTAATAAGACGTTAAACAAATAACAGTTTTATCATGAAATTATATCGGATTTGAAGAATGCTGTGCTGAGGAAGAGGCCCGAATTGTCGAATAATAGACATGGATGGTTCACAATGACAATGTGTCGGCCCACGCATCGCTCCTCATCTGCAGTTGCGCCCCACCCATTCTATCCCCAGAAGACTTTTTCCACTTTCCCAAAATTATAACCATTTTGAAAGGATTTCGTCTCCAAACCATAAAGTATATTTAGAGACCTGCGAGCTTTTCCATAAAGTGCGTTCTATAAGGGTTTCTTGAATGTTTCTGAACAGTAAGTAATTATATAGTAAAGATATTTTTTGAAATAATTCACAATTTGACAACAATCACGTTTCGCTAGGACTGTCGCAGATTGTGATTCAGTTAGCTTTGAATATCCAGTGCATAATGACACGGATAGTTTGAGAATAAGACATGAAAGCCTATTGGGAATTTACACTTAATATTTGCGAATAAATTGAGGATTTGTCACCTATCTTCTAATTATCCATTGTTGGACTTAACATAATTACATGAAATAATTTAAATCAGTTGATTAATATTTTAATGAAATTACTCTAAAAATAGTTTATATTGTATATACGTGCTTATAAACATTAATATCTTTTTATCATTTCTTTGAAAACATCATATTATTTCGACTATCTCGAAAAAGATTAAATTTGCCACTTTTATTTTCATGGTATCTTATCTAAACGTTAATCGGAAGGGTGTTGAAAAAAGATATCGTTTTAAGACGGTTCATTGCAATTCTTACCCATTTTAATGGAAATTAATTTTAAATCTAATGGATTGACAAATATCATTTCTCTGCAAAGCTTTAAAGCAATTCATACAATCATTCCCTTTAATTTTCTTGTAGAATATTTTTAGTATATTTCGTTGCTATTTTTCTATTCTTAACATGATTAAACCATTACTATCTTTATTGAAATAAGTCTGTCACAAATCGAGAAAAATACTTGAAGAATTAATTAAAAACTTACTGTGCAGGGTGTTTGGTAACTATTCAAACAAATATTTAAGCAGCGATTCCTTGAACTGTTTTAAGAATAATTATATTTTCGATGATTTCTCAAATAATCATTTTATTTTGAAGATACATTACTTTTAAAGCATTTAAATTAACACAATATATTTATTAATATTATACGTATATTTATTTTGTATGTTAATGGAAAAGTTGCTGATAATGAGTACCACCTGTTAGTATACTTATGCAACACTACCTCGATTACTGACTAGATATTTTGGTCCACTAAGACGACACTTCAAAATGTCATTGAACTAATTTAATGATTAAAGCAAAAATCAAAAACAATGTCTCGGTCGCTGATATGGTCAGTGCGAAAGGTGTGATCCTTAAATGTACCACATGCTTTTGTGTAAGAGCATGAAAACAGGAATATGAAATTACAGCTACAGCATTTAAACTCAAAAGTTCAATAATAGACTATATGAATAATAAATAAGTTGTAAAAAACGACAAATGTTTAACATAAATGGGCAATCACAAATTTAAAATGGCAAGCCAAATCAATGTCTTGTATGACAGTAAAGACATCCCAAACACATTTACTTATTTGACACAGCTAAATCGATGCTCGTCCTTCTCCAAGCATACTACAAAATACCAAAAACAAGACAGGATAAGAATATGCACGATTTATAGAGTTACCAACAAAAGCCATTAAATTACTACAATGCTTCAGACGACAACAAAGCTAACATTGGTGTTGTTTTTAAGATTCTTTAAGTGCCCTTTTATTTAACATTTAGACTATATAATACGGTAACTTAGCTTCCTTTGTTCTTGTTGATCCACTTGAAATTCGGATGCACACTTACGGAAGCACCGGTAGATACACCGACGTTAAAGCAACTCAGTTCTTGTCAGCACATAAATAATGGCCTTGATTCTTTTTGCACAACCATATACAATGCTTACGCAGTCCTTGATTTACATAATTGTACACAACTGCGACAACACTATCTAATGCAAATTCCAGTAAATAACCTCAGCATTGGGTCCTATTTCTACACAAACGTTTTGACTTTGATATAAAATATGCAAGCTTACAACTTGAGTTACACTATTCCGCTTAAACGTTTTAATTGTCCCTTGAATGAACACATCTGCCATTTGAATTTAAATCTGTCTCAATTCACAGCTTCTTCTTATATTACACGCATCTTGAATTTTATCTACGTCTTAAATTACAACTGCTACTAACATTAAATCTTCAGCCGAAATTCTTAAATGCAGTTTCCTATTTTGCGTCCCGTTACTCGTCTGTTTCAGTAGTAGTGCGCATTCGAACGGTTTCCAGTTATGCTTTCAGCTGCTTGTCTGTTTCTGAAGCTCGTGATGACTTTTTCTTTTGTGCTTGAGGTGTAGATCGACTAATCGCGTGTCCTTTGGATGGCATAATTGATATGACTGAGAAAGTAATGGTCTGTGAAGATTATTACAAATTCACTTTAAAATAGCAAGGAAAATGCGTGTGTTATTTATTATCTATTGTCGACGGAAAATTGGAATTTCACAATCAAATCACTTGTTATGTCACACATTGAAATAAAGTCACTATATCTAACAAAGTACCGCAATTGGTAAGGACCATGAGTAAGAGAGAAAAAGATATATTTTGGAGACAAAATGGTCGTTTGACTGCTGTCATATTATTACTGCAAAAACACGAAATCACGAAATCGCTCATTGGTCGCTTATTTATATGTAATGTGTTATAATTGGTGTTATACATAGTAAGAAACGTTTGTATTTGTTGTGACAATGACTGGCTGCTGTGTTGCACGATGCAAAAACAGAAGCGAAAATGGATATCGTCTGTTCCGATTGCCAAGTGGTATGTAATTATAAATGCAATGTATTTAATATATATGTACATACTTTGTCTAATTGTTATTACACAACGGAAAGAATTATGGATGAAATGTATTGGACAAAGTGACTTAAGCCCAATGTCTATGATCTGTGAGGTAAGTGCTCAGTAACCTAATATATCGTTTAATTTGATTAGAAAACATTTAGATTAATTTTTCGGAAAAACAATTCGAACAAAAACGGATGGATAATCGACAACTGTTACGTCCAGATGCAGTTCCAGATTTATTAACATAAAATGAACGTTCATCTAATTCCATACATTACAACACCGATGAGACAATAATAACGGAAGCAAGTTCATTTGGTGAAACTTCAGGCCGGAAAAGGAAACGTATAAATGAAGAACTTGCAGAAGATGTCCCCAGCAATATTACATTAGATGATTTATGATTTATTTATTTACAAAAAAATGCATGTATAGTTACTAAAACAAATTTAAACAATAAATAATATTGAAAATCGTCATAATATGTGTCAATTCCATAAAGTCACTAAACAGGACATTTAAAAATCGCGCTACTCACTACATTTCAGTTGGTATTGGAATCAATATGGCGTCCTAATTGCGGTACTTTGTTAGATATAGTGACTTTAATTGAAACCGTTAAACACGCCATCTCGTAATAGAATAATAAACCCAAAAAGAATGCTTTCAAAATTTATATTAAAATAAACTTCAAAATAACACTTTAAACATTAACTTTACAATAATTAATATTAATAATAATAAAACATTAAAACCATACAACATAATATCAACACTAAGAGCGATTGCAGCAGTTTCAGCATTTATTCGTCTTTGATCCCTACTAGAATCAGACACAAAATTCAAGCCAAACTCAGGTGACCCCATCCGGGACAGTCGCATTATTTTAAAATGTAAAATGTACTCATATAACACACACTATCCTTATTACGAAATTAAAGAATTTGTAATAGTTAAATAAATATATTGTTTAATTAAAATAGAAAATAAAATACATACAAAGAAAATGTAAGGAAAAACAATTGGAATGTGTGAAAAACGTGTCGGTGTGGAACAGATGGTCAATGCATTTATTTGTTTTCATAGTTGCAGTGCTTTAATATGTACGAAATCTTTTAAATTGTTTGAAAATTTTATACTGTATTTTAATGTGTCGTCGTTTGTACCTGTGATATAGTAATTTAAAATGTTTTCTTTGTTCGTATAGTTTTTTGTAGCAGTGCTATGTTAGTGTAAGTTGCTGATTGACGCATTAAGTTAATGGACAAATTTGCATATCTTTATTTCTTTTGTTAAAGGTCTGATGAAGATTGTAAACACACAATCGAAACGTCACGTTACATATATAAGACTGTGTATTGATTAATTATTAAAACAACCGTTAATTCTGTTTTAACCATTAAAAAAATCCAAACATCAACAACAAACTGCTGGGTACTTTATCAATTTTTTGTTATAATTGTCATCATGAACAGCATTTCGCTGACGCTTATTCGTTTTGGTATAGGCCTAACTAGACCTCAACCAGAGGCCGATTCAAAAATATGCCATGATCGTCCATTTTTCGGATTACTTTTTCTATCACATTTGTCAGTACTGGTAGTGGTTCTATTTTATTTCGTTAGAATGTGTTAAAATAATAAACTTGTCAAGACTTTTGAAATTAACTTTTAGTTATGACACGATTTTCTTTTTTACCATGAGGGGGCGGGGGATTCTAACCCCCATAGTTTCGCCTGTGTGTTCTGGTAAACTTTAAATTTATTGTAAAAACGAAATGTCAGACTTATGTCACAATGGTTAACCAAACTCTCATTCCAACTGCCATGGCAAGCAACCTAAATCGTTTTACTAAATCAGAGGATGAGTGGTATAGAAACGCATGTGGACAAAGATATATTCATTTATACATATATATATATATATAAATGTATTCTTAGGGGGGATCCAGCATCAAAAGATAAAACTTTATGTGAAGTTCTTTATTTTTTGCCAATATTTCGTATTAAAGTCTAATACTTCTTCAGGGCTAAACTACGGTATAAAATAGATATTGTAACTTTATAAAAATGAAAATCAATAAAAATAACTTACAATGCGAACTTATTGAGAGAAACACGTGCACATAACTAGAAAACATCACTTTTTTTTAATGGGTTGATGAGTCAAATTGATAATATTTGATAATTTAAAAAACTACAGTTAAATGTTTTACAATCACAATTATTAAAATAACAATTAAAAAGTTAAGGAACTTCTTGGAAGGACCTCTAAAAATTTTAACAACTACATGTTGACACTTCAAACATCTGACAGGATATGATCAGCTGTTGCCATGACAGAAAGACACAACCTCATTGTGGTATTGCCAACTGAGTGTTTACAACTTATAAATGTTAAAATTACCTGAATTGTACAAAACGGTTGGTTAAAAAGCGCTAAATTACAAAATTGTTATGTATTATATGTAAAAATTGAAAGTTGAATTATAAAAGTGATTTTAATATTATGTTTTATTTAATGAAAGGAGATATGAATAAATGTTACTTAATTGGTCGATGTCAGACCTGAAATTCATGGACTTTGCATTATTATTGATCTCTATCATTTCTAGAAACTCTCTCGATCTCTTATGTCTCTCAATACATAGGATCTTGGTATCATCGTATAATGGATGGTGATTAAGTCTAAGACAATGTTGTGCTAAAGCACATCTCTGTTTTTTGGTGTTAATGTCGCTTTTATGTGTACGAAGGCGAGTTTTCAACCAAGAGGAGGTGTTGCCTATGTATGTCTCATCGCAATTACTACATGGGATAGAGTATACTACATTAGACTGACAATCTTTGTTGTCTTTATCTTTGACTTTCGAGAAAAGTCTATCCAAACCAAGCACACCATAATAACCGAATTTGATGTGTTCATACCTAAGGACTTTAGAAATTTTATAACTAACATCTTCTATGAAGGGTAATCTAAAATAAGTGAATTCCTGAGGGGGATTATTGTTATCGCTATGAGAGTTGTTATTTAAGTTAATAATTGATGTGTTGAATAGCAATCTTTTTACCAACGACCTGGGATACCCATTATTGATAAAAATACTGCTCAATTTATTAAGATTATCATTAAGGAAAGACGGGTGACATATCTTGGTTACTCTGTTTTTTGTAGAAGTCAATATGTTTAACTTCTGTTGTAAGGGATGACTGGAATGGTAATTTATAATTCTACCAGAGTATGTTGGTTTTGTGTACCAATCAATAAGTATGATGTTGTTAAAATTTCTAATTAGTTTCGTATCCAAGAATGGCACTGATCTTTCCGTTTCCGTTTCAACTGTAAATTGTATTTTTTCATGAAAAGCGTTAAATTTATTCAAAGTGTATTCTACTTTGTCCGAAGGTAATCCCAAAATCAAATCATCAACATATTTTTTAATAAATGACAATTGAAAACCCAACGAAGCAATCACTTCACCCAAGCAAACGTCCATAATGATATTAGCCATTATTGGGCTCAAAGGCATGCCCATCGGTACGCCATCAATCTGCCTATAGAATTCATCGTTAAATTTAAAGTAACTGTTATTAATTATAAATTTTAGAAGTGTCATAAATGAAGATTTTGTTAAAGTTGTGTACGTCTCTATTTGAAGCCAATTTCTTTCTATGATTTCAAATAAGAGGTCTAAAGGAATGTTAGTGAACAACGAATTTACATCTAATGAAATGAGAACGTGATTATCTGGTAATTGGTAATTTTGAAACATTTCAACAAACTCAAATGAGTTTTTAACATCAAAGCCACAGGGATTATTATTTACTGAATCATTGAGAATGGAGGCCACAAATGAGGACACATTATATAAGGGTGAATTGACACAGCTGACAATAGGTCTGTAACTTACCGGAGTCTTGTGGATCTTAGGTAATGTGTAAAGTTTTGGTGAAACACCATTCTGACAACTCAGTCGTTTATATTGATCTTCCGTTATTTCATTTTTGTTTTTAAGTTGTTTTAAAATGTTGTTTATTTTCGTTTGTATTGAGGCAGTAGGGTCTGCCTTGATTTTATTATATATGGAAAGATCACTGAGTAAGTCTTGAGTTTTTTGTATATACTCTGCTTTTTCCACACCCACGGTGACAGCGCCTTTGTCAGCCCTCAAAATTAAAATGTTACTATTATTTTTAAGAAAGTCCTTACATTCGGACATCTCCCTCCTCATTTATTAAAAAATATGTTGATGATTTGATTTTGGGATTACCTTCGGACAAAGTAGAATACACTTTGAATAAATTTAACGCTTTTCATGAAAAAATACAATTTACAGTTGAAACGGAAACGGAAAGATCAGTGCCATTCTTGGATACGAAACTAATTAGAAATTTTAACAACATCATACTTATTGATTGGTACACAAAACCAACATACTCTGGTAGAATTATAAATTACCATTCCAGTCATCCCTTACAACAGAAGTTAAACATATTGACTTCTACAAAAAACAGAGTAACCAAGATATGTCACCCGTCTTTCCTTAATGATAATCTTAATAAATTGAGCAGTATTTTTATCAATAATGGGTATCCCAGGTCGTTGGTAAAAAGATTGCTATTCAACACATCAATTATTAACTTAAATAACAACTCTCATAGCGATAACAATAATCCCCCTCAGGAATTCACTTATTTTAGATTACCCTTCATAGAAGATGTTAGTTATAAAATTTCTAAAGTCCTTAGGTATGAACACATCAAATTCGGTTATTATGGTGTGCTTGGTTTGGATAGACTTTTCTCGAAAGTCAAAGATAAAGACAACAAAGATTGTCAGTCTAATGTAGTATACTCTATCCCATGTAGTAATTGCGATGAGACATACATAGGCAACACCTCCTCTTGGTTGAAAACTCGCCTTCGTACACATAAAAGCGACATTAACACCAAAAAACAGAGATGTGCTTTAGCACAACATTGTCTTAGACTTAATCACCATCCATTATACGATGATACCAAGATCCTATGTATTGAGAGACATAAGAGATCGAGAGAGTTTCTAGAAATGATAGAGATCAATAATAATGCAAAGTCCATGAATTTCAGGTCTGACATCGACCAATTAAGTAACATTTATTCATATCTCCTTTCATTAAATAAAACATAATATTAAAATCACTTTTATAATTCAACTTTCAATTTTTACATATAATACATAACAATTTTGTAATTTAGCGCTTTTTAACCAACCGTTTTGTACAATTCAGGTAATTTTAACATTTATAAGTTGTAAACACTCAGTTGGCAATACCACAATGAGGTTGTGTCTTTCTGTCATGGCAACAGCTGATCATATCCTGTCAGATGTTTGAAGTGTCAACATGTAGTTGTTAAAATTTTTAGAGGTCCTTCCAAGAAGTTCCTTAACTTTTTAATTGTTATTTTAATAATTGTGATTGTAAAACATTTAACTGTAGTTTTTTAAATTATCAAATATTATCAATTTGACTCATCAACCCATTAAAAAAAAAGTGATGTTTTCTAGTTATGTGCACGTGTTTCTCTCAATAAGTTCGCATTGTAAGTTATTTTTATTGATTTTCATTTTTATAAAGTTACAATATCTATTTTATACCGTAGTTTAGCCCTGAAGAAGTATTAGACTTTAATACGAAATATTGGCAAAAAATAAAGAACTTCACATAAAGTTTTATCTTTTGATGCTGGATCCCCCCTAAGAATACATTTTTCTTGACTTTGACAGCAGAGACTCCTTTCCGTTTTATATATATATATATATATATATATATATATATATATATATATATATAGATTGTAAAAATTGCTAGTCAGATAAATACATATTCTATACAAAATAACAAAAACAAAATACTTGCGAAATGAATATGATGTATACATGAAATATAAAGGAGTAATTTAATTCGATAATAACAGTAACAATAACAGCGTCATTATTAGGCATGTCAGACACGCATAATAAAGAGCGTTCGTAAGAGGTATATAAGTCGAGGGAAAGAAGACAAGCCGCCTACTAATTAGAGAAACGATAACTATAAAAGAGTTGAACAAAAAGGACGCAATCTCAAAATAAGGTTCAGTTATATAACAACCACACGAATTGCTTAGGTCTGGTATATATAAAGGCTAATGTACAAGTTGCTCGTGGCAACTTGAATTAGACCATTGGAGTAAAAGTAAACATAAACATGATTAGTGCGAAGTTATTTCATGTTTTATTGAAATGATTCTGAACAGATTTGACTTAATGTAATTTCATACTCGATTGGTTATTCAGAATAATGACCATTAGGTAATTTATAGCACTGTGACAACAGCGACGATAATAGCTCGAAATTTATAGTTTTCACAATAGTCTCGCAATAAGTTCTAAAGAATATTATGTTGTGTTCATTTATTAATTGCTTAATCAATTGCTTATTTTAACAAATGTTTTTGGGTGGTTTGATTGTAAGATGGTCGGTTATTGTACTGGACGTATAACACGCGATCAGACCGACAATAAAAATGTGGGCTCTATCCCTGAGCTCTTTTTAGCTGTTGGCGCTAAAACTTCAATAGCTTTACTTTTTTATCGGCGAAATGGTAAAGTGATAAAGCTATTGAAAACTTTGTACATACACACAAAGATATTCTAAACTCGTCTAAACCAGAAGGCTTGGTTTGATTAGGCATTTTATTCTATATTTTCAGTACCAATATGATTTTGAAAGATAAATTTCAATATTATAAGGACTGTGACAGTACTGACATATCTATATAAACAAAAAATAAATGCTGTTTGTTGGTAAACGCATCATTAGAAAACGGTTGGACCAATTTGGCTATTTTAAAAAAAAATGTTCGTAATAGTTCGAATATGGTTTTTAGGGAAATAAATATGAGAAGTTGCCCGGAAAATTGGAAAATTCGGGAAAAACTGAAAGTGCTTATTTCTATACCAGTTTTGTATGAACTCAAGACCATAATTCACGATTTAAACGATGGATATGCGTATTTTTTTGTTTTGTTATATACAGGGTGAGTCATTAGTAGGCGCTTCTTCGATTACTCGTTTGTGTTTTAAATAAAAGAAAAGACAATTAGTGGAAGATTTATGGTTGCTTGTGGTGCATATTGTAAAAATATTTTAAGCTCTGACGCACTTCCGGTTTTACGGGAATTGCACGGAACTTAATTTTTTTAAATGATTCATCTTACATATTTTTGGATTTTCTTGTACTGTTTTAAATTGTCTATTCAATTGGATTTTCTTTTTCCGAATTGATCCGATACTTTTTGAGTTATTAATTTTTTTTTGAAAATATTTGACCAAAACAGAAAAAAATCATTTTCATTATATAATAATATATATATCGCCCCCCCCCCCCGCCTACCGGAAAGGGTAGAACAACGTCTGTAGTGCCAGCTAGTATTTATTAATAAGAAATATCAAATGATAAATGAAATGCGAAAGGCATACTTTATTACAATGTATTTTGGAATAGGGTAATTAAGGTTAATTGGTTATTATTTTTTAGGAGAATTACATTATTAAACTTTGACTATTTGTAAAATTATAATTAAAAAAATGGGAGAAAAATAGCTGCGATCAGGCAACATTGTAATATCTCCACTGAACGATTTAATCAGCACTTTTCAATTATCTTGAAATCATTTCAAAAACTACTACCACAACAATTACAAAATTCACTAATAACACTTGGAAGATTAATGTTGACGGGCATTCATTTGGCGGTGTCATTTAAATATTGTTACTGCTCTGTTTATATTATACATTTTTACGTTTTACTTTTTAAACATTATAAAGAAGAGAATATTAGTGATTATAAATGACTTATGGAAGAATTATTTGACAAAATAGTACAATTTAAAGAAAAATGTGTAAATTCTCTTATTGTCAAATTTAAAAATTAATGTGAATATAAAGAACGTAAGGAGAAAGTAATATCTTTTTATAAAAGATTCGAATTACCATCAGAAAATGATTGAGAGAACTATCAAGTACATAAGACGAACTACATAAATATACAACGAATACTGCAAATAGTATTACAGAAGATAATCCAAGTTTATACGTGGTGTACAAGATCTACCAAATATTTTAATCTTGGATAAGTATACATACTTTGCTAAATATTTTCGAATAATTTAAAGAAACATTTAATAATTTTTGATGTATTTATAGGAACGACTTGTCAAAAATACTTTTTAGTATATACTTTTACTGAAAGGAGATATCTAACTATGTCAATATATAGATATTATCTTACTTATTTTAACATTATTAAATCTATAAGGTAATTTAACTTTCATTACATATGATATAATAGTAAAATTATCGTTTCATTTATAGAATCATAATAAAATTAACAGTCATTCATACCTGTTTATGTCATTATAGTATTATTTAAAACATAAAATTCACATCATTAATTTCCTTAATTATAAATTTCTTTAATTGTAAATTTGGTGGGGTTTATAAAAGAGAAAAATAAAACATTTCAAGATTTGTTTTCTTGAAATATATATTTTTCAGTAATAATCATATAATATTAATCTCTGATTAAACAAGATACACAATTTCCTCTGACAGAATTTGAACAATTATTATTTAATAAAGCGTTTTAGTTTAATACTAAATGGTTTAAAGATCTTATATAAGCCAATTCATGTTGATATAAACATACATAAATTGCATTAATGTGAATAACATTATTAATACAATTTAAATAAATCGAGAAGTAAAATGTACACACTATTATCTAACCTGAGGTGAGAAGTATGTTTTATACAGAAATTTATATTTAAAAGGTGAACATTTCGCATTCATCAATATTTCCTTTCTATTGAAATACTATAATTGAAAATTGTTTTCTTTACATCAAACTGTGTATAAAAGCAGGCTTTCTGAAAGCAGTATTTGGAAACAACAAATATATATTAAATACACGTCTGAATGGATGAATATAAAAGAAATAAAAATTGCTTTTCCCAATTGAGAGTCGTATAATTTGAAAGAAAAAATAACAAGCTAAGTATGTTGTTATATGCCCCTATACCGCAGAGTTTACCATAAAATCAAGTCTGAATAACCATACAAAAAAATTATATGGTTTAGTCAATAGTTTTCGATGAGTTATTTTCAATATATTTAATATAATCATAATATTAGAATATCAATTTAAAAATTTTTATAATTACTGTTAGTAAATAAGTTGTTAATAATGGATATAAATTTATGATATTTTTACTTTTTCACGTTTATATACTCCCTAAATAGGAAGAAATTAGGTATAGAATTTTCTACAATAGACATTGATTGACTTGTGACTGTCAATGACATGAGTATAATAGGTGCCTCTGTGGGGTTAAAAGTTAGATCAATTATACCCAACACATTGTATAAAAAGGTTTTGTACTCATTGTTTTATTTTATTTAGAGTATTAGTGTATCATATTTATTATGAATATATTTTCCATGCAGTAAAAACAATAATTTTCCAGTAATAATAATAATAGTAATATACTTTTCATCAGAATTTATAATAAGTATATAATTAGAGAAATATACAAAATACCTTTTCTTTAACAATTATTTGTTTTCTTCCAACATGACAATCCAAAAGCTGTTTGGTATTTTTCTTTTCAATTTTATTTGATTGGGTATTAACTCAAATGCATTTAGTATTGGACCACGACACACGAACCTTGATTTAAGAACAATACAAGATTTAAAGTACAACTAACCAATAAGTAAAAATAGAATTTTATTTTAATTACCGATCGTGAATGCATTTCATACTATATCGAGACAGCATGTATATCGACGACTTCTTTGATTTAACATTATTCAGTCTACAGTTAGAAAATAAAATAACGCTTTAATCGATAGATTTCTTCGTAATCGTAGAACATATATTTAATCAATCTAATGACTAGAAAGACAAGTTTATTGGCAGCATGAAACCAGCTGGGAATGTATCCATATTACAAAGGGTTGATCCTTCGAGTATAGACAACTATCGACCAATATCTGTTCATTTACTTTAATTATTGTTTACGAAATAGATTTGTGTTTACGAAAATTTAGCATCGCTAATGGAAACAAATATCAGTTTAGTTAGATAAGGTATTGCTTTTATATAGTATCTCGTTTAATGATAGTGAAACAATTTACATGACCATAGCTTACCTTCTTGAGTGAAATATTATAACAAAGCATTGTATATATTATATTCAAAATATTAATAATAAACTTTAGTGGAAAAGTTTTTCCCTATCTCTTGAAAGGGGGCTAGTGTGAAGCCAATACCTAAATCAGCTAACCCCATAAGTTTTAGTGATTTGCGCCTAATAAGTATTCTACCTGTGGTATCTAAAATGTTAGATTGACTGAAAACCGGGTTTTTGAGTAAAACAAAGCAGCTGCACTACGGTATTACTCAATGTGGCTTCAGTATTAATGGCGTTGGCGTTCCTATTAAGTCAAGCGAGAAATTTGGGCGTTGAATACTCACATGAGATTTGAAACGCATATACTTAAATGTGTTAGGGTTACATATGTGAACAAAATTAATTTTTCCGCGCAGGCATTGCGTGTCTGTTTTTGCTGTGAACTGTATAGCACGTGCAGTAGTGTTAAAACTATGTCATGCATGCAGAGGGTGGAGAATTCATGCCTCAAACTGATATATGGCATAAAAAAGCATGGCCACGTGTCTCCCAGGGTCGATGATGTGGACTAGTGAACTATGAGAGACCAAAAAGTCTGCGGATGGCTTGTCTTTTTCATAAGATCATTTTGTACATTCATCCAGCCCCCTTTAATAAGATTTCTTTTTATACACATGTGCATAATCTAAGCTTAAGATTTAGGGGTCCTTAACACCACCTATACATCGGACAGCCTTGTATGAGCGTTCTTATTTATATCAGATAACAAAAGTACATAATGCCGTTCCCGATGAATTGAAAAACCTGTCATTGGGGCGGTTTGCGTTTTTGTACAAGAGATTACTGCTGTCGAAATAGACTGTGCGTTCTTAAAAGACATTGCATAAACGCTTATTTTTATGTATTTCCGTATTTATTTACTTACCAAATACTACTTTGTATGTGGGTATGCATTATGTATACATTTGCTGATGTTCCTGTATGTATGTATACCGGTTGTGTCAAATATCATTAGGCATAGAAAATCAACGTATACGTATACGTGTGCGTCGATTTTCTATGCCTAATGATATTTGACACAACTGGTATGCATATATGGTGGAAACGTGTTACATTCCGTTGCACGTCATACTAGATCCATGACGACTCGCCTTGTATATGTTCCCGGATCTATTTTTATTTCTGTCAGTGACATTTGATATAACCAAAGAAAAAAAATATTCACCATACAATAACTATAACGTAATATATTTAGTAATTGAAATGCTCTAAGACTTCAGTCTTTCTCAACTTATTTATTATATTGATTTAGATTGTCGAAAAACCTTAAATGTTTCATTACGTGTCCATAATATATTTTAAAATAAGCAATACTTACGCTATTCACATTAAATTTAACATACGATTATAGAAAAATTTATAAAAAGCCTCGACTGTTTACAGAAACCTTTCGGCATTATATTCAATGGACGCAAATAAATAATAAATACACTTCTAAGAAGCACTGTTTTTAAACAATTTATATCAACGTAAAAATAAACATGAAAAATTTGACAGGAAGAATATACACAACGCACGTCTTTTTGACAGATATGATTTATCTGTCAACACCGAATTGAACTATTAGTCTATTAAAAATATGTAATAAAGAAATTTAATATTGAAACGGAATTTATGTGTTTATTTGTCATGAATGCGTATATTACGATCAATTTATAAATCTTCTATTTAAGCTAATGAAATAAATGCCCTCAAGTATGATTTAACAAAGTAACTCCTTTAGTTTCTCTAATAGAGTTATGACAACATGTAAACGTCGTCGATGACGTGCAACTGAACTTAACGCGTCTCCAGTATATGTATATTTGCGTTGCTGTACATTTTACAGAATTTAGGTTAGGATAGCTTTTAAGGCATGTTTTTCTTTTTAATATTATTATAAGTTTTATCCGTATCTATCGAAAAACAACTGTTTACAGCTCACCGCATATATAGTCCAGTCGTGGTGGGGTAAGCCAGAGGCTCCGCGCGCCGCCCGGAGTGTTATATTTGTTAAATAACCTGCGAGTAGGGTTCGGCGCGGGCGGCGCGCGGAGCTCTGGCTTACCCCACCACGCCGCCCGGTCGCAATTTTTCCCACCGCCAGCGGGCGCCGAACTTCATTAATTTCTTTGACTTACATAGAATGCTTCTACAGATCTAAAAAAAATTCACGGCGATTCCTTGAGGTATTGAGAGAAATTTGATATTTTTTTTTCTTAAATATCCACCAGAACGATAATAAACGTAATCAAACTAGAACGTTGTTATCTCCAGTTCTAATCAAAATATTCGTATAAAGTTAGTCTCAAATTACTCGTTGAAGAGAAAGGAAGAAGAATCTAGCATAATATTTACGATAATATGTCAATTGTCGGAGATATTTCATTTGTTTATAAGCAAATAATTTCGAACCTCCAAAAAAATGACAATTTTTGAGAAAAAAAAATATTTCTTTTCCATTTTCGGAAAGTACTCTCAATGAATTAAAACCATGATTTTTTTGAACCATGTGCGACAATATGCAAGGAAGGGGCAGCTTATTTAGGAATTTTGGCTTGTCGCTTATTGTAGCTCAACTATACAACACAGGTGAGTGAACTTTGCACTGTTCTCTGGGGGACATTTTATATTGCCTGCACCATGAGGTCCAAAGCCATACGTTGATTATTCATCGATTGAATGCAAAAAATAAAAAATCAAAATTGCCACGGTTTTATGCATTTTGCAGCTAAACAAATAATGATAATCGATCGTGCAATGGCTTGTTTTTGAGAGAATGATGGGGAGAACAACTTTTGTACGGACAGTTTTCACATTTAACCTACGGGAAAAAAGTTTAACCGGAAAATGTCACTTTTCAATTGTTTAACAATTTCTCACGGCCAAACCCGAACCTTAAACTTTTGGCATTTTTCAGGGTATGTTCGTGGGGGTCAAATGTACCTATAAAAAAATCGGCGACAAAACCATATTCCAGAATAGAACTTACTTGATTTCATGTCTAATTGGACTGGACTAATAAGTTGAGCGGTCATTGGCGCAGATGAAGAAGTGAGAGAATGTACGATAGAGATGGATACAGCTGTGATAAATGCATGCGTGTACACCCCGCTACTGCCACTCCTCCTGCTGCGTTTTCCAGAATTAATATATCAATGTTTATATTTGTTTTTTCTTTTTTTTTATTCACTATTTTTATTTATTATTATATTGTTTTTATTTTATTTTACTATACTGTATTATGTATTATATTGTGTAAGTCAGTTAATTACAACATACCTATTTTCTTTTTCTGTTTTGGAAGTAAACTATCATTTAATTCTTATTAGTAAAAATCTTATAGTGACAAACAAACATATAGTTTGAAGATATTATTCATGACATTGTTTTATTTAAACTACATTGGATAAAAATAGATATTTATAATCTCCGCCATACTAATAATTATCTAATTTATCAAAACTTATTAATAAAATGTAATAATAATAATTTATGCGTTGGAATCCCCACAGATTTAAGAGAATTAGTGGAGTCGGAGGTTGGAGTTATTATGTATTTCGTCTAGTTTCTTACTTATTGTTTGTTATCAGTTCTTTGTTTGTTTGTCTCTGCCTCTCTTTCTTACTCTTAAATTAACAGTATAATTATACCAAATTATGTTTTAAATACTGTTATAATGTACAGATTCCATTATTTGCAAGATACTGAAATTATTTTTGGATAAGAATGAAAGGCCTACTTCTGGGAGAAATTTCAAAAAACTTTTTCTTAAAAAGTTGCTATCAAATTGATTTTTGAAGACTTTAATATTCTTGAAATTTGTCTAAAATTAGTAGTTGACAAGCCATTTTTACGATTGACAGTTGTTGAATAATTCAACTTTATGATTTCATATGTCAAGATGTCTGTGTCCCTTGAAGTGAATTCAAAAAAGAAAAGACAACAAAGGTAATATTACATTGATCATAAAATCTGTGTATTTCTTGTGAAATATATGCACAAACAAACATCAATCAGGAGAACAAAGTCTATCGAAGTAAACAATATGCCTAGTTTATTCGGTATTCGGTAACATCAACTAAGCAAACAAACATGTAATATTTTATGCATGTGTACGTTTCTTATTTCCAGCTCTATTTATAATGAATAGTGTGCGTCTTTTCATATTTTTTGGTGATATTCTGGTCTAGAAATAATAATATAGGGAATAATTGCATAGACTTTTAAAATATGTATGTATAGTATACATTACAGAAAAAGCGGCTTTGGGTTAATTTTGGGTGTTTACATATTATGGTATTGCTTGTGGTGTCATATACAGAGCACATACGAGGGAGCTTTTTAAGTTCGCGGAATAGGGGAAAAGGTGATAAAATAAAAATACAAAGTTATTTGTCTTTTTCAATATATTCACATTTGTATGTCTACATAAAAACTGTTTTATCTTTGTCTGAAAATACATCGAAATTTGTCCTTCACTTCTACATGGCTCGTAAATTTCTTTGCATGCAGCTTTTTTTTCATTTTAGGGAACAGGTAAAAATTGCTGCTAGTCAGGTCTGGACTGTAGGGTGGGTGATTCAAAATATTAGAACTCACTTTCTGCAGGGCAGTCAGCGTAACGCGGCTCTTGTGAATGGGAGTGTTATCGTGCAGGAAAAGTAGGACACCTTCCGTCAATTTTGTCTTTTTTTCTTTAATGACTTTTATCCGCTTCAGGATTGAAAAGTAGTTATGAAAACCCCTTTATCTTTGTAATTAATTATCAGGAGCCCTTCTGAGTCTCAAAGAAGAGAAGCCATGAGTTTCCAGCCCACTGTCACAGTGGCACTGTGGCACCTTGAACTTCTTGGGTTTTGGTGTTCCTTTTTTATGCCACTGGATAGATTTTTTTGAACTTAGGTTCATAATGATGAACCCGAGCTTCATCCCCATCATTCAACTAAATATACCATTCCAGTCTTCAATACAGAGGTCCAAAAGCAGACTGGAACATTACATGCGCTGTTGTTTTTGCGGCGGCGCAGTGTGGGATTTTGCAAATCTAGGAGAATTTAATTCCGTTTAATCGTATATTTTTATCCATGTATATTTTTTCGTATATACAACTATAAAATAAAAATTAGCTTCTCATGAAAATTAAATTATATGTTATAAAAATATAATGTCATTTGTGTGTATAATAGAAGAATTTTGTTAGGATAATAATGATATGTACAAAATGTTAGACAGAAACTAAATTTATTGTAATCAAACTTAATGGAAGATTCTTAAAAAGTCAATATTAATCATAACTTATAAGATGTAATATAGGCAACTCAAAGTACTATATAAAAAATAACATTCTCAATAAAATCAAATACGTATATTGGAACTAAGGACAAATATCCTGGATACGAAAAAACAAATAAGTTGATTATTGATTTTGAAAATAAAAAGCAATTATTTATTAACAAGAAGCCAAATTGTAATTTTACAGAAGAATTATCAAAGAAATGTTATTATAACTTTATAAATACCTTAATGGTTATACTATCATAATTTTCTATACATTTGAGAGAAGAATATTTTGTGTTATTCATATCACTGGAGTATCCTGTTTCCATTTGTTACTACTGAATTATGCTGACGATACATGTAATATAGGACAATAATTTAAAAGTGACATACCACAGTTTCCGAGAAATTTTGCCAATAATAGACGAATACAGTACGAACAATCCACAAGAAGAAATTCTGGTAGACGGAATTGCCAAGGAAGCAGATAAGCAGTTCACACGTTGAAAAGGTTGAGTTCCGGTTCAAAGGTGTTGAAGAGGAGTAGCAGACCTAAAAGAAGAACAAAAGGAATAAACGTTAAGTAGCCCATACTCGCTTTAAGTGAATTTTACTCCTAATTTCAGAACATTTTAGAAAGTATTACATTTATTGACTTAATTATAATTCATTATTTTAAAACTTATGAGAAGTTTTTTTTTATCATCATGCAATAAAACGTACTGTTCTCTTCCAGTAATGTATGAGTGCAGCCACTTCAACACATCATCTCCCAAGCCTATCCTTTTCAGTTCTCTAAGCAATGTTGGATGATGCACTCTGTCGAAAGCCTTTGAAAGGTCATGAAGAATGGAACAAACGGTTTTTCTTTCATTTATGAATTTATAATTCCTTCCAAAACCCAACAAACAATTTTTGTTTTATAAAGATACTCGAAATATCACAATCACCTCATTATAAAACTTATGGTAATATAAATTGTTGATAACAACGTTTTCGTTACCCCCATATACCTCTTAAAGGGCTTAAATGGCATATCTTATAGGTGTTGCCGTTACCAGTACTTGGTAACTTTATATAACCCCAACTTTTATAACAAATGTTATAGAAATATAACTGTTACCCTTATTTAACTTCTTATGGACTCCTTGTAGGCCTTACGCGCCTTTTTGTCAAGTAACGAGAATGGTTCCGCAACCTTTATATACATTATTTATAATGGTAATCACAACGTTTAACCAACCGTCTTACGTTATTGGATATACTCCTTGCTCGTTCTCTTATCACTATCGTTTTCTTACCTTTTCGATGTTGGTGGTAAAATTTTAAGTGAGAACATAAATATGTCATCTCCTTTTCTTCCAACGAGAAATATTATTCTTTTCTTTCGCTTATGGAGTATACCTAATACCGGAATATATTGATAATAATGAGACATTTGAAATCGTCAAAATTTTACTGCAATTTCTTCTGGACTGTATAATTTGTATTTGTACCTCCAGAAAATTAAAACGCCGCCAATATTGCAAATATTTTAGATTTTTATATAGAAAAATATTTTACTATAATGAATGCATACAGAGTAAGGCGACAAGTCGATTCTTCAAGAAAAATATATTATGTGTTGTAGATATTGCATTTTGAATCTTTTATTCTAAAGTTTTTTCAACAGTACCAATATGGCGTCCCGACAACCCGTCGTAAATATGGCGGATATACATTTAAGTGCCAAACGGACACTATAAAACCAATATGTAAACTTTACTGCGCTGAAAACTGCTCTGAAACTTTAATATACATTTGAGGAACATTACGGCGCAAAGGTATTGTTATATAACTTTATTGAGTGTTAACAGCTACCAGCTACTATATAACTTATGGTGACGCTCATTACTACAGGCGACGATATTCCCTTAAAGGAAGAACCACCACTCTTAGAATATAACTTCCAAGTTCCAGCTAACGAGCAACACGCATATCATAACCTCAAACAATATTTCGTGCCGCGCTCGAATTATCTGTGTATAGTTTTTGTTTTTGAAAATGCCGTTTAAAATAGTACAAACGGACACTATAAAACCAATATGTAAACTTTACTGCGCTGAAAACTGCTCTGAAACTTTAATATAATTTTGAGGTACATTACAGCGCAAAGGCATTGTTATATAACTTTATTGATTGTTAACAGTTACCAATAGTGATACTATATAACTTACGGTGACGCTTATTACTACAAGTGACGATAATCTCTTAAAATAAAAACCACCACTCTTATATAACTTCCAAGTTCCAGCTAACGGGCAACACGCGTATCATAACCTCAAACAATATTTCGTGCCATGCTCGAATTATCTGTGTATAGTTTTTTTTTTGAAAACGCCGTTTCAAATAGTGCAAACAAAAGAACCTGGATTTAAACTATCACTCTATGCACATTTTTGAAACAAACCCCATTTACCAATGTTTCGCTTCCTCTACAAAAGGAGTAATGAATTCTGAAAGATTGCCGGGTTTCTTTTTACCAATGTAGATTCCCATAACCATAGATTGAATGCACTCTCTTTCGCGAATATTGAATAGAATTGGCCAAAATTCGTCTTATGAGCTCTTATATATGGGTAGTCCATCGATGTTAATATTAACACTAACAGCTGGGAAGTTTCCAATTTTCGAAATACACCTCTTTAGACATAATGCAAAGCCTTGGTGCGAGTATTGACGCCAGTCAGCTAGATTCTCAACTCTAACTGAAGTTGGTGTCTCTAATAATGATCTCGGATCCTGAGGTACTATATTTCGTACACGAGTATTCCAAAGTTTAAAAAGTGACTTCAAAGCACACTGCCGGATATTGAATTCGTTCGCTCAAATTTTTAGACTGTCTCTTACTATCTGATTTTTCGTACGTTCACTTCCAAAGTTTGCACCGATTCCGGTTCTTGATCATCTTCATCAAGTAGTTCAACCAGCCAATTTTTTCTATTTTCTTCAACGTCATCGCCGTCAATATTATTAGGCGGAAGTGGTGAAAGGCAAGCTTTATAAAATTTACCTTCTGAACACATACTAGAATTTCCTGTTATTTTCAACATAATCACCATTGAAAACAGCTGATTTGTTGATTATATCATCACTTCTCTTAGGTTGTATATTAGATACGGATGATACAGAATGTAAGATTCGGATCAAATTTCGTTGCACATTTGGACGAAAGTACTACTGGATTTAATCTATTAAACACCAAAGCACATGTACGTCTCTACTCAATTAAACCCGTATCTGTGACCTACTAGTAACGAAGCGTCTCTATACGATACCAATGGCTTCATATTGATTTATAAAAGGAACCGTGGTTATCAACATAAAAATTACATATGAATTGAAGTTTTATTGCAGTGTTTTCGAGCAGCAATAATCTCCAGATTTTATAAAGATAACTGCTATTTCTATAGGGACAGTAAGTTTTATTTTTATCATAGTAAGCAACTGTATGAGAACTGAACACTATTGGTTTTAAAAATTGGTAACTGCAACTATTATTAAAACTCATTATATAACCTATAGCAACAGTTACTAAAAGTAATTCAAGTTAGTGATGTAAATGTTTTTGTTATAACTTTATAAAACTGAAAGCTCTTCGGCTTTTTAGTGATTTTATACTATGATATCAAAAATGAAAGTGGTCAATGTTGGTAATGGAATATAAAACGCTTGTCTTAGTTTAAATCATCTTTTTGAAATAATTCAATCATTGTCAAGCTACACTGACATTATCAATAACCTACAAATGTGTTACCTACTTAGTTCAGCTGTAAAATAATAATGAACTACAAGTTATGAAATAAATAACGTTTTTATTAACCAGAAAAACTAAATTACAATAATTGTTGGAGATGTCCCCCGTTTTGTTCAATGCACAAGTTTACGCGCCTCCTCATGCTGTGAAAAGCGTTTTGCAGCATTTCTGGTGTTGTGGTTGCACATTGCTGAACAATTCTTTGTTGCAGTTCTTGCAAATTGTGTATCGGATTTGCGAAAATCTTATTTTTTAAATAAGGAAAGATAAAATAGTACATAATTGTCAAACAAGGTGATCTCGGAGTGAACTCAACATCTGTATGCAAACTTATCAGCCGGTCATCAAAAAACTCGCGGGAAAAGCAAGATTTTCTCGTGTAGTATGTGCTGTTGCACCGTCTTGCTGGAAATAACCGTATTGAAGTTCATCATCGTCTAACTGTTGCACAAATTCAGTCTCAAAAAAATATTTCTGTACCTTTCTGCGTTGACGGTGAAATTGAAAAAAATTGGCCCAATTATTTTTCTGCGAGAAACTGCCATTCAAACACCAATTTTCTGAGCATGTAGTGGCGTTTCAATAAAAATATGCGGGTTATCAGTGCTCCACATTCGCATATTCTGAGAATTGATGTATCCCGAAAGGTGGAACCAAGCTTCGTCAGAAAAAAAAGTTTAGTTCAGCAGATCGTCATTCATTAAATTATTAACGAACCAATGGCAGTACGCAAGGCGTCTGGGGTGGTCTGCAGGCAGAAGAGCTTAATATGATTGCATCTTATATGGATGCATGTTCAGGTCTTTCTTTACAATCGTTTGGCATGTTCCATTAGAAAGCCGAATTTTTTGAGAGAGACGTTTTAAAGGTTTTGTAGGCTCTTCTTTCATACGTTGACGAACGTCATTAATAACTTCTTCTGTACGAACTCTTGGTCTACCAGCACCTTTTTTATGCGTCACAGAACCAGTTTCGCGAAACACTTCAACACAATTTGTAAGGCATGCATAAAAATTGTCCGGTAATACTGCTACGGCTGGGAAGTGCTCTCGACAATTGTCCAAACACAAACGTTGACTGTATTCCCAAGTTCCATTAACTAGCACACCCGTTCGAAAATAGGCTTCAATCATGTAAATTTTGTGCTCTGTGGTGAGAACCATGATTCAAAAACCGTGCAGGATTAGAAAACTTCATCACAATAACTTGACAGATTTTGACATTCAAAAAATTATGACATACCTGAATGTACGATGCACGCTACGACAATAATTTTAAAATCCATGACCACTATTGATCAATTTAATTGTTGATATCCCGGTATAACCCCTATAAAACTTCGTAACGTATTAGTAAACTTATAAATTTGCAATATTAATTCGCAATCTGAATAAAACCCTTATAAAACTATCAGATACTTAAGGTTATGGAAATTGTTTGTTGGGAAGTAAAACATTGCTCTAGAAAGCGTACAGCCGGATATGTAGCGATTTTGATTGAGAGATAGTATATTGTATTTTGTTACAAACGAAACAA
The DNA here is from genome assembly GCA_963170755.1 of Amphimallon solstitiale. Taxonomy (NCBI): domain Eukaryota; kingdom Metazoa; phylum Arthropoda; class Insecta; order Coleoptera; family Scarabaeidae; genus Amphimallon; species Amphimallon solstitiale. The sequence continues at coordinate 27,280,336 of OY720680.1, forward strand.
TTCTCTTACATATAATACTTTTCACTATCTTGATATAATGCTACATAGCTTTTTAATACATCCTCTCCTCCTCTCTTGTAAACTAGCATCACATCAGGAAATACACATTAGTGAACTAATTGCATTTAGGATCCTTCTAGTTAATATAGAGCAAATTTATTTTAATTTATAGGAAAATGCAGCTGAAACCTAACTTTGTTGGTATTTTGTTTATGCAACTATCTCAAAAAATACGGATTAACAGCGTTCCTGTTGTTTCACCATTGTCATATTTGTTTTTGAATTCTTTCATATCACAATATGTTTTTTAGTTATTTTCTTGAATTTGTTTTATTATTTCCCATGTACCTTTTATTTTGATTTTTGAATTCATGTGGTATATTGTTGATTAACAAAGGACAGTTAATATGATTTTTTTTGTGAATTATCTACCTATTAATCCAACAATTTTTTTACATTTTGTAGCTAACTGTAAAAGATATAATCGATTTTTCAAAAACTACTCACTTTATTTTAACATTACAGCTATTCATTAAGTATCCACATAAATGTCTGCTTTATAATTTATTATTCAATTGTATACCATCTATCACTTTTATTATACATAATATCAGAATACCTACTAAATTTTGAGAAGTTGTTCCAATAGCTACTTCAACAATATTAATTAAAAATAGATAAGACATACACATCTTAAATCTCAGTTTTATTGCAAGCGTGGCGTAAAACATAACTTTATTACATAAATATTTATTGTGGTTCGTCTATATTTTAATAAGAAGTTCCTGAAAATAACACAAAGAAAACCGTTAATATGTTTCCGATATTTTACAATAGCTCGTATTGTGGTAGTCTAGTTTCTTACATTAATTATCTTCTTTTACATTGAACCTATTTAAGTTATCAACTGAACCAACAAGAGTGAAAAGAACATTTTACGTCAAAGATTTTATAAATATTCGTATGTAATACCTAATATGTAATAAATAATTCGATAAGTAGAAGATTACACTACAAATTATATCTAAATTACTAAAACACATTTGTATTTTGATGAAAATAAATACGTAAAAGTATAATATAATTTCTTAGGTAATACTTAGGTATTACACGTTAAAAATGTTGGCTAAATTTTAGAAATTTTATTTAATAACATTTTTATCTACCTTTCATTAGTCCTCCTAATTTTATTCGCATTTTGCCTTTTTCAAAATCTTATCGGTGCCAACATGAGAGAAACTATTCAAAATAGCGTTTTATGAAATATTGTTCTTTTCCAAATCTATTATTATTTAACCAGAAGATAACTAATCTTTGGATTAAACTAATAAGGCGTTTTTATAATGTTGGACTTGGTTTCGACATGGTGGCAATGAATCTATTAGTACTGCTTTCTTTTCTATACATGACGATTTTGATTTTGTTGTCTCTGTTTGTAAAAACGTGGCTATCCAAGAAAAATTGATTGTAATTTACACATTATAATTGTGAATTTAGAATTTAAAGTTTTAAAAATCTTCGATACTGCTTTGTTAAAAATGAGAAATTTCGAATATGCTAACTTAAATGTAGATTCTGAGGAGATACTTAGATTTTCATGTAATACTATTCTTGAAAGAGATCCTGAGCAGATTCGAAAGAAATGGAGATTTGAATTTCCTACTGAATCTCTTTCAAGTTGGTTATATAACTACGTACATAATCCAGATTACTAGGAAACATGCGGATTACTGTTTAAGTTATGTATCATGAAACTGTAAATATGTCACACATTTCATTATATATATATATCTTAAGTGATAGGGTTGAACTGTTTTTAAAAAAATTATCCGCGCTTCTCACTGTATAGTGAATCTTTTTAAATACAAACCTTCAAAAATTTCCCTTTTATAATTTCGCATGTGCTGCGAATTTTAATAATATTTTGTTGGGCAATTCCAAACGATTTCTTTTAAGTAGAAGAAAGTAATTTTACCGTAACATAACTTTTAACATGTTTTTCCAATCTTGGCCTGGTAGCGGAGTTATTTCTGTAAACTTGAAACTGCGAGAAAAACATCGTCGAATTTATTCAAAATGCTGAAAGTAAAGTTTAAAATTGAATTTGAATGAATATAAACTTGTAATCGTGCTGGTCGATCCAGACTTTTGTATAATGCTTCCTTTTTGAAATAATAAAAGCTAGTAAAAACTCAAAATAGTAAATGTGTAAATATAAAAATAGCATTCGTAAATAAATTAGTTTATTGGGATTAAATTTATTTATTTGTATCATTACTGTAGTAAAGTATCGAACGCTTTAAACGCGATGCATGTATGAAACACAATCACTTTTTGTGAGTTACTGGAAAGTAATATCTGGTAATGGATCTGTTCTTTCTAGTTTAATAGGTCGGGCTTGAAATAAACTATAAATTAATATCACATAAAATCATATTTTCCAATATTTATTATTTTATAAATATACATATATATATATATCAAAAAAAAGGAAATAACGCGGATACGTTGAATAACAAGAAAGAGAATAATAACAGGTAAATTCCGCTGTAGAGCAACCGTAGACACGTGTTTCTGACTATTGGTCGTCATCAGTACGGTGTAGCCAAGGAATAAGGTGGGATAACCTTGGAGATGTAAGTTATACGGAAGACCATCAGGTGACAGACTCCCATTTGTAACTTCAGCTAGAAAATCCTCAAATTTGAAGACAACAACTAACGTCGCTACGAGGAAGACTAATGTCAACCTGCGTGCCATCCGAGACCCAGGAAAGATAAATCAAAAAAAGGAAATAACGCGGATACATAGAATAACAAGAAAGAGAATAATAACGGGCGAATTCCGCTGTAGAGCAACCTTAGACAAGTGTTTCTGACTATTGGTCGTCATTAGTACGGTGTAGCCAAGGAATAAGGTGGGATAACCTTGGAGATGTAAGCTATACGGAAGACCATCAGGTGACAGACTCCCATTTGTAGCTTCAGCTAGAAGACCCTCAAATTTGAAGACAACAACTAACGTCGCCACAAGGAAGACTAATGTCAACCTGGGTGCCATCCGAGACCCAGAAAAGATAAATTGAAAAAAGGAAATAACGCTGATACATAGAATAACAAGAAAGAGAATAATAACGGGTAAATTCCGCTGTAAAGCAACCGTAGACACGTCTTTCTGACTATTGATCGTTATTAGTACGGTGTAGCCAAGGAATAAGGTGGGATAACCTTGGGGATGTAAGCTATACGGAAGACCACCAGGTGACAGACTCCCATTTGTAGCTTCAGCTAGAAGATCCTCAAATTTGAAGACAACAACTAACGTCGCCACGAGGAAGACTAATGTCAACCTGGGTGCCATCCGAGACCCAGGAAAGATAAATCGAAAAAAGGAAATAACGTGGATTCATAGAATAACAAGAAAGAGAATAAGAACGGGTAAATTCCACTGTAAAGCCACCGTAGACACGTGTTTCTGACTATTGGTCGTAATCAGTACGGTGTAGCCAAGGAATAAGGTGGGATAACCTTGGAGATGTAAGCTATACGGAAAACCATCAGGTGACAGACTCCCATTTGTAGCTTCAGCTAGAAGATCCTCAAATTTGAAGACAACAACTAACGTCGTTACGAGGAAGACTAATGTCGACCTGCGTGGTCACTGATATGTTGAGTGATCCGGTTTTTTAGTCTCTGCTTTGTCTGTCCCACATAGAAATCATGGCAACTACATTCTATTGCGTACACAACATTGTTTCTCATCTTTGTAGGTATGTTATCCTTTAATCTAGTGTGTACCATTGAATTCGAAAAAGCCGTTGTATATGCTATAGAACATATTGCAGTGATCTTGAGTTGGGTTGTAGATTATAAATAAGTATAATCAAGATCACCTCAAGATTTTATTTAAATAATTTTTACTTTATTTATTTTTATCATGATGTGTATATAAATATTCACTATATCAATAATTTGCCAAAATTTTATTTTTATTTAAGTAAAATAATAAAAGAATCTTAGTATAAAATTTTATAAAAGTCATAATATTAAAATAAGCATTAAATGTTACGTGAAGAAGAAGGAGAAAGTGTTTTCCCGCACGGAGAATACTGGCACCGGTAGAGAGGTCGACCGTATGGCCGGCGAAAACAATATTATTCGCCAGCTGCATAGGAAGAGTCATGAACGTGTAGACAAGTTTATATTTACATATTTGTTTACCTCTTCAAACATCGTTAATACGCTGCTTTCCTGAGTGGTGCAGCACTGCAGCAGTGTAAAGTACATCGAGTGACCGATAAGAGCAGCACCATCGATATGCAGTTTTGGAAGTGGCATCGGTATCTGCCGAGAGTTACCGTACGTTTTTGTAAAGAAAATTATGCATAAAAGGGCTGGCGGACAGAATGCCGAGACAGCTGGTGAAAACCGCTGCCTTAGAAACCTTGGAAGTAGGTGATAAACCACTCCCTCCTCTTTTAAAAAGATTGTTCTTGAATCTGAACTTAGAATATTTTTGAGATTTTTCGATACTTATAAAAATTTTCAACAAGATTCAAATTTGTAATATTTTTCGTAATAGTCATGCAGCACGTTTTACATTGAGATTTGTAATTATTTTAAATAATTATTTATGTACGGGATAATTTTATTTTCAAATTCAGATTTTGAATTTATTTAGTTTCATTTTTATTTTCTTTTTCTAGAGTGTTTTGTTTTGCATGTAGGGGTACTACGCTATACATTATGATAAAACATTCTAGTGATTGTAATGACTAGTTTGAATAGCATAATAATTTTATTTTAGTATAATTTTTTTTTCTCTACAACTTTATTTATCATACAAAAGGATTTGAAATTAATAATTTTGTTTTATGTATATATAGAATACATAAGTGAACAGTGATCGAATTTTTAATGATGGATGAATTTGAAGTCATGTACGAAGAATTAAGGTGATTTGATAATATTTGTTATAAATGTGTGTATAGTGGTGTACCAAAATTCTCGTTTGTAGTGGTGTTTTGTATTGGAATTTCACAAGAAGGTAAAGTTTATTTTTAATGTATATATTTTTCTTGTATGTATATCAAGTATATTTTGTAGTACTTGTGTGTTCAATGTTAACGTGTTGGGTAATACATCAGGGATGTGTGAAATGAATTAAGTCGTTATTTAAATCATAGCATGGAGTCCTGGTGGATCCCAAAGACACGAATTAGTTTTGATGGTACTGTGTTGGGAGCGAGAAAAGGCACCGGGCAGAACTAATCAGGGCTGAGTTAATTAATTGAATACGCAAAGACTTTATTTTATTTCATTTTATTTATTTAATTTAAAATATATATATACCTTAAGGGATGAGCACATTGTGGTGTATGTTCGGGTTGTGTCCGACGAGTTAAAAAGACATACTCGTAGGGTGGAACTTTGGGGTACCCATCTGTGTGAATTTGCTTTCTGATGGTACTGTGTTGGGAGCGAGAAAAGGCGCCGGACAGGACTAATTAGGGCAAAGCCATTTCCTTAATGTTTATATTTTGTTTGCGAATGGTAAATCGTGTAAATTTTTGGTTATTTACATTCCAGTACAATTCATCATGTGTAATAAAATTTTATTTGTTATTTAAAGATGTTGATTGTTTACATGTATCTATGGCAAATATAAATCATAATAATCACGTTCACATTTTTAAAAAAGATTTTCACGACGTTATACTTTCATTTACTTTATTTCTTATAATGTTTTTTGTTGATTATGATGTATAGATTTGGATGATGTTTGAGATATTGATACTTTGTTTGTAAATATATATATATATATATATTAATTCATTTTTTTTCTTGGTATTAGCGACCATTACTTTACCAGCTAATTAAACATTAATAAAACACATTTTTTTAGACGTTTCGACAAAATTTTTTAATTGTCTTCTTCAGTATTTTTTTTTTTTTTTGATGTATAACACATACAAACATATTAAAAATTCTTTCGAATATTAATTAATAATCCTGCAAAATAACAATTATAATTTAGAGCTATGTTTATTTTTTCCCACGTTCTCAAAAACAAAAACTTACCACACATATCAGGACTTCGTCAATACAACTTTTTCTTAAAAAGGAATTTAAAAATACTCGGTATGAGTACCATTTTAATTTTATTTGTTTTGTGTCACCTTATTTATGAAAAATTAGATTTTTATTTTTAAGTGTAACAATTATGCATACATAGTCATAGTTTAAATATTGCATGTCAATGAAAACGATTTTAAAATAAAATTCTTCGATCTGTCCGAGAACACTTTACCGCTAAAAAATACCACGTGTTGTATGTTTCTTGCTATGGTTGTTTTTCTACTTATATATATTTTAGTATTGTCGAATAACAATTTTTCAAACATACAAGGGTTACTATAAAAATTACCTCTAATGTTTATAATATCGGAAAATAAATTCTCGATAGGCTATCAATTTCGTTTCTGTCATTAACTGTGTTCTTTGTTCTTTTTATTTCAATCATCTCTAAGATGTTTCGAGCTTTTGTATTGTTTTCCTTTTTGAGTATTTTGACTTTTTTAAAATTAAAACTATGTTTCATTTTGTCCTTATGTTTTTTTAAGGAGGTGGGATTCTTCGCGTATTTGTGCCCATTTATTCTGTCTTCAAGAAGCTGTTTCGTCTGACCAATATATACTCCGTTGCAGTCATTGCAAGGAATACTATACACAATATGCGACTGTTTGGATGTAGGGATGGGATCTTTTAGTTTTGTATATAATTGACTTAGGTTATTTTGGTTTGTATAAGCAAGTTTAAAATTATGTGGTTTAATTATGTTATTAATTTTTTATGATAAACCCTTAATATATGGTACTGGTATGTATTGTTTTTTTGGTGGAGTTGGTTTCTGGGGGTTGTTTTGTACTGTTGAACTATTATAAAATTTATGCAATCTGTGCTTAATGATTTTTTTTATAAACGACCTGGGGTAGTTATTGCGTTCTAGTGTGGATGTGATGTTTGACAATGTTTGATGCCTAAAAATAGGACTGGTTAAACTAATTGCCCTATCAACCAATGCTATCACAACATTTTTTTTGGATCCAATTGGTTGAGCGTCATTGTAATTACTGTATCGGTCTGATGAAGTTGTTTTTTTGTACCATTTGGTTAGTATTTTATTATTTTGCTTGATTAAAGTTAAGTCTAAAAAAATTATGGTGTTATTGTTTTCTATTTCACATGTAAATTTTAATTTTGGATGAAATGAATTGAAACTTTTGTGTATATAGTCTATTTTGTTTTCTGGTACCATTGCAATGCAATCGTCCACGTATCTTTTAAAAAATGTGGGCACAAAGTTTAAGTTATTTCGTACATTTTCCTCTACATATTCCATCACTAATTGAGCCACCACACTGGATATAGGTGCCCCCATTGCAACGCCTTCAACCTGTTTGTACCACATATTATTATATTGAAAGTAAGTTGTATATACAAACCAAAATAACCTAAGTCAATTATATACAAAACTAAAAGATCCCATCCCTACATCCAAACAGTCGCATATTGTGTATAGTATTCCTTGCAATGACTGCAACGGAGTATATATTGGTCAGACGAAACAGCTTCTTGAAGACAGAATAAATGGGCACAAATACGCGAAGAATCCCACCTCCTTAAAAAAACATAAGGACAAAATGAAACATAGTTTTAATTTTAAAAAAGTCAAAATACTCAAAAAGGAAAACAATACAAAAGCTCGAAACATCTTAGAGATGATTGAAATAAAAAGAACAAAGAACACTGTTAATGACAGAAACGAAATTGATAGCCTATCGAGAATTTATTTTCCGATATTATAAACATTAGAGGTAATTTTTATAGTAACCCTTGTATGTTTGAAAAATTGTTATTCGACAATACTAAAATATATATAAGTAGAAAAACAACCATAGCAAGAAACATACAACACGTGGTATTTTTTAGCGGTAAAGTGTTCTCGGACAGATCGAAGAATTTTATTTTAAAATCGTTTTCATTGACATGCAATATTTAAACTATGACTATGTATGCATAATTGTTACACTTTAAAAATAAAAATCTAATTTTTCATAAATAAGGTGACACAAAACAAATAAAATTAAAATGGTACTCATACCGAGTATTTTTAAATTCCTTTTTAAGAAAAAGTTGTATTGACGAAGTCCTGATATGTGTGGTAAGTTTTTGTTTTTGAGAACGTGGGAAAAAATAAACATAGCTCTAAATTATAATTGTTATTTTGCAGGATTATTAATTAATATTCGAAAGAATTTTTAATATATGTTTGTATGTGTTATACATCAAAAAAAAAAAATACTGAAGAAGACAATTAAAAAATTTTGTCGAAACGTCTAAAAAAATGTGTTTTATTAATGTTTAATTAGCTGGTAAAGTAATGGTCGCTAATACCAAGAAAAAAAATGAATTAATACATTAACAAATGACCAAGAAAGATTAAATATTTATATATATATATATATATCTGTATAATTTGAAATTTTGAATTGGTTAATATTTATTTTAATAAATTAGATGATAAGATTTATTTTGCATTTTATTTTCTTTACCTGACCTGGAGATAATTAAAGAGCATTCAAAATCAATTGGAGAATCTATTCATATTTTCTGCCCCTGAGAGAATTATTTATTTTAAACTGAGCTAGTTGTATGTAAAAAATTTGCTTAACCTACTTTTCAGCAGAAAATTTGTTGTATCTTAGTCTAGCATAAGACCTAGCACTAGGATGCGCGCTTGATTTTTACTTACATATTAATTGAATAATTTAAATTTATTATATATAAACCTCAATTTGTAAGAGTCACAGCAATATGTTGTGAAAGAGCATTTTAATTTTATTCGTTAGGTTTGGAATGTATTGCAGTTTTCCGTACTTTGGAATTCTGGTACTGTTATCATTACCTTTCGGTTCTTTTTCCCTTTTTGATAAGGTTTCGGAGTTGGTATATGTGGTATTGGAAGAAAATAGCAGTTTATTCACTACATTCTTTGGATAGTTATTGTATAGCAGAATTTCTTTGAGTTTGTGTAAATCCTGTTGGAGATAGTCAGCATGTGATATTTTGTTAATTCTATTTTTAAGTGCTTTGATTAAAGTTTTCATGGTAAGCGTTTCCAAAAAAGTTCTCCGAATGTAATTAGGTTCTTTGAAAATGATTCTTGCTTTACTAAAGTCCACTGTGTGGTTGGTGGTCGATATACGGCCAGCCTTTTTGTTTATCTTCTGTGTTATATATATAAAATAAAGAAAAATTGATTAGGATCGTAGGTAAAACAAGTAAAGAATTTCATGGGGTCAGACACGTGTTTCGAACTCATTGGTTCCCGTCAGTGCAGTGTAGCCAAGGAACAAGATGGGATAACCTTGAAGGTAAAATGTAACAATCAGAGACATATACAGGAGACAGACTACTAATTGAGACTTCAGCCAGAATGTCTTCGATATTGAGGATTCATCTAAACGGCGAGGCGCTGCGAGGTAGACATAGTCTGCCTGCATGCCATCTGAATCTATAAGATATAAAATAAGGAAGAATTAATGGTGATCTTAGATAATACAAGTAAAAAAAGCACGCAGGATTAACTAGTTAATCTTATGTTTTGGTGTCTTGGAATAATAAAATGTTTGTGATACAAAACATACTTTTGTATTGCATTTGGAAAATGTATTGTAAAAAAGTTTTATTAATTTTTATAAAGACTGAATAAAGTCAAAACGCTAATTATTGTTCAATGTTTTTGTTTAATTTTTAATCATAAAAGTTTTTTGCGACTATCAAGTCTTAAAGTTAATTTTATCACCTTGGAATAATATTTGTTAAAATTCAAATCCTTTCTACATATTAAAAAGTCATGTGACAGGTACTTCGCAGTCTTTCAAAATAATATTAATTCATAGATGTAGAGTATATTTCAAATAATATAGGTAGAATTTATAATCATGAAATATAATTTCCTACTCTATAAGCCAGTTGCGCTTAAAAATTTCAATAAACGATATTAAGACATTTAAGTTCTTTTATAACCGAAAATATTGAAGTTAAGGGAATAAAAATTAAATTATTTTTAAGTTAGAGAATAGAAATTTACTAAACGATCTATTAAACTCTAAAACTTGATTATATTTAAGACTATATCTGATGTAAAACTTATTTGTAATGTTTGTAATACCATTAACTATTATATTATTTCTGTCTGTATAAAGAATATGAAAAGGCGAGTTTATTGGTGAAACAATTCACATAATTTAAAACTAAGTACTGAAAATGTGTAACAAAGCTTATTTTATGTTTTTAGAAATATTCTGTATTATGATATTTACAAATAAAGCATACTTAAATATATGAACTAAAGTCGCTATAACAATATTATTCTTTAAATCTTTTTTTGATAAAATGTATCTACGGATAATGTCGTTATGTATACTCGTAATGTGCATATTTTATGCGAAAATAATGGACGGATGTTAGCATAGAAACAAAAGCACAATAAATAATAATATCATACAGACTTACCTTCATACCAAGTTCTTGAGGGAAAAATACATTAAATCTTGACATGTAAAGTACATTTGCGACGCTGTAATTGTATTAAAATATTTATAGATAATGCATGCAAGCAAGTTCCTAGTCATTGTTTATTTACATTCTTGTTTGTTCTTTATAAGCGGGAACTTAAATATAAACCAGACCACAGGTTATTTAATATTGCATACTGTAATATTTACCAAGTAGTGAAGTTGGTAAAGTTAAAGAGCAGTTTGTGTGTATTCCATCAAAAGTGAAATATATAGGTGACGATAAATGGGCATGATTACGTACAAAATAAATTAATTTCCCCAGAGACGGGCAGCACATTTAACCATTAATTAAGCAGATGCTTTAACTTAAATGATATAGTTTTCCGAATAGTCTTTTTAGAGTAATATTCATACACATAAATTGTATGATATGATAAAGTTATTTGACATAGTTTGGGTAGACAGCGCATTCATAGAAAACGTTTTACGTTGGCTGATTTTCTGGAAGAACTTATCATGAATTCAGACACAGTTTCCAATTACAGTTTTCCTCCACATGGATTATGTTTCCCTTCATTCGTAATTAAAAATTAATTACGTGTCATCTATCTAAATGATTAAGAAGACCTACAAAAAAAAAAGGGAGAAAAAAGTAACTGAAACAATTATATCATATTTTTTTTGGGTTAAATATAAAAAAAAATTGATGACGAGAAATTTCAATGTCTACTATCACACAGCGATTGAATTTTGACATATAAAAAATCACGTATTTCCGTATTTCTTTGTAGTATATAATCTATATATATTGTTATAGTATAAAGGCATACGTTAACAATATAATATGGAAAGTTATAAAAGTTACAAAATTTAATTAAATAAACGTAGAAAAATTTATTATGATGTGTTTAAAATAAGATTTATTGAGTTAATCATAAAAGAGGTTTATCGCATTTAACAAGTATTCGAATTTTATAATAAACCACCTGTATATGGAAAGGTTGACCATGTTCATTTTTCTTAGAAGTTCAAAATATTCTGGAAAGAAGAGAGTTGAATATTAGTTGTTATTTTGTAAAATGTATTATAAATTTGTAAAAACTTGGGTAATTGACGTTTATGAGGTGAAAAAAATATTTGGAATCTTATTTTGAAAGGTGTATAGATTGTATTGTAAAACAGTTCCCGGGAATAATTTGAAATACAGGAACTGTCATTATTTGACATGTGTTCAGAAATATAGATGTAGAGAGGTATTGGGATATGAATATGAAAAGAAGGGTTGATAAAATTATGAAAAGAATTTAGATAATCAGATAATACAATTTTAAGAAGTATTCTAGGTATATTAGAGAATTTGAAAGCTATGTTGTTGATGGTTATTGCTGTTGTAAAACTTTGATTGGAGAATACAAAATGAGTAAGGATTACTAGGGAAATGAATAAATAAACGAAAGAATTTTTCTAATTCGAAAAAGCGGTAGACGTGTTTTTGGAAAAGAGAATATCTTTTCTGATATTAACGCGATAATAGTTAATTATAAAAGAGAAAAGTGTGTCCTGAGTGAACTACGTTAACTACAAACAAATTAATATAAAAAAAGTAATTGTACTTACAAATTTGTACAAGATCCAGGTATATCCGAAATAGGGTTGTTGTCTTCGGGATTATAGAAGTTTTTAGAAGGCTATAGAATACCAGAGTGTTGAAATTCCATAAAGGGTGAAGAAATCTTCAAGATCCGGTTATTATAAAAGGTAGCTGATTCCAGAAGTACTGGTGTTCAAAAGAGGTAGTTTATCACAAGAGATCCATAAAGGTTGGTGAATTTCACAAGTTCCGGGTGTAAAGGAGAATTTGCTGTGCACTAAGAGATTCGACATCCTAATAAGAGGACAATTTATTCCAAACATCGAGCAAGTTCCTGTACAGGATAATTGGTATTCTTTCTTCAAGAGTTTGAACAAGATTGAAGTTTAACAACATCAGAGAAGTGGTATCCGTCCAAAAACGTCATCAGGAAGTGGATAGTACTCATCTAAAAGAAGAAAGCAATTAAGTATTACCATTTTAGTATTTTATTTGTGTCAGTATTAAAGAAAGATAACATTTTGTGAATGTTGGAAAAGATTTAATTATTTGCAATATAATTCAGTATTGAAATAGACTGAACTAATAGTTATTACAACAAGTACATCTGTTATAAACAACATAAGTTATATTAATTCTCTACTATCCAGTAATATGTCTAGATATGAATAATTTTCAGTTATATACAAATTTATGGAGTTATCAAGCCATTAAATAGTTTTGAACACATTATAATAATAGTAAATTAATTTGAGAAAGAAAGTAATAGAAAGAATTACTTAATTTTTGAATTTCAATAATAAATAAGATCAGAGTACGTACCTGAATTATTTAGTTGGATTTGGAACTATACACCTTGGAGTAAATATTTTCTAAACGTCAAATATTCAGTTTTCATATTAAAATATTGTTAACCATTGTCCCGTATAAAAAAAAACACACGAAGTTTGAATATAAACATATTATTTATTAGTAGAATATCGTTTTATTTTATCATAGTCAAATTCTCAACTATAGGAAATATTTTGGTTAATTTATAACCTCAAAGAAATAAATGTCATTTGATATATTGAAATGGAATGAGTAGTGGTGACATCTAGGTGTTTTATTGAACACTTGTTAGTAAACTGGATTATTTAAAGTATAGAATGTATAAAAATAATACAGAAATCAGTAATTTATAAAATGTTAGTTTAGAGAAAAAAATAAGTAATTCAAAAAGGATTATTGAGATTTATAAAAGTATATAATTGTAGGCAGAGTTAAATACTGTAAATTAAATAAAGAGTTAGGATAGAGTAAAATAATTTATATAAAGATAAAATATAAAGCTAGTCGGGCATAAAAAGAAAACACCTTCGTATAATGAATGGAATATTAGGAAATATATAAAGAGAATATAAAACTAGCACATACGAGGGTTGTTCATTAAATAATAGTAATTTTACTAAACATGTCTAGAGTGTTATTTCATTTCATATACAGTTCAATTTATGACATTTAAACTGTAATAGGATTTAATAATTATTTCGAGGGTTGAACTGATATGTATGAGATATTACCTAGTACATTTTATGGCGCATCAACGTGGGGCCACGTAAAATAAGACTCGCAATATAGTATTTTATATATTTTATTTACATTATTATATGTGTGAACATAAATAAACATTTTACGAAGTGGATTACCATAGTAAAACTTATATTGATAATTTTGGAAAGTTTATTTGTATTGTTGTCACATAATAGTTATTAAAAATGAATACTAGGTCTAAAAGTAGTTCAAGAATGAATAGAGTAGAATCATCTAGTGATGATGAGGTGAAGGTTAGTCAGGAAGGAATTTCACAAGCAGACATGTTGTTAATTTATCAAATGTGTGAAGAATTAGGTAAAAAGATAGACAAGATGTTCGAAGTAAATAGACGACAAAGAGAAGTGGATAAAAAAGAATTAAGTAATAAATTTGACAAGATGATTGAAGAGAATAAGAAGAATTTTATGGATGTGAAGGTAGAATTATGTGGAAAGATAGACAAAACGTATGAAGATATTAGAGTCGAATATAAAAGGGATATTGAAGAATTTAAAGAATCTTTGGTATGTAAACCAGATACAGTCGAAGAAAAGGAAATAGAAAATTTTGAGAAGGAAGTTATTAACTGTATCGACTTTGAACAAAACACAGATGTAATTACGAAAATGAATACAATTGTGCTATTACAGAAGAAAACAAAATATATGGATTCAGGCAGAAGTATTTTAAGAACTCAATTAGATTCAATTTTATTAGAAGAAGAAGATGACAAAAAGTTATACGTATTCACCTCAAGTCAGACAAAAGGGATATTTATAGGAGACGGAAAGTTTACTGGAAATATATTTAATGTTGGACGTAATAGGTTACTAACATATATGAGAAATAGCTTAAGAAGTGAAAAAATTAATATGGACAGTAAATTTGAAGGAATTGTAAATGGTAATAATTTTATTGAGAAGAGAAGAGTTTATTTAAAAAAATATGTGTCACGTAATGTTTATCAGGAGACATTGATCTTGGATATAAATAGTAAAGTGTTATTAGAATGTGATATTGAATGTCAGAAAGTTTCAAACACATTCACATTAAATCATATTAATTTTGGAAGAGTATTTAATAAGATTAGGAAAATGATTAATAAGATTACTTATGTAATGGAACTAGAGGATACATGGTATTTAGAAAATTTGGTACCAGTAGGAAAATTGGGTACATGGAAGAATAGAGTTAGATTAAAAATAGAATTATGAACAGAAAATTATAGTCAGGACAGAAGAAAAAAGAGGTCGTCTTCTGAAGGTATTTACGACACCTGCTAATCCTAGTATAAATTAGATCTCAAGTTATAGGCAGGACATTACATTAGAATTGATTGTGTTATATAGGTGGGTAACGTCACTTCCGTATCCAAATATTGTTAATTCATTCACATGTTGTTTTTGAAGATTCATCAAACCATATAGGAAATGTTTTTATATACAAGAGTTCAAATTTTTATATTGTATAGTAGTTAGGGGCATAGTAGGAGTATTTTTTATAACAAGAACATAATCAGATATAAAAAAAAATGTTAACTTATTTGATTTGTTGAGAAAGGGGCATGTTAAAGTTCATAAGTAGGGTTAATAAAGCCTAGTATAAAAATGGATATAGAGAAAGAGGTTCAGAATCGAAATATAGAATATAGAGTTTAGAATATTAGAAATATTTGAAGAATGTTGTTTTAAGAGTTGTATCAAATGTTACTCTCATTCCTACATATTTCATATATAAAAAAAAAAAAAATAAAACCAAAGTACTATAAGAAAATATATTTGGAATTAAATATGTAATTATATGCCCAAATATAAAACATAGAAGGAATGTATTTAGTAGTTGAGGAAAAGAAAGAATTATTCAAAGCCTTAAGATTTTAAAATAATTGAAGCAGTAAAAGAGATTTGCAGAATAATAAAGTAGGTGATGTTATAAAGCTAATTATAAAAAGATAGTAAAAGCCTTTATGATATAATATTGTAATTGAAGGAAAAATGCTTGCAATAATAAATAAATATAAAATGTACCATTAAAATATGGAATTATAATATAAATGATAGAGAATGGGTTAAAAGTAACCTAATATGATGATTTATATAGGACTAAAATGTCTAATGAGAGATTAAGGTAACGTACGCCAATAAAACGTAAATATAAGTATAAACTTTCATAAGTAGAAAGTATGGGGAAGACGGATATGTCTATAGGAATATTATGGGATACATGCGCAAAGGGAATAGAAATAATAAATATAATATAAATGTATAAGTGAGCATAAGTAAAATATTTTATAGAGGCAATAATCTTTACGAGATAGAGTTGAATAAAAAAAAATTGAAACTATCACCTAAAAGAAATGTTAAGAGTAATACAGTTACTATGATATTATAAAAATTGTATAGAGGCTAAATATTTATGTGTAGAGAACATTTGCTAAATATTAATAGAATGTACAGGGCATAGTTATTATGTATGTAAAATGAAATTAATAATTTTCATATGATAAATTAAAATAATTGGTACTTATATTACTTTGGATAAATTATATATAAAAAAAAAAAATTGCTTAAACATAGATGTTAATTGTTGAGAATTGTGAAATGTTTGTACATCGGATTTGAATATTAATAGTTTATTGTAATAACATTGTTCACAAAATAGGAATTACTGAGAGTGTAATAATTGAAGTTATATTAGTTTAATAAATGAAAATTTGTTTATTTGAGGTTTAAATTTACATTTATTAAAAGGGGCATATGTTATAGTATAAAGGCATACGTTAACAATATAATATGGAAAGTTATAGAAGTTACAAAATTTAATTAAATAAACGTAGAAAAATTTATTATGATGTGTTTAAAATAAGATTTATTGAGTTAATCATAAAAGAGGTTTATCGCATTTAACAAGTATTCGAATTTTATAATAAACCACCTGTATATGGAAAGGTTGACCATGTTCATTTTTCTTAGAAGTTCAAAATATTCTGGAAAGAAGAGAGTTGAATATTAGTTGTTATTTTGTAAAATGTATTATAAATTTGTAAAAACTTGGGTAATTGACGTTTATGAGGTGAAAAAAATATTTGGAATCTTATTTTGAAAGGTGTATAGATTGTATTGTAAAACAGTTCCCGGGAATAATTTGAAATACAGGAACTGTCATTATTTGACATGTGTTCAGAAATATAGATGTAGAGAGGTATTGGGATATGAATATGAAAAGAAGGGTTGATAAAATTATGAAAAGAATTTAGATAATCAGATAATACAATTTTAAGAAGTATTCTAGGTATATTAGAGAATTTGAAAGCTATGTTGTTGATGGTTATTGCTGTTGTAAAACTTTGATTGGAGAATACAAAATGAGTAAGGATTACTAGGGAAATGAATAAATAAACGAAAGAATTTTTCTAATTCGAAAAAGCGGTAGACGTATTTTTGGAAAAGAGAATATCTTTTCTGATATTAACGCGATAATAGTTAATTATAAAAGAGAAAAGTGTGTCCTGAGTGAACTACGTTAACTACAAACAAATTAATATAAAAAAAGTAATTGTACTTACAAATTTGTACAAGATCCAGGTATATCCGAAATAGGGTTGTTGTCTTCGGGATTATAGAAGTTTTTAGAAGGCTATAGAATACCAGAGTGTTGAAATTCCATAAAGGGTGAAGAAATCTTCAAGATCCGGTTATTATAAAAGGTAGCTGATTCCAGAAGTACTGGTGTTCAAAAGAGGCAGTTTATCACAAGAGATCCATAAAGGTTGGTGAATTTCACAAGTTCCGGGTGTAAAGGAGAATTTGCTGTGCACTAAGAGATTCGACATCCTAATAAGAGGACAATTTATTCCAAACATCGAGCAAGTTCCTGTACAGGATAATTGGTATTCTTTCTTCAAGAGTTTGAACAAGATTGAAGTTTAACAACATCAGAGAAGTGGTATCCGTCCAAAAACGTCATCAGGAAGTGGATAGTACTCATCTAAAAGAAGAAAGCAATTAAGTATTACCATTTTAGTATTTTATTTGTGTCAGTATTAAAGAAAGATAACATTTTGTGAATGTTGGAAAAGATTTAATTATTTGCAATATAATTCAGTATTGAAATAGACTGAACTAATAGTTATTACAACAAGTACATCTGTTATAAACAACATAAGTTATATTAATTCTCTACTATCCAGTAATATGTCTAGATATGAATAATTTTCAGTTATATACAAATTTATGGAGTTATCAAGCCATTAAATAGTTTTGAACACATTATAATAATAGTAAATTAATTTGAGAAAGAAAGTAATAGAAAGAATTACTTAATTTTTGAATTTCAATAATAAATAAGATCAGAGTACGTACCTGAATTATTTAGTTGGATTTGGAACTATACACCTTGGAGTAAATATTTTCTAAACGTCAAATATTCAGTTTTCATATTAAAATATTGTTAACCATTGTCCCGTATAAAAAAAAACACACGAAGTTTGAATATAAACATATTATTTATTAGTAGAATATCGTTTTATTTTATCATAGTCAAATTCTCAACTATAGGAAATATTTTGGTTAATTTATAACCTCAAAGAAATAAATGTCATTTGATATATTGAAATGGAATGAGTAGTGGTGACATCTAGGTGTTTTATTGAACACTTGTTAGTAAACTGGATTATTTAAAGTATAGAATGTATAAAAATAATACAGAAATCAGTAATTTATAAAATGTTAGTTTAGAGAAAAAAATAAGTAATTCAAAAAGGATTATTGAGATTTATAAAAGTATATAATTGTAGGCAGAGTTAAATACTGTAAATTAAATAAAGAGTTAGGATAGAGTAAAATAATTTATATAAAGATAAAATATAAAGCTAGTCGGGCATAAAAAGAAAACACCTTCGTATAATGAATGGAATATTAGGAAATATATAAAGAGAATATAAAACTAGCACATACGAGGGTTGTTCATTAAATAATAGTAATTTTACTAAACATGTCTAGAGTGTTATTTCATTTCATATACAGTTCAATTTATGACATTTAAACTGTAATAGGATTTAATAATTATTTCGAGGGTTGAACTGATATGTATGAGATATTACCTAGTACAATATATATGTATAAAAATTAAATGCTATTTGTTGATAAGGGCATCACTTTAGGACGGCTGGACCGGTTTGGCTAATTCTTGTTTAGTATGTTTTCAATAGCCCGAATAAGATTTTTAGGAAAAGGAAAATTGGAAAACTTGCCCGGAAAATTGGAAAATTCGGAAAAACAGAAAGTGTTTTTTTTTCTATAGGATTGTATAAACTCGTGGCCATAACTCACGATTTGAAAAATAGATATGCGTCAACTTTTTGGGTTTTGTTCGTTATGGTCCAGGAAAAGTTTTTAGGAATAGTAGAAAGGAACAATTAGAAAGGGAAGTCTGAAAATTCGGACAAACTACAAAAATCATAATTTTTGAATGCACTCTCAATCATAACTGACGATAGGAACGATATATTTGGTTGATTCTTTCTTTGTTTTGCTCGTTATGCTCGTTATGCTCCCGGGATGAAATTAATTCGATTGATTGTTTTGAATTGTAAAAAAATCTGGAAGATATGAAAAAAAAACCTTTATAGATATACATATAAATATAAATATGTATATCTATTTCCTGATGCTTAGTATGGTGATCTCTGTAATAGATATAGATTCAGTTAAGTGGGAAAAGAATTGCAGTTCTAATAGGTCTGTTTAATTAGCGTTTTTTTTTGGCAAAAGTGCAAGGCGTACTAGATATTTCGCAAAATAGTTTTATTGTTATTTCGTTGGGTGCCTGTAGCACAGTTATTATTGACTTTAGAAGAACTGTGTAAATGAAAAAGTTATAGGAGATTACATGTTAAATAATACAATTTAACCTATTTCTGTATTTTAGCTATATTCTTTGAATTATGACACAACCTTGTGGTTTTTCTAATGCAAACCATAATAAGCCATGATTTTAAAATAGGCATTTTATCAACGATTCACATGATGTGCTAGTTGATATAGGAGGTGGGCGTGATAAATTCTCGGCCTAATATACAAGAAACAAACTTGGAACAATATAAGAATTTTTATTTTTCAATGTAATCTCCCCTAACTTCTATACATTTATTACAACGATCAATTAATAATTCAATAGGCTTGCAAAAATAATTAGAAGTTTTCCGTCAAACAGCTGCTTGCAACTCACTGTCGTCCTTAAAATTACGTCCCATAAAGTTTTTTTTTTTAAAATTAGAAAACAAAAAAAATTACAGGGAGCCATATCCGGACTATACGGTGGATGTTCCAATTCTTAAAAGCCGCATTCGCGGATGGCAGCTTGTGAAATGGCGGCAGTTTGGACGGGAGCATTGTCGTGCAATAATCGCACACCTTTTGTCAATTTTCCACGACGTTTTGTACGAATACTGTCCCTTAATTTATGCAAAAAAGACGCATAATATGTGCAATTCACACTTGTATTACGCTCTTTAAAGTCAATTAGCAAAATTCCCTCACAATCCCCGGAATATTGTGGCCATCACATTTTTCATTGATTGAACGACTTTCAGCTTTCTGGGACGAGGTGCATCAGGTTACCGCCATTCCATGGACTCCCTTTTCGATAGAGGATCATAAAAAAGAACCATTGTTTCATCCTCTGTGACAATGGACTCCAAAATCGGCTCGACATTCACGTTGGACAGCAGAAAGAAGTCGCGGTACCCATCTAGCACTAATTTTATACATACTCAAATGGTCATGGAGAATTCAACCAACACTTGTTTCGGAAATGTTTGTTATCACTGCTAATTTTTTCACTTTCAAACGACGATCTTCTAGCACTAAATGTTCAATAATTGAAATTTGTTGAGGCATTATCACTTCAATTGGTCAACCCGACTAATCAGCATCTTCCAGGGATTCTTATCCCAAACAGAAACATTTTGCCCACTTTTTTACAGTTGAATACGAAGGAAATGAATCACCGTAAACGCCGTCTAAACGTTGTTTAATGTGATAAGGTGTATCACTACTAGGTTTCGAACATTCATATTTATAATGTACACCTCGAATATGTGAATGCATGACGTGACGGAGAGATTGTGATCTTTAACATCACGGAGCAACACCACATTATCAACGAACGGTACGAAATCATTTAAATGCAATAATTCCGGATGGGAAGAAACACGCCTGTTCAATGGCTACCTTGATCTCCCTCTGTCTGTTTTAGATTTTACTTTCTTATACGTAGTATAAGGAAGTATTGTGATGATGAAAATTTTCGACCTCGAGATTTTTGCAGATGTCCACGTTTTGAAGTCCCCTGATACCGAAAAAGTGGTTTTTAAAAAATGTCTGTGTGTCTGTCTGTCTGTCTGTCTGTCTGTGTGTCTGTGTGTCTGTGTGTGACCACGATAGCGGTCAAACCGCTGTAGATATCAATTTCAAATTTTGTATTTACGTGTACAATCTCACTCTTGAGATCTGATTAGTTTTTCAGTAAAATCGGTAGACCGGAAGTAGCAGTTTACTTCAGTGAAAAAATCGAATTTTGCCAATATTTCGTCTATTACTAAGTTTAAACAAATTTATAAAGAATTTAAATATACTCAAAATTAAATTTGAGACAAATTATCTTCAAAAAGTTTTTCGAAATTCCAACCGGAAGTAGGTCTTTTACTCTTATCGAAAATCAGTTTTTTGCGATTATCTCGCAAGTCATGCTTTCTAGGCAGGTACATTATGAGCATAAAAGTATTTATATTATAATTTTAAATATCTTTTGTATAAAAAAAATTTCAAAATTCGGACCGGAAGTACCACTTTTACTCTTACCGAATATCGATTTTTTGCAGATATGTCGTAAATTATGCATTCTATATATATTTATTAAGAGTACAAAAGTATTTAGAGTTGAATTTGCAATGTTTTTTGTGTACATGAAATTTCAAAATTCGGACCGGAAGTGGCACTTTTACTCTTAGCGAGTAGCACTTTTTTTCGAATATCTTGCAAAGTATGCATTCTATAGCGATTTATTAAGAGAATGAAAGTACTTAGAACAGGATTTTGAATAAGTTTTGTATAAAAAAATTCTTAAAATTGTATAGTTTGAAACGCTCATACGTATAAGAAAGTCGTGTGGTGGCCACACCTCATTTTTTATTTATGGGTAGTGGTAAATGATAGGGTGTTTCAAGAGTTATATATCACAGTAACCAACCTTAGAGAAGCTGCTAATATTGATGGACTTTCCGTTAGAAAAGCAACAAAATCGGTTTTAACTTGTACATTAACCATAATGGTTGTCATTTTGAACATCTTTAATTTTCACTATATTAAATACGTTGTTTTTGGTAATAGTTTATTTATATCATAATTTCTTTGATTGTTTCTAATTTATAGTTTGCCATTCTATGTTTATTACTTTCTCTAAAATTATTTTTATTTGTAACTTCAACGAAATGAAGACAATAATAATTATGTTTGTAATTTCGAAATAAAAATAAAAATTGAGCTATAAGCTGCACTTCTTATCTCATTTAACGGAATCTATATCTGTTGTAGTTTCCGAGATCCACATACTAAACATCGGAAAAAACTCACACTGTATAAATTCGTTGGTGAGTGTTAGTGATTGTGTAGCTTCTGAATGACTTGACGGATTTAGTTTATATTCACAAAATATATTTGTTTTGTTGAGATGATGGTTCATAGCTTTGATACGATACGATAGGTGGGGCTGTAATTAAGTTATTAACAAATTCTTAATGTATGTTGAAAATGACTCAAATATAAAATATATTGTAATGAAATAAGCCCACAAAAAAAAAAAGCAGACATCCGGGCGACGACAAAAACGTACCGGTAAACAAGTCGTCAATCAATTGCACTCATATACGACGTCAGCGACAGAAAGTCTGGAATATTGTAGAAGAGAGCCAGAATTTGCTAAATCTTTTGTCTGCACATATAAATGCCGCCTGTGGGATAAGGAATTCATTCAGTAGTATTCGTACAGTGCAAGTAAACATAAATACAGTGAATGGTGCAGTTCTATTATAGTTCAAGAAGTAAATAAATATTACAGACATAAATAGTAGTGATAGAAATAAATACGTGTGTTAATTTATTCATAGTAGTTTTAAGTGCATTACATTTATTTTATATTTTTATATTGTGATTAGTTTTAAGTGTGTAAATATACAGACTGTTTCAAAACATTTGCACGAGTTGTTCATTTCGACCCCGAAAACGCAACAATATGTTGGGTTAGTGCCAAAAAGGAGAATCACAAAATCTGGTCCCGATAGGTGGCGCTGTGGCCGAGTTATTATATATTATATATATATCATCGCTCCACCTACCGGAAAGGGCAGAACAACATCTGCCGGGCCAGCTGGTATAAAATAAATAAATATAGTATTTGCAAATCAATATAAACTAATGTAAAGCATTCATGTATATTAGGTTTTATTCTATTTATTATTAAAGATTATGATAAGTAAATATAAGGGCTGTGTTGCATTACGCTCAAACATGCTAATGTTATACTCCTTTTCAAAGAAGGCGACCATTAGTTTACTATTAGTTTTTGCTAAAATATTAGAATCTACTATTACCTCCTTTACACCATTTTCATATTCTGTCTGCCCAAAAACATTGCTTTCGGCTCAACCATTCTACTAAAACCGCTTTGTTTCAATCTTTATGGAACATTTATAAATACATCAAGTCCAGAAAGCCTTGCATTGCTCTACGCGTGCTCTTCAATTGCATACTTCATTCGATTTTATTACACACACAGGAAGTGTATAGCATTAGGGGTATTACAAATAATCGGTTGACGCCGTACTTCTGTGATAGGTAAGGTGTAATTCGAAAACTTCAAATCTGGTGTTCCGCAAGGCTCGATTTTTGGACCCTTTCTGTTTGTTAGTTTTATCTACGACTTTTTCTACTACTAATTTACTTGCTTTAATTGTTTTATACGCAGAATATATAAGTTATATTTATTGACTAATCGACTATTAAACAATTTACTTGATAAAGTCGACTCTTTTTTTAATATCACTAGTGCTTGGATGTATGTTCATTATCTGATTACTAATTTTGTTTAAATCAATTGTGTGCTTTTTAGAAATCAACTCTAGTATAACATTCCTAGCATTAACTTGAACAATAATCAGGTTAAATTTATTAGTTCATGTAGAGTACTGGTAAATTAAATAATTAACGAGGATTTTTAATGGTCATTTCACGTTTATACAATTTGTAAAAGTTTCTAGTACATATCTTTCTTTACAAATGTAGTCTTGTAAAAACTCTTATTGCAATTTTTACTAAAGGTTGAGACACGGTATTATTCAAGTTAATATAAATTGGCGAGATAGTTGTAGAGATATACTTCAAAATATTGAGTTTCTAACACTTTAATATCTACATTCTGAAAGTACTTTGTTTTGTTTACAGGTATAAGTCTGAATTCTCTAGCGTCTTTAACAATAATAATAATAATATGTCTTTATTTTCCTCAATTTACAAAAACAAAAATGAAATACAAGTTTTGAAACAAAACATAAAGTAACTAAACTGAATACCATGGAACCACCAAACAACTTACCAGGTAGGTCTGTGAATAGTTTCTGTCTATACTGGATTTTAAACTGTGAAGTAGAGGAACATTTGAAAAGTGTAGGAACAGCGTTATAAATACGACAAGCAATATATAGATATATGAACAAACTTTCTAAAAGTGAGTGTTCGCTAAATGGGAGGCGTTAATAAACCTTTATTTCTTATATTCAGATTATGGACATGAGTTCGAAGTAACAATTGCTGATGCAGATATAGAAGACCTTCTGTCATTATTTCTTTATATATGAGACATGCCGTCTGCAGCAGGGAATATGTTTATTATATTTAGCCATCTAAGATCTGATAGTTTGTGGTCTTCATGGTCATATCTTCGAATGCCAAAAATGTAACTCCGGCAGTTATTCTGAACTCTCTGTATGCGCTCCCTACCGAAACCGTCAATTGTAATTGCGTAGACCGGCGCGATGTGCTAAATGCTACAATACCAGGGAATTGCATAGAAGAGATTTTGTTGCCGTAGAGAAAGAGCAATGTGGGTTGGATTGGGTCGTATGTTTTCTAAAACATGCCCCCCATAACGAAATTCACTGTCCATCAGCAGCTCTAGATTCTTATAGCGCGGCACTATCAAAACACTTTCATCACCTATGCTGAATGCCAGCAAGTGCTGCACTCTACAGCAATAAGTTTTTTTCCACTGAAAAGCATTATCACAAATTTAATCCCATGCAGTGTTAATGTATACATAGTGGAAGCATCTGCAATTTGTTCGAAATCCTTTTTAACAGTTCTCACCGATGCGACGCAGCAGTATAATTCAATTCAAACGAATATTCTAATTGAGAATCGTCAGCATACATATTGCCGTGGTCTCTTGCATATTAAAAATAATAGTAATAGCATTAAGATTTAATTTAAGTATATAAAATATAAAAGAGACAATAAGAATAAGTTTTATTGTATTCAAAGATTTTAACAAAAGAGTATACTAAGTTGCATACATTAAAGTGAGAAAACATAGACATAAAAATGAACTTGTATTTACAATTTAGATATTCAACAGGTTCAAAATAAAAGACGAGATAAATTTAAGCTATATACCGGGTGTCTGTTTAAGCTCGGCCACCGGCCATATCTCGGCAACCGTTTATCGTACAACCTCGCGGAAAAAATCTTGATAGTAAAATGGACGACGGAAATTACAACTAAAATATTTTTAAGTTTCCAAAATGATCGCAAGGGGGCGCAATTCTCAAGATAAATTAAAAATTCGATAACTTTTCATTAAATTCTAGATTGAGATAGATTGAAAATTTTTCTAGCAAAATTTTTAGACGTTTTTATACAACTTTCATTTAAAACTTTTTGATCTAACTCCCATACGAAGGGAAGAGGGGAGGGGGGTATGCTTGCGTACAAAAGTCGGTATAATTTTGGTTTGCGCAAACGGACTTTAATGTTTCTGGGCTCATTAGATAGAGAATCTTACAAAGAATTGAAGGACATGTAGCACGAAATTACGTGGCTGTCAAAGAAAATAACAGGGGGCGCTGTTCTCAATGTATGTATATTACTTGTTTTTTCTTTAAAATTTTAAATGGAACGGCATATTTTTAATATAGTGATATTGAAGCACATAAAAAACTGAAGAGAATGATGAAAACTGGAAGTTGCTGCCTTTTTTCTTGACGAAGATATAGTCGTACGAAGACAATCCAAAAAAAATAAACAATTTTTAATATAAGTTTATTTATTTATTGTGAGTAATAACTTTATTTTAATTTTAAGTGTCACTAGACAGTGTATAGTTAGCTTTCACTTGAATTTTCATCATAGTCTTCCAAAAATGTATCTATTTCAATCTTCTCACCGATTTGTTAATTCTTGCATATGTTACATTAGATTCTCTTCTTAATTGTCTTCAAATTATCTAGCTATTTTTAAATTTCAGGTCTTGCCTTTCTAGACATTGAAATAAAATAATAATAATAATGATAACAATAATAATAATAATATATCTTTATCACCCAACTGATATAGGTAGATCTAATTATAGGAAAACATCAAAAATAATTTCCATAACTCATGAACTAAGTAGACAATAACGAGAGAAAAAACAATATAATATATTGCATTAGTTATAATCAAATCATTTACTCATTAGTAACGAAAGGGTACACAAATTGATATCTAAATCATCCCCGCCTGAAATGAAAGTAAATAATAGAACCACCTATTATATACCTAAACATAAATAGGAAAATATATTGACCAAGTAATATAAAGGAAAAGAAAATATATTTAAATCAGAAAAAACTCCTACTTAACAAATGTTCAAAGTGTTCACCTTCATTTTCAATACCCGTTTACTTGTCGATTAATAGAGAGCAGAGTTACTTCCATTTCGGAGGCAGCAATTGTTGTACTCTACTTTTTTACTTTTTGTGATAAACTATGTACCTATTTTATTCTGCCCCATAAATAAACATCAAGAACATCTGGCAAGGTGAATAAAAACTCAATAATGTCTTCTTTTGGGATAATTTAGGGAATATTTCCCCGAAGCAAGAATGCATTTTCAAAGCATTGAAAATACATTCTGATCATGTCATAAGCTTCAACGTTAAAATACGACATTTTACAAACTTAATAATAATGTGCAGGTGTCCAAAAAGGCTTAATTTGCTAAATACGTACAAAAAGTTTAATTACAAGTGACACTAATACCTTTGCATTTCGGATTTCATGGCCTACCTTGGAAATCTCATCATAATGTAGTTTAGTATCACTGTGCACATGCCATGTTGTATGATGAAAGTTTAAAAAAAAAAGCAAACTACACTGTTCACTATTATTATTTTATATCAATGTTGGAAAGGATAAGAAATGATATTTAAAAAATAATAGCTAGAGTATTTAAAAACATTTAAAAGGAGAATCTAATGTAAAATATGCAATGAATTAAAAAATCGATAAAAAGGTTGAAATAAATACATTTAGCGAAGAGGATGATGAAATTTCAAGTGAAACGGTACTATACATTGTCTAGAGACCCTATTAAAATTAAAATAAAATGTTTACTCCCAATAAATAAATAAATTTATATTTAGAGAGTTTTATTTTTTTTGGATTGTCTTCGTATGACTATATCTTCGTCAGCAAAAAAGGTATCAACTTCCGGTTTTCATCATTCTCTTTAGTTTTTTATGTGCTTCGATATTACGATATTAAAAATATACCGTTCCATTTGAAATTTTAAAGAAAAAACAAGAAATATACATACATTGAGAACAGCGCCCCCTGTTATTTTCGTTGACAACCACGTAATTTCGTGCTACATACCTTTCAATTCTTTGTAAAATTCTCTATCTAATGAGCCCAGAAACATTAAAATCCGTTGGGGCAAACCAAAGTTATACCTACTTCTGTGCGCAGACATACCCCTCTTCACTCTTCCATTCGTATGGGAGTTAGATCAAAATGTTTCAAAAGAAAGTTGTATAAAAACGTCTAAAAATTTTGCTTGTAAATTTTTTAATCTATCTTAATCTAGAATTTAATGAAAAATTATCGAATTTTTAATTCATCTTGAAAATTGGGCCCCCTTGCGATCATTTTGGAAACTTAAAAATATTTTTGTTGCAATTCACGTCATCCATTTTACTATCAAGATTTTTTCCTCGAGGTTGTACGATAAACGGTTCCCGAGATATGGCCGGTGGCCGAGCTTAAACAGACACCCGGTATATTACTTTTATTTTTACCTTAAACTTATGACTATATAAATAAATAAATAAAAAAAAGGATATAAATAAAAATATTCTGAGACCATACAATCTGCAGTAGTGTTTTTATAAACGACAGCTGGCAATAATAAAATACATTCATGAATTCGTAGTATTATATTTCATAGACTGTAGAGAGGTTTTGTACGGTTTGATGACCTACAAAAAGAAAATATAATGTGAACTTGGTTTGTAGTTTATTACAGATAAATATATCACCGTTGGAAAAGTCCTGGATAGAGGGAAGCAATGAAGGGGCAAACTAAATGGATCGTGGTAGTGCGAGTAATCTTATTAAAAGAATACCTGTTATTTACAATGTATTTCCAATGTTACCGAGAGCTGGAAATAAAACAAAAATAAGAATTGTGTTGGCAAATAGTAAAGAAGACAATAAATTCATAAACAAATATAAAGAAGAATTATATTAATACAAGCATACCTACATTGGAGAAATGCTGAACAATTTGAGTGAGAAACTTTTAAAATATAAACAAACAATTCTTAAGGTGTTGACATTTTAAAGTGAAGGAACTGTCAAAAGACAATAAGTGCGTGTGTCTGTGTGCGTTCATATCACAACGGCAACTTGGTAAGCAAAGATCTCACTGAAGACGCAGGGTGACAACTTAAATGGTAGTTTCTGAGAATGGCGTTGAGAGCGGTCACGTGTCTTCCCGGGGATATAAATTGGAGGACAAGAATGAACAAGATTCATTCATTAGATAGATTCATTAGTTTCATTCATTATATGGATTAGCTGGTTATCTGGAAAGAGATTAAATGCGACTTAAAATCGTAGGGTCAGATACACCACGATTATTTCGATTCATATTTATTTCTTGTATTAGCGTATTAATTTCATTTGTATTTAAGTTTCATTCATTTTCTTTGGTTAATAATTTTTGTATTTTTAAATAATGGAGATGCAAATGGCTGAATTTGAAAAGTTTTTCAATGATTCAAAGTAAGTTTTTGATACAAAGATTTATCAACGTTGCTATGCGTGTATTGAAATATAACGTGCAAATGTATATTCAATATAACGTTGTGCAACAGGGATAATAAATATTCTCCTGTAATAGTAATAAGCATTCATTAGTTTCAAGAACACAAAAATGGAATTATTAATGGTGTTGGGTGTTAAGAGGATATAGCGTGCAAATGTATATTTTCTGGCACTTTATTAGGCATCATTAATGTTTACAATAAATTTTTGATTATAAATTAATGATTAAAATTAGATTTTTAAGAAGGAAAGTGTTTCTGGGTAGCGGACTCTGAGATGCTGGATATAATACGTGTGAATGGTTATAGACAGTAATCAGATTCAAGCTTTTTCTCAGAACATTGACCATTGCGAAGTTCTAAGTTTGTCAGAGCATTACGTGCGAATATAATGTCTCTGATGGAATAGAATTAGCATAAAAATATCAATATACTAACGTTAATTGAATTTTATTTTTCTTGAAACAGGACAATATTTTAGATTTTTGTTTGATTAAGCATAAGAAAAATATATTCGTACTATAAAACATTACAACCTAGAACAAGGTACAAATGTTTTCTCTTAATTATGTTTCTTTTTAATAATATGGTGAATATAGTATAGCGATGCTATCTATTGTGAAATTATGTTAAATAAATTATACAATTATGTTTTATATGGTTTCTGGTTTTCATTTTGAATAAGCTATAACCTTATCCCAATTAAAGAAAAAAGACAAGAGATTTGATGAGAGAATAGAGATTTAGATACACTGATAGAATTCACGTATACTTATAAAGTACGTGCTGTTAAGATAAATTAAATATATATATATAGGATAATAAAAATTATCATCATCTTTATTAGTTATGTTGCTGGAACAACACACAACATAATTTATTTGGCAAAGCCTAATGAATGGCAATACTACAATTATTGTATTCCAAATAGTTATGTTGCCACAGCATTATGTACGGTACAACTTCGGACGGATTTAAACAAATCCGTGCTGTAAATTGAAAATAGAATAGGTCCCAAAATGGTACCCTGTGGAATTCCACTACGTACTTCCATCAACGAACAGGTATTTTCATTAATTTTAGTAAATTGTGAACGCCCAGTCAGATAACTTTGTAGCAGAGAAACAGCACTCATATCTAGACTTGTACAATGCAGTACAGCAAGAAGTGTTGCGTGATTTATTGCATCAAACGCTTTGCTAAAGTCGAGAAATGTCAGAAGTGTCGGTGGTGCTTAGTACATTATCGGTAGTATTGAACAAAGCAGCAGCACAGCTATGCCCCGGGCGAAAACCCGATTGAAACTTAGAAAGAATATTGTGGAGGGATAAGTGTTGCCTTAGCTGGGTATCAATTAACCTTTTTAATGCTTCAGAAAGCACTGGTAATAAGCTAATCAATCTATAATCACTAAATGAAGCTGTATTATTTACTTTGGGCAAAGGTTTAACCATCGAGTGCTTCCACATATCCGGAAACTTACTTTCTATAAGGCAACTGTTAATAATATCAGTAAAGAACTCGATAATAAACGGACATTACCATTGAATCATATGAACACTCCAACCATGACAACCAGAAGATCCTGTTTCAATATTTGTAATCACATTCCCTGCAAACTCCTCATTGACCTATTCAATGTGAAATGTCCCATATTACCTTTAGTGCAGAGCTGTTTCGTCTTAACTATCACACAAGGGAATCTAACCACCTCTTTCCTCCTCCTCATAACACTGTTCGCTTTCAAAAGAGTTTGTTGCAAATTATATAATAAGTTGGTCTTGGAAATTAGAAATGAATCTAGTTTTCTTATTTCTTATACTACTATTCCCTAGACTCTAGATGATTTCTTATGCAGATAATGTATTGTTTTTTTTGTAAATATTTTAGATATTATTACAGTCATTAGATATTTTGTTCTTTGTTATTTTTGACTTGTTTCTGCCTGTAAGTAAAATTTATTATTTGTTACTTTCTTATACGTAGTATAAGGAAGTATTGTGATGATGAAAATTTTCGACCTCGAGATTTTTGCAGATGTCCACGTTTTGAGGTCCCCTGATACCAAAAAAGTGGTTTTTAAAAAATGTCTCTGTGTGTGTGTGTGTGTGTGTGTCTGTGTGTCTGTGTGTGTGTGTGTGACCACGATAGCGGTCAAACCGCTGTAGGTATCAATTCCAAATTTTGTATTTACGAATATAATCTCCCTCTTGAGAACTGATTAGATTTTTAGTAAAATCGGCAGACCGGAAGTAGTAGTTTACTTCAGTGAAGAAATCGAATTTTGCAAATATTTCGTCAATTACTAAGTTTAAACAAATTTATAAAGAATTCAAATGTACTCAAAATTAAATTTGAGAAACATTGTTTTAATAAAGTTTTTCGAAATTCCTACCGGAAGTAGGTCTTTTACTCTTATCGAAAATCAGTTTTTTGCGAATATCTCGCAAATCATGCTTTCTAGGCAGGTACATTAAGAGTATAAAAGTATTTAGAACATACTTTTAAATATCTTTTGTATAAAAAAAATTTCAAAATTCAGATCGGAAGTACCACTTTTACTCTTATCGAATAGCGATTTTTTGCAAATATGTCTTAAATTATGCATTCTATATATATTTATGAAGAGTACAAAAGTATTTAGAGTTGGATTTGGAATATTTTTTGTATAAATGAAATTTCAAAATTCGGACCGGAAGTAACACTTTCATACGTATAAGAAAGTCGTGTGGTGGCCACACCTCATTTTTTTTGGTGTTGAAATAAAGAATATTGTTATTATTATTATTATATGTGAAGAAATAAAATAAAGGATTATAACTGTGTTTTTCGCTTTTGAGCAGTGTTATTTTGAAACAGGCGTTAGAAATTTAACCTTGTAGCGGAGTTTTGTATTAGGTTTTATTCCGTTTACAAAATGTGGAGTTAAATAAAATTGCAAAAGTGTGCAAGTTGAAGGTACTTTGCTCAATTGACTGTTCTACATTTGCAATAACTTATTTATTTAGAAATATAAAACTATTCGAATTTATGGTGGTAACAAGAGCATTATAGCGGTCTCATTATAAATGAGCTCAATTTTCCCCCAAGATAGTTATATTTCGAGGTAGGTCATTAAGTTATTTGAAAGCTTTACTATCCCCTTTATGTGCATCCTGACTAGATTAATGAGACTATATAAAGTTTTACGCAGTCAACATTATTAACAGTCGCCTTTCAAGTAATAGCAATTACTTCACAAGAACTATTAAAAACTGGAAATAGATTTCACAATATGGTGGTAAATCTGTTAACCACGACGTTCGATTGCACTAACGTGATATAATTCAATTTAATTAGTCCCATGATCCAAAATTAGAGCTGAATTTATTCTCACCCGAAATGCTAAAATGTAGCTTGGTTTGTTTGGGGTCGGTCTTTTATTAAGTAGAATACACTGCGAAGATTAATAGTCTGACCTATATTATGTTACGGACATAAATTACGCAAGAAATTAAAGTAATCCAACGGACTTTGCCATTCCAGTGAATTAACTTAATTTTATAAAACTTAGAAGTATCTACTTTAAGTAACTATACCATGTACATAATTAAATATTGTTGGAAATATAATGCTTATTTTTCCGTATAATAAAATGATAAAATTTTGAATGCGGCTAGAGAATTAATGAGTTGCAATGGAAGTTTTATTCAGTATTTCTTTTGTAAAATAATACTTTATTTATCTACTACTTATTTTAGTAAGTGTAAGTTGTAGTATTATTTTTTTAAATAATTATTTATTTCTAAAGGAAATGTTATATTTAATTTACAATACTTTGTAATTCTATCTAATTATAATTTAATATTAGCTTAGAAATATGCCACGTATTTTTTTTAACGCGGAACATATGGATTTTCGTGCTATAAATGCTTCCTTTTATTATTTTGTTGCGAGTCAAATTTGAAAGAAATTCAAATTCAATGAAATTATTGCTTTAATGACGTGAAGATGTTTTTTTTTTTAAATCATTTTTGCGTCTTCAGTTGAAATTAATTCCGACAAAATTGAGTGATGAAATCAAGGTAGTTTAAATATTTCACGCTTGATGACAAGCGAATTGAAAAGTAAATTTATGAAAATAATGTCAGTGTACATAGTTGTAGAACGAGTGGAAATTGTACGGTATTCAAGGAATGATCTACAGAGAGATTGTTTACAGCTTTGTTGCAGTATATCCTGATCGGCCAGCTTTAAGTACTTCGACAGTGTCTCGAATATACAATGAATTGCAGAGCACAGGTTGAGTAAACTGTGACCGCAGGAAACGTATTAGAAATCCATAGGCCGTTACTGACGAAACCAAAATGAACACTTATTTGATGGTTGAAAACGAAGACTTCACAAACATAAATATGCTTACCGACCAGTTCCAAATTTCATGAATCAGTTGCCATAAAGAGTTGATTATCGAAAAAAAACTTATTAAAAAGTTCACAAATTTTCACCAACGGATTTCTTCCCAAAAATCATATTTTGCTAATTTTGGATGCAAAAAGTACACAGTGGTCCAAATATGTTTGATGAGTACACATATGCCCTGGATGCGACGGTACATAAGCTAAACCAAACATTTTGGGCACGATAAAATCCTTACAAGATTTGAAAGACTAACACGCAATGGCCTCAGAAAGTTGTTTTGGGTGGGAATAGTGGGAAATAACATGCATGTTACGGCAGGAATTTAAATCAACTGAAATATTTAGATCTGCTTCAGATGGAAGTAGGCCCCCGCCTGGATGAGTTGCGAAATAATGGGGAAATAATATTCCAGCAAGACGCAGCACAGCTCCTAGTGCTGCATTAATCATAAAATTTTTGAATCTAAATTTCCACAACACTTGGATTGGGCAATATGGACCATTTAGATGGGCCAGTAGAAGCCCAGACCTTACTCCACTCGATTTTTTCTTGTGGGGTCGTGTATCAAATAAAGTGTAGGACAATGTTCGAGAGAAACCTGAAAACTTGAATGAGTTGAGAGGAATAATCACAGACGCTTGCAACTCCGTTACTGTGCGACAATTGCGGCTAGGATTTTGTTCAGCTGCCGAAGGCAAACATTTTGCTCAATTTCTTCGAATTATTTTTATGTTCATTAATTTAATAAATTATTAAAATGGGGTGAAACTTCTAGCACGCAAATCCCTACGTTCTGCGTTAAAAGAGCACTGTATACTGTGCAAATGGTCTTTGGCTAAGTATTCTTATTCTTGCCGTCTTTTCCTGATATTCAATCTAGCATCTTCTTTAAATTTAG
Source organism: Amphimallon solstitiale (assembly GCA_963170755.1). Lineage (NCBI taxonomy): Eukaryota > Metazoa > Arthropoda > Insecta > Coleoptera > Scarabaeidae > Amphimallon > Amphimallon solstitiale. The sequence goes on from OY720680.1 coordinate 27,314,804, forward strand.
TATTTTTTTTAAATAAAAACTATATATTTGTTAGTGAAATAAAACACACTGCGTACGCACTAACAATTTTTAATCTATTTAAGTTTATTTTTCACATAAAAAAATTGACAATCTCCTTGACAGTTAGTAAAAGTGATCTGTTAATCGTGGAAAAATAATTAAATTTTATTTAAATGAATGAAGAAATATTATAAACATATCATAGGCAAAGAAATGAAGATAATGAAAAATATTTGTAACGAATTGTATGAGTTGTGATTATGTTGTAGTAAATTAATTAAATAAAATACATAAACAGTAGAATTGCGTTGCAATCTCCTAAAATATCATGAGTAGAGAAAAACATATCTGTATAGGTTACGTACAATATTTAATTCAAATTTCTATTGCTAAATTAGGTTCTAAGTCTGTATGTTGTGTGTCTATATCTCCATCTACAATTAAATATTAGAACACAACAGGAATTTAATAAGTTTTTACACTATTGTATTGACAATATTATATTAAATAACATATTGTTGCGTTTTCGGGTTCGCAATAAACAACTCGTGCAAATGTTTTAAAACTGTCTGTATATTTACACACTTAAATCTAATCACAATATAGAAATATAAAATAAATGTAACGCACTTAAAACTACTACAAATAAATTAACACACGTATTTATTTCTATTACTACTATTTATATCTGTAATATTTATTTACTTCTTGAACTATAATAACACTGCACCATTCACTGTATTTATGTTTATTTGTACTGTACAAATACTACTGAATGAATTAATTCTTTCTGGGCACCGGCCGCTTTTTATATCGGCATATAAGACTCTGGAAATATACGCAAAAATTTTCTCTTTCTCTCGATGTTTGTAGAACAAACGACAAACTTTTTGTCGCTTGCACATTATATATATATGTGGATGATTTATGACTTATTTACGGTGCGTTGCGCCAATGTTTTTTTTTATCATGTATAGAAGACAAACCTAAAAAGTATACTAATATAATAAATTTATTAAGAAGAGGATGTGAATTATAAGAAGCAGTTACCTTTAAAGTAACTTAATTAATTATTGGAAACTTTGGAATATCAAGATTATTCATGTTTAGAGGTATTCATTGGAGAACATTTCCGAATTTTGACGTTTGAAAAGGTTCTACATTATGTAGCAGATTACCTGTTAAAGGGTGATAGCTCTACGGAAATCAGTACTCTCAAAGCAGTATATAATATTCCTCAAAGTGATTTACTTGAAGCAGTAATTTTGGTAGAGCTGGATCATCTTTTATTAACAATATGCTAGAGGCTCAAATAGGAGGACATTCCATTATCAGAAGAAATATTTTGAGTATCGCAGGGTATTTAGGATATATCTAATAATTTTCGTATCCGTGACAAAATTTCATTCTTATTGTTTCACTGTATACTCATATTTTGGATAAAATAGATTATTTATTGATATTATTTTCAAGAACATGAATTGAATCAATTAATTACACTGTTGAAAGATATTTAATAAATAACTTATTGGATTACAAACAAACCTTTGTATCTACCAACAAGTTGTTGCATGTTTCCTTGTCTAGTGACATTAGCAAAATTTTGATCTGATTTGTGATTTTGATCTCTAAAGCATATATGTTTTACAGTAACACTATACAACCACAAGTTATATACTGATCCAAGTTCCTTTTGGGACTATGTCAGATTAAAAAAAATGTTTTAGTAGAATTCCCTGTAGAAATGATTTTGTTCAAAAATATAACACACCATCAGCCATTGTGGATGCCTTCGCATTGGCTTTCTCTAGTGCTTTCGTGCGTGGTGGCGTGCTTGGAAAATTGCGCGAATCTGTCCACTTTTTAAAAAAGGTGACGCTAACAATCCCAACAACTACCGCTATATTCCCATTATCCCAGCTTTTGCGAAGATATTCGAATAAATAATTAATGAGCGAGTCACCTTTTTCACTAAATCGTGTATGTCCGTTCACCAGCACGAACTTGCATCAAGAAGATCCACAATCACTAATTTATCCACTTTATCCCAAGAAATAGCAAAGACGCTGGAAATAGGTGGACAATTGGATGAAATATACAGGAATTTCTCCAGAGCCTTTGACAGTATTGACCACTCAATACTGCTACACAGACTGAGCTATTTGGGTTTCGATAACGCCCTAGTCTGCTTTTTTAAATCCTAACTGACAAACCGCCAGAATTACCTCTATTATAATGGATTCAGATTCGTTCAGTATGTGTTATCATCTGGTGTAGCCCAGGGTTCGAATCTTGGTCCTCTCTTATTTAATCTATTTATTAACGAACGGTTTTTGCTTCTGCTGACGACATAAAAATTTATCAATATAATTTTTACCTGGTGCAAGAACAAGAGGCTATGTCTGAATATAAACAAGTGCTGCTCTGTTACTTATACTAGGAAGGTAAATTTCATTCGTTCAGAATATCACATTGACAACATATACCGGGTGTCTGTTTAAGCTCGGCCACCGGCCATATCTCGGCAACCGTTTATCGTACAACCTCGCGGAAAAAATCTTGATAGTAAAATTGATGACGGGAATTACAACAAAAATATTTTTAAGTTTCCAAAATGATCGCAAGGGGGCGCAATTCTCAAGATGAATTAAAAATTCGATAATTTTTCATTAAATTCTAGATTAAGATAGATTAAAAAATTTACTAGCAAAATTTTTAGACGTTTTTATACAACTTTCATTTGAAACTTTTTAATCTAACTCCCATACGAAGGGGAGAGTGGAGGGTGGTATGTCTGCGTTCAAAAGTAGGTATAACTTTGGTTTGCCCCAACGGATTTTAATGTTTCTTGGCTCATTAGATTGAGAATTTTACAAAGAATTGAAGGATATGTAGCACGAAATAACGTGGTTGCCAAAGAAAATAACAGGGGGTGCTGTTCTCAATGTATGTATATTTATTGTTTTTTCTTTAAAATTTCAAATAGAACGGTATATTTTTAATATCGTAATATTGAAGCACATAAAAAACTGAAGAGAATGATGAAAACCGGAAGTTGCTACCTTTTTTCTTGACGAAGATATAGTCATACGAAGACAATCCACAAAAAATAAACAATTTTTAATATAAATTTATTTATTTATTGTGAGTAATGACTTTATTTTAATTTTAAGTGTCACTAGACAGTGTATAGTTCGCTTTCACTTGAATTTTCATCATAGTCTTCCATAAATATATTTATTTCCATCTTCTCATCAATTTTTTAATTCTTGCATATGTTACATTAGATTCTCTTCTTAAATGTTTTCAAATTCTCTCGCTATTTTGCCTTTTTAGACATTGAAATAAAATAATAATAATAATGATAATAATAATAATAATAATAATAATAATCATAATATATCGTTATCACCCAACTGATATAGGTAGATCTAATTATAGGAAAACAGCAAAAATAATTTCCATAACTCGTGAACTAAGTAGACAATAACGAGAGAAAAAAACAATATAATATAATGCATTAGTTATAATCAAATCATTTACTCATTAGTAACGAAAGGGTACTCAAATTGATATCTAAATCATCCCCGCCTGAAATGAAAGTAAATAAAAGAACCTATTATATACCTAAACATAAATAAGAAAATATATTGACCAAGTAATATAAAGGAAAAGAAAATATATTTAAATCAGAAAGTACAAAAAAAAAAAACAAGAAAAAGCTTCAATTTAACAAATGTCAAAGTGTTCACCTTCATTTTCAATACACGTTTACTTGTCGATTAGTAGAGAACAGAGTTACTTCCATTTCGGAGGCAGCAACTGTTGTACTCGGCTTTTTGTGATAAACTATGTATGTCTTTTATTCTGCCCCATAAATAAACATCAACGACATCTGGCAAGGTGAATAAAAACTCAATAATGTCTTCTTTCGGGATAATTTAGGGAATATTTCCCCGAAGCAAGAATGCATTTTCAAAGCATTGAAAATGCATGCTGATCATGTCATAAGCTTCAACGTTGGAATACAACATTTTACAAACTTAATAATTATGTTCAGGTGTCCAAAAAGGCTTAATTTGCTAAATACGAACAAAAAGTTTAACTACAAGTGACACTAATATCTTTGCATTTCGATTTTCATGGCCTACCTTGGAAATCTCATCATAATGTAATTTAGTATCACTGTGCATGCCATGTTGTATGACGAAAATTTAAAAAAAAAGCAAACTACACTGTTAACTATTATTATTTTATTTCAATGTTGGAAAGGATAAGAAATGATATTTAAAAAATAATAGGTAGAGTATTTAAAAACATTTAAAAGGAGAATCTAACGTAACATATGCAATGAATTAAAAAATCGATAAAAAGATTGAAATAAATACATTTAGCGAAGAGTATGATTAAATTTCAAGTGAAAACGTACTATACACTGTCTAGAGACGCTATTAAAATTAAAATAAAACTATTACTCCCAATAGATAAATAAATTTATATTTAAAGAGTTTTATTTTTCTGGATTGTCTTCGTATGACTATATCTTCGTCAACAAAAAAGGTAGGAACTTCCGGTTTCCAACATTCTCTTCAGTTTTTTATGTGCTTCAATATTACGATATTAAAAATATACCGTTCCATTTGAAATTTTAAAGAAAAAACAAGAAATATACATACATTGAGAACAGCGCCCCCTGTTATTTTCTTTGACAACCACGTAAATTCGTGTTACATAGCCTTCAATTCCTTGTAAAATTCTCTATCTAATGCGCCCAGAAACATTAAAATCCGTTGGGGCAAACCAAAGTTATACCTACTTTTATACGCAGACATACCCCCCTCCACTCTCCCCTTCGTATGGGAGTTAGATCAAAAAGTTTCAAATGAAAGTTGTATAAAAACGTCTAAAATTTTGCTAGTAAATTTTTTAATCTATCTTAATCTAGAATTTAATGAAAAATTATCGAATTTTTAATTCATCTTGAGAATTGCGCCCCCTTGCGATCATTTTGGAAATTTAAAAATATTTTTGTTGTAATTCCCGTCATCCATTTTATAATCAAGATTTTTTCCGCGAGGTTGTACGATAAACTGTCGCCGAGATATGGCCGGTGGCCGAGCTTAAACAGACACCCGGTATATAATTTGTCATCCGTCAAATACCTGGGTGTTCTTTTACTTTCTTATACGTAGTATAAGGAAGTATTGTGATGATGAAAATTTTTGACCTCGAGATTTTTGCAGATGTCCACGTTTTGAGGTCCCTTGATACCAAAAAAGTGTTTTCTAAAAAAATGTCTGTGTGTGTGTGTCTGTCTGTGACCACGATAGCGGTCAAACCGCTACAGATATCAATTCCAAATTTTGCATTTACGAATATAATCTCCCTCTTGAGAACTGATTAGATTTTGAGGAAAATCGGCAGACCGGAAGTAGTAGTTTACTTCAGTGAAGTGAGGACTCCTGAAATACCTATCATTTAAACTATGTGGCTTCTATCCGATTCAGAACACCGACTACGGCGCATTGCTCCTGAGACATAATTTTAGAGTACTATCCGAAAGGAGAACTGACATCAGCGCCTCCTGCATGAATAACAGTTCAGTGTATTAGATGCTCCGAAGTTACTTTGTAGAGTGAATATCCTGGTGCCACGTCTTCAGTCTAGAGCAAGCAAGTCAATTATGGTTCCGATGCCCAGGACGAATATCCTATACAAAGCACCCTTATAACACGCTGCTATAAATTCCAATAATTGACATGAGTAATTTTTGCGATTTTAATCAATTTTTCAATTTATTTAATGTGCTTTGCTGTTTTTGTTATAATCCTGTAATACATTATTTCATAATCTGCATTGTATTATCGAACATTTTTGTAGTTGTATAACCTTATTTGAAATTTTCCGTTGGATAATTAATAAATTTATTATTTTTGTTATTTGACAATTTTACATTTGCATATTTTCTTTTGACTTGTGAATATACTTTAATATTAATATAAGAAATTTATTTGTACTCGCACTAAATTTATTATACTAATTATCGGTTAATGAGTAGCACCTTATAAAGCACACTCTTTTACAAGCTTTGTTTGCTATCTGAGCTTGCGGTAAAGAGGGAGTTGTTTTTCTTAATACATTATTTAAATTATTAATTTAAGTGTGGTGTTTAAAAATAATTATCATGATATTAATTCTTATGCACCACAACAATATTACTTTACAGTGTTAAAAACCCTAGAACAAGTAAAATATTATTATTAATATAGTGGCGTGCACTATAAACCGATAATGTGGGGCTTAGTCATCTTGAATATTAGCGCAAGCCACACAGGAAAGGCACTTTAATTTTAAAATTATGGGTGTAGATCCTATATGAGTATAACTTTAGCCTTCATAAATTTCCTTTTCACATTTCGGCCAACCCTTCTTTGTTTAATGTTACTTTACAGACCTTTAGCATGTGTTATACTTTCTTTCCGAATATGTCTTGGCCCATAACTGCGTTACCTAATGGTGATGACTAAAAACATAATAATATTTATAATATAATAATTCCAAGATCTTTCGCAAGATTACATTGAATATTCTGCAAACAATCGTTTCTGTAATATATTTTCAACAATGCAATGTTCTCTATTGCTATTCAGAAATATCTGCAAGTATATTAAATCAGTGTAGGAGGAAATTGCGTGGGTGAAGTCCTTGTTTACCGCAGTTATTCAAATGAAAGTGAATTCGTGTAAATGATTACTAGAGGTAAAATGTAATACAGTTTAATATAGTTATACCAATCGCCCACTCGAATTAATTCTTAGATGAGCTGTTACAGGGTCGCTAAAACATATCGACGAAGCTTCAATATCGTCAATTCCCCTTATTTATTTACTGATATGTATAGTTGCTGCAGTAGACTAAATTAAATTTTTATTGCAACAATCATGAAGATTGATTTGACTAGAAGATAAGTGAATTAAGTAACAATTAATGAATTAATATGTATTTAGTATAGCAAATTCAGTTCGTACTATGTCAAACACTTATCACTTCATATTAGGTGAGTTCCATTAAAAAACTAAAAAAGTATGACAGTTTTGAGAGTTTTATTATAAACAAATGTATCAGTTTGATGTGTTTGGTGTGTCATACATGATCAGTTTCGTTATCATTATCACATCTAAAAAAATGAGGTGTGGACACTACACGACTTTCTTATATATATGTGCCTTTCAAGTTATGCAAAGTTGTTCTGAATTAAGATTTAAATACTTTTATCATCTTAAAAATATATGACTGTGAGTAAATGTGTTACTTCAGGTCCGAATTTTAAAAATTCTTTTATAAAAAATTTATTCAAAATCCTATTCTAAGTACTTCTAGTCTCTTAATAAATTTCTACAGAATGCATAATGTGTGGGATATTTACAAAAAAAAATTACTAAAGTGTAAAAGTATTCCGGTCCGAATTTTGAAATTTCATTTATAAAAAAAATATTCCAAATCCAGCTCTAAATTCTTTTATACTCTTGATAAATATATATAGAATGTAAAATTTACGACATGCGTATTTGCAAAAAATCGCTATTCGATAAGAGTAAAAGTATTACTTCCGGTCCAAATTTTGCAAATTTGTTTACATATAAGGTATTGAAAATAAGTTTTAAATACTTTTATACTCGTAAAGTACCTGTCTAAATAGCATGACTTACGAAATATTCGCAAAAAACTGATTTTCGATAAGAGTAAAAGACCTATTTCCGGTAGGAATTTCGAACAGCTTTTATAGTAAAATTCTTAAATTTGTTTATATTTAGTAGTTCACGGATAATTGGCAAAATTCGATTTTTTACTGAAGTAAACTCCCGGTCTGCCGATTTTACTGAAAATCTAACCATATCTCAAGAGAAAGATTGTATTCGTAAATGCAAAATTTGGAATTGGTATCTATAGCGGTTTGACCGTTATCGTGGTCACACACATACTCACACCCTGACACCCAGACATATACACACACTGGGAATGAGAGAGGGGGAGCGGGGGGGAGAGTGGGAGAGAGAGAGAGAGAGAGAAAGGGAGGGGGAGGGAGAGAGAAGCAGAGATTTTTTAAAACCAGTATTTCAAAATCAGGGGACTTCAAAACGTGGAAATCTGCAAAAAACTCGAGGTCGAAACTTTTTATTATCTCTACTACGTATAAGGCTTACAAAGCCGTTCCTAATCGCTTTCAATTGAACCTAATTTCGGAAAAATTGAGTTGTACTCAGATGTAGTATGCCTCGCTTAACGTTTGAAGTGTCAAAATAGACACTTTGACATGAGCAAATAGTTTATAATGTTACCCTAAAAGTTTTCAGTAGCAATCCAAGCATGTTGTGAGGGTGATACTATTTATACTACCCTAGTAGTGTTTCGTTTGCCTTCTCTGTTATGGCCACCATCTTTTCGAAATTGCTTTTATAGGTGTCTTTTCGATTCCAGTTTTCAAACTTCTAAAATTCACATATCCCACAATAAGATTCGTTAATCATTATCAATTTTGAATTCGTTTTTGGTTATACCTAGTTTATTGTACCAATCTTACGTAATTTTGAATATAGTGTAGATGGATTTCTGTCTTGTAATTTTGTCTGTATGCTATTCTCGCTTAACATGTTGTTTTATTTATACTGAATGTTTCTTTTGTCTATATATTCGTGATTAATTTTTCTACTTTCTAGTGTTTTTGCTGACGCATACTTCCTGTTGATGTGTCTTTTCTATTGACAAAATAAAACAAACAAACAAAACAAAATTAACGTTGGTTATTATGTTTTTTTTTAGAGATCATCATTAAAAAATGTGTAATTTTTGTTTGATGTAAAATTGCTTTAAATTAAACGTTTTGAATGAAAAAGAAAAGGATTTTGAGTTTTTTTTACATAAAATTACAAGAATATTATACGAAATAGATTCTCATTAAATATGTCAAAAATGCAAATTCAAATATGTCACAAAAACATATACAGGCTGTTTACGGTCTTGTGATTTTATTTCCAAGGGGTGATTAAACATCTTAAAAGGAGGCAATGTTTTAGTAAAAGTTGTAGTTTTCATTTTTTTTTATTTTTAAGTTGTGATTAAGCATATTTAAATAAGCAATTTTTTTATGTTTTTCATGGAATCCGCTTTACACTAATTGTTCAATGTTATAGCCATGTTGTTGAACGCAATGTCTCTCTCGACTTATCCATGATTTGACATAATTTACTAGGCCTTGGTCTTGCCCTCGAATTGTTGATTATTAGAGAGAATGTGAAATAAAATGGCATTAAAATTATTATTTTGTGCGAAAACAAGTAATTAGAAATGAGACCCAATTCACAAGCAACAACTTGCAGATTTTAGTCCGAATGCAAATGCACTCGAATGAAGTCCAGAAATATGTAGATGAACAATACTTTCTGCAACTATTTTTCTACTCCACTACTGTAACGTTACATTTTTGAAATCAGTATATTAATGAAAAGAAATGTATGATTTGGTGTTATGTATTACTATGTTTGTATATATTTTGAACATAAGTGTATGCACAAAAACAGAAGATGAATATCCTGTACATGTGTAAATAAATCCAAAGGGATACCACGAACCGTTATATTCAATTACCGTGCTGCTAGTATTTTAGGCAGATAATTTGCAGCCTCGAGTAATGCGGTAAACCCTAGTTTTATCCATTAAAGGTCAGTATCCCTTTAACCTACAATTTTCGCGAACTCATAACTTTAAATGGATGCGTTAAAGAAGAATAAATTATGTAGAAATTGACCATATAAAGCGCCGGTATTTAATAAATCACAAAAACGGTTGACGCGGTATCCTCATAACGCATTCCACCTACTTTCTCTTTTATATACCGACTACTATAAAAAAATATATTTTCCATAAATCACAGCACCAAATATGTTATTTCGCTGTTTTCAAAGACATTATGGTCTTGACGTCTACTAGAATTGAATCCCTACACTTGACACAACAATACAACTATATTGAAAATTCATTGCAAATAACAAGATTCCTCAAGTATACGCAGACATACAGGAAGGAGGCAGATTGTGCCTTTACCAGTAAAGATTTAGAGAAAATTTTATATTTAGTTTGTATTATACAGAGTCTTTCATAAGTTGGTGGCTAGCCATATGCATAGTATTTTAAACGGTACATCCTGTATATTATTACATTGTTTACTACCAGTATAATTCTAAGTCAAAAATTACTAAAATAGTTTTGAATTTATAAAAATTATATTTCCCAAAAGCGACATATCAGATGGCCAAACTGTTTGGTAGAGTTGTTCATAACAAAATGACCTAATGTAAGCATATTCATTTATTTTCAATTACTAATTACATGTGAAGAAAACTAAATGAAGCTTTTCTGAAAGTAATTTTTTTAAATGAAACATCTGCACATTGTTTTAATTTTGAATTGCTTACTAAAGTTAGTGTGTGTGACCACGATAGCTGTCAAACAGCTGTAGGTATCAATTCCAAATTTCGTATTTATGTGTATAATCTCCCTCTTGAAATCTCGTTAGTTTTACAGTAAAATCGATAGACCGGAAGTAGTAGTTTACGTCAGTGAAAAAATTGAATTTTGTCAATACTTCGTCAATTACTAAGTTTAAATAAATTTGTATAGAATTCAAATGTACTCAAAATTAAATTTGAGAAAAAGTGTATCAAAAAAGTTTTTCGAAAGTCCTACTGGAAGTAGGTTTTTACTCTTATTGAAAATCAGATTTTTGCGAATATCTCGCAAGCCGTGCTTTCTAGGCAGGTACATTACGTGTATAAAAGTATTTAAAACATAATTTTATATATCTTTTGTATAAAAAAAAATTCAAAATTCGTACCGGAAGTAACACTTATACTTTTATCAAATTGCAATTTTTTGCAAATATATCGTGAATTATGTATTCTATATATATATTTATCAAGAGTACAAAAGTATTTAGAGCTGGATTTGCAATGTCTTTTGTATACATGAAATTTCAAAATTCGGACCGGAAGTAACACTTTTACTCCTATCGAGTAGCACTTTCCTTCGAATATCTTGCAATGTATGCATTCTATAGGATTTATTAAGAAAATAGAAATATTTATAATAGGATCTTAAATAATTTTTGTATAAGAGAATTCTATAATTTGAAAGTATAAGAAAGTGGTGTGGCCACACCTCATTTTTTATTTTTTATTTGAATACAGTATAGAGTGCCATGATATTTACTGCAAAATTGACAATTGAATGGATGAGGTTACTTACGTTGCTTCTCAGTAGACATGCGTTAACTTAATTCTAGTAGGTGCAGAAACAGGAACTGTTATGTGAATAGATGAATAATTAGTTGAACAGGAACTATAATATAAAATAACAATAAATATGTCCATCTAAATAAGTAAAAACCGGTTAAATAAGTGTTCAAATGAGTGCCCATTCACTTCTAAAAATTTTTGATAACGGATCCGAAATGATAAATCGATATTATAGTGTCAAATATGTTCCCATATAGTATTTTTTGTGGTATAGATATACTGTATTAATATACAGTATATCTATACCACAAAAAATACGTAGTAAAGCTAATGCTTTACTACGTATTTTGTTATATCCTAGAAAGCCAGTGATTTATTGCCAAAATTATATCAAAAAATGACAGTCTCTCCGTAAACGTTGATTTTAAATAAATAATGTCTGGTATGTTTTGGATGCGAAATTTAGTAAGTAATTTAAATATGAGGTGATATATATGGTGTTCTACTTGCGAAAAAATCTTTTAGACAAAAATGTGACATGCAAGTTTAATCTAGTGATCCCACATGTAATTAGTAATTGAAAAAAAATTAATATTTTCTGTTGTTGCCATAAGAATTTGTAATTGATATTCAGCATATATCACATGATTAGGTTTCTGTTGGCACTACTAGTATTAATAAAACTGTTCATTACTCTTCTAGAAGCATCTATTATGGAGCATCCTCTTGCAGGGTAACGCTGGCAGTACACCCTCTGGGATAATAAATAGTAACTTTGGTATTCCCTCAGTACAAAGTCATACCTGTAAGTTCTTTTTCAGAAAAATTTATTAGCAAAATTATATCAAAGAATGAAAGTCTTTAGCATTCAACCATATATGTACATCATTACTTTTTGCCTAAGAATTGTACAGGAAATATAAAAATGTAGTAATATACAGGGTGTTAAATTAAATAAATTAAGTCGGCACTATTGCTAACTTTGTTATTAATGAAGCTACAGTATCGGTTAAATTAGTAATGTAGTAGTATTTTTATCGCTAACTTTCATGGCAGAACCGAAAAGACAGTTGAACTTCTAATTATCGCGCTATTTACAAAAGTTTCTTTTTTTTAAAAAGAACACCCAGTGTATTTTTGCATATATTGCAAGAAAGAATTATTTAAAAAAAGTAAGCTTTCGTACATTATTGACAAACAATGAAAGTTGCGACTGTCATCCACAATTTCCTCCGAGTGTGGGATGAATAGAATTTTTCTAATTCTGGAATTTGGAATAGAAAAAACCATGACTATTGGTCACGAGAAAATTTATTGTTGGAACGGCCCCATGCTCCACAAATACGGTTTAGTTTTAATGTTTGGTGTGGATTAATTGGCTCGACGATTGTCGGACCATTCTTTTATAATGGTACATCAACCGGGCAAAGATATTTACAATTCATGACTGAACATTTAGGAATATTTTTGGATAACCTGGACTTGGCTACTCGGCAACATATACATTTTCAACAAGATGGAGAACCAGTGCATAATCATCGCGAAGTACAAAATTTTTTGAGCGAAATATTTTGGAATAAGTGGATAGGCACGAATGGACCAATTCAGTGGCCATCACGGTCCCCGGACCTAAACCCTATGGACTTTTTTTTTGGGGATATTTAAAAAATGAAATTTACAAAGGGAGATATGGTAACGTTGTAGAGCTGTAAAATAAAATAATTACTATTGCTAATAACATAGACGCAAAATCGATTTTAAAAGTAACTCGCAATGTGCATAAACAAATTCGGAATTGTATTGGACAAATCGGTGATGTCTTCGAATTTCTATTATAATTAATAAACATATGCACAATGCTTTTTTAATATTTGCTGTTTTTACTTTCTTATACGTACTATAAGATTGTGATAACGAAAATTTTCGACCTCGAGATTTTGGCAGATGTCCACGTTTTGAAGTCTCCTGATACCAAAAAAGTGGTTTTTAAAAAATGACTGTGTCTGTGTCTGACGATAGCGGTCAAACCGCTATAGATGTCAATTCCAAATTTTGTATTTACGTATATAATCTTCCTCCTGAGATCTGATTAGTTTTTCAGTAAAATCGGTAAACCAGAAGTAGTAGTTTACTTCTGTGAAAAAATCGAATTTTGCCAATATTTCAGCAACTACTAAGTTAAACAAATTTATAAAGAATTCATATGTACTCGAAATTAAATTTGAGAAGAATTTTATTTAAAAAGTTTATCGAAATTCCTACCGGAAGTATGCCTTTTACTCTTATCGAAAATCAGTTTTTTGCGAATATTTCGCAAGCCATGCTTTTTAGATAGGTACGTTACGAGTATAAAAGTATTTAGAACTTAATTTTCAATACCTTTTGTATAAAAAAATTTTCAAAACTCGGACCGGAAGTAACACTTTTACTCTTACCGCATAGCGATTTTTTGCAAATATGTCGTAAATTATGCATTCTATATACAGTGACCGGCAGAAAGTGCGTAGCATATGGGCAAATGGTTTACCTTTGAATACAGCAAAATTATTTTATTGCATCATGTCTCGGCATGACTTGAGACCAAAATAGCACTCGCGATTTCTCCCGAAACTCTCATCGTATACGAGGGAGAGTCAAAAATACAAAATTACGCTAAGAGTAAAGTACCCCCATTTTTAACATTAGACTTTTATTTATTAAGCAATAGTTCTTTGGTTTTAAAAATTAAAGTAAAATATCGAGTTTCATTCACTTTTGATAAAAAATTTCAGTTTACAGTTTATTCTGAATTAGCCTGTATAAGAAATTGAGCGCGCTCATACAATACGCAAATCTTACTCTCTGTAGACATCGTAACAGAAAACCATAAATAATACGTCGCAAAAGTCAGCTACAAAAATAATATAGCTCTTGAAAATAAAAATTCAAGAATGTGAAATAATTTTGCTGCACACCATATTTTACGTTTTCAGAAGTCAAAAAATTTTATTTAACTCAAATTGTGTGATTCATTTTAACTTAATCATCTTTAAAATTGTAATATTTTTTCATAAAATTAGCAACACTTCTTTTTATTCAGGTTTTAATAATAATAATAGTAAAGATACATAATAGTAGGAAATAAAACTCAAAATACATTAACAAAATCGTAAACAAAAATATTTATTAACAAGTACATTATTTTTCTACGTGAGCTCCCCCATTCTCAATACATTTCATTGTCCTGTTGTTAAATTCTTGTGCTACGTTTCTTAAAAAAACCGGATTAATTTGAACGACACACTGCCTAATCGTATTTTCTAAATGGTCCAGATTTCTAAATGGTCGATGTTTGTATACTTGGTTCTTTAAGTAACCCCAGAGAAAGAAATCCATTGGGGTAATGTCAGGCGATCTTGCAGGCCAATGATTTTCTGAAAACCGTCCGATCCATTTTTGAGGAAATTGTTGATTAAGCCATTCTCTTACTTGCAATGTAGAATGGATCTTGTTGAAAATACATATTCGCTCGTAGATTTAAAGGCATATCGTCTAGGAACTCACTAAATTCATTCTGCAAGAATTGTAAATATCTACCTGCATTTAAATGTTGCCGGAAAAAATATGGTCCAACTATTTGAGTATTCCATATACCACACCAAACGTTTGTTTTAAATGAATATTGGCTTTTACATTCAATTGTAAAATTAGGATTTTGATTAGCCCACCACCTACAATTTTGATAACTTACTACGCCGTTGCTTGTGAAGGTTGCTTCGTCAGTAAATAATATTTGACTTCCAAAATGGGGATTATCTTCCTTCTTGCCTTGGAACCAAAAACAAAAGTCAATTCAAGCATCTAGATCTCTTTGTTGAAGAGTACGGGTGAATTTTGGTTTATATGGTAAGTACTTGTTTTTTTTAAGAATTCTTCTAATCGATTTTTCGGAAATACCTAATACTTCTTGTCTTTCATACAATGGCATAGTAGGAACTTCATTTACTGACAATAACACATTTAAACTATTTTCTTCATTAGTTACACTTTTCTCATGGGGTTGCTTGTATTTACTTTCCACCGAACCAGTTTGTTTAAATTTGTTCACAATTCCGCATACAGTAGAATCGTGAATATTTTTATTGTGTCTATTGTTAAAAATATTTGCTGTTTCGCGATAGCTATAGTAATTTTCACCACGAATTAGAACTATTTCTACCTTTTCTTGTACCGATAACCTTTCCGCTTCCATTTTTATAGCAAAACTAAATGTCTAAATGACATTTATTGAATTAAGTTCATGTTTTTTAAAATCAAACACATGCAGTACGAAAAAACATCTGTCGAGGATTATGCTGAGACTAACTTTTTTATTTTTGTCGCTCTTTCTCGTCAAGCGTTTATTATTAAAACCTTAATAAAAAGAAGTGTTGCTAATTTTATGAAAAAATATTACAATTTTAAAGATGATTAAGTTAAAATGAATCACACAATTTGAGTTAAATAAATTTTTTTGACTTCTGAAAACGTAAAATATGGTGTGCAGCAAAATTATTTCACATTCTTGAATTTTTATTTTCAAGAGCTATATTATTTTTGTAGTTGACTTTTGCGACGTATTATTTATGGTTTTCTGTTACGATGTCTACAGAGAGTATGATTTGCGTATTGTATGAGCGCGCTCAATTTCTTATGCAGGGTAATTCAGAATAAACAGTAAACTGAAATTTTTTATCAAAAGTGAATGAAACTCGATATTTTACTTTAATTTTTAAAACCAAAGAACTATTGCTTAATAAAGAAAAGTCTAATGTTAAAAATGGGGGTACTTTACTCTTAGCGTAATTTTGTATTTTTGACTCTCCCTCGTATACGATGAGAGTTTCGGCAGAAATCGCGAGTGCTATTTTGGTCTCAAGTCATGCCGAGACATGATGCAATAAAATAATTTTGCTATATTCAAAGGTAAACCATTTTCCCATATGCTGCGCACTTTCTGCCGGTCACTGTATATTAATCGAGACTATAAAAGTATTTAGAACTTAATTTACAATATCTTTTGTATAAAAAAAATTCAAAATCCGGACCAAAAGTAACACTTTTAATCTTATCGAATAGTGATTTTTGCAAATATCTCGTAAATTATGGATTCTATATATATTTATCAAGAGTACATATGTACTTAGAGCTACATTTGGCATAATTTTTGTGATGTCTTCAAACATCTATTATAATAAATATACATAATACACAATGCTTGTTTAATATTTGCTGTATTTTTTATCATAGCCATCTTGACTTTCATTTTTTGTCAATAATGTATGAAACTGTCTTTGCGGTTCTGCCATCATTGTTCACGATAAAAATACTACTACTTTGCTAATTTAACTGATACTGTAGCTTCTTTAATAACAAAGTTAGCAATAGTGCCGACTTAATTTTTAACACCCTGTATATGTCGCTTACGTTTAATTAAAAAAAAACTTTAACTATTGTCATCCAACGTATGGAACATTCTGTATAATACAAATCAAATTTAGAAGAAAATAAGCGGCTATAATAGCAAAAGAGTCGCTTCGAAAAATATTTATTCAAAAAAGGATAATCTGTCTTCCCTGCAGACGTCACTCAGCCTATATATACTTACATATATTTGCTGAAGAATTTTTAATTCTTAGGGTAACTAAAAAAGTTTGGGTAATATACAGTCCCTACGTGTAAAATTTCTGTATAATAGATTAACGATATATCCCCTTTTATTACTATGGGCGTGACAGCAGATGTATGTCTTGCGAAATTGATATATGCCTGTCAGACAGACAAGTTGTTTAGTAATATGTGATGATAAATGGAACATGTTTTGCCACCGCGCACTGAACTAATGACTAGCTTGGAGATTCTAGGCTCTCTTCAGGTTGATGGCTAGTGTGGTGTTATATTTACATTAAATGGTACAACAATAATAATAATTTTTAGTATTGTTAAATCACATACGATCAATTGGTACACTAGTATTTTTATGTGATGGGATACGTTTATTGTGACTAATTCGGATATTTTCATATTTCGTTTAGATTATCATATATATACTAGTATGCCTGACTGAGACTGGCATTTACATAGTAAATAATACATTACTGACTACTGTTGCTGAACACTATGAACTTATACTACACTTATATTTCATATATTATAATTTCAACTGGCTCTTTGGTTGCGCTATACTGAAAAATTGAGATGTGTATATAGTAGCCACTCACGTTTGATAGCTTAGCATATTTAGGACATAATTAATAGAAATAACGAAAGAGAGTATCATATTCCTGATTAAAAAATAGTATTTAAACTGTAAAAACGACATGTACAATATACAGAAGTGTCTGTTTAAGCTCGATCACCGGCCATATCTCGGCAACCGTTTATCGTACAACCTGGAGGAAAAAATCTTGATAATAGAACGAACTACCGGAATTGCAACAAAAATATTTTTAAGTTTCCAAAATGATTGCAAGGGGTCGCAATTCTCAAGATGAATTAAAAATTCGATAATTTTTCATTAAATTCTAGATTAAGATAAATTAATATTTCTACTAGCAACATTTTCAGACGCTTTTATACAATTTTCATTTGAAACTTTTTGATCTAACTCCCATACGAGGGGGAGTGTAGAGGGGGGTATGTCTGCATACAAAGGTATGTATAATTTCGGTTTGTCTCAACGGATTTTAACGTTTCTGGGCTCATTAGATAGAGAACCTTACAAAGAATTGAAGAATATGTAGTTCGAATTTGCGTGGTTGTCAAAAAAAATAACAGGGGGCGCTGTTCTCTATTTATGATTATTACTTGTTTTTTCTTTAAAATTTTAAATGGAACGGTATATTTTTGATATGGTAATATTGAAACACAAACGAAACTGAAGAGAATGATGAAAACCGGAAGTTGCTACCTTTTTTCTTGACAAAGATTTTGTCTAACAAAGAAAATCCAAACAAATAAACATTTTTAAATATAAATTTATTTATTTATTGCGAGTAATAATTTAATTTTAATTTTAGACAGTGTATAGTTTCCTTTCACTTCAAGTTTCATTTTACTCTTCCATAATTGTATTCATTTCAATCTTTTTATCGATTTTTTAAATCATTGCATATATTGTTACATACTCCTTTTAAATGTTTTCATATTCTCTAAGTATTATTTTTTAAATATCATTTCTTGTTCTTTCCAACATTGAAATAAAATAATAATAATATTGAACAGTGTATAGTTTGCTTTTTTTTAAATTTCCAACATACAATATCGAATGCACCGTGATACTGAATTACATTATTATGAGATTTCCAAGGTGGGCCATGAAAATTGAAATGTAAAAATATTAGTGTCACTTGTAGTTAAACATTTTGTGCGTATTTAGCAAATTAAGCCTTTTTGGACACCTGCACATATTTATTAAGTTTGTAAAATGTCATATTCTAACGTTGTAGCTTATGACATGATCAGATTGTATTTTCAATGCTTTGAAAATTATTTATTGCTTCCCGGCAATATTCCCTAAATTATCCCTGAAAATAGACATTGAGTTTTTATTCTCCTTGCGAGACGTTCTCGGTTTTTATTTATGGGGCAGAATAAAAGACATAGTTTATCACAAAAAGCCGATTACAACAATTGCTGCCTAAGAAATTAAAGTAACTCTGATCTCTACTAATAGACAAGTAAACATGTGTATTGAAAATAATGGTGAACACTTTGAACATTTGTTAAGTTGATTTTTTTTGTTTTATTTTAGCATTTTCTGATTCAAATATATTTGTTTGTTTCGTTTATATTCATTGGTCAATATATTTTCTTATTAATGTTTATGTATAATAATAGATTCTTTTACTTACTTTCATGTTATAGGCGGGAATGAATTCGATAACAATTTTGATATTCTTTCGTTACTAATGAGTAAATGATTTGGTTATAACTAATACATTACATTATACTGTTTTTTTGTTATTTTTTACTTTGTCCATGAGTTATGGAAATTATTTTTGATATTTTCCTTAATTAGAAGTATATCTGTTGATTAATAAAGATATATTATTATTATTATTACTATTATTTTATTTCAATGTCTGAAAAACCAAGGCATGAGATTTCAAATTAGCTAGATACTTTGAAAACATTTAAAAGAAGAATCTAACGTAACATATGCAATGAATTAAAAAATTGGTAAGGAGAATGAAATGAATACATTTATGGAAGAGTATGATGAAAATTCGATTGAAAGCGAACTATACACTATCTACTGAACCTCTTAAAATTAAAATTAAATCAATACTCGCAATAAATAAATAAATTTAATTTTTAATTTTAAAATTTTTTATTTTTCTTGATTGTTTTCGTATGACTATATCTTCGCCAAGAAAAACGGTAGCAACTTCCGGTTTTCATCTTCCCCATTAGTTTTTTATGTGCTTCAATATTATGATACTAAAAATAAACCTTGCCATTTAAAATTTTCAAGAAAAGACAAGTAATATACATAAATAGAGAACGGCGCCCCTGTTATTTTTTTGACAAACACGTAATTTCGTACTACTATCCTTCAATTCATTGTCAAATTCTCTATCTAATGAGCCCAGAAACGTTAAAATCCGTTGTGCCAAACAGAAGTTATACCCACTTTTATACGCATGCATACCCCCCCCTCCACCCTCGTATGGGAGTTAGATCAAAAACTGACAAATGAAAATTGTACAAAAACTTCTGAAAATGTTGCTAGCAAATTTTTTTATCTATCTTAATCTAGAATTTAATGAAAAATTATCGAATTTTTAATTGATCTTGAGAATTGCGCCTCCTTGCGAGCATTTTGGAAAATTCAAAATATTTTTGTTGAAATTTCTGTGGTCCATCTTACTATCAAGATTTTTCCCGCCAAGTTGTACGATAAACGGTTGCCGAGATATGGCCGGTGGCCGAGCTTAAACAGACACCCGGTATATATTATTATGGAATCTATTACATTATAGAGGAATTTAGATTATTTATATTATATGACGTATATTAGATACGCAATGAAGTTATAGGAAAAAATAGCCTTGAAAAATCGGCCATTGTAAAAGTATCATAGATACTTAATGTAGAAGAATAAGTAAATAAATTTGAAATGTCGACAGAAAAGCTTTAATTTGCTGAATAATTTTATACAAAAATTAGCAAATGTATGTAATTAATTGTGATGATGTACTTATAATGTAAATTTATTATATATTATGATAAGATAAGTGCAAAAGAAGACTAAAAGGACAAGAAAAAAATTAGTACAGTATAGAAGTTTTCTTTTTGTCTTTATTTAACTGGGTATTAAAATGATGGAGGTTCCGGATAAAATTCTGTCACAAAGTATAAGCATAATGAATTTAGACAAAATAAGTTGCAAACCGAAGCAAAGCCTTAAAATATAAAGTAGATTATGGCTGAGCTCAAATCTTTCAAAAGATGCTGCTCACCAAATCACTACTAGAACCTCAGTGTTATTCAGTATTTGCCGTAACACGTGTTTAGTTTCTCAATTTTTTAAAATCAATAAATTAAATCAACTAATTAAGGAATAATATATAACAATAAGGATTTCTAAACGATTCTAGTTTATAAAATATTAATTTTAATTTTAATTATTTATCTAAAAATTCCTCTCATTTTTGTGTAAATAATACAAAGAGGTTCAAAATTATACTTACGTACATTAGAAGTTTTTACTATTCAATGATAATATATTTTTTATTTTTTTTTAGATTGTGCTGTATTATTGCTGCGAAATTCTTCGAAGGTAAGTAAATTTTGAAACAGTTAACAAGAAAAGAGAAACATTTGTATTTAGAACTACATTAATTTAGAACAACCTGAAATCTTAATTATTAATTGTTAAATGATTTCGATCCAACTTTATTCATATTAGAATGCTGTTAAACAGGTGGGTTCAAATTTACATTAGAAAGACAATTCCGAGAAAGTAATAAGCAGGCGTTTCAACTCGCTTGATTTTCGACTTTCTACTTACAAAAGAGTATTCGTTACATAGCCTGCACAGATTAATTTCAAAAGCATTATTAACTAAAAAGTAAATTATATCCGAACGCTATAAATAGGGACTACGATGTGAAACAATGATGTTTCGATAACGTTAATGAGCAAATCCTATAATACTTGAATCATTAAAAATATACTAAAATAAATGTAAAGATTTTGCAACAGAATAATAAGTCGTGTATAAGAGGGATATTCAATTGAAACAATTTAAATATTTACCTAAACCAGAAATAAGGTAGATATCGAATTTTTCCATCAACTAATTTATAACCATCTGAGGAATATGATGACTATAATACAGACATATTGCTGTGACTCTTACAAATTTATATATAAATGAAATAAATTTAATTTACTTAATTAATGAATAACTGAGAGTCAAGCACGCATCCTAGTGCTAGGCCTTATGCTAGACTAAGATACGGTGAATTTTCTGCTAAAAAGGTAGGTTAAGCAAAACATTTACATGCAACTAGCTCAGTTTGAAAATAAATAGTTCTCTCAGGGGCAGAAAATATGAGTTGATTCTCCTGCTCTTTAATTATCTCCAGGTCAGGTAAAGAAAATAAAATACAAAATAAATCTTAACATCTAATTTATTAAAATAAAATAATTTTAAACGAATTCAAAAGTTTTTATCTACAAATATTTACACACAAAAATCAATATTCAGTCATAATTCAAATCTATACAACGTAATCAATAAAATATTATAAAAGATAAAATAAATGAAGTCATAATATCATGAAAAAACTTATGTCTAAAATGTGAACGTGACCATTATGATTTATATTTGTTATAGATACATGTAAACAATCAAAAATAAAATAAATTACCCGTGATGAATTGTACTGGAATATATATATATATATTAAAAAAAAAATTGTGCGGTCTATTATTTACTAACAAAATATAAACATTAAGGATATGGCTTTGCCCTAATTAGTCCTGTCCGGCGCCTTTTCTCGCTCCCAACACAGTACCATCAGATAACAAATTCACACAGATGAGTATCCCAAAGTTCCACCCTACGAGCATGTCTTTTTCAACTCGTCGGACGCAACCCGAACATACATCACAATGTGCTCACTCCTTAAGGAATATATATATATATTAAATTAAATAAATAAAATGAAATAAAATAATGTCTCTGCGTATTCAATAAATTAACTCAGCCCTGATTAGTTCTGCCTGGTGCCTTTTCTCGCTCCCAAACGCAGTACCACCAAGACCAATTCGTGTCTTTCAAATTCACCAGGACTCCATGCTATGAATTAAATAATGACATAATTCATTTCACACATTCCTGATGTATTATTCAACACGTTAATATTGAACACCCAAATACAACAAAATATACTTAATACACATATCAAAAGAAATAATATATATACATTAAAAATAAATTTTACCTTTCTCGTGAAATTCCAATACAAAAACACCACTACAAACAAAGAATTTGGTACGCCACTATACACACATTTATAACAAATATTGTTTAATCACCTTAACTCTTCATACATCGTTTCAAACTCATCCATAATAAATTTTCAATGAAAATTTGATTCACTTATATATAACCTATATACACATAAAACAAAATTATTAATTTTAAATACCTTTTTGTAGAATAAATAAATTAAAAAGAAAATAAATTATGCGGAAAAGAAAATAATTGTGTTATCCAAAGTTATCATTACAATTACTTGAAATTTTTGTCATAATGTATGGCATAGTACCCCTACATGCAAAACAAAACACTCTAGAAAGGAAAATAAAATGAAATTAAATAAATTCAAAAACTGAGTTCATAAATAAAGTATCTCATACATAAGTAATTATTCAAATATATATCTAGACATCTCAATGTGATACGCGCTGCATGTTAAAAATAAAAATATTATAAGTGTTGAATCTTGTTAAAATTTTATAAGTGTCGAAAATCTCAAAAATTATTCTAAGTCCGGATTTAGGAGTAATCCTTTTTAAAAGAAGGAGGGAGTGGTTTATCACCTACTTTTAGACTAGTTAAAAGTTGCGGTTTTCACCAAGCAATCCAGGAAATTTTATCCGTCCGCTCTTTTATGCTTAATTTTCTTTATAAAAACATACGGCAACTTTCGGCAAACACGAATCCACCTCCAAAATTGTATATCGACGGTGCTGCTCTTATCGGTGACTTGGGGAAACAGCGTATTAATAATCCTTGAAAAAGGTAAACAAACATGTGAATATAAATTCGTCTATATGTTTATGACTCAGCCGTGCACCTGACGAACAATACTTTTTGCGCCGGTCTACACAGTCGATCTTTGCCAATGCCAGAAATCTTTGTGCGGGGAACACTTGCTCGTTCCCTTTCACGTAACATTTAATACGTCTTAATATTATGACCTTATAAAAATTTACTAAGATTCTTTTATTGTTTTACTTAAATAAAAATAAAGTTTTCGTAAATTATTGATATAGTGAATATTTATATACACATTATGGTAAAAATGAATAAAGTAAAAATTAATTTAAATAAAATCTTAAAGTGATCTTGATTATACTTATTTATTTACATATTATTATTTATTCAAGATCACTGCAATATGCATTAAATGTACTTCATTCATTCAAATTTTCAAATAGGTTGGTCAATCTTAAAGTATCTGACTAATGTAAATACTGCGTGGAATCTATTTGATAAAAATTCTTTTCTTTTGGAAACTTTTACGTACCACCTCATAAAAACTCAAACCACCAATATCAGATGTGGTATACCCCGGAAATTATTTAAAACATTAAATTAAAAGCTTACTACTTCATGCGGTACAAAATCACCAGTAGCGCCAACTTCTTGGTGCACTACAGGTATTTAAGAGCTCTGATCACAGATTAAACTAGGGTTGAATATCAGGGCCATATCTCTAATGTTAAAGCCTCCATCTATTCTGATGCTCAAAAGGTCTGGCCATTTATTCATAGTAAAAATCGCAAATCTCGTATACTTGAAACAATGAATTCTGATAACATTACTTACAACAATGCACATGATATTGTCAGTGGTTTTGCTTCTTATTTTGCCCCGGTTTATTCAAGCGTCCAATTCAAGTTTTTTTTCTTTTTCCTCCTGATATCAATATTCATAGTTTTGCTGATAACAAACTGGGTGTAGCTATGAGGCAACTGAAGAATAAAATAGCAGCATGTCCACATAGTATATTCAGTGCGCGATTTCAGATAGTTAGCTTCTCTCCGCTCCTTAACAACTTAACCAACGTCTTTGAGTTTTTTTGCATCGCCGAATTTATCCACTTATCAAGAATTTCATTGCTACTAAATAGCATAGGTTTATAGAGAAGAGGTCACCTGTCGCAATTTCTGGCAACAAATCAATATGCATTTGATACATTTGATACTTACCATAAGGGCGGTACAATATATACTGACGTCCCTAATGCATTTTACCGCATTGATCACAAATTATTACAGCAAAAACTAAACTTCTTCTATGTCAGCATTCACTGGTAACATTTTTTTTTAATCTATACAACAGAATGCAGTATATTAGCCTCAATGGATACAAATCATATCTATTCAATGCAATATCTGGAGTTCCGCAAGGGTTAAATAAGGGTCCGCTACCGTTTCAAATATTATTAACAATCCCAAATTTAATGTGAGAAGTATGTTTTTGCTGATGATTTATATCTTTTTGACAACTTAAGCAACGTCTTTGAGTTTTTTGCATTCCCGAATTTATCCACTTATCAAGAATTTCATTGCTACTAAATATCATAGGTTTATAGAAAAGAGGTCAACTGTCGCAATTTCTGCCAACAAATCAATATGCATTTGATACATTTGATACTTACTATCAGGTCGGTACAATATATACTGGCGCCCCTAAGGCATTTTACCACATTGATCACAAATTATTACAGCAAAAACTAAACATCTTCTAATTAATGCTGTAAGCCGTTACTTTGTGATAATCCATATTAAAATAATAAAAACACATTTACTTTGTTGTATCACTATATTAAACGCGGTCACACCATTTGTTTAATATAGTGATACAACAAAGTAAATGTGTTTTTATTATTTTAAACTTCTTCTGTCTCAACATTCACTGGTAACACTTTTTTAAAAATCTACACAACAGAATGCAGTATATTAGCCTCAATGGATCCAAATCATATTTATTCAATGCAATATCTGGAGTTCCGCAAGGGTTAAATAAGGGTCCGCTACCGTTTTAAATATTAATTAACAATCCCAAATTTATGTGAGAAGTATGTTTTCGCTGATGATTTATATCTTTTTGAATCCATCTCATCAGTGGCCGACTGTCTGTATTTACAAGAGGAACGTGACAAAATTGACGAATGGTGGTATTACAAAACACGTCATCTTAAACACTGACAAAGGTTGCATCGAAACATTCACCAAAAATATGGAATTTCTTTTAAATATAACAAATGGTAACACATTATTAAGTAATTCAACAATCAAAGACTTAGTTATTTACATTGATAGATATCTCACTTTTGCCACTATTAGGAATCACACTGTATCTTCTGTCATGAAAATGCTGGGATTTGTAATTAAGTTGCTTGTTAAGTTGTTTACTTTTCCTTCGTGCGAGCTAGAGTGGAGTATGGTCCCATTATATAGAGAATCCATATAATGGAGTTATACTACTCCACCATATTACTCCATATATTTTTTACATGTCATATCAAATTGTTTACTACATTTAAGCTATGAATTCCGGGATTTGGCAGGATATTTCTCCTTACTCTGAGACAGAGTATAGAACTCGTTTAATTATTTGAAACTATATATACTTGTGTGATCCTAGTCACAAAAACTTAATTAATTTTAAAGAAAATATATAGCCTAAATCTTTTTATTGAACGCTATAAAAAAGGTACACAAAAAGAAAATATGTCATCGAAAATAGCGTCAGGTAATACCCAAGATTTTAAAATATATTAATTGCGTACTCAATACTACAGCACCAATTTCTTATTAATTATCATCACAAGACATTCCTTGTTATTTGGTCGATTTTCATTAAAATGTTCGATGAATTATTTGCATATTAAGAACCTATTAATCCAACTTGAGAGGTCTTCGCATTGACGACAGGTTATTGATTGTTTATTATAAGTAATTTCAGAAACCATGATGAATAGGGATCTTAAGAAATTTCAGTTTGGGGGAGTTTTGAAAAGAGCGCGCAGAAAAATTTTTCAATATGCCCGTACGATTTTTCAAATGAATAGCATTAAAACCCTAATATTACTTATCCGGACGTTGCCTTTTAAAATTATCTATAAAAAACATTTATACTAATTTTCTTTTTAAATATTTCATATACAATCTCATTGAAAGTATTTCTGACAATAATTATTTCTCTTCGATATGTTGTTTTTGAAATAGAAAAGTAATAGGTTACTATGATTAATTTTTAATTAATATGTTATTTGCGTTATATATAATGTTTACGCATGCATTGCTATTTTCTTAAACTAAACAGTTTTAGCGTAAACATTATATATAACGCAAATAACATATTAATTAAAAATGAATCATAGTAACCAATTACACTTAAATATGGGAATGAAAAAAGAAATATTAGTTTACGCCAAATGTGATATAAAAACTACAGAAAAGGAATACTTCTTATACTTATAAGAATTAAGCAAAAAATTTCTGAAGAAGACTGAATGCAAAAAGGTCGAAACGTTAAATAAAATTTTACATCCCATTCTACATGTGATTTTTATTTAAAAAAAAAGGCGAAATTACCCACGAAGAAAACATACATAAATTTAATACTGTGTCTTTCAATAAAACTGTATATTATGTAGATTCATTCTACATTTTGGATGATAATTTTTTGAAAAATATTCTTGTAAGTCTTAAAGCAAATATTTACGCCGATAGACATAATACACACCAAAACTTATGGAAGATGAAAAAAAATCACTTTGATTTTTACCTGCACAATTAAGGCATTCCTTTTTTCTTTCAATATTCTTCTCTTTTACTATCTACTATTTTTGTTAATAACTTTAAACTAACAGAAATTGTTTGGGTTTTCTTTTAGTAAAATAACACAATCTCTTTATAAGGTGAATAGTTCTTTGTGTAAGGAAATTTAATGCTAAGGCTTGCTTAAGATCAATTAATGGAGGACAATTTGTGCGCACTAGCAAAAAATGCCCTGTTGGCAAACTGATTTAGGTTCTGATGAAGAAAAATAGCTTCGTGTGTAGGCTCCTACTAACTGCAAACTAAAACCATAGCAAATCCAAACATTTATGTTTCAATGAACGAGGACGATTTGACGACAATTAAGTCTTTAAAACCCTTGAATTACAGTAAAGTTTTCTTTGGCCTATTCCCGTTTAACATTTCACTTGGTCAAACTGCACAAAAGTAACATTATAACAATTTTATAATTATCGGCATCAATGTCGTCAAAGTATTGCTCTACTTCTCTTCATCATGCGTTTTTGTTTCGGCTAGAAATAGTTGGTGTTTTGGGAATGAGTTACTCATTGCGAGAAAATTCATACGAAGCATCATATTCCCTTCAAATCCCAAAATATCGTCGAAGAAAGCATCGGCTTTCTGCGGACTGCCTTTTTGATTCTGGAAAATTTACTGAGCTTCAAATTATTGTTGAAAATATGCGTTCTTTAACTCTTCTGATCTGTATTCAGTAACCGCAATACCCACCTGGCAGAGAGCTTGGATATGAACAATATGGTGTCGAGTAGACATCCTAACAATCTTAGCAATCCCCTTCACGTTAACTCTTCGGTTACGTAGTACAACATCATGAACTTCGTGAACCATTTCACATCCGATGGTCTAGAGTCTAGGACGTTCTTCATGGCCGAGACTGATATCGCCACGTGTAATGCGTGCAATCCAGCAGCTATTCGTGGCGTTCGAAAGAGCAGCATTGACTATGTTTGCTGTATATTCGCAAAATCTCAGTGGTATTGATCTTCTTGGAAAACAAGTACTGAATTGCATCACGAATAGCGATTTACACAACTTTCATTAAAGATGTCTTCTTTAGTCAAATGTCTTTATCAAACTAAGCATCAGACGACAAGCACTTAGTGAATCTTATCATCCATAAAGTCATTTTGTGGTTATCTTGTATGGCTTAGATCACTAGATCATGTCAGTATCATTATTAATCTATTGCAAACACTATTCTCTTGATTTCTCCAAAAAATACTTACTAGAGATTGCTATGATATTATGGTCTTTTATAAACTTTGTCCTCCCAAAAGCTTCTTTGATATCGAAAGCAAAAGTAGTCTGTCATTTGGTTTCCCATATAAAGTAACTTTTAAATATCTCAGAAAAATTATTGCGGGTTGACCGATAACTGATTTGATGCATTAGGTTTGTACAATACTTTCGTACTTTCAGAGCAACGTATTTAATTAGCAAAATACGTCCAAACTCGGATTGCACCTTGGAAGACCTGTAACAAAACTCTTAGTATGCTTCTTTGTCCACTCTTATATTGATTTAGTATCATAGTGAGAAACGCAAATCCTTTCCAGTGGTAGTTCAACTAATAATTAAATTTGGTTGGTAAAAACAAAGAGCAAAAATTCTTAAATATCTGTCTATAGACACCATGAACTATGAATCTAATGCGAACATCTGTGGGTGGCTGCAGATGTGACATATTGTATACCTAAATTTAGTCTCAGCGGAACGGTTTCTTTTTCTTTTTGAATTCACTCCCTTTCTTTTATCGGTTTTTGGTGTTGTTTGTTGAATACATTTTCTATAGAACTAATCATCTGACCCACATAGCAATACAGTTTTCTCCTGTAAATTTTTTTATAGCTGATTTACCTTACACTAACCTTTTGTTTTTAAGGCAATCATGTGAATTATAAATAACATGATTTCAGAAACATCTATAAAGTTATTGATTGGTAGTGTACTTCATTACCAAACACTGGATTTTATTTGATATTAAGTAAATGATCATGTCACCAAGGCGACATAGAAGCCATTTGTTATTTACTAGTAAACCAAGTTGAATTAAACAACTTCGACCAATCGCAATTAGTGTATTGTGAATGATTTCTGCACACAGCGAACATTTCTTGAAGAATAATAATTATTTTCGTGAATTATAACTAATTTTAATTTTTGTAATTACATTTTATTCAGTTGATAAATTAACAAGGTTAACATCTCACATTTATACATATTAACATATTGAATTATTATATTAATTGGTTCGTAAATTGACAAGCCAAATTGTCAATTTATAATTATCTGATAAAAAAAACTAAATGAAAAATTCTATTAAAACTGGTAACCTTTCATTCAGAGAATATAATAATGACCCCTCGTAAGTTTGACCGCCTGTATAAATTGCATTTCTTCCACAGTACATTAAGCGTAGACATGCTTTTTCTGGATTAGAGTGGGGTCAATTTATAAAGTAAATGAAATTATGACGGGAAATGTGTATATAAAGGTATAAAAGAACTTTACCCTTTGTTCAAGTTGACGTCATGAAATTAGTGTGTTGACGATTTTTCTAAGTATCCTATAGATCTTGCTATAAAAAAATTGAAATAGTAGTATATAAACGTAAACAAAATCTCTAAAAAATATAGAAAACGTATAAAATTCAAAAGGTATTCCACTGAAGACAGCTCAACGTCTAGTTTATCTTATGTTTCATTAAATATGTGTTATATCAACATGTGTGAGACAATAATACCTATATTAAATATGAATTGCTTTATGCATAAATTTCGTTTTCTAATAATGATACTCTTTTACACACCTATAGTTTATAATAATATTTCTTATTTTACTTTAATAAAACATTAGTAATATGTATTAACAATTCTTATTTCTAATTTCGTATTGACTACAATGCCAAAAACTTACTTACAAAGAAATGAGACTTTTTAGCAAGAGTGCAGTAAATAATTTTAAAACTTCATTATGAAAATTGGAAAATTTTTAAGTATTTTTTATTCCTTAATGTGCTGTTTAACAAAGCTAGCAATTTCAATACTATGATGCATTATAATGTTTCTCACATTAATATGAATCCATATACACTTTATCTCTTTTCTAAATGTAAAAATGAACTCGGGCATAGTGTAGAATTTTTAAAATTCTGGATTCTCTAAAATATTTGAGAAAGTTGTATATACCAGGTTATATCGTTTTATTGTTAACCACAATTTATTAATTAACACCAACATAGTTTCATAACATTCTTTGTTCCCTAGAAGACAAATGTATTGTTTTTTATGTTTCATTAGACCAGTCGAAGACGTTCCACACCATTGATCATTCCGTATTTTAGCAGAAACTGGAGCGCTACGGTGTGAAAGATACTGCCCTCAATTGAGTATATGTATAATATTCAACTAATCGTAATTACTGCGCTCAGTTGGATTAAATCGTATTTAACTAATCGTAATCATGTCACGCGTTTACCTGGTTAAATATTAAAGTTTTGTCGGACACTACTATGGACGGCGCGTGCCTCAAGGCGGTATTTTATACCTTTTACTGTTTGTAATTTACTTTAATTATCTTTATGCTGCAATGTCCAAAGTATTTTGATGGAGAGTAGATTACAAATTGTTAATTACGCAGATGATACACCTATGCTGACTTCTGAAAATACGTTGTGGGTGGTCGTTGATAATTGCAACAAGTACATGAGCGATATCGAATTGTGGTTGAAGTCTAATTGTCTACATACTAATCACTATAAAACGAACTTTATACTTACACAGAAATTGTGATGTTCAAGGTAGTGCTCGCTTGTTTGGTGTAACTATCGACGACCATTTGAAGTGAAATTATCATATAAATATTACTTATATGTAAAAAATTGCATAGCTTAATTTATGCGTTTTCACATTTAAGAAATTTAGTCAGCAAACGCGTCAAGTTCGGCATTGTTGTCTGGGGTGGCAGTGGTTAGTTATATCTCTTATTCAGTATACAAATTAATATACTACGTACCATTTTATTCTAGAATTATACACAATCTTATAGAGGACCTTTCAGAGCTAATAAAATATTTATGGTTCCTGCCAACCACATTTTTGAAAAATTACTTATTTTTCAAAAATGTATTTTTACAGTACATACACATGTATCATTATACTATTAAGATAAATTGGACTACTGTTATCCTAGGAATCGCTTGGCTTTGACGGAAGGTGGCTAGCTTATTCGAATATCAAATATTTTAAGCTATATATGTAAGAATTAAAACAATTAATATTTTAACATGATAGCCATGATTAATTTTTCTTTTCATATGAAAATATATCAGTAACATATTGTAAATTTGGCATTACCATTGCTTTTGTTTTTATTGTTATTATTATTATTACTATGTTGTCTTGTATTTATATTTGTATTTATCAAAGTTCAATTTTTGGTGACATTTTCAATGTGTTTGTGTACTAATCTGCAAGAATAAACTTTACGTTACTTTTACTTTACTTATCAATATACATAATGGTACATATCTAATTGCAGTAATGGCATTATTTTTTTAATTTAAAAATACTTTCTAATGGATTGTAATTGTTAGCTTGTTATTTTTGCTTAGAACTGTTTACTGTAATTAATACCAATACAAATATTTTAAAAAATAACGTATGTTTAGATTATTTTCCAAACAATCTCATTATGAAAAATAGAGAGAGAGATTATTTACGTATACAAACAATACCGTGTTACTTCTAGTAGATGCCAAGTATTTTTATGGATGGCATTTGAAAATATAAACTCTTTACGTTATATAAGCTACTCAGTTTATTGTACTTATATAATTGTATTGGTTTTTTACCATTTCGAACAGGCAATATGACAAAAGCAAGCAATGGACAGATATGAAACGAGAACAGCAAGTCACAAGTTTAATGTTTCCTTACTGCCACACACGCCTCAACAGAATATACAAAAATTTACTTCTATAGCATGTGGATGTCAGGAGGAGTAAACTATATGAAGTTGATTACACAGGTCGACAAATTTAAACTTTTGTGAAGTAACATAGATGAAAATATGTGTATACGAAGTATTTTGTCGTCCTAAATCCGAAAATGATAAACTTATAACACTAGCACGTACAGTTTTTCTGTTACAGGAGGTAGGTGGTGAAAAAAATGAAAGAACATATTTTCACAATCTAATATTTATTTAATATAAACACATGTGAAATGTATCAAATTTAAGCAAAAATGTATAGATATTATAAAGGATTATATCAATAGAGATATATTACATGAGATGGCAAATTCAATAATAATACAACGATAGAAACTTTCACTTTTTCCTTTTGTATTCTGTAGCATCATTTCTTTTTAAAACCAGCAGTAGTCGCCTAACATTGATGGGTCCCAGCGACCCTGGTATCTTGCTTCCATCACCGTGATGTCCTGGTGGAACCTTTCTCCTTGTTTGTCGCTTACTGCACCCAAATTTTCCGGAAAACGTTCCAAATGTGAGTGCAAAAAAAAGCATTTTTAAAGACATGCGACACCCTAGTATTTCAAATGTTGGGTCATCGTTGGTATGCTTTTGAAGTTGTAGATCACATTCTGAAGAAGAAGTAGAATCGCCAGGAACAATGTTGTCTAGGTTTAAGAGCGCAATCGGTACTGGTAGTTCCTCGCTATGAGAAACTGGCCTAATTGCAGAAGGCAAATTTGGATACTGAATTTTGTCCCTTTGCCTTTTGGAAATCCTTCTGTTTTAGTTATACAAAAGTAGCAATCCCTTACGTGATCAATAGGTGCTCTCCACACCATAGGAACAGCAAACGGCATAGAATTGCAATGCATCCACTGAACTAAGTTTATATGACAACTCATATAAAAAACATGATCCCCAATTTGACATTTAAAATATAAAAAGTAGGCTATTTTCACTTCCTCCGATATAGATCCAGCTTGTGACTTTAAAATAAATCGTCGGCATATATAATAAAATTTATCCGCTGGATTTTTGCAACATCGGCGACTAGAACTTGCCATTTTATATAAATCGAGTTACACACTTGACTGTACTGTAAGCGATACAGAAACGAACTAAACTCCAGACAACAATAAAACTGCACTTAACAGTAACCCGTTTAAAGTCCTGTTGCAAGTCAGGTACAAGTAATAATTTCAATTATAATAGGTTTACCCTTTAATATAAAAGAGAAGCAGGTACTTGAAAATGGGACATGCTAGGTCATTTCTGTGAAAAGGTGATTTAATAATTACCTAAATGAAATGCAAGAAGAGCATTGTCATTAATGTTAGCAAAATCACGTTGACCTGTGTCATGTAAGAAACACTCCTTGTCTTTTTAACATAGATACAAATTTTTATTTAGTCTATAAGCCATGATTTTAAAACTATATAAAAAAATTGAGTTCCGTTTTTGCGAAAGATAACAAAAGAAAAATTGTGAAATGAGTTAAGCCCATTATAAGTAACATTGTTTAGTTTTCGAAAAGTACCACTACTTCAATTTTGACAGTTTCGATACAAATCATATTTCGACTAAATAAAAATCACTCGTTATATTTGACTAACTGCGGATTCAGACAAGAACAAGTTACTCCCATTAGAAGTTTTTGGAGAAAATTAAAAATATTAAACATTAGGGTTTGCTACTTCATAGTTATTGTTTACGCATTTATTACAATTTCAAATATAAACTCGTATCAAAATGGTAAAATAATTATTGATTTTATTAGTATAGGAGAATAAATAATGTATATTAAGGGATTATCTCCAACATTAAAGCCAGAGTTAATGAATATATTTAACTATTTAATGTTTTAATAGTTGGTAGTCCTTTTATTCCTAGTATTACCCATTATTTTAAATTAAAGCTAAATGGAATATGTGACTCATATTTCAGTATTCAATAAAGTTATTGGATTTTTAAGCTGTTCATGGTGGTTTATCTAAAAATGTAGTTACATCAACACCATTACCATGCTATCTTGCATGATAGATAAGATTATTACTCATTTATGTTAAACGTTAATTTACCCTTAGTTAAGTGGATAAAATTATATCACTTCAAACAACATTATATCCTGTACTTACTAATTAATAACAACTTAAATGGAAGAGACAATTTTGGAGATATAAACACACAGAATTGCTATGTGTATATACATCATTTAAAATTAATGGATACTGAGAACTTTTATAATATAAGTAAATATATGTGAATTAAGAGATATTGTAAAAGTAATTCAAGCGTGTTATTTAACGTTCATGTGGATGAATAGTAAACATTTTTTATTGAAATTGTGAAGTTAAATAGAATAATTAGTTACGCGATACACAGTGGATTGTGTGTTAATCAACTTTTATTGTATTTGCATGTTACAATAGAAAATCAATACAATGTGTAATATAAATTCACAAGTGAATAAGCTAGTGTTCCACAGTATACGATAAATTTAACTTTGGGTTGGACTGAGGTAAATTAATTTCAACAATGAAAAAAATATTGAACTGTCTGACTGTTTAGCTAAGAAATATAAATCGCTTTCGAATTTAGTATTCAAAATATAATATACAGGTTGTTAGAGAAAAAATTCTTTACTAGTAACTACGTTATTTATTATACAAGCGTGGAATCTGTTTGGTTAGAAAGGAGAATTGAAAAGTTATATAATACATTGCACATTGGAGTTGAAATAAGGAAAGCCTACTATTAAAAATATCACATATATGATTTTTCTATCGTGTTGGAAAAGGGCAGATTATTATTACTGATTAGAAAGAAAAGTCGACATCAAAATGTATAACGTCGAATTAAAAATATTGTATTAAATAGATGGAAATAAAAATTACATTAAGAAATGTATTAAGAAAGGAGTGTTAGTATCAGTCACAAGTATCCCAAGAACAGTTGAAGAACGATGGACGTATAAGAATTTTACATACAGAGTACACAAAATTATTAACCAGTAAGGCTTGTTATTTGAATTCTATAAATTGGGGAAAATTGAATCTTCTTATGTAGCATCCTGAATATGTTTCTTAAATTTATGTCTACTAATAAGCTTGTTTATTATTTCTAACTTGTTAACGTTGAAGAAAACTTATTGCCGTTGGTTTCTAGAACCCAACATCAACAAGTTTATAACAGCGGATTCAAATCATAGTTTTCAGCAAAAGATGGCTTCTTTTAATTTTCTTATCCATCGGTTGTTAAGTTTTCCGCTTACTAAAGATAGATATGAAAAAGAACTCAGTTTAATTAAAAAGATCGCGAAGTACAGTGGTTTCGATTTAGAAATAGGAAATAAGCTTATTAGAAGACATACATTTAAGAAACAAATTCAGGATACTACATTTTGCTACCTCAAAAAATTCGCGGTGATAGGTTTGTTTCTTTGCCGTATCATTCAGTCACGCGAAATTTCAACAGAATTTTTAAAGAATAGGATTTTCAAATTGCTTTTAAATCAGGCAATTCATTAAAATCACTCTTAGGGAGGCTAAAGATAAAATTGAGGTAGATCAAAAATATGGTATTTATGAAATAACCTGTAAAGATTGTAATCAAAAATATGTTGGGCAGACTAGGCGTTCAATTTCAACTAGCTACAAAGAACACATTGCACGTTTCAGATACAACAGACCGCAAAAGTCAAGTATTGCTCGACATACTTTCGACACAAGTCACGGTATGCCTACAGATAGTCTTAGATTAGTTAAAACTAATAATAAATAATTTAAGAGAATTAGACAGTTACGAAAGTATTTATATACATAGAAGTGGATGTAAGTTAATGCATTCTGACAATGAAGCGATATCCGAGTCCAGTTTCTATGGCTTATTGTAATTTTAGGTGATTAGTCTGTCACGCTTCACGGTTCCGTTATTTTCCTCCTAGATTTAGGTAGTGTATAAAGGGATGTTGTTTGTTAAGAAATCAGTGTCCCCAAATCACATCCCACTGGTGATTTGGTGAAGAGCATATCTTCTAAGGTTACACCTTATCCAAAAATACTACGTTTACCACTCTTTTTTGTTTTTCTATTGATTTCTACTGAAGATGGCAACTTGGTTGCCGAAATACGTATATAGATTTTTTATTTTTGTGGTAAGGGATTTTGTTTTTGCATTTTGTTCTAAGATTTTTAGCCACAGTCTCTACCCATTATTGGAAGAACTTCAATGAAAGTATTTTTGTCTGCCCTTTTTCCCGTTTCAGTATTTTTATTGTTACTTGTGTACATGATATTATAGATTAGTTTCTAGTTGTCATGTTCTCTTCACATATCTGAACAATCAATTTAATACTGGGTGTTCTTTTTAAAGACCTAGAACTTTAAAAATAAAACCGTGGTAATAGTTGGTTCATTAAAAAGATAATTTTAGTCATTAGTGCTTAAATATTATTCGGGCATATGGGCGATAGTCGAATTTTCAGCCACTCTTATGAGCAGCTGAGGCGATACATCGACAATACCACGCAGAATGTTGGTCTTCAAGTCGTTGATCAGTACGCCCTATTTTCCCAGAAAATAATTACACGATCTGGAAGGCCAATTACGCGAAATTATACAGCCATCGAATACTTCCTTTAATAAAGTGAGTACATTTCTGCTGGGTGGCATGTTGCACCGTATTGTTGAATTCAAATCTCTTTCATATTTGTGTTGTTCATTTGGGGGACAAAAAAGTCAGTAATAAGGATCTCTACCTGTCGACATTGATTGTACCGTTCTGGCCTGCATTATTTTTGAAAAAATATGCACAAATTATTCCATCAACCCATAAAGCATACCAAACAATTATTGTTGTGAATATAACGGCCACTCAATAATGTTAAATGTAACAATTTTGCTTGTTGACGTAGCCATTTAACCAAAAAATTAACCTCACCGCTGAACAAAATTTTGTAGTAAATACAATGATCAAAAGAAATCTCGTGTTCCGTCCTTTCACCAAACGGATGAAGCATACCATGATTAAGCGGTTTAAATTTTTGAATGAGCTGTATCTTGTAACCTTGTAAACCAATATATTTCAGCAAAATCTTTTATAAAGTGGATAGCCACAGCTCCGATTACTATGCGCGATAGGCAATGGATTATTCGAGTCTTTCACAATTCTACGCTCAACCACACTTACAACTTCTGCATTACGCACTGTAGATCGTCTTTTTGGATGTGTAACATCAATTAGGGTAT
The DNA here is from genome assembly GCA_963170755.1 of Amphimallon solstitiale. NCBI lineage: Eukaryota > Metazoa > Arthropoda > Insecta > Coleoptera > Scarabaeidae > Amphimallon > Amphimallon solstitiale. The sequence continues at coordinate 27,352,410 of OY720680.1, forward strand.
GCGTAATTTAAAAACGATCCATGGTTATACGAATGTCTTGCTCGCATGGAAAGTTATTGTTGAGTAATTTTAAACAATCAATAAATAAAATATTCATTCTTAGAATTATTCTGAATTATTCGAAACACAAAAACTCTGTGTTTTTTCAATAGTTCCAGTATATTTCAAAGAACTGTAATCAAGCCAGTAACATATCGCAAGTAAATATAATAAAACCATTTTCACTCTTTTATACAGGGTGTATTTGAAATAAGGGGACAGGGTATGATAAATGGAAAGGTGCAATTATGTAGAATATAAATCCCAAAAATTGTGAGTCAATTACGACACGAACGTCAAAATTAACCCCCCCCCCCGAAAAGTGTTTAATGTGCCGCCTATGGATTTAGCATGTGTCTATATGTGGTAGGTATCGCGCCAGACGTCGGCTGTCTGGCTCAACGGGACTGAGGTTCCACACAGGTTGAGGAGTCGTAATAAATATTTCCATCGAACTAAATAAACACGCATAGATATACGTAATAATGTTACCACCCCTTCCACCCTTCCCATATGTTACCTTTCATGATGTTAATATGGAACGACGCTGTTCGACATGATCTCCAGGTCATGTGTTTGACGGGAGTAAAAACGTCAGAGGGAAATTATTGAGTCAGTTGTCAAATGACAATTTTTATGTCAGTTTGTTACATAATCAATACATAATTATTTATTGTGATATTTACTCTTTTAAATGTTATTAAATAAAACGTTTGGTAACATTTTGGCGCTCAACTAAGTGGCATTGAACATAGTGTAGTGTTCGCGAACCTTCTCCCAGAACCATCGCAGTGAGGATCTAAGCTGCCACACCCTCCCTGGAAGGGCTGTTAGCAAAGGCCTATGGCCATCGCCAACCATAATGGCGTTCCTCGGACGAGGAGTCGCCCCCAGGAAAATTGTAAACCACTGCTATAGTCATGGCTACTATGAACCACCGCATCCCTTCAGTGGGCACCCATCCGATGACCCACGCGAATTCATAGACCAATTAGAGGACTACCTTCAACAGTATGACCTGGACTCGCCAAAGGACATAGATGACGCAGTACGCCCATATCTTAGTGGAAGGGCAGCTGCATGGTACCGCCAAAATAAGGGCACCTTTTGGCATGTGGAGGGATTCGGTGGCAGATTCCGGATGGAATTCTTTAACGACGAAGAATATGCGGAATTCCTGAAGAATTCACATCAAGGTGATTGCGAACGGACTCCATTGGCTAATACTGGTACTCCAGACGATGCGCCATCCGAGTATGTGTGTGCAGTGGAAGTTAATCAGGAAACAACAAAATATATAAAAGATTCCTCCAGTGTAAGAACTATCCAACTGCCGCCGCCCTACGGTGGATACTTTGACGAAGACCCACTAGTCTTCATAGAATTACTGGAGGATTATCTGCTACAATTCCCTCAGGATGTATTGAGAAATGTTGACTTGGCAGTCAACCCTCACCTGACAGGTGTAGCAAAGAAGTGGCATCAATACTTTTGGGGAACCTTCCAGACATTAGAAGAATTTGGTAGGCGGTTTCGAACCGAGTTTTTCAATGATCAAGACTACTCGACATATCTGAGAGAAACTCAGATTCCGTCTGCCAGTATCGAGACTACCAAACACATGGGTTACGTGTACACAACAGACCACAAGCCACCGTCACAGCCCACAGCAAATGGATCTACTATGGACACGGATGTGCCAGTTCAGGACGGTGTCGTGGTTCCAACAGCATACAACGAGGGTCCTTCTGCCAAACCTATGAATTCTGTGAAGATCACGCGGAATGAAGGGACGGCGTCGCAGTCCTCAACAAAAGGACCTCCAACGGCAACGCGCTTGCCCATCCAAGACAATGTCTCAAGCTCAGTGATCAACACCAATCACCCAACCGGTGGGAATAACGACGGTGTGGACCACAAGACACCATCACGGTCCTCAGTAGATGGACTTATTATGGACACGGACGTGCCAGTCCGGGGCGGGGTCATGGTCCCAACAGCCTGCACCAATCTTCCAACTGCCAAACCTATCGATTGCGTGGAGACCACAATGACTAAGAAGATATCGTTACATTCTTCGGCAAATAAACTTAGCACACCAACGGACGTGCTAACCCAACACAATATACCTACCTTAGGAACTACCACCGACACGCGGAACAAACTAGTACCCACCACGAAAGTTGACGGATTATGGTGCCGAAATTCACGCAAAGCATTTCACACCAAGCAGCCCACACTCAAATTGACAAGTCGTCAAAACCGAAGCATAGTTACTCGACCCAAGGAGTTGCTTAGAAGAACCTTAAAGTCTACCCGAAAAAGAACCATGCAAAATGGCCAACAACGCCAAAACTACAATAAGATGGGTCAAACATATTGGATCCTAGCGAATCATAAACCATTTGATCCGGGCATCCGCCGGACCAGAATCTCATCATCCAGGTCCACCGGTCGAACGCAAGAAGCTCAAGAACCAGGTTCGCTACCGCCACCACCTACAGAAGAGCCACGACTGGGGACCAGTCGCCGGATTCCTAAACATGGTTTGGACACAATAAGTTTTAAACGGACCTGGAGCATCAATCGAACTAGCGTCTTTCAGAGGTGGGAGCGTATGTTACCACCCCTTCCACCCTTCCCATATGTTACCTTTCATGATGTTAATATGGAACGACGCTGTTCGACATGATCTCCAGGTCATGTGTTTGACGGGAGTAAAAACGTCAGAGGGAAATTATTGAGTCAGTTGTCAAATGACAATTTTTATGTCAGTTTGTTACATAATCAATACATAATTATTTATTGTGATATTTACTCTTTTAAATGTTATTAAATAAAACGTTTGGTAACAATAACAGCTGTAGACGTTTTAAAAAACCCAATGATAGCATTGTTTACTATTTCTAAACAGGTGTTCATGCTAACAGTTCAACAACCATAATATGAAATATGAGCTGTGAAAAACTTGTGAATAGATTTGGGCAAATTTCCCAATAAAGTTGATGCGTGTACTTTATTCGATTTCTTTCATTCTCTTTTAAAATATCTTATTTTTCAACAATGAGAATTTTTTTATTGAGATGCCGACTGTATAAATTTTGTAGTTTTTTAATATTTTCCAGGATTACTTAGGTATTACGTTTTCTTCCGCTATTACTGTTATTATGATTAAATTCAACGACTTCTTACTTCTTATTTCTCACAAAAACAAGTTTGTGTTGTAAAATTTGCCCAACTCTACTTATGAGAAACTTTTATTTTAATTGGACGCAATTGAATTATAAAAAAACATAATTTATTTCAGTTCGTGTGTTGTGTAAGCCATAGTCGAAACATCCACACGTAACAATCGAACTACTTAGTAACCCACCCTTCCATACCCTACAGTCGTATTGAAGTGCAGTGGCGAGACGAATATTTTAAAAATACTTTTGTAATTTTTTTTATCGCGTCAGCGAGGGAATTTGCGCAAAATATTTTGGATTTGAGTCCAATAAAATTACATCTTTCCATTAATCATACTGTGTCCCCTTATTTCAAATACACCCTGTATATACTTTCTTTGTTGTCGAAGGCAATCTATAGTTGGTGAATTTTCTCACGACACTATAAATTTCCTTATTGTTAAAAATATATTTATATAAAAATATATTGCCACTGCTAATTAGCGAGGCCTGGACGCGTTTCGACTTACTTGAGTCTCTTCAGCACGTCATACGCTTTTTCAGAATGGCAATTTCATAATTATATTATCGTATACGATGTGGTGGTATGTTTGTGGGTTTGATATATTCCGTAAATTCGAAAAATTCTTCGGTTTTTTAGGAGCTAATTGTTGAAACTGAGGATTTTTGGAATATACGTTATATCTCATACTCACAAACATACCACCACTTTCCGTATACACGATGTGTATATATGTATGTCTAAATCGAAAAATTCACGTTACTGCAGATAAATTAATGCATTGTGATCTGTGCATGTCTGTAGAAGAGAAGAGAAATTAGATCTACATATATGTAATAAGGATTTTCGAATTTACGGAATATCTCCTACATACAAACATACCAATTTATATTAATTAATACATTTTAGAATTATATGCTATTGTTCAATTTATAGAAAATTATTATATTTTTGTTACGCGAGAATAACAGTGAATTGACTAAAGCTAATACTCTCTTAACTAAGCATTCATTTATGTCGAAACAACAATAGGGCAGGAAATTACGAAAGACAAAACTTCTTCTAATCACGAAAGTTCTTACTATTCAGAAGAAAATTTGCTGATTGAGAGAGCTTGTTGTTGAACCTGATTCTTTATCCTATAATCGTTCTATGTATAGCTGGAAAGTTGCCAAAGTTTAATGATCTGTCATTTTATACACACAAGAAACGTCCCGCTGTGTAGATTTGGGCGCTTAAAGGAAAAAATAATTCCTTCTACATTTTCTTTTGATTTTAGTAATAAATTGCTTCTCTACCCTTTGTGGACGAAATTCGTTCTTTGTTACTTCATCGTAAATATTTTAAGTTTTGAGTTCAACGCTAAGACTTCCTCCTTTTGATTAATTACATATCTGCTTCATTTAAACTTACTGGAAATCCCTTGATGAATTACTGAAAGACGTAGTAAGTAAGTATAACTTACGTATATTTAGTTTGTTCTCAGCCAAAAGCAATTAATTTTACCTATACTACGTAGTATACCGTGTTCTAGTTTGATTAATGTTTAAGAAAATGAGTTCCCGTAAAGTTGAAGAAACTACCTCCAGAAAACGTTATGCGAAGATAGTTATACTTAGAAGTTAATAGAATAGACAACAGATAGCGGTATTACGAGCACATGTTGCTCAATTCATTAACACTTGCTCTAGACGATATATCTTAAAGTACACATTATGTATATTTAAATAATATGTATTCTCGTGATTTAAATGGTGGGAATTGGAATTTGATTTAAGCATTGCGATTTTTAAGTTTATTATATTGACAATTTTAAAATGTCTCCCTGCATTTTTTCTTCCACCAGAGTCGTGACGAAAAATTTAATTTACAAAATGAATGTAATTCGTATTCAGACAGAGAGCAACAAAACGAAAAATTCATTAAAACGCAAATGAAGGGTCAGCAAAGTAATTTGAATGCCTCTACTTTTCTTGTAGAAAGTGATGATAATAATAATAAAATTGCTTATTGAGCAAGATAGTGAAATAATGATAGTCTAAATTAATAAGTTATAGAAACAGACGAACATAATGTTTCTTTCTGGCACAAACTATAAACTTCATAAATACAGAATCACCAGACACACAAAGCGAAAAAAAAATAAGGTGGGGGCACTACAGGACTTTCTTATATATAGGTGCGTTTAGAATTTTGTCAACAAATGTTGCTTCAAAATAAGTTTTTAATTCAATATCTTCTTAATAAAATAAACCTGTGATCCAAAGTGTTACTTCCGGTCCGAATTATTAATGTTTTTATGCAAAATTTCTCCATATCCAACTCTATATACTTGTAGACTAATACAGTGGTTCCCAAACTTTTCCGAGTCGCGGCGACCTTTTTCAATTAAAAATTTTCCATAGCGCGATTCCTAAGTAAAAGTATCTGATCGTAAGAAAAAATAAAAATAAATAAAACTGGTGTATCTTCCTTGTTTGTCTTTTTTTATTTTATTAATATTAAATTAATGATTTATATGGTGGATGCGCCTGCAAATCACTGCACATTTTCTCTAATCGTGGAATTAAACTGGACACGTCCATTCTCAATTCCTTTTCCAGGTTGATTTTTGTTCTATATTTGCTTTTTATCACAGCGACCGCCGAAAACCCAGCTTTGCACAAATACGACGTCGAAAATAGAATTAAAATCCGCAGAGCCATATCACCTAGAAAAAAATATTCATCTTTTAGTGAAATCCAAAATTCTCTCAATTCCATTCTGCCAAATTTTGCTTTCATATTGATGTCGCAAGATAACTCGATAAGATTCTCTTCTTCCTTAGAAGTAAATTCAGACGGAGCACAAGTGTTAGATAAATATTGAATCCATGCAAACCTATCGAAATTTTTATTTTCAAAGTATTGCTCAAACCAGATAATTAGCTGTGATAAGTGCCTTTCAAATATATTTTTTATATCTTGAGACAGATCAAATTCATTTGGCGTCAAAAATTGCTGGAATATTAAAAAACAGTCTTTGTCTGCATCTTCATTCAGTTTTCTTCTCCATAGTTCGAGGTTGCATGTTTATTCTCTGCAGAGAGAATTTAAGGGAATTCAGATTTTCAAAAATGTCAGTTTTATTAAAAAATCGGCATCCGTAAAATCTTCTGCATCTCTGTATCCTTCCTCTTAAGAAAAATAAAAATTTCTTGTCTCAATACAAAGGTACGTGATAAAATAATACCATGAGAGAGCCATTTTACATTGCTATAGATCAACAAACACGAGTGATCGGCTCCCATATCCTCACACTGTTTTTAATAAAACCTTTCTTTCAATGAACGAGATTCTATAAAATTTAGCACATTCTAACACCTGATTCAGTGCAGGATTCAGGTGCTTTGACGCAAGCGCTTCTCTATGAATAAAGGGTCGACAGTGCATTTGGTGATTTCCTTCGAATAAGTGCCTTTAATTTTTCATAGCAGCCAGACATGGAGCGAGCTTCATCAGTACAGACACCAACGTACTTAGGCCAATTCAAATTATTTTCAGATATAAATGTATCAAGAATTTCTAACAGGTCCTGAGCCTTCGCTCCGGCATTGATATTTTTACAAAACAGAAGGTCTTCTTTAATATTACCATACCATACCATCTATAAACCGTACATAGCATATCAAATGACCAAGCTTATTATTATCCGAAGCTTCATCTAGCTGCAATCCAAATTTCTCTCCTTTAATTTTTTTAATGAATTGGTCGCTGATATCTTCCGCCTTATGTTGTGTTCTCCGACTAATTGTGTTATTGGACAAAGACGCTTTTAAAAGCAGCTTCTCAGCAGGCTCATCAACCATGTTGTTCACCATATCTACAGCCGCAAGAGTAAGTTCTTTGCGATGGTATGAGCCTTCATACATTTCGCGATTTTGTAAGCCAACTAGTAAAGCGTTATTTGCAAAAAATCCGCGAGGTTTGCAACCAAGCTGAGGTGATTAGTTTCTAAATGACACTTCAACTTACTTGGAAGCATATATTCCACATTTTATTTAATGGATCTATTATTAACGATTGAAGAGCAAAAATTCTCAAAACTATTTATCAACCGCTGAGTTCAATTTCACAAGACTCACTGAAGAAAGGCGGCAAAGCGTGCTTGTATGTTTTCCGCATGATTTTTCGGAATAGTTCAAATCTATCGGGAGGGGTCTAGACACTTTGACGTGTCTACCGCGAACGAATAAGCGCAGCGTTGCCGGCTCGCGTTCTCAATTTACTTTTATAGAGGGTCAAGTAAAAACAAACCACACTAAAATCTAGACATTTTTATTTTCTTATTTGTTCTTTGTTTAGTTAGGCCAAATGTCTTAGTTCAATTAATTATAAAGGTTTTACAATATTTCGGGGTGCCCCTCTGAAGAGGCCGCGGTACACAATTTGGGAACCACTGCAATAATAAATCTGTAGAATGCACAATTTGTGAGATATTTGTGAAAAATTGCTGTACGATAAGAATAAAAGTGTTACACACTATCCGATTTTTGATTTTTTTTAAACAAAAATTGTTCCAAATCGAACTTCGAATCTTATTACTGATAAATCTGTATATAACACATAATTTGCCAGATATTTAAAAGCAACTGTTATTAGATAAGAATGAAACTGTTCCTTTCGGAATGAATTTTGAATTTTTTTATGCCAAAATGTTTCAAAATGCACTTGAAATACTATCATACTCTTATATATATATATGGATATATATTATATATAGAGTAGACTACTAATTCCGGTCTGGATAGGAGCAACAAGTGAGAGAGGACCCGACCATAATGTAAATAACAAACTGGAGAATGAAAACAAATAAGACAAAACAAACAGAAAAGAATAGGGATACAGAGTATAAAGGCAACATCATACAAAAACTTATAGAATATGCTAGTTGAAATGTGAAGTGATCTCCCACAAAAAAAAAAAAGAATAAGAGAGCCCAAAAGGGAGGGTTCTTCGCCGCAGGAGTGTACATCTAATAAATACATGATTCCATGTGTTATGGGGCCCTACGGCTTTAGAAGGTTTCGTACAAGCAAAAGTACAACTTTCAGTTATGAAATAGCAAAATGAAATTTAGAACACAAATAAAGAAAGATTCAATGCATGCTTGACTGGAATTAGTTTGTAAAATAAAGTTTTTGTACTCACCGCCTGTAAAGTGACATTTGGCGCATGTGTAGCTCGACTGGGAAATACGTTTTCCCGGTTGAGGCGACTGTAAAAATTGAAAAAAACATTGGCACTTTGGGACATTTAAAAAAAATCTAACTTGGTACTAATAAAATTTAGTCTATAAAATACTACTTCCCTCCACTATTCTTCACTGAAAGTTGGGGAAATAGGAGTAATAATTAAAAATTCTTCCAAAAAAAATTGTGGCGCCATCTATTTGACGACATTTTAAGCGACATATTAAGCAAGATTCAAGCGCCATCTCTTTGAACCACATCGACATTCATATTGGCAGTTCGGAATGGTTTGTATTTAAACCAAAAAACGCAATAAATGTACTATAAATTTATAAATATAAGAATAAATACCTCATGTTTGCCATGTGTAAGAATATAATAACTTAATTTTAGGGAAAGGTGAGTAATAGTTACGTACATGAAATGCTTAAATTAATTAGGTAATCTATCTTAGGTTAGGTATGATACCAATGACATTAAAAAATAATACTTTTTTAATTTAATGTTCGTACAAAAAATATTGTACAAACCACTTGCGTGAAGACATCTTCCACGCATTCGCGCAATTAAAGCACTCGCTTCCTGTGGTCGCTCGTGCTTACAATGTGTGCTCATGCGGGAAACTAGTCTTCCCGCACTTGGTTCGTAAATAACTATTTCGAAACTGTATGATGATGTAAATATGACCAACTTTGAAGCTGAAATGTAGAAGTAAATAATTTTAATTATAAGAAAATACTCCCAACAAATCCTTAATTAATTCTTTGTATCCAATTTAATGTTAAAAAGTAATACGGGAAACAAAAATTTCTGCTGTTTGTTTCACTTTAACGAATATATTACAGCGACAGAATTTGCATTGAAGTATTTGGCGCCGCCCCCTTATCTCCTACCTAGTCGGCACTTCTGCGTAATGCCCCTTAATCAATTTTTACTGTATTAATTAATTTATTAATTATAACTGATTACTAATATATATGAATTTGAAAATGGAAAAAATATATGAAATCATTGTTATAAATATCCCCACCATAATATACAGGGTGAGTTTTTTTGAATGTTTAGCATTGGGATCTTAGACACTACTTGAGATAGAAAGAACGCTTAAATGGGGAAAGATGCGCAGTTATACGAGTTTGGTTTAGAACTGCTTTTTTTCTCCGATAACTTTCATGGCTTATTAGATATTCAAAGAAAACTAAATTTTACGATTTTCTTTAAACATGCTTAGCATCGTTAATAGTAATTTTAGAGAAAAAGTGTTCAGACAAAAGTTTTAAATAATTTTACGCCAAATAAAACTATGTAGCTAATATTTTTTTTCGTTCACCATTATCGAGTTATGACACAAACTTGTGTTTTTTTAAATGGAAACCATAGTTGGTTTTGACATCATTAAATTTTTTTTTGCTGATTACAATGAAATAAGGTTTGATATGGTTATTTTAAAAAATAAAGAGGATATAGACATTTCTATGATTGTTCACTTTATAAGATATAGACTGTAAAAAAAAAATTTTTGGTGTTTTGTATTTCAAAAAAATGCTGATTACAATGATATAAGGTTTGATATTGTTATTTTAAAAAATAAAGAGGATATAGACATTTCTATGATTGTTCACTTTATAAGATATAAACTTTTTAAAAAAATGTTTAGTGTTTTGTAATTCAAAAAACGAAAAATCTGAGTTACAATAGTGTTCGTTGGAGCAGTCGAGATAAATATACTAACATAGCTTTCGCGTTGAGTCACAGAAGTGAGAGCTGTTAATTTTTACTTTTAAGTCAAGTTAATTGTCAAACATTGACAATTAACTATTAATTAATTTAATTGTAACTGAACTATAAGCGGTGCAAACGGCCGTTAATCATAAGTTTGCATTGGCTATGGAATTTTCTAACGTAGGAAAGCGTGATGTGGTTGAATGTTACATTCAGTGCCAGAAAAATTCTGCTAGAGCTGCTGAAGTTTATTTTGAAAATTATTTTGATCGACGTCAGCCGTCGCTACCTACTTTTAAGAGATTATGGGATAATTTAGCAGATTATGGTTCGTTCGTTAAACCAAAATCAAAAAAAGGGATGGATGAAGATAGAGAAATAAACATATTAGTATGTGTCGCACAGAATCCATCTACATCGACCCGACAAATTTCAACAGAAATGGGCCCCTCTCAACGCACTATTGTCAGAGTGTTGAAGAGGCATAAATTTCGTCCCTACAAATTATCAATATCACAAACTTTACATGAAGGTGATAACATCAGACGAATAGCTTTTTGTAGATGGTTTAAAGATCAGTGTCAAAACGATCCACACTTTTCAATGAAAATATTATGGACTGATGAATCTCGTTTCACAAATTGTGGAATGTTTAATAGGCACAATGAGCACATATGGTCTCAAACATATCCACTTCACGTTGAACATAGGAGGCCACAAATTAAATTTGGGTTTAATGTTTGGTGTGGTGTTATAGGATCAACTGTTCTTCCTCCTTTTATTTTTGATGGATCACTAACTGGCAATCCTTATCTTAATTTTGTACAACAAGATTTCGAGGAAATGTTAGATAATTTAAATTTAAGAACCCGAGCAATGCTGCAATGGTTTCAACATGACGGAGCGCCTCCGCACAACCAACGGAATGTTAGAAATTATTTAAATTTGAACTTCCCTAATCAATGGATAGGACGAAATGCACCCATTGAATGGCCGGCTAGATCCCCTGATTTATCAGTTTTGGATTTTTTCTTGTGGGGTGTACTAAAGGACACAGTATACAAAAGAACATATGAAACAATCGGCGATTTAAGAGAAGCTGTCTTAGTTGCTTTTAATAATATCGATAGGCGTAAAGTACGCAATGCTACAAATTCTGTTGTGAAGAGATGCAATTTGTGTATTAATAATAATGGAGGTATCTTTGAACATTAATAATGTTGTGTGCCCTTAATAAAAGTTTTTATAGTTTTCATTTTATTACTACATAAGATTTCAAAATAAGTTATCGTTTGGTTTGTATTTTATCAGTTCGAAATTCAATTGTTTTCCATAAAAACCATACAAATGTCTATATACTCTTTATTTTTTAAAATAACCATATCAAACCTTATATCATTGTAATAAGCAAAAAATGATTATTAATTATTTAATGATTTCAAAACTAACTATAGTTTCGATTTAAAAAAACACAAGTTTGTGTCATAACTCGATAATGGTGAACGAAAAAAAATTATTAGCTACAGAGTTTTATTTGGCGTAAAATTACCTAAAACTTTTGTCTGAACACTTTTCATCTAAAATTACTATTAACGATGCTAAGCATGTTTAAAGAAAATCGTAAAATTTAGTTTTTTTTTTGAATATCTAATAAGCCATGAAAGTTATCGGAGAAATAAAAGCAGTTTCAAATCAAACTCGTAAAACTGCGCATCTTTCCCCATTTAAGCGTTTTTCTATTTCCAGTAGTTTCTGAGATCCCAATACTAAACATTCAAAAAAAACTCACCTGTATATAATATACGACTTCTGTTGAAAAGAAAAAAATATAAAACCCTTTTAATTTAATGACTTTCCAGCTAATGCTGTGTATCTGTGTACACATTAAAAAAACATTCTTTTGTAATATAAATTCCGAAAATTAATGGAACGGGAAAAGAAGAGTAAAGATCTCATGTATTTCTGTATTTTCTACGTCAATTACATTGTTTTAAAACATTAGCCCTGATGTAATAGTAACAACCGTGTGTTGTATACACACTAGGAGAAAACGTTCCTTTATAATATAAACTCAGGAAATAAATGTAACGGCAACAGAAGAGTAACGGTCACATGTATTTTTACATTTTCTACATCATTGACATTGTTTCAAAACATTAGCCCTGACATTAAAAAGTTACCCTTTATGACGTTAAGCCGTAGTACAGCCGTGTTTTCCCTCTGCACCATCTCTTTACCGTCGAGAAAGTGGCAACGACATTTCATTTAACCCACAAAAGTCGAACAATGACCCCGGCAACACGAGAATCCTTGCGAGAGGACTCGCCTGAGAATGGATAGTGCTTGAAGAGAAAGTATAGGAATGGCAATAATGTATTGTAAGGCGAATGTGGAATGAGACAAAATAGTACAATATATATTTTCTCGACTTTCTTATTAGAAGAAGATGGTATAGCGAAAAGAAAATGTATTTTTATGAAAATACCAGGTTTTATATAATAGCTTGGATATGGTGAAATGAGGTGTACGAAAACGATTTCAGACCTATTTTCGTCACTAGCTATCGTAGAAAATATTATATACATGTATATATACTGAAATATCTTGCTTTAGGCATTATAGACTGCAGAAATACATTAGTTTACGTATTGATATAAAATTTATATTATAGCTAGAATCCACACATCTGCTATATTATATTATGTAGTATAATTTCATTTGTTAATAAGCACATCATTTTCTCAACAAATTGCAAATAACACACAAATAAAACACTAATTCACAAATTAAAAAAAGTTCTAAAATTAACATTTACCATACAATTTTGCAATAAACAGTTATACCTTACTAGTACATTTTGTGAGATAAAGTACATATCATTTAGGTATAGGGAAAACCAAGTTCGATTTATTAAAGATGAATTTCTTAGTACTGTCTGACCATTAAGAAAATTACTTGAATGCGAAAGTAAATGCTCTTTAATATAATAAATATAGACCGGACACGAGAGGCAGATGACTCATCGCCAATGGGCGCACTATTGAAATGTATTTTTAAAGAGGTTTTAATTTTATTTATATAATTGAATAACAAGTGGGTGGTGATCTATAAAATACAAAATACCGTATTATTTGTTAATTTTGTAGTTCAAGTCGATTAAAGAAGTATTAATATTTACGATCAATACTTTCTCAAGGTTCTCTTCTGTAAGATTTGTTCTTTTTGAATGAAGTACATCCATGTAGATAGAAAACGTCCTTTCTATATTGCAACTGGTTATAGGTGCATACTGGAAGTATTTTTTAATTTCGGCGTATTTAGCAGTTTGTGTCATTGTCTCCATACACAATTGCCGCAACGTTATTAAATCTGGATTTCTATTAAGAACTGCGTCTAATTTTTGCCGAAGGCCACATCCGCAGTCACTTGGAATACTTTTGAAATTATTAATAGCCACATCTATAGAATAGAATAGAATAGAATTTTATTCAGTAGTATTTAACAATACAATCTTTGTCAAATTATGCCATATAAAAAAGAAGTAATTATTATAATATACATATACATATTGCTGTGACTTTTGCAAATTGAGATTTATATAAATATAATTTAAACCGTTCAATCAGTAAGTAAGTGAGAATAAAGCATACATCTTAGTGCTAGACCAAGATTCAATAAATTTTCTGCAAAATAGTAGGTTAGGCAATTTTACATTTAACTAGCTCAGTTTAAAATGACTAAAGAAATTTTCTCTCAGGGGCAGAAAATATAAATAAACTCTCCAATCAAATTGAGTGCTCTTCGGTTATTACCAGGTCAGGTAAAGAAAATAAAATGCAAAATAAACCTTATAATATAGTTTATTAAGGATATTAAAGAAAATTTTTAAAATTATACAAGTATATTTACAAAAATTAAATATCTTAAATATTACATAAAATTATGCATGTCATGATCAAATAGTCAAAACAATAAACAAATTATAATTAATAAAAGAATAACTTCGAATACAAATTTATATTTTTAAAATAAATATGATATGATTCTTTATTCGTCAAAGATAGATGTAAACAATCAACATTTCAAATAAAAAAAAATATTGTATATTGTGAATTGTACTGGAATATAAATAACAAAATTATGTGACTTATCATTTGCAAGAATATAAACATTAAGGAAATGGCTCTGCCCTAATTAGTTCTGCCTAGCGCCTTTGCTCGTTCCCAAGACAGTACCATCAGAAAACAAATCCACACTGGTAGGTACCCCAAAGTTCCACCCTACGAGTATGCTTTTCAACTCGTTGGACAAAACCCTAACATACACTACTATGTGCTCACCCCTTAAGGTATATATATAAATTTAAGTGTAATAGAAAAATGTCTTTGTGCATTCAATTAATTGACTCAGCCCTGATTAGTTCTGCTTGGCGCCTTTGCTTGCTCCCAAAACAGTACCACCAAGACCAATTCGTGCTTTAAGGATTCGCCAAGACTCCATGCTATGAATTGCAACACGTCAATGTCAAATACATAAACACAATAAGATGTAATCAATATAAAGAAAGTATATACAAAACAAACAAAAAATTACCTAGTTCTAGAATTCCAGTATAAAACACCACATAAGAAATTTGTACAACACTATATACATATTTATAATAAACATTAATAAAGCACCTTAATTCTTCATATAATATCTCAAACTCATCCATCTCAAAATAAATTTTTTTCACAGTCTAAATATCCTACAGGTACATAAAACAAAAATTATTAAACTATAACTCTTCTAATCTTGTAAATAAATAATAAAGAAAATTTTATTAAAACGCGGTGTTTATATTTAATTCAAAAAAAAATATTATTGGGCTATCTAATTTGATCGTTACAGACACTAAAATGCTTTACCATAACACACGGTGTAATAACCCCGCATATAAAGATAAAACATTCTACAAAATTAAAAAAAATTCAAAGTTCTAATTAAATAAAACTGTTCCGAACATAAATAATTATTTCCGAAAAATAATTCCCGAAAAAATAATAATAATTAATTAAAAAGTCCCGATGTAAACGAAACTCCTGAATTAAAATGATATCTAATTTATAATCCCAGTTCGATTGAAAATTTTCATAAGTACAATAAAATTATTACGAAAATCTTATAAGTTCCAATACGTGAACAAATTTCTATTTTAGAATAACGTTTAATCTATAAAATATTACAAGTCCTAATTTTGTTAAAAAATTTTCTAGGTGTCGTAAAATCTTTTTTGAAAAATTATTCTAAATTCCGATTCATGAATAAACTTCTAAGTTAAAATAACATTTTGTGTTTAAGAGGAAGAAGAGGTTTCCACCTACTTCTAATTTTTCTTTTGAGAGCGGTTTACACCAAGCATCTCACGTTTTCTGATCGTGTCTCGACTTATATGCATACTTTTCTTCACAAAAACCTACGGTTGTCCTCGGTACGATACCGATTGCACCTCTTCAATTGCATCTCTATAGTGCTGCACCTATCGGTCAATCGATGTATTACTAGCTTTCAAAAACGCAAACAAACATCTAAGCATCGATTTGTTTACACGTTCGTGATTTGTCCAATGCATCTAGCGAAGAATATTGTTTTCGCCGGGCCAAACTGTCGATCTCTCCCGGTCACAGTATTCTTCGTGCGGGAAACACTTTCTTGTCATAATTCACTTAATATTTTATGCTTATTCTAATATTATTTTACGTAAATAAAAATTAAATCTGCCAAAATATTAACTTAATGAATATCTATATACACATCATGATAAAATAAATAAAATAGTAATTAAATTAAATCTCGAAGTGATCTTGATTATGCTTATTTACAATTTACCACCAAACTCAAGATCACTGCAATATATAGTTATTGTATAAATCAAATAAAATAAAATAAAATAACATATTAAAAATGTAAAAAACAACAGACAGTGAATACCAGAAATGACAGTCAAAACAAAAATTGGTGTATACTTAATTATAGCGGCCAGAGAACAGTAAGTCACCATCTATCTGCCAGGTAATCTTCGATGGTGTAATATTCCTTCCCAACAAGGTGCTCCTTGGCAGTGTATGTAAATTGCGTCAAGTTTAACTTTTTCACTCCATGCGGTAGGTGGTTGTAGAGCTTTACACCCCAGTACTGCATGTTATCCTGTGTCTTTGATATTCTATGCCTCGGAACTCGCAGACTCTCACGTTCGCGAGTACTGTACTCATGTGCTTCTCCATTTAGCTGGTATTCTTTATGGTGTTCATGAATATATTTTAACGTCTGGTATATGTAAAGAGACTTCAAAGTCAGTGTATTTGTTTGCTTGGAGTAGCAATATGGTTAATATGGTTAATCCATCTTTTAATTTGAGATTTCGATTTTCAAAGTATGTATGTGATTAGTTTAGACAAATTTCCAATGTGCCTGAAAGAATAACAACTGATTTTTTAAATTTAGGATTTGTGTTAGTTTCTTGCACTCAGAAATACTTCGAGTATCGTATTTAAACATGTAACGAAATTTTGTAAACTTTCGAAATTCTCTGCATAAAAACTAGTAGCTTCGAACCATGTTCCCCAGCTAGTTATTACTGGCGAGGGAGGCAGTGACAAAGATGGAAGTTTTTCACTGTAAAGAGCTACTCTCAATGGTGCTTTTCTGAAAACTTTTTTAAAAGCGGATGCAAGTCTATCAACTTCCGGATAGGTGTCTCTGATATATTCACAGATTCTGTGGACAGTATGTGCTGCACAAGTAATATGCAGCATATAAAGATATGTTCCCTTTAATAGTCTGTCTGTTTTTAACATACATCCGGCACTGTCACTAACAAATAAAAGTACTTTTCCCTTGTACCTGTCGTCGGAATGAAACATTTTGTTCAAATTCTCGTCAATGGTTTTAGTAACTGTTTCCGCATCAACTGTATTTATAACTTTAAATGCCAATTACATATATATAGTTGGATTTAGTACACCAACTACAACATTTACCACACAGCGCAGCGTCCTAATATATCGACAGCTTCGTCCGCACCTATCCATAGGTACTGATTTGAAAGGTGTCATCTAATGCATTCGTGAAGCACTTAGAAACAAGATATTTGCGTAAGGTGGATTCATCAGGAACATTCCGATCAGTATATTTTTGAAGAAATTTTTTCAAAGTGTGGTTGTCAAGTTTATTTAATGGAATATTAGCCGCCAGTAAAGTTTCACAGAGTTCTTCGTAAAAATTGTCAGCTTCCAGCGGATCCAATTTCTATGTATGTTTTAGCGATGCTAAGTGACGTTGTATGTGCCACTTTTTGGCATTCTGTAACGATATTTTACATACTTTGCAATAAATTTCGGAGTCACGGAAAATGGTGGACATACAATCAGTATGAAGGCGTCTGTTATTTGGAGCCTCACAGACTGCATTGATTATGTGTTTCGTAGATGTGATAGTTGATTTAGCCTTACAAAATGCATACTGGCATACATATAAATATATAATATTTACTCAAATTCCGGGTTATTATCTAGTAAATTGTAATATGATCCATGATTAAGTATATATACAATGTAACAAATGTTAAAATTGAATTAAAATTCCATCATATTCCACTGACTCCTTACAAAATGTCACCTTTAATTTATACATATATAAGGGCATTGACTAAAATGAAACAAGAAATAAGGTTTCAAATTAAAGCACTGATATTTAAAATCTGGGTTTAATCTTTATGAGTACGCTATTCCGTGAGCACAGATTTAAATTCACCCCTAGTTCCGGTCTGTACTCTGGAACTGCGGAAAGTAATCCACAATTTTTAATTATTTTAGCTAACGTTGTTTTGTATTCAAACACCAAATCTTTGTCCCGAAAAGGTAAACGGAGCATATATTTCTTCTATAATTGATGTGATGTCCTCGCTTCTGCTGAATGGAACGTATGTAAAAGGTTGCGTCGTGCTTCGGCTATTAACCTTACCGTATTAAACTTTTGAATGTCTTCGTAATATTTTTCGGAATTGTGTAGATTATTGTGGTCTAAGTAATATTGTTGTTCCTTTCGGAATAATTTCGCTATATACAATTTATCTATGAAAATTAAAAAATAGGGAGAATATATTGGAATTTTTATGATTAAAAAACATTTATCATCAGTGATATACCTACATTAAAATTTTGACCAACAGCATTCAAAACAATTTTATACTTTACTTAATTCTATATTATGTCGTGATTAAAAAAATATACAACGTTAGATCTAAAAATATTTAGTTATAGATATTTTTACGAAGTGCTACTGCACTTCGGATGGTACGCAAAACCGTCGGTGCCGGCTATTTCGGAAGTCGTTATACTATGTTGAAAACCACCTGAAGACTGCTAGAAGATATATGACATTTATTACTTATATATGTACTAGTGTATATCAATTTTCTTAAATAAACAGACAATTTAGATATTCCATAATATTATTTAAAGATTGTTGACAATTATTTTAAAAGCAGGGAGTTATAGAATGTGTTTTAATAGTATATTTATTTTTCTTATTTACTTAAAGTTAAAGGTGGCATTTCGGTTGATTCTTGTAACTTTTATAAAAAGAAAAAACAGGAAGTATGTAATAAATTACTCAGTTTCAATTGAGGCAAGAGGAAGAAAAATTAGAACAAGAAACTTTAAACGGTCAACAGGAAGCAATCAAACTAGAATATGAAAAAATTAAAGTTAGAAATTTTGCAAAAGTCAGTTTTGAATTCAAATAATTAAGAAATTGAATAATGTACTCATATCAATATATTATATTTATGCACGTACCTCAAATAACTTGTTTTATTCCGTAAAAAGTTGGTGAATTAATGCCGTTCTTGCTGGGATATTAGTTTCTTCAGCATTCAAAATGTTTACTGCATCATTGGCATTGGCAACATCAATTCCATGAGGAACAGTATCATTAAAATCAATTGCTAAATTGTGTAACACAGCGGTAGCAACAATAATAGGTAGAACTTTTTCAGGTTTAAGTCTTAACAGACAAACAAGGAAATCTCGTTTTCCAGACACCAAAAGTCCTTTCAATTAGATCCTTGTTTATGAATATTTATATGATCACCTATTACTTGCTGGAAAGTGTCAGTTGTGAAGAATCGCAGTTAATAACAACTGTGTAATTGGCTGTATAGGATGATTTCTGTTGTTGTTATATTCAAAATCATTCAAATCAAATATTGTAATCATTTCTTGAACTATTTCTTTTGAAAACCTGTATCTTATTTTAAAGTCCGCATCGTCGAAATCTTCCATGGGGTTATTTCTTTCTCGATACAATTTTGGTCTTGGCAGCATATTTATTAACTCTAGTAATTCTTCATCAGATGATGTAATATTTGTATTATCACTATCACTAGACATGATTATTATAATTATTTACAGTACTCGACACAAGATAAACAAAAACACGAACGTCCAATGTTACTTTACAAGAAATTTTTAGGTTAACATTAACTTTAATCGACCTCTAACGTCGAATTTGTTAACCCATGTTAAGTAATTCGCTGTTAGGACAAACTGCGGTTGGTGCAACGAAAATACGCCTAACCGAGCATTTGCTAATCAAGATTACCTAATACTACTTTAACAGAGGTCGGTGCAACCGGGCATTAGGGTTTACCTAGGCAACGGCACCTAGCAACTAGATCAACTATTGACGTTCGCGATGAAAATGTTCTTAATTTTTACAGTGAATTACACTGGAACTGTATAAATTTTTGTGATTATGTTTTCTACTTGTTCACAATTGTATATTTACATTACTCGACACAAGATAAACAAAAACACGAACGTCCAATGTTACTTTACAAGAAATTTTTAGGTTAACATTAACTTTAATCGACCTCTAACGTCGAATTTGTTAACCCATGTTAAGTAATTCGCTGTTAGGACAAACTGCGGTTGGTGCAACGAAAATACGCCTAACCGAGCATTTGCTAATCAAGATTAACTAATACTACTTTAACAGAGGTCGGTGCAACCGGGCATTAGGGTTTACCTAGGCAACGGCACCTAGCAACTAGATCAACTATTGACGTTCGCGATGAAAATGTTCTTAATTTTTACAGTGAATTACACTGGAACTGTATAAATTTTTGTGATTATGTTTTCTACTTGTTCACAATTGTATATCCTCAGAGAGGTATTGTTATCTAAAACTTAAGAAATATAGCAGACAAGAAATAAAATGTGAGAGATATACATACTTTCCTTATTTACTTTATTCCTCAAATATATACACATATTTACACATAAATTATACATATAATATCGTTTGTCAGTCTTTAGCCTCATTGGTAGACCCTGATTATTTCTTCTTTCAAGATTTCAATCAAGATTCAAGATTTCTTTTCAAGATGTTTTTCTGGTTTCTTCTCGGGTTCGTTTATACTCTCAGCATAATCTTCTTAATCTCTTTGAAATTTGGGGGAGGTTCATGTTTTTTTAGTTTATGAAGTATATGTGCATGTAATGAAGAAATGAGGGCCAATCAAAAAGCAAATCAGACATTTATATTATTTCTCTTACTAGTATGTTTATTTTATGCTTCCTGATTTGTAAAGAAGATATATATGACATTATTCATAATCTAAAAAAAAATAAATATGTTAACGAAACGTTACTATTTTAGATCCATACATTAATAAGAATAAGGCCATTGAAGGTATATTGAATTGGATTAAACACCATGAAGTTCTGAATTCTGTTGTCGATAATATTTTTCTTTGTTCACAAATTAAATTTTTTCTGTTCAGTTTTGTACTGTGCAATAGACATTTTGACGCTGTTTTATATAGTAATGATGTGCATATTGTAATTCAACGCAGCCATATTTGAAATATTTTGGTATCACTATGTCACACTTCATTTTTCAGATTTCTGATCAAGGAATATATTATTTCGAATGGTCAAGATCGGATAGAAAATAATTATTGCATGTAATTTTTTGGCCAATATAATGTTTCTCCGTAATTTACCTGTATCATTTATCCAATATAAATAAAATTGAAGTGAAATAAAGGCAATTGTACATAGAAACTACTAAATAGAATTTAAAACTAAAACGTTGAATATGTACATATTTGATTTATAATTATTCGCATTAATCACGGACGTATATAATTTGGGAATCTCATACCCTAATATAAAGAGAATTATCATATGTCGTGTGGTGTGTTTAATAAAATATGCAAATATGCAAAATAATTATTGCAATTTCAATAGTAATAACTAAATTATTAATTAGCACTGACAGAAATTGAAATGTTTATTCAATTAATTTTGAAATGCTAAATTGTAAATTAAGAGAACATAGACAGCGCAATTACATATTTTAAATCAAAATAATAAGTTATGGCCACCACACGACTTTTTTATATGTATGAGTATTTCAAATTATACACAAGTAGTTCTAAATTTTTAAATATTTTTATCATGTTAGAAAAATAAAGCTGTAAGTGTGTTATTTCAAGTACAAATTTTAAGAATATTTTTTATACAAAAAATATTCAAAATCCTATTCTAAGTACTTTTATTCTCTTAATAAATCTCTGTAGAATCCATACTTTGCGAGGTACTTGAAAAGAAGTGCTACTCGCTAAGAGTAAAAGTGTTACTTCCGGTCCGAATTTTAAAATTTCATTTATACAAAAAATATTCCAAATCGAGCTCTAAATGCTTTTGTACTCTTGATAAATATATACGGAATGCATAATTTACGACATATTTGCAAAAAATCGCTAGTCGATAAGAGTAAAAGTGTTTCTTTTGGTCCGAATGTTGTATTTTTTTCATACAAAAGGTATTGAAAATTAAGTTCTAAATACTTTTATACTTGTAATGTACCTGCCTAAAAAGCACGACATGCGAGATATTCGCAAAAAACTGATTTTCGGTAAGAGTAAAGGCCTACTTTCGGCAGGAATTTCAAAAAACCTTTTTAACAAAATCCTTCTTAAATTTAATTTTGAGTACATATGGATTCTGTATAAATTTGTTTAAACTTAGTGGTTGACGAAATATTGGCACAATTTGATTTTTTCACTGAAGTAAACTACTACTTTCGGCCTGCCGAATTTATTGAAAATCTAATCAGATCTCAAGAGGGAACTTATACTCGTAGATACCAAATTTGGAATTAATAGTAACAGCAGTTTGAACGCTATCGTGGTCACACACACACACACACACAGAGAGAGACAGAGAGAGAGAGAGAGAGAGAGAGAGAGAGAGAGAGACCACACACAGAGAGAGAGAGACATTTTCTAAAAACCACTTATCTTACATTTAATAAAGTATGCTGCCTTTAACTCGTCTGAATATAAATAACAGGAAATAAAAGCTAGTTGAATTCACGTTTTAAAGACTATAAATTGTCTATATTCCAAATTTTATAAAAATTTGTTCAATAATAATTGAGTTATATCATCCGAAAGTCCTAGCTGGGACACCTTTATATAGATAACAATTAACTTAGGATTTAATTAGAGATTTGAATATTCATAATACTTCTATAGCCTTCCAATATGTGTAAAACACATATTAAACTTAAATTAACATTATCTCGTTTAACAATTCCTTCCACATCACGTTTGTGTTTTATACATTTATTTGTTTGTTTATTATATTTATTAATTGCTTAATTAGTAATAATTTAGCATAATATTTTTAGAAGACAAATATTTATTTTAATTGTGTTTACATGTAATATTGCGATTACATTAGATACAATATATATTTATCTATATTAGGGGAATTATATATTTAGCTTACTTACTGTTATTTGTTGTGACATATTGCACCATAAACACAACGGCATGATTGTAAACCAATAAAGTATACAAAGAGAATCTTGATATGAAACATCAGTTAGATTCCGTGAAATTCAAATAAAATTATTAACGTCGTTTTCATTTAAATCACTTTTCTCTACGCCGGTGCTACAATTTAGACTAATTAACAATATAAATCATTTAACATAAATGCTTTTTTTTTGAAATATACTTAATATCGCAGATATTCAAATATTTAAAATGCTCTAGTTAAAAATCAGACAAACCAACATCAAAACAACTGTATTTTTAAAATGTTGGAACTATATATTTCTTTTATATTAAGTCTTTTTGAACTTTTAATACCAGAAATGGAAATTAAAAGTGTATAAAACCATGTCTCATCAAACATTTGGCACACTCGTTCTTTAGAAAACTTTCAGTAAACGGCTCTTTGTCTAAACTTGAAAAAGTGCGCAACAATCATGTTTTAATAAACGTTTATTTTAATACATTATTTTGGAACTGCGTATTGACTTTTAATGCAAAAGAAGTTAAACAAATTGCCTTTTCAAAAACCTGACTTCTTAATTCGTCAGCAATGATTTTCATTTGTAAGCAGGTAGATCAGCTTTTAAATGTTGTTTCTTTTTTTTGTACACGAAGTGTGTTTTATTTTTGTGTATAACAGCATAAACGGCAATTACAAATCAATAAATTCATTTACTTTGTACACTATTAAGAGTATTTTATTGATACTAACATTTTTGATAATGCGTGGTGACTCAATTCCTTAATTTAGTTCTTTCTTAGTAAATCACCCTGTGACTAATACTAAAATAGAACAGTTTCTTTCCAATGTATAAATTCGCCCATTTAAATAAAACTTACTGCAGGAGACATATTGTTCGAATAATGCGATTGACTTTGAGCGCCACCTAAACACGAGTTTAATTGTTCGGCGTGAATTTAATTTAAAATATAATCGTTTTAACAGATTGCGTTGCGAAAAGTGTTCCAGGCTTTGTAGAATTTTATTATCTACACGTCAGTTGTTGCCAATTAATTATTTATATTAAGGAAATGGATGTTTTTCAGTGATTGAATTGAATTGAAGAACTTTAACAGAAAAGAAAATTAAAAAGCCATCATTTGTGATTTTCTTTCTTTTGTCATGGTGCTGAAATTAAGTTTTGAAGGAACAAGTTTGAAGTAAACAATATTCATTTCATGTACATAATTTCTTTTGAAACTAATTTAATGTTCCTGAATCATGAGGATGCGACGATATAAATGCCAATAATGTAAAGTGCAATTACATACCATTGTCTAGGGTTGAGTACTTTTCTAAGTATTATTGAATAAATTTACTATATTCTATTCAATATCAGTTATATTAGAAAATCTTCCGTTTGTTGAATGCAGATTACTAATTGAATAATGCTATGGTACAAATATATGAGATCTGCTCTGACGCAAGTTTTGAGAACATTGTTCGTGACAATACTGAGCACTATTAATATTAAAGCCAAAACTGGTGAATAACCACGTATATAAATTGACAGTTGAAGAAGTAATTTAAAAGACAATAAGTAATAACAGCGCAGTTGTTTGAACGTGTAAATCCAATAAAATTTCAACATAAGAAAACTGTATCAAACGCACAAAAACTTAAGTGACTTTGCATTTAGAAACCAGGTTTACGTTTTTTTGATAACACAGTTTGCTATTACTTTACTTACAGAGTAACTTATTACAAACCGTGTTTTTCAAATCGCTCAGCGGTGCATTGCGGAATGGTGTTTAGCTTTATTATTAGTTATATCCCAGTATTTTTTTTTGTATAATAGTTAAGTTTGTATTATTCGATTTTGTATAAATAAAAAATTATAATATTTTTCAAGGTTTAGATGGAAGAACAGGAGGATTCTTCCTTTTTTTGGAGATGTGTATATCACTGTCTCCGAAAAAAGTATTTATCCTCTATTTGTAACTCTATTTGTAATTCTCCAACCTGTCTCTTTTTACTTTCTTATACGTAGTATAAGGAAGTATTGTGATGATGAAAATGTTCGACCTCGAGATTTTTGCAGATGTCCACGTTTTGAGGTCCCCTGATACCAAAAAAGTGGTTTTTAAAAAATCTCTCTCTCTCTCTCTCTCTCTGTGTGTGTGTGTGTGTCTCTGTGTGTGTGACCACGATAGCGGTCAAACTGCTACAGATATCAATTCCAAATTTTGTATTTACGAATATAATCTTCCTCTTGAGAACTGATAGATTTTGAGCAAAATCGGCAGACCGGAAGTACTTCAGTGAAAAAATCGAATTTTGCAAATATTTCGTCAATTACTAAGTTTACACAAATTTATAAGGAATCTAAATGTACTCAAAATTAAATTTGAGAAAAACTGTATTAATAAAGTTTTTCGAAATTCCTGCCGGAAGTAGGTCTTTTACTCTTATCGAAAATCAGTTTTTTGCGAATATCTCGCGCTTTCTAGGCAGGCACATTATCAGTATAAAAGTATTTAGAACGTACTTGTAAATATCTTGTGTATAAAAAAAATTTCAAAATTCGGACCGGAAGTAACACTTTTACTCTTACCGAATAACGATTTTTTGCAAATATGTCGTAAATTATGCATTCTATATATATTTATGAAGAGTACAAAAGTATCTAGAGATGGATTTGGAATATTTTTTGTATAAATGAAATTTCAAAATTCGGACCGGAAGTAACACTTTCATACGTATAAGAAAGGCGTGTGGTGGCCACACCTCATTTTTTTTTGTTTCAATAAAGGCATTATTTTTATCATTATTAATTACCATAATGAATTATATAGATTTTAAATGTTGAAGGAAGTAGTCTTGTAGGACATGTCTATACATATATTTTGCCTACACGGTTGAGTTATGGTTATGGAATATGGCGGTTATCATTTTTTTTCATTTCCGTAAAAAAATTGTGACATCTCGTATTTACATGATAGAAAAATATAAATTATTGTCAGTATATTCGTGAATATAAGCGTGAATTGTAAACACATTTCAGTTGTGCGTGAAGTGTGGGGGGCATTTATAAATGTAATACGAATTTTATGTTATCGTAAAAGTAGTCTCTTAAAAATTTAATAAAATGTTTGTATCATTGATAAAACATTTTTTAAGAACTTTCATTTCATCCCTTTCCCCATAAACTTTTCCTATTTATGATATCATCGCAATAAATATCAACGAAGGGAGCCATTTCTGTACTTGTGTTCAAGTAATATCCTGTTAGCAATCGATGGCCTCTATCAAAATATCAGGTTTTACAGTATTTAACAGAATATTCTATATTGGAAAATGTAAGACAATTATTTTTCTTTTGTGTGCACTTTCTTATGAAAGTGAAAACTTTATAGAACGCTCATGTTTATTTATTTGTAATAGTTATACTGTACAATTTTCGTAATAAAATCATATATATTATAATTATTTTATATGTGGATTTACTTTTGTTTATCAAAACTTACAATATTAGGGAAATAAGAAAATGAAATTCTGGGTGTATCATTATAGTCATTGAATTATTGGGAGGTAGATCTTGGATGAACTATCAATTTTGTTTCTATCGTTTACTGAGGCATCGGACCATGCTATCTGGATCATTTCTAAAATAAAATACTCCTTGATTTTGTGTTTTGATATTTTCGAAATATTTTTGTACTGTGAAAGTATATATATGTGTATATACTTTGTATATATATAAGAAAGAGAATAATAATGGGTAAATTCCGCTGAAGAGCAACCGTAGACACGTGTTTCTGACTATTGGTGGTCATCAGTACGGTGTAGGCAAGGAATAAGTTGGGATAACCTTGGAGATGTAAGCTATACGGAAGACCATCAGGTGACAGACTCCGATTTGTAGCGTCAGCTAGAAGATCCTCAAATTTAAAGACAACAACTAACGTCGCCACGAGGAAGACTAATGCCAACCTGCGTGCCGTCCGAGACCCAGGAAAGATAAATAAAAAAAAGGAAATAATGCGGATACATAAAATAACGGGTAAATTCCGCTGTAGAGCAACCGTAGACACGTGTTTCTGACTATTGGTGGTCATCAGTACGGTGTAGCCAAGGAATAAGGTAGGATAACTATGGAGACGTAAGCTATACGGAAGACCATCAGGTATTGTATAGTGTAGGCTGGTCGAAATGGCATTATGTACAGTGTACAAGATGATAACTGCTGCATTACAAATATGTATACTGCATTAAATATACCTTTATTTAAAAAGAAAACTTTAATTGCAAAACATATGTCAACAAATGACAAATTGTGTTAATTTTATACCATAATTTCAATTAATAAGGAAGTATATAAATTGATTCACATAATATATAGGGGACCCTTTCCGACAACTCTTTAACTTGGTGTTCAATGGTATAGCTAGGAAAATGAAATAAATAAACTATGCTAACAGAAAACCATTAAATTATGGCTTACTGTTTGATATCATAACGCTGTTGACAGATTTTTCCAAGATATTTGAAAAGCTCGTATACCGAAGAATATATGAGTTTCTGAAAAGATACAATTTTGCATATTACTAAATAGTAAACACCTACATAAAAGCAACATCTGCGAATATAACCTCGGTATTAGAAAGAGATAGTAGAAATGAGGAAGCTTTATATATTTTCATAGACCCATCTAAGACTTTCAGCAGTATTTATTATCAGAAACGGTACTATAACGTAATGTTTGTTGATATCAGATGCCAATTCTTCGTCTTGCTAATCGTATCTCCCAATAGAAATAATTGGACACACGAGATGATCTGACAATTAGCGCACTCATAGTAGGAGCATATAAGGAGAAGTGTAACTCAAGCATCAATTTTGGGACAGCTTTCGTTCCTAGTGAACATGAATGATTTATATGTTGTCTCAAATCATATTGCATACTGCTGTTATATTAAATGAAGGAGTAATTATATTACTATTACAGCAAGTTTTTGCTAGAATCGTCATTCCATTCTACTAAAGATTTTCTATAACGGTGACATCATTTGTGTAAGCTACAGTTAGACAGTGAAAGTTTTGTAGGGCAAGCAATTATTTTTAGAATAAGGGACGGCTTCTAATTTCATAATATAGATGTATACATAAAAAATCCTGATTACTTCGCACAATATTTTTGAAAGTCACATATACTTTGCTTAAGAAGTAACTTCCTTTTGCGTTGCTTGATTTTTTTACAACAGCTGTACGTCTATTTAAATTATCAGTGTTAAAATAGATATTGTAATTTGAATATTATATTAATATCAACTTATTTTTCTCTTTATCTACTACTGTTATTTTCTGCCAGGTCAAGTAATTCAAATAACGATAAAAATGATAATATTCCACTCGAATGCTGTCCATGATATAGAAAAAATTGATTTTCTCTACCACAAGTTTATACAAATATTTAGCTTGGTCTTTCATAGTACTCATTAATTAATTATATCTGATTAAGTATACAACTTTGTTATTTTATTGAATAATCTTCTGTCTTTGTCTTTACCGTTTCGGTTTAATGTTATTACGAAAATGAAGTTACCGTTAATAAAACGTTCCTATGAATATTATAAATGTATATTACATGAAAATATTTCTCCAACGTTTCATTTTTTGCTGAAAGTTATCTGGCGTATTTAGCAGAAGTTATGCTGCTCTGACATTTTAAAGTTGTATAATTAAAGCAAGAAAGTTATAGATATAACCTATAAGAATGTTGATCTTGCTCTTAAATGAAGAAATTCTTAAATATCTTGGACCGAATAATATAACCATTAATGATGTATAATTAAACTAACTTACGTAAGTAAATGTGATAATTCTAAAATGTCTGCATGAATGAATAGCAGTGTTTATGTAATGGGTGTCTGTCACCGACTTACGCATTGCGATTTAGAAATGTTTATTTTATTAAATCGGCAATTTGGATACGCCATCCTTCATTTCTGTTACCGCCAGTGTCGTACCCAAATATTTTTTTACAAAACAAACATATTTTTATAATTATATGATCATTCTTATATGCAACTGTAAACATTGCCAATATTATGAGAAAGCTCGGATAACCTGTTATTCCGAATTCATATTGTGTTGAAGTTGATTAGTTTATGTCGATAATTTTAATTAAAATCATTACAGAACAATATTCTAAACTGGGATAATGTCAAATTTGACAAATATGCAAAGGTGGAAATTTCATATCAAATTTAAAAATTGCTAAAATTATAATGACATGAATGATAAATTACTTAGAGATACATTGTTTACACCATGATATCAATTAAATCTTTATTTCGTATATGATTTTAATGTAAAACTGACGACATAAAGTATTCATAAAACATACTAAATAAAATGTTAGTGTTAATTAACGTTAATAAACAATTCGTTAATATTACAATCACTTGTGAAAAAAACGTAAATTGCATTCATTTTAAACACAGTCTATTCAAGCTTCTCACTTTGTAGAAAAATGAGGTGTGGCCACCACACGACTTTCTTATACGAATGAGCGTTTCAAATTACAGAATTTTAAGAATTTTTTTTACAGAAATTATTCAAAATCCTATTCTAAGTACTTCTATTCTCTTAATAAATTTCTATAGAATGCATACTTTGCAAGATATTATCAAAAAAGTGCTTCTCGCTAAGAGTAAAAGTACTACTTCCGGTCCGAATTTTGAAATTTCATGTATACAAAAAATATTCCAAATCTAGTTCTAAATACTTTTGTACTCTTGATAAATTTATATAGAATGCATAACTTACGACATATTTGCAAAAAATCGCTATTCGATAAGAGTAAAAGTGGTACTTCCGGTCTGAATTTTGAAATTTTCTTTATACAAAAGATATTGAAAATTATGTTCTAAATACTTTTATATCCGTAACGTACTAGCCAAAAAGGCATGACTTGCGAAATATTCGCAAAGAACTGATTTTCGATAAGAGTAAAAGACCTACTTCCGGGTGGAATTTTGGAAAACTTTTTAGATAAAATTATACTCAATTTTAATTTTAAGTATATATGAATTCTTTATAAATTTGTTAAAACTTAGTAGTTCACGAAATATTGGCAAAATTCGATTTTTTCGCTGAAGTAAACTGCTACTTCCGGTCTACCGATTTTACTGAAAAACTAATCAGATCTCAAGAGGGAGATTATACACGTAAATACAAAATTTGGAATTGATATCTAGAGCGGCTTGACCGCTATCGTGGTCACACACACACACACAGACACACACACAGACACACACACACACAGAGAGAGAGAGAGAGAGAGAGAGAGACACACAGACATTTTTTAAAAACCACTTTTTCGGTATCAGGGGACTTCAAAACGTGGACATCTGCAAAAATCTCGAGGTCGAAAATTTTCATCATCCCAATACTTCCTTATACTACGTATAAGAAAGTGAAAACTGGTTGTTATCGGTGGTGTTTAGATAATGCTGTCAAAGAAATCTAACTTTTGTTTTTCTATAGAACAGATAAATTTATTATAATAACAGGTAGGTGATCAAAATAACTCGTATTTCGTTTGAATTTTAATAAAAAGTTTTTTTCTGGTTTTAATATACTTTTATTGTTATAAATGTGACAAAATATTATTCTGTTTATTATAAATAACAGCCTCCATTATTAACGTCTAAAAGTAATATTTATATAATGCCATCTGTTACCATATATTGTAAATACCATCTCTATTGAATGAAAATTTACAATGTATGAACGCGCTAATGATAGTAGGATATACAGGGTGCCCCACCGAAAACGAAACAGATTGAATATCTCGAAGGAGAAAACTTTTTTGAAAAAACGCAAAAACAGGTCGATTTTTGATCCAAGGGGGACACCCTTCCATCATATCTTCAACTGTGATACGTCATTCCCCTCCCTCCATCACTCTAACCATTACAATTTAAATAGGAAAAATACTAAATACGATACATCATTGAAAAGGTAATTGTACGGAGAATTCAGCAATGTGATTGTTGGTTGCGCTATTTTTGATTTGGGCGCCCTCTAACGGGAAAAAAAGGTTACGTATTTCACAATGTGACACATCATTTCAAAGCTAATTTTATTAATAATTTAATGCACAATTGAAAAAAATGTAATAATCGAAAAACCTTGCAGAGCTCTAATATTAGAAACGACGAACTTATTAGTTTACAAAAGACGCTGACAGTCTGTACTTGAGAATGATGACAAATAAATGTCAAAAGTATTACGTATTTAGTTGCTAATAAAATTGGCTTTGAAATGATGTGTCACATTGTGGAATACGTAACCGTTTTTTTCCCGCTAGAGGCCGCTAAAATACAAAATAGGGCAACCAACAATCACTTTGCTGAATTCTCCATACAATTACCTTTTCAATGATGTATCGTATATACTACTTTCCCTATTTACATTGTAAGGGTTAGAGTGATGCAGGGGAGGGGAATGACGTATCACAGTTGAAGATATGATAGAAGGGTGTCCCCCTTGGATCAAAAATCGACCTGTTTTTGCGTTTTTTCAAAAAAGTTTTCTCCTTCGAGATATTCAATCTGTTTCGTTTTCGGTGGGGCAGCCTGTATATATAAATATTTAGTAATTCTTGATTAACAGGAAAAAAGTAATTAACCAAGTTTGATGTGAAATGGAGGCAAGAGGACTTTACTGGGATCCATTTTCTTTTACTGCATATTTGTGTCAAGGTCTTAGTGCTTCCAAGGCCGTCTAGGCGGCTGCTCATTTATGATCAACTGACCGCCTTTATTCCGACTGACGCAGTCACACAAGAAGCAAGTGTGCTTGGTGCATCCTGCTAGTTATCCAAGAAGTATGGAAAGCATAAAATCTCGTAACATTTTTTCAGATACACAAAATGCCTTAATGGCACTCTAACAGACTTGGTGCATTATGCAGAAGCTGTTCTATGAGGCTTCTTCTTGATCGAGTCAATAAAAAGCCTCTATTCGTTCAAGTAATACTGTATATTAAACAAAAAGCGAGTGAGCTTGGTGTATCGTGTGTTATCAAAGAAGCATGGGAAAGCGCACTCTAAATTCTCGTAAATTTTTCTCAGTTATATAGAATGCCTTTAATGGCACTGTAAGTGACTTGTTGAATTATGCATAAACACTGCGTTGATACTTTTTTTGACGAGTTAATAAAAAGCCTCTACTTGTACACATTATACTTAACAGAAGTAATAGTATTCAATTTGTGAAAGAATGGTTACATGATAGGTTTCTTCACTATTTTTTTCTAAAATCAGCAAAAGGTTTCTAAACACATTTTTAATTACAGGTTTGTGTTATAAATGAAAAAATAATACAAGAAGAAATTGTAAATATATGAATATGAATTTTAATCTTCACGGATATCTACTATATACCTACTACTACTTGCTTAGAATTGTTTTCTTATCCTACTATACAGCAAGTGTCAATTTTCATTAGCCATAGGCGATTAATCCATACAGTACGTGGCAACATAGTACCCCTTCTTTCCTTTCCAATGCCAGCACGACCCATGCATGCTCGTAAATAAAAGTTAGCGTGGTTAGCAGTAACTATTCGACCACTGGCTTGGGTGTTTGTAATGCGTTCAGAAATAATATTTACGAGTTGCAAGGATTTGTTTTTCTTTTTCCTTTCAGTAAATGCAGAGAATTATTAAGCTGCGTTTACGCTGCATGACACAAACAAAAGCGTAATTCTAATAAAATTAAAAATAAGGTAAATAAAAAAGGATTCTGAAAATAATAATAAACTTCTAGATCAGGAGATCGCGGCGGCCATTTGATGTTTCCCGTTCCAGTAATAAGACGGCTTTTATTGCAGACTAGATCGCAACGTGTTCGCAGCTAAACATTGAATGTAAAATCTCGTGGAGAGAAGTGGGAAGATCGGAGAAAATTGTTGTGATGTCGATTGTTGCCGGAATTGGTGACGGACAGTAGGGGTGCCACGTTGCCACGTATTACTTGTATACGTATAAATCGCACGTAAATATTTAATCCCTATACCTAATGAAAATTGACACATACGGTATAATCAGTACGAAGGAATTGCTTTTTGAATATGATGAATGTTAATTGGAAAGATTATATTTTTCACGGAATATACACCATTTAATTTTTAAACCAAATGCTATTGAAAACGTTCCATCACATGTTTTGTCATTTTGTCAAATTAAGAAGTATGAGAAGCAATGAATTAAAAAAAAAAGGAAATTGTAAGGAATTTACTTTCATCCTAAGCGATTGGAAATAATGTTGAGTAAAGAATCTGCCGTGTTCCGTTCATTCAGACATAAATTGCAATTTTGAATGTAACGAAGTGGAAATGCTGCACAATTCTATTTTAAGAAATGATTTAACAGTGAAATGAGAAATAAAATAATTTATAATAAATGAAAAGCATTCTAAATGTGAAAGTATCTCTTGATGAAATGGTTCAACAGAAACAAGACGTATTATAAAAATATAACGATTGGCTGAAAGCACCACTTACGCTCAAATTTAATTATCCAACGAGAATTTAATTTCGGATGTAATTATTTGTAGAAGCGTCTGCAACAAAAAGATATTCATGGATAAAGAACGCTATGCCTACATGACAGTTGTTGTGGGGAATTATATTCTTTCTTTAAATGTTTAAACCGAATTTAACAGCTTAAACCGAGAGAATTTAAGCGACGGGTGTCTGTAATTTAATTTGAATTTAATTGCATTTCTCTCGTCAGGATGTCATTGTGCAAAATAAGTGGAAGGAATTTTCAGCAATTTTGGCTTTAAATACGTCAAAAGGACATTTTCTATCAAAATTGTATGAATTCTAAAAGTATCAACATAGGTAAATTAATGCTAGTCAAAACTTTTTACAAAAAAAAAAAAAAAAAAACTGAAAAAAAACGCTGTGGCTAAATGTCCGCCTAGGCCTGCGGTCTTGTCCTTATAAACTGAGAGCGCTGAGAGTTTGGCTGGCCGGCGGAACCTTTAAGATACCGCCCATGCATCGGTGGTATCTTATTATACTACTTGAAAATTTCGCCATTGCCTAGTTTTATTTATTAATGCGCATGTGAATCTACATTACAAACTGCATGCAAACAAAGGAATTTATTAATGAGGCATTCAAAGAAAAAATATTAGACGACATTTTAGCAATATCTAATTGTATTATATAAATAGAATATCATGCTAGGTTACTTTGGGCATATTACTTGTAAACAGAAAGCGAGACAATATTGTGTTATGTACATACATACTTCAATTACTTTTATTATAGACTCTGTTGTCATTTATGGGATAATTTTAGATCACTTTCACTATAGATTCTTCCAGTGATGTAAAATTCCCGTAATTTATATTTTTGGTAAATTACTGCTCTTTTGAGAAATACCATGGTAATTTACT
Source organism: Amphimallon solstitiale (assembly GCA_963170755.1). Lineage (NCBI taxonomy): Eukaryota > Metazoa > Arthropoda > Insecta > Coleoptera > Scarabaeidae > Amphimallon > Amphimallon solstitiale. Next base: position 27,386,902 of record OY720680.1, read on the forward strand.
CAAAAAGTGGTAAATTACGCAAGAGTAAATCTTGCTAAAAGTAGAGCAGTAATTTACAACGGTAATTTGGCAAAAATATAAATTACGGTAATTTTACATCACTGAATGTCATACAAACGGCTGATTCACGGGCTTTTACATCTGCTAGAAAAGGGATTCTCCAATAACCGAGTGTGCAATGTCATACGTGTACATAGATGATGTTTTACTTTGTTTGTAATTTACGGAAATTTTATGTGGTAATTTACCGTAAATGACGGTAATTAATTCGGAAATATAAGGGGTAATTTACCGACTTACATCACTGCAGTCTTATTCATACATTAATTTGAAAGTTACAAGGATTGTATAGCAAGTATAGTAAAAGATGTTTCAATTTCCCTAACGTGCATATACTTTCTTTAAGCGAATAGTAACACTTTACTCACATATAAATTATTTAAAACTTAATATAGGACAATTTGACAACTTATGCTTTGTCCATGCTTGCAAAAAGGAATGAAATACTATAAAATATATGTTGTAAATATTTTACAATATAATTAAGTATATGTGACATACATTTTTTGTACTACTTGGTTTTGTATTAAGAATACTCGTTTTATTATCTTTCAAACAATAAAAACTACTAAAAATTAGATAAAAATCATTATGCAAATAGATTTTATTAAATACTAGCTGGGCCGGCAGATGTTGTGCTACCCTTTCCGGTAAATGGCGCCATAAGTCGACCACAGCGCCACCTGTCGGAGCCACATTTTGTGATTTTCTTTTTTAGCACTAAACAAATATATAATGTGAATATGACATCTTAGACCATACATATAAAATTTGTTATTAACTTGATTACAGCGCCACCTATCGAATCCTAGCATCGATATGAACAAAAACAACAAAACAAATATATTGCTGTGGTCTTGTTATTAGAAATAGGCTGTATAAATATTGTCAAGACCACAACTAGATTTATGTTAATTTAATTTTATTTTACAATTTTAGAATAGTCTTAGATTAAAATAAAAGAATGCGAAATGCATGTATGTAAATATTTAATGTTAAAAATTTACAGTGAGTTAGGACTCGGTAAATTAATATTATTTAAACAATTAATTATATAATAAGCAAAACAATGATTAGTAGTAGTAGGAGTACTCATTAGCGGTAGCCTATTTCTTTTAGACCTGAAGAGAGAAATATTTTGTATTAGAACAGGGTAAATTAATGATAAAACAATGTTGTTAAAACTTTATTTATACAATTAATAATTAAATGATCTTTGTATAACATGTAAATATCAACAACTAATTGTTTATTTATACCTTTATTATTGTATGTGTGTCACCTAAGACCATTTAATGGACAGAATCTCTTGATGCGGCGAAGTGGGTGATGTTCTTTCGGTCGAAGCTGCTCAAACCCCACACGAATCATTTTGCTTATCAGTAACCAAATAAGTTCATGCGGTTTTTTATGGTAAAATATAAATATTTATTAAGAAACAATAGTTTGAATCAAAAAATTGACGGACTGCGTCTATTACATTAACTCGAGTTTTAAACTGCCTATGTCTCATACAGTTGTCAAGAGACAAAAAAAGATGGTAATCACTTGGCGAAATGTCAGGGGAATATGGAGGGTGTGGCAATGTTTCCCAGCCAAGTTCACAAATTTTTTCCCGGGTCACTTTTGCAGTATGCGGTTTGGCGTTATCTTGTAAGAATATCACTTTCTTTCGATTGATAAAAGAAGGCTGTTTTTGGATGAGTGCTGCTTGTACTCGCTGAAGTTGTTCGCAATACAAGTTCGCAGTGATGGTTTGGCCCTTTTCCAAAAACTCATAATGGACTATTCCATTTGCTGTCCACCAAACACACAATAAAATCTTGTTTGGGTGCAAGGAAGCCTTGGGAGTGTGAGGTATTGCATCAGTAGGCGACAACCAATGATACGAACGCTTAGAATTTGAGTATAATATCCATTTTTCGTCGCAGGTTAACAACCGATCAAGAAATGGTTCATTATCGTTGCGTGAAATGTTTGCCGAACAAATGGTAAGACGACTTAATTTGTTATCATTTGACAATTCATGTGGAACCCATTTGCTCAACTTCCACGTCTTTCCTAGCTGATGAAGATGCAAACGAATGGTTTCGTCACTCACATTGAACCTTTCTGCAAGCTCTAGGCACATTGTACTGGAATTTGCCTCCACAACCTGTTGAGGATCCTCGTTGTTAATGATCTTCGGTCTTCCAGAGCGTGCTTCATCGGTTAAGTTGAAATTTCCCGAAGAAAATTTCTTGAACCACTTCTGTGCTGTTCGATCACTTACATCATCTCCGAATGCGGTACATATTTTTCGCGCCGCCACTGCAGCTTTAGTACCAAGTTTGTACTCATAGAGTAAACAACCTCGAATTAAAGTTTTATTCGTTTCCATTTTCAACTATTCAAATTAATAATTAAATAATTGTCACGAAATGTGTATGTATTAAATGACAGAAGGATTGATACTAAAGTGGATGACAGATAACAGACAAGTGCTATCGATCAACAACTTAAAGAATATTCATGGCACTCTGCTGTATACAAAAACCGCATGAACTTATTTGGTTACCTGATAGGAAGACACATTTTAACGATTACGGGCCATATTTCCTCTGTTCCCTATGCGTAGGAAGACAAAGAAAATTAGAATTAAAGGTTCAAGTAACTAAAATGGTTTAAGAATCACTGTTACAGTAATAGAGAGATTTATAACCTCGTCTTTGATAATAATATGTTACTTAACAATACAAATGATGTTGGTGGTGCATATATCTGTTGCTGTACCTACCTTATTAAATGTAGTTCAAGTAGTAATTCACACATTTTCACATTTCAATGTTTAGGTTTTTTTTTGATTCCTGTATATTAAATTGATGCACTAAACAATTTAATTTTACATTTGTTTGTTTACACTTTTAAGCACTAACGCATTTCATGTTGCAGTTGGTGATTTTTAACAGCAAGAAGTTTGCAATATGTATTTAGAGGTGGGAGTATTATATATCTACCGGGGTTTTTATAAAAGACGATGCGCGGAAGACTTCGGGGGATTCTTTAGCTGGTGCAAATCGCTTAGAATATTAATAAACATAGAGTGTCTGTATAGAAACAAAATAATTTACGGGAATATTTCTCAAATGATGGCCTGTTGACTTAGAATAATTTTTCAAATGTCACTTACGGACTTTTTCTAACAATCATTTTTACGGAACTTAGAATATTTTTCAAATGAAAATAATTCTAAGTTCCGTAAAAATGATTGTTAGAAAAAGTCCGTAAGTGACATTTGAAAAATTATTCTAAGTCAACAGGCCATCATTTGAGAAATATTCCCGTAAATTATTTTGTTTCTATACAGACACTCTATGTTTATTAATATTCTAAGCGATTTGCACCAGCTAAAGAATCCCCCGAAGTCTTCCGCGCATCGTCTTTTATAAAAACCCCGGTAGATATATAATACTCCCACCTCTAAATACATATTGCAAACTTCTTGCTGTTAAAAATCACCAACTGCAACATGAAATGCGTTAGTGCTTAAAAGTGTAAACAAACAAATGTAAAATTAAATTGTTTAGTGCATCAATTTAATATACAGGAATCAAAAAAAAACCTAAACATTGAAATGTGAAAATGTGTGAATTACTACTTGAACTACATTTAATAAGGTAGGTACAGCAACAGATATATGCACCACCAACATCATTTGTATTGTTAAGTAACATATTATTATCAAAGACGAGGTTATAAATCTCTCTATTACTGTAACAGTGATTCTTAAACCATTTTAGTTACTTGAACCTTTAATTCTAATTTTCTTTGTATTCCTACGCATAGGGAACAGAGGAAATATGGCCCGTAATCGTTAAAATGTGTCTTCCTATCAGGTAACCAAATAAGTTCCATGAATATTCTTTAAGTTGTTGATCGATAGCACTTGTCTGTTATCTGTCATCCACTTTAGTATCAATCCTTCTGTCATTTAATACATACACATTTCGTGACAATTATTTAATTATTAATTTGAATAGTTGAAAATGGAAACGAATAAAACTTTAATTCGAGGTTGTTTACTCTATGAGTACAAACTTGGTACTAAAGCTGCAGTGGCGGCGCGAAAAATATGTACCGCATTCGGAGATGATGTAAGTGATCGAACAGCACAGAAGTGGTTCAAGAAATTTTCTTCGGGAAATTTCAACTTAACCGATGAAGCACGCTCTGGAAGACCGAAGATCATTAACAACGAGGATCCTCAACAGGTTGTGGAGGCAAATTCCAGTACAATGTGCCTAGAGCTTGCAGAAAGGTTCAATGTGAGTGACGAAACCATTCGTTTGCATCTTCATCAGCTAGGAAAGACGTGGAAGTTGAGCAAATCAGTTGGTGATTTTTAACAGCAAGAAGTTTGCAATATGTATTTAGAGGTGGGAGTATTATATATCTACCGGGGTTTTTATAAAAGACGATGCGCGGAAGACTTCGGGGGATTCTTTAGCTGGTGCAAATCGCTTAGAATATTAATAAACATAGAGTGTCTGTATAGAAACAAAATAATTTACGGGAATATTTCTCAAATGATGGCCTGTTGACTTAGAATAATTTTTCAAATGTCACTTACGGACTTTTTCTAACAATCATTTTTACGGAACTTAGAATATTTTTCAAATGAAAATAATTACATTTGATCTAAGTTTAAGGAATGCTATTATTTTAATTAGGGCCGGAAGATTTTATTTTAAAGTATGATGGCTATACACAATATGTTATAGTAAAGATTCCGGGATTTATAATTAATTTAAAATTAGGACGTTTTACTTTACAATTTATCGTAAATTTTAAAAATTAGGATACAGACACAATATGTGTGTTTTTATTTAGTTATACAATTTAGAAATACTTTTGTTATGTGTTATAATTTTTCATAGATTTAAGTATTTGATTTAATAAGAACATACTACTATACAGTGATTTTGTTTTGTGTGTGGTGACTGATATAGGTAGTTATTTATAATTTGAAAACTTCTTTTTGGTGCTTATGTATCGAAATTAGACATATTCAGCTTTGAATTAGGGATGTGTTTGATAAGTTTGCAATAATGAACTTATAGAATGGAGCATTAATTGATTCTCTGGCATGAATTTGTTTTGAAAATGTCATTCAAATGTGAGAAAATGCATTTGAATGGGATTAATATCAGCATAGAATAGACGTTTTAATGCTCATAAAAATACTTTTTGTAAAAGTTTTCTAATTTAATTTTATAATTTTCATTTTATTCATTCTTTTTGCGTATTAGAAATTAGGACACATGGTGGCGTGAATCAAGGGTGCGTTTGATGAGTTTTAAAATATAAATTCATAGGATGAAGCCTTGATTAACACATTAGCGTGTATTAGCTTTGGGAATGTTTTTCAGAAGTGAGAAAATGCAATTGGATGGGATTAACATCGAAGCAAATTCTCCATTCTAATGTGTTTTGTTATATTGAAATATTCTGTTGTTTATTATAACGATATCTGGTATGGGCGGTCACCTGAGAAATATAATGAATGCATAGCTTTAAGGTATATTGTAAATGGTTTAGCTTGTGAAAGATTAGATGATATATAAATATATATAGATTTATTTGTTTCTATTTTTGTTATTTTTATTAAATTGAATTATCATAACAAATAATTCTGTAAAATATTTTTTGTTTTTTATTCAATGTATCTGATCTGTCAAAAAGCTGAAGAGTCAATTTTTTGGAGAAAGAATATTTCTGCCCCTGATGTGAGATCTCATCAATGATCCAGTTATCTGAACTAGTGAGATGCGACATTGCCTAACCCACATTTTTGCAGAAGTAATATAAAATCTCAAATTAGCATGAGGTTAATTTCCTGAGATACATGCGTGAACCTATTTATTCAAAAAAAAAAATAAAATAAATAATTAATATATCAATATTATTAATATAAATAATATCTAAAATATAAAGAACACATTTTCCATAGTTGTTATTTACTCACAAATTAAGTTAAAATAGAATTATTTGTCAGTCTCTATTAGCATAGGTATTTTAAAAGATTCATTGCTTTCTAATTATTACAAACTTTATTTTAACTGAACTAAAAATGTAACTATAAGAATTCAAATACAATTAAAACATACAGAAATGAGTGACTCCTAATATGTAATACAAAGTACAATATATATCATCTCTATCTGCAGATTTTAATAAATTTTAATTTTAATAGACTTACACGCACATTAATAAATAAAATTAACATGCTGACGACCGGCGGAAACCCACGAAACAAATACGTATATTCCGCCGTGTTTGTCGGCAAACACTTTACTATAATCTTAAAGATTCCGTTGGCCTGCCGAACTCTCAGTTTATACGGACAAGACGGCGGGCAGACATTTAGCTACAGGTATCAAAATATTTTAATAATATATTTTACATTAAATTTATATTATAATTAAAGTATATAAGTGCAGAGGCAGCCAGTAATATATTGAACATTAATCAAAGCGATTAAGTAAAAAAAATACCTTCTTCTTCTTCTAGTTTAAATCTTATTTGAAACTAATGGTTAGTTTGAATTAGATTGAAGGAAGCCGTACCATAAAAAGTTCTATTCGTCTAGAAATAATGGGAAACCGAATGAAATCTGGAAGAAACGCTGCAGTTACACTGAACAGAATTGAACGAAAAACAACTTAGGACACACTTCATTAAGTATTTTCTTTACGGAGCGTATAATTCTTGAAAAGTACGACGTAAACCGTATTATGGATCGGTTCAATTGAGAGTGGTTCTTTCTATTTTTTTTTCGCCAATAATGCGTTACGTCTCACGCTAATTGAGGTCTTGACAGGAAGGGTTCTTTAGTTGCACGTTTCATGAAAAACAATCGAGTATAATAAACTAAATAAAGAAAAACCTTTTAACTAGAACAATTAATTTAAGTGCAAGCTTAAGGAATTTTAATAAAGACTTTCAATACAAATGGACAATTTGGTAAAGAATGGAACCGATGTTGTTGGAGTTTCCTTGAATTTATTACGAAAAGAATCAATAACTATTTATCTCGTAGAATTTTTAAGAAAATTCCTAAATATACAAACCTACTATTTATTAATATTTCACTTTACGACAGGTTCAACATTAGCAAAATCAACGGGGTCGTTTTTATCAACCTTCGAGTAATCTATAGCATTCATGAGTATTTTGACATGATAGAAAACGTATATATCGTGTTACTCTTACGTATAAACGAGTTTCCTCGGTTAATGTGAATGTTTTCGGTTACCAAACAACATTTCAACTTCTATTTATACGAAACATGCGGTAATTACATTATGACAAGATATTCCACAAACTCGAAAACAGATATAATTTCTGTGGCTATTAGTAATATTAGCACAGATTGCCTTCAACGTAATAAGTAAATGAAGTTTATGGCCTACAGTAAAATTGCTCTTAATTATAGTATTTCTATTGAAGAATCCAATGTACTGAAAAACAAGTACTGAATGTTGTTAGAATTGGTCTATATAAATTTTATGCAAGTATGAAAGCATTTCACCTATGAAGCATCAGATATTTTTTTCTAGAGATGTAAAGGGTGTCTCAACGGGAGGTTTGTTTTTGAAATTCGCGCGAAATATGGTTAAGTTGGTACTACAGCGCTTAGATTTGACAGTTAGCATTGTGAAGTCTTGACATTTCAAGAATGCAGCGCTATACAAACGAGAAACGTGTACTTATTGTCAAAACCTATTACCAAAATGGAGAATCTATCGTGGGTACGTTTCGCAATTTACGTGTTCATTTTGGTATTCATAATCGCCCAAGTAAGACCGCGATTACGAAATTAATTGAAAATTTTGAACGCACTGGTTCTGTGGCAGACGTAAAAACAGCCCTGCGTCCTCGTAGCGGTCGTTCGGCTGAAAACATAGCCGCAGTGGTAGAAAATGTGGCCGATGATGCGCGCACCTCGATTCGTCGTCGTGCACAGCAATTAGACCTTTCCAGAAGTACTGTGCAGCGTATTTTGACCAAGGATTTGCGCTTACACGCATACAAGATCCAATTGACGCAGACATTGAAACCAGCCGACCATGGACAGCGCCCTGAGTTCTGCAATTGGGTGTTATCGATGCAACAGGATAATCCCGATTTTACAGCACAAATCATATTCAGTGATGAAGCGCATTTTCAACTTAATGGTTACGTTAACAAACAAAATTGCAGAATTTGGGGCGCTGAGAATCCTCGTGTGATTGAAGAACAACCTATGCACGCACCAAGAGTCACTGTTTGGTGCGGATTTTGGGCCGGCGCCGCGGCGGTGTAATTGAACCATTTTTTTTTGAAAACGCTGCTGATGCCGCGGTAACCGTCACTGGTGATCGTTATCGTGACATGATAGCCAATTTTTTGTGGGCTGAGTTGGATGGTAAGGATGTGGATAACTTCTGGTTTCAGCAAGATGGTGCCACCAGCCACACAGCGAACCAAAAATTTGAGTTATTGGGCACAAGGTTTCCAGGCCGTGTAATTTCTCGTCATGGCGATATAAATTGGCCACCAAGATCGTGCTATATCACGCCGATGGACTTTTTTGTTTGGGGATTTTTGAAAGGAAAGGTTTATGCTAACAATTCTCAAACACTTCAAGAGCTGAAATACGCGATTCGAAACGAGTTTGCTGAGATGGTGCCGCAATTGTGTGCAAGAGTCATACAAAATTTCGTCAACAGAATGGAGATCTGTCAACGTAGTCGCGACGGCCACTTATCAGATATTGTGTTCCACGTGTAATGTCCATGTCTGTACTTTATCATGAATTAAAAACATTGACAATTTTCAACAATCTAATGTGTTTAATTGCAACTTCAAAAACAAACCTCCCGTTGAGACACCCTTTATATGCATTTAAATCCAAGAGCAGTCGTGCGAATATAGTCTTTTCTCTATTCTCATCTTTACAATGCCATTTAACGTATATGTTTCCATGACGCTAAGTGACCTTTTAAATACATTTTGAACAGCTGTGACATCGTGCGCTTTATTTACGGAGTGAACTTAGCAAAGGGCTCTTACATCATGGGCTGAAGTTAGCTCCAGGTTATATAATTGCAAACATCAGTTGAAACTCAATCGAGTTGGTGGACACTATAATATACAGTCTGTCTTACGAAAAACGCACCACTGTTATTAACAATCCGATTGCAATAATTCAAAAACCACATAAAACAGGCGAATAAATACTACAAAATAGTATAATTTATATATTTTTTTAAAATGCAATTTTTGACAAGCGATAGAATTTTTTTTAAATAGCTGAACTCTAAATACAATGGTATGATTCAACTTCATTTTGTAAAATGTTTCTGTTAAGAAATTTTGTTTTTTTCTAAAACTTTCCAGTGTTCTGCTGAATCCGATGATAGCGCACAAAACAATAACTGTCATTTATGAATTGTCAGCTTGTTTAATTTTATTGTTGGTTGTATTATTTCTTTCATTTTTATTATTATTTTGTTATCATATTGTTATTTTATTATTGATAACGATCAATTAACTGATATGTTGCAAGTGTTTTTCGAGTGCCATAAATATTCTGGTCATGCAGTACGTATTTACGCAGCTTGTTTTCCCGATAAAGAAATTCCTGGCCATCAGAAATTTAGAAGAATTGAACGAAATTTAAGTAATTACGGAGCTTTAAAGAAACAAAAGCATGATGGACGCAAATTTTGTGAAAATGTTGAATTAGATGCCATGCTCAGTGTGCAAAAAGATGCAAGAACTTCAACTCGGGAAATCACACATAACATTGGCACTTCAAAGGACAGTGTTCATAGAATCTAAAAAAAACACACATTTAAATCGAACATCCCACAAAAATTACAAGCTTTGTATGAAAATGATCCAAATGGACGATAATGTTTTCTATTTAAACATGTTACGTCAAGATGGGCTGTTCTACAGAAATGTGATTTGGCCCGATGAGTGCACTTTTAGCAATAATGGCGTTTTCAACAGAAATATTCACCGTTATTGGAGTCAACAAAATCTAAGAATTATTGTTGAAACCAATCGACAACACAGATTCACCATAAACGTGTGGTGTGGTATTTTGGATGACAGATTGATTGGACCCTTTTTCATTGATGGCACCCTAAATCAGGACAAATATCACCAACTACTAATTGAAAATAAGGACAATTTCTTGGATGAATTACCTCTTGCAGAGTTAAATAGAGTGTTTTTCTAGCAGAATGGCGCTACACCAGATAATGCTGGGATAACTGGTTTAATGCTAAATTTGGCCAAAAATGGATAGGGACATACGGACCAGTTCGGTGCCCTACGCGTTCACCTGATCTCACGTCCCACAATTTTTGGCTATAGAGCTATGTTTAAGACCGTGTCTATTTAACACTCCTCGAGAATGAACATGTGTTAAGACAGAGAATTATTTATACTTGTCGAGAAATACCTCCTTTTCTAATCTTGAATGGTACATAATTATGGTGTAACCAGAAGGTGCTAGCTTTGTATTCGGCAAGGTGGGAGGCATTTTGAGCAATATTTATAATACGTATTTATGATTTGTTACGATATTTCATTTTTGACGTTAATAAAATTTTCGATTGTTTTGTATTCCACGGCACATTTAACCTTTTTTTAAAAAATAAAATTATTTCCCAAGAATATTTTACAAAATCAAATTTAATCACGCCATTGTATTCAGAAAAAATATTTCTGCCACACTGTAAAAAAAAAAAAAATTGACTATCGCTTGTCAAAAATGACATTAAAAAAAATATAAATTATACTATTTTGTAGTATTTATACATCTGTCTTATGTGCAATCGGATTATTAATAACAGAGTTATAGCGCGGTGCGTTTTTCTAAGACAGACTGTTTATTGGTATATGTTCCCTTTTCTGGTTTAGCGACTGAAAAACAAGCTCAAAACAAAATAAAAAATTAAAGCGTTTCGAAAATATAATTATTATTTTTGTCAATTATTAATCATAAACTAACTAATTAAAACATTATAACAATAATAACTATTAATAAAACTCTATATCTGAGAAATATTTTTATGACAAATATATTGGCGGCAAATATATGGTACAGAAAAAATAACATTGGTGTATCCTAGACAACCTAGAAATACGTAAATGTAGCAGACTCAATACGTCTTATTAAATTATGAAATGATATTCTATTGCAAAATTTTGAATTTCGATTCGATCATTGCTTCTTTATTTGTATGAGTTCTAGAAAGTTTCTAGTTTTATAATTATTTTCTTTACATAAAATTTTTCTTGCATCAAAAAAATAATTATATAAAGAAGAGATGGACTTGCTCACCTTGTCAGTTCCGTGCATGCGTTGTACGATACGAAATGATATATAAACAGAAAACGTAAGTATAACTTCTGATTTAAATTGACAACTATAACTATGATTTTACTGAAAGCATACGTAAAGTTGCTTTTTTTTAATTGAAATCAGCTTTGTGCAAGTTTAGATATCACAAGTTCATCGGTGAATTTATACATTTACGCAGAAAATACCATGCAGAATAAAGGAATCCCATGAAGACCAAAACAAACGATATGAAGGCTGATTCCAGTCATGGAAAAAAGATTGGTATGCGTCTCTTCTAAGAAGTTTACTAGATGACTTTTTATTATGAGCAATTCGAATATTTTGATATATAACATAGTAATACAATTACCCAATGCATGTGAAATTTACTGTTATTTCTGTATATTGCTTCGTTGTAGATGACAGTATTTCTAGAATACAAGAATACCATTATCTAATTTATCATTATTATTATGGTATGTTGAGTGGATAACTTTTGGTGTTGTTATATCATAAATTATTGTACATGAACTATAGAGATATGTTTTTCTTTCTATTACCATGATGTCACACAGTTGCAATGCAATCGAACTGACCGTGGATTTTACTTAATTAATTTACAATATTTACTATAACATAACTACATTTCTTACAACTTTTGACAAATATATTTCTTCAGTATGCTCGTTTGTTTGTCTATGATTTGCGTATGACACTACAATGTTATTTCTTCACTCGTTAAGAGAAGTTAAATTATTTTTTCAGATTTAACACGGCACAATTTTTGACTATAAAGTAGTTTCTCGATTTTTAAACTATTTATTCTAGTTAGACGATTTACTAACTGTAATTAAATATTTATAGTAATAAATCTATGTGATAAACAAAGAGACCTAAAATAGAAAAATTATGTGAAGCGCATGCGCAGTTTTGACAATATAACTCGAGAACGGCATAGCACTATGTTTTCTATTTGACAATGTTAGAGCGAAGTATTCCTTGTCTACACGCGATAATAGTAGTTTATACAACGAGTCAATAATGACAGTTATTATTCCCGAGAGCTGAATTTACTCCCGAGCCGCGTAAGCGGCGAGGGAGTAACTCAGCTCGAGGGAATAATAGTCATTATTGCGAGTTAGTATACACTACTTTATCGACGACTAACTGAAAATTACTAAAAAAAATCAAAATAAGTAAACGAAAATGTCAGATTACTATATCAATATGACGTTTGATGGTTAGGCAGTCAGTAAAATGGCTGGACTTGTCTATCGTTACTATGACAACGTTAGGAACGTTATGTTCTTATTGGCGGAATGCAGTGAATAATGGTAACGTTATGGCCCATTATATGTTCTTATTGGCGGAATGCAGTGAATAATGGTAACGTTATGGCCCATTATTCACTGGTCGCATTTCATTATTCCCTACGGGTATTATGAGTGTTATTATTAGCCAATATTGATTAATATAATACATACTTTATTGTTTAGTCGTCGATAAAATACTTTATCTACGACTAACTTAAGATTACTAAAAAAAAATCAAAATAATTGAACAAAAACATCAGATTACTATATCAATATGACGTTTGACGGTTAGACAGGTAGTAAAATGACCGGACTTGTCTATCGTTACTACGATAACGTTGGGAACGTTATGTTCTTATTGGCGGAATGCAGGGAATAATGGTAACGTTATGTCTCATTATTCCCCGGTCGCATTTCATTATTCGCTCTGGGTATTATGAGTGTTATTATTAACCAATAGTGATTAATATAATACCTACTTTATTGTTTAGTCGTCGATAAAATACTATATACTAACTCGCAGTAATGACTGTTGTTCCCCCATTCCCTCGAGCCGAGTTACTCCCTCGCCGCTTCGCGGCTCAGTTTGTAAATTCGGCTCTCGAGAATAACTGTCATTGTTGACTCGTTGTATAAACTACTAATATATATATATATACATATGGTTGACACTTGTCATGACTCTATCAAAATAAGTCGACGTGGCCTGACAACAGACAATTAATTTGTTTTATTTCGATTATTTGCTGTCGTAGAAAAGGTATAATATGAAAATCGTTTTCGTAAACTCGTTAAGCACTCGTTTTATTAAAGTTTAGTGACAGACTAAACAAACCAGATCGGCAACTACTTGATGGAAATATAATTAAATGAAGTGATGGAAATCTCTTGGTGAAACATGTCGTTGTTATTACTTGCTTATTATGATGGAAATATATCCAAGATCTTCTATCCTTGTCACATATGAATAAACTGGTACGAAGATGGCGCTAGCAGCATATTATTGGCGTGGAATTTGAAATGAAATTGTTTTTAGAATATGGGTATTTAGTACGTTATTAACTTAATAGAAAAATACACAACTTTTGGACAAATCTCACATACCATCATCTTGTACTCTTAAAAAATACGAATACTTAAATTTTATTATTGACAGAAATCTCTGTTTACTTATACTTACACAATGTAATACATGAAATTACCCTAACGCTATATATTCCTATGAGGTTATATTACACTACAGTTCACTAATTTTCACTCTGTACTTATTTAATCGTAAACTCATATGATGTACAACAAGAAAGGATTGCAATAATACTTCAAATTTGAAATGTTGTTTGGAATGACATTTGACAATGATTGAAGGAATAATATGTATTTTTTCAATCAACAGTATAACCACAGCATAACAAAAAAAAATTCAAATTTAGTTACCAGTCTGGTTTGTTTAGACTGTGGTTTAATTTAATAATTTGAGAAACGCCGTCCGACTAATTAAAAATAAAATTGAATTGTCATTTATATTCACACGTATATGATTTTAACCTGATTTGCTCATGAAGTTAGTTTTAAATATATAAAATCGCGTGAAACTAGAGAGTATAGTTGTAAAGTTAATTTATTAAATACGTAACATAAGCACACATATACACATATATGTGTATTATTATGTTCGTGTATGTACTTTTTCTTTGTTTAGCTTAGTGTGGACAAACTTATTTCAACATTTTCATGTTGCATGGTTACACAGAGTTAATGAATTTACACTTGTTTTCTTAATAAATCAAAGCTAATTTGCTTTGTGCATACAATACTTTACCCTACATTACGTACACTATTTTACTGCACCTTCAATCTAAAAATTCACTTGTTTGTACGTTTTCGTACTTCACGTGAACTACATAGTTAATTAATTTTCATATATGTATTCGTGTCGCTTTCTTTGTTCTTTATTCCATTTTAGTTATTCACATGTTGTTTTAAGTATATTATGGACAAATATGTTTTTGTTTGTTCAGGTTTTATTCTAAAAAAAGATCAGTGACAATATATATAAATGAATGGGAAGAAAATCAGAAGTGAAACATTTCAAATGTTGTTTATTTCATGAAAACACGAGAGAAAACTACGGGGTACGAATTATTAATTGGTTTGTTTGTTGAACATCTTTGGAATAACTTTCTTTGGAATTTTACTGTAATGAAAATAAGTAATAATTTATTATTGAGTGACTTAAAATTATTAAACTTGAAAAGAGAAAAAATGTAATAAGCGTGAGTAATAAGGCCCACCTAACGCCTTTTTTTGCAAACATTTTTTACATATTTTTGAGAACTCATTATTTTATGTAAATTGAGTAACATTAAGCTATAAACTATGAGATATCTCACGTGAAATAAAAAAAAACACAAACATATTATTTTAGATTTTTAGAAAACGTTGTAAATGGGCCACGTATCAGTGTAGACAATTAGGACCATCACCTTTGGGTGTGTAGTCCCGGCAAAACAAGACATCCTCGTCTTCAGGTATGAGACCAACACAATCGTTATACACAAAAATATCGCTCACAAATTCAGTTTCGCATAAATTGCAAAACCAAGACAAGGTGGCAGCAATAGGCTTTGCTTCACAATATTTTGCTTTAATTCTTTCCTGTTAAAGTGGATGAAATGCCACGTGTTTTGGATATCTTCCAAATATTGTTATTTCACTGGTGATTTGGTGAAGAGTATATCTTCTAAGGTTACACCTTAGCCAAAAATACTACATTTAACACTCTTCTTTTGTTTTATACAGATTTTCACTGATGATGACAACTTAGTTGCCGAAATACGTATAGAGATTTTTTTATATATTTTTTGTGGAAAGAAATTTTTCGTTTTTGCATTTTATTTCAGATTTTTAGCCACAGTCTGCATCCGTTATTGGAACTTCCTGGGCTTTATAGTTTAGAGAGTTTTTCCGTATTGTCTTTGGTTTTTTGATCTTTGGTGTTACCAAAACATCTGAAAATAAATTGGCAGCAGATGCCTTCAAGTCATGCGAGTCCTTGATCAACCAAAATAATGGTTGATTATTTTCCGAGTCCCATTCTTCGGCCTCTAAAATTTCTCTGTCTACCTCTGGACATTTTTGTTGACCTATTTTTGTCGGAATTTTTCAGTCGACCTCTGACATTTCTCTTTTGGTGGGACCGTGAAGCGTAGTTTTGATTAATGTTTTTATTTAACGGGAAAATTCCAGTCGATGTACAACTGCTGGGTATGTTGTTTATGGCCATTGGTCTTCCAAACAAGATTTTATTTGTCATAAAATCTTTTCATATTCAAGTTTCTTTCTGGGGGGTTTTCCCAATACTGAAGAAGTTCTATGACCCAGTAGTTTTTGAAGGCTTTGAAGACAGCCTTGTGCTTCGGTTACAATTCTTTTATTATGTTACTTTGATCAACGATTATTGTTGTTAAAACTCTTTTACCATTTACAATCGGTGAAAAACATTTTATTGATGGGGGAAGGTTTTAATTTTTATTTCGTTTGTAGAACAACTGATGGATGGCGGTTGGGCTTTATTATCGGCTAGGCCTTCTTACCCGCACTTATTTTATTATCTTTAGTCGTTTGATTGTTTTATCGATATATCTGTCTATTTTCCAACATACTTTCCCTCAAAAAACGGTTAAACTAAGAATGGTACAATTATTATTAAAAATTAAAAAAAGTCTACATAATATTGCTAAAATAAATCAAGTATAGAAGTCACAATACATAAATAAACTCTGGCACAATCTTAAAGCTATGTGAGAGGTCATAAATAAAAAAAAATCAACAAATGCCTCCAACTAAGGATGTAATATCAGCGATATTCTCAACTGATATGAATAATTATTTCTCTAACATAGGGAGCGAGATTGCAGAAAACATAGCAGAATCAGAGGCACCTAGAAGATTTCTACAAGTCATGCAGCAGTATTCTTCTTCACACCTATTATATCCGACAAAGTGATTAGGTTCATAGATGAGGTAAATGGGAAACAGTTAAAAGACATATACAATATTCCAGCGAAGATACTCAAAGAAATTAAGCTGCCGATTATTGAAACGTCTCTGGCTCACATATTTAACAAATAGGCGTTTTTAGAAATTTATAAGCAGGGAAACAGCAATATGGGCGAAAATTACCGCCCAATTATTATACATCCACCTAGACGAAAAATCCTTGAAGAAGCAATTGCGACAAAATAAACAAAATATTTGGAAAGAATCCGATCGAAGAAACAACATAGATTTCGTAAAGAAAATTAGGCGACGACTTGAGTCCTGGAATCAACAATTTTTTTAATACAAAGCCTTTCATGATAGGCTTCTTTCTATTATGGAATATTAGGTACACCGCATGATTCATTAATATTATATCTGTCAGACAGAAAGCAATTGACAGAATGAAAAGATGAAGTCTTGTCTGTTCCAACTATAAAATATGGAGTGCTACAAGGGTCAATTTTTGCTCTTCTCTTATTCACAATTTATATAAAATGTTTTCCCATATAATGTACCTCACTGCGAAATGTGTTTATATAAACGACTCCTCGATCACAGTACATGTGGAGGAACTAACTTATCTACGCGTTAAATCCTCAATTGCAATCAGAAATCCGAAGATTGGACAAATAAAAAATAAATTTTGAGAAAACGCACATTTTTCACGACTAAAACAGCGACTGACACACCTCCCGTTAAAATTCTGAGTCTGACAATCTACCCAGGTTACCCCTAGGTTACGATGCTTACACACTTGACGGACAGGAGCATCAGGAGTAACTTCCGCATAAGAAACAAATTCTACCATCCACGCCAAATGAACCGCTATATTTAATTTGAAAATATTAGTAACCATATAGTCAATGGTCAGTTCCGTCGTGGGTCCAGTTTTATTAGTAACCACCCTTGCTGGGTTGGCAAAGTCACCATACAAATCAAAAGAACTAAACATGTCTACTAATGTTCTTGCATTTGTGCACTTCTGAACAACGTCTTATTTCATCTAGCGTAACATGATTGATCTCAAATCAGTAACACTAACTTACATTTTCCGTCCGAGACTTAAAGAAGATTGCCGCTATGCCACCTGCAACAGATCCCCATACTTTTTGTTTGCATGTTTTGTTCATATACACTCGATATACTCTTTTTTTTTAAAAAACTCGTTTATATCTATATATTGAATATGTGCATTAGACGGAACGAAGTTTTCTTGTATTTGTAAATTGACATCATACCTGAGGGCTTTTAACCCAGATATGCCTGAATTTATGCTTTTTAGATTTTGTCAATGAAATTAAGAGATTAGATTCATTATACAACAATAAACATGAGAAAAGCTGAAAAAAAAAATAGTTAAAGAGCTTTGCTGTAAACGTATGTCCTTTTAAAAGGACAGTAGGCATTAAAGTAGCCATAGGTAAATAAATTTATAAGACCGTTTTATAAAAAAAAAAATTTAATAACATGAACTATAATATGTAAAGTAGCAACACATTTTACACTTAAACGAAATTACACCTAATTTTTTTAATGAGAAAAAAATATTAGTCATATTTTCCATGATAACTTGGAAAGCATTCAACATGTAAAGCCACTTGACATTTGGCACATTTTTTCTGCACTTTTTTGTGGCAAATTCGGCATCTTGTCTGCTTCTCCTGGGATACTATGTAGTGATCTTTATTGTCTATTTTGGATTCTTGATGTTCCATACTGTTGGGTCTTCCTCTTTTTCTAGAGCTACCTTGGTGGCTTTCTAACATTCCTTCTGCTACACATCTTCTAAAGGTTAGGTGGTCTAATTTCCCTCCCAAATAACGATATAATTGCCAAGCATTCTGTTCTGCAACGTCAAGGCAATATGCGACAATCGGGAAATACCATTTCTTGCCACGGATACCAGTTCGATACAAACTAACATTCTGATCGCAACGATCTACCCCTCCCATGTACAAGTTGTATTTAGAAATGACATTTGGTTGTTCCACTTGAACTCGTTTTTTTTCTTTTTGAGAATACCTGGCGACTTGATGTACAGGTTCAACCGAGTGGCAATTGGAAGCAACATTGACACAACTATTGTCATTCCACTTTACAATTACTACGGACGTCTCATCAGTTGTTCGATAGTCCATGAATCCTCTTTGCTTCTTCTTAGCGTCTGACTTAGAAATAAGTGGGCATTTGGACATTCGGTTTTCCCGGATAGTGCCAGTTGCTTTTATTCCTCTCCTTTTTAACTCGTGCAGCAGAGGTACCGTAGTGAAAAAATTATCGAAAAAGACTTGATAGGGAATATCTCCAATACTTTGTAAAATGTCGCAATATTGTAAGATAACAGAAGGACCTAAACCAAACAACTTATACTTAGGTTCAATAACTGAGTTCTTTCCTTGATAAGGCTCCATCCACATACAGTATCCTTGACTTGTCGCTCCCATCTAGATTTTAAAACCGTAGTGAATAGGCTTACCTTTTATGAATTGCTTCAGACCGTGTCGATCAAAATATGGAATCATTGATTCGTCAACACTGTGTGTCTCAAAGTGTGGAGCGTACATTTGAAATTTTTTGTTAAGTTTAGAAAAAAGTGGCCGTACTTTGGCAAATCGTTCATTATTATCTAATTCATCATTGTCTACACAGTGCAAGTTTTGCATTATATATTCAAATCTATCTCTAGATAATGCCCCTGCTACTAGATCGTTGTGGCTGTCTTTTCGTTGTTCCCAGTACATTCGGCGACGAGGCATGGATACATAGCCACTTAAAAGCAAAATTCCAAAAAATGAATACATTTCATCTGTGGTGATATTTCCCCAATAATTTTTTTTCTGGGCATATTCGTTACTAAAACGTACAAATATTTGGATGATCTCGGCGTCAAAAAATAAATAAAAAATCTGTTTTGGTGTTAGTAAGGGTTTGCAACCATACTTCAAAGGCCACTCTATATTTTCTACATCGAGATCTTTGTTTTTCCAGTTAAAAGTTTTTTTGGATGCCTGATAATAATGAAGAGGAATATCGTCTTCTGTATCCCACTCACTTGCAACAACGTGGCCGTTCTCATTGTTTTCGTCCGGATTGTCATTCACATTATTATTAGAATAATCTAAATCCTCTTGAAAATTATCAGTTGGATTAAAAATTTCAACTTCTGCCGTGAGTTGCGAAGCGGGCAAATTGTTTACAGTCATAGAGTCTTCATCTCCCGAATCCTCATCCGTTAGGTCACCAGTTGCATTAGTCGGAGGCATTAATGCTATATTGATTTCACCATCCACGCTGACATGATTAAAAACATTATCGTCATCTTTCAAATAATGAAGAAGTTCATTTAACGTCAACCCACTAGAAAAATGAAAAAAAGTTGTAGATATGCCTACTGTCCTTTTAAAAGGACACCAAGATTTAACAAGTTTTTGTGCTAACAACAGGCAATTCATTTTTATTGTAAAGATATAGTCGTATTACTGAATCTTATTTGAAGCGATTTCAAGGAAAATTCATGACAATTTCCTTATATTACTTACCCAGTAAGCCTCAAATCAATAGGATGCGCCATTGTCTCCACAATCACACTTTTTTAAGGGCGTCCAAACTGTTAATTGTGGATAAACACTACCACTATTGCCTCCAAACGAAACTTTTACGTTTCTGTGACATAAACCTGTGCTGACCTCTATGTTTCAGTACTTAAAATGACGCTTTGGGTAGATAAAACAGGAACTGACAAACCGTCCTTTTAAAAGGACAGTAGGCATATCTGGGTTAATAGTGAACGATTCTGTTTATACAGCATCGTTAAAAATATTATATTGGTTTTCTTACAATATTTGTTTAGTACGGTAAATGTATTTATCTCCTTTTTTTGTCTAGTGTTGTGTTGTTTATGCCTGCCTGTTTATTCCACACTCCTCAATCACCTCCTCAGGGTTTGTAGTTGAGAGCACAACACAGTCCTTCAAGCTGTCAATCTTTTCCATTCTATTCAAAGGTCCTTTACATTAATTGTCACTCAATAAAGCTATTTTAGGCTTTTTATATTTGAGTGTTTTATAAGTTTGGTTTCTTATTACAGCATCCGTTGATCTTTAACCTGGACCCCACTTGTTCTTGTTCTTTTAGAAGTATTTCTTCTTTTATTTCTTAATGTATCTTTAACCCTAACGTTTGTCGTTGATAAATATCTATTATTTCCTTATTAGCGGAAATACAGCGCATTAAGAGCATGTCTATATATATATATATATGTGTATTGAAAAATTGAAAATCTTCTTGGTAGTAGTGGCATAAAATGAATTAAAAGTAATAACAATATGACAACTGGTTGTCAATTAGAAAACAATGACAAATATAAAATGTAAATCAAAATGTATAAATGAAAATGTAATCAATAAGCATAGGAGAGTCGAGATTATTTCTATAATCTAGGTGAACCTAGGCCATTTTGATAGGATTACATGAGTAATTATCGATTGTCCTATGCTTATTTGCTTTCATTTACATTTATACTTGACTATTTTACATTCTATATTGTTATATTATCAACAGTTCTACTCTTAATTTTTCTTTACATAGTTGCGTCGTTGTTATTTGTATATTTGGATTGACTGAACAGTTTGTGGTAGACCCCAAGCCTTTTAATGTGATTATAGAAATAATCTCGACTGTCCTATGCTTATTGATTACATTTTCATTTATACATTTTGATTTACATTTTATATTTGTCATTGTTTTCTAATTGACAACCAGTTGTCATATTGTTATTACTTTTAATTCATTTTATGCCACTACTACCAAGAAGATTTTCAATTTTTCAATACATTTGTATAATTGGCAAAGAATTGTAATATATTTTATATATATATATATATTGTTAAAGGTCCATTATTGACTCTAACAATATTTTTCTAAAAAAATCATTTATATAATAATTTAATTAGTTATTGAAGAAGTACCGTCAAACGGGGTAAAGCGGATCAAAAGTGGAAGTTTTTCGATGGTTTCATGGTGTAGAGTATCTACTAAAATTCTGCAAAAAAATTACTTGATTCTTACATTCTTACTTTATAAGATACATAAAATAATTTTTATCTATGACGTACGTACGCGTCTTAATTATTGGTTGAATTGTGATCCGCTTTACCCCTTAAGATGGGGTAAAAGGGATCAATCATAGATTTTGCCTAAAAACCGCTTTAACATTAGTATGAGAAAAGTGGATCATTATTTAACTTTAAAAATTGATGAAATGAATTACCTCTTGCAGAGTTAAATAGAGTGTTTTTCTAGCAGAATGGCGCTACACCAGATAATGCTGGGATAACTGGTTTAATGCTAAATTTGGCCAAAAATGGATAGGGACATACGGACCAGTTCGGTGCCCTACGCGTTCACCTGATCTCACGTCCCACAATTTTTGGCTATAGAGCTATGTTTAAGACCGTGTCTATTTAACACTCCTCGAGAATGAACATGTGTTAAGACAGAGAATTATTTATACTTGTCGAGAAATACCTCCTTTTCTAATCTTGAATGGTACATAATTATGGTGTAACCAGAAGGTGCTAGCTTTGTATTCGGCAAGGTGGGAGGCATTTTGAGCAATATTTATAATACGTATTTATGATTTGTTACGATATTTCATTTTTGACGTTAATAAAATTTTCGATTGTTTTGTATTCCACGGCACATTTAACCTTTTTTTAAAAAATAAAATTATTTCCCAAGAATATTTTACAAAATCAAATTTAATCACGCCATTGTATTCAGAAAAAATATTTCTGCCACACTGTAAAAAAAAAAAAAATTGACTATCGCTTGTCAAAAATGACATTAAAAAAAATATAAATTATACTATTTTGTAGTATTTATACATCTGTCTTATGTGCAATCGGATTATTAATAACAGAGTTATAGCGCGGTGCGTTTTTCTAAGACAGACTGTTTATTGGTATATGTTCCCTTTTCTGGTTTAGCGACTGAAAAACAAGCTCAAAACAAAATAAAAAATTAAAGCGTTTCGAAAATATAATTATTATTTTTGTCAATTATTAATCATAAACTAACTAATTAAAACATTATAACAATAATAACTATTAATAAAACTCTATATCTGAGAAATATTTTTATGACAAATATATTGGCGGCAAATATATGGTACAGAAAAAATAACATTGG
Source organism: Amphimallon solstitiale (assembly GCA_963170755.1). NCBI lineage: Eukaryota > Metazoa > Arthropoda > Insecta > Coleoptera > Scarabaeidae > Amphimallon > Amphimallon solstitiale. The sequence continues at coordinate 27,409,885 of OY720680.1, forward strand.
TGTATCCTAGACAACCTAGAAATACGTAAATGTAGCAGACTCAATACGTCTTATTAAATTATGAAATGATATTCTATTGCAAAATTTTGAATTTCGATTCGATCATTGCTTCTTTATTTGTATGAGTTCTAGAAAGTTTCTAGTTTTATAATTATTTTCTTTACATAAAATTTTTCTTGCATCAAAAAAATAATTATATAAAGAAGAGATGGACTTGCTCACCTTGTCAGTTCCGTGCATGCGTTGTACGATACGAAATGATATATAAACAGAAAACGTAAGTATAACTTCTGATTTAAATTGACAACTATAACTATGATTTTACTGAAAGCATACGTAAAGTTGCTTTTTTTTAATTGAAATCAGCTTTGTGCAAGTTTAGATATCACAAGTTCATCGGTGAATTTATACATTTACGCAGAAAATACCATGCAGAATAAAGGAATCCCATGAAGACCAAAACAAACGATATGAAGGCTGATTCCAGTCATGGAAAAAAGATTGGTATGCGTCTCTTCTAAGAAGTTTACTAGATGACTTTTTATTATGAGCAATTCGAATATTTTGATATATAACATAGTAATACAATTACCCAATGCATGTGAAATTTACTGTTATTTCTGTATATTGCTTCGTTGTAGATGACAGTATTTCTAGAATACAAGAATACCATTATCTAATTTATCATTATTATTATGGTATGTTGAGTGGATAACTTTTGGTGTTGTTATATCATAAATTATTGTACATGAACTATAGAGATATGTTTTTCTTTCTATTACCATGATGTCACACAGTTGCAATGCAATCGAACTGACCGTGGATTTTACTTAATTAATTTACAATATTTACTATAACATAACTACATTTCTTACAACTTTTGACAAATATATTTCTTCAGTATGCTCGTTTGTTTGTCTATGATTTGCGTATGACACTACAATGTTATTTCTTCACTCGTTAAGAGAAGTTAAATTATTTTTTCAGATTTAACACGGCACAATTTTTGACTATAAAGTAGTTTCTCGATTTTTAAACTATTTATTCTAGTTAGACGATTTACTAACTGTAATTAAATATTTATAGTAATAAATCTATGTGATAAACAAAGAGACCTAAAATAGAAAAATTATGTGAAGCGCATGCGCAGTTTTGACAATATAACTCGAGAACGGCATAGCACTATGTTTTCTATTTGACAATGTTAGAGCGAAGTATTCCTTGTCTACACGCGATAATAGTAGTTTATACAACGAGTCAATAATGACAGTTATTATTCCCGAGAGCTGAATTTACTCCCGAGCCGCGTAAGCGGCGAGGGAGTAACTCAGCTCGAGGGAATAATAGTCATTATTGCGAGTTAGTATACACTACTTTATCGACGACTAACTGAAAATTACTAAAAAAAATCAAAATAAGTAAACGAAAATGTCAGATTACTATATCAATATGACGTTTGATGGTTAGGCAGTCAGTAAAATGGCTGGACTTGTCTATCGTTACTATGACAACGTTAGGAACGTTATGTTCTTATTGGCGGAATGCAGTGAATAATGGTAACGTTATGGCCCATTATATGTTCTTATTGGCGGAATGCAGTGAATAATGGTAACGTTATGGCCCATTATTCACTGGTCGCATTTCATTATTCCCTACGGGTATTATGAGTGTTATTATTAGCCAATATTGATTAATATAATACATACTTTATTGTTTAGTCGTCGATAAAATACTTTATCTACGACTAACTTAAGATTACTAAAAAAAAATCAAAATAATTGAACAAAAACATCAGATTACTATATCAATATGACGTTTGACGGTTAGACAGGTAGTAAAATGACCGGACTTGTCTATCGTTACTACGATAACGTTGGGAACGTTATGTTCTTATTGGCGGAATGCAGGGAATAATGGTAACGTTATGTCTCATTATTCCCCGGTCGCATTTCATTATTCGCTCTGGGTATTATGAGTGTTATTATTAACCAATAGTGATTAATATAATACCTACTTTATTGTTTAGTCGTCGATAAAATACTATATACTAACTCGCAGTAATGACTGTTGTTCCCCCATTCCCTCGAGCCGAGTTACTCCCTCGCCGCTTCGCGGCTCAGTTTGTAAATTCGGCTCTCGAGAATAACTGTCATTGTTGACTCGTTGTATAAACTACTAATATATATATATATACATATGGTTGACACTTGTCATGACTCTATCAAAATAAGTCGACGTGGCCTGACAACAGACAATTAATTTGTTTTATTTCGATTATTTGCTGTCGTAGAAAAGGTATAATATGAAAATCGTTTTCGTAAACTCGTTAAGCACTCGTTTTATTAAAGTTTAGTGACAGACTAAACAAACCAGATCGGCAACTACTTGATGGAAATATAATTAAATGAAGTGATGGAAATCTCTTGGTGAAACATGTCGTTGTTATTACTTGCTTATTATGATGGAAATATATCCAAGATCTTCTATCCTTGTCACATATGAATAAACTGGTACGAAGATGGCGCTAGCAGCATATTATTGGCGTGGAATTTGAAATGAAATTGTTTTTAGAATATGGGTATTTAGTACGTTATTAACTTAATAGAAAAATACACAACTTTTGGACAAATCTCACATACCATCATCTTGTACTCTTAAAAAATACGAATACTTAAATTTTATTATTGACAGAAATCTCTGTTTACTTATACTTACACAATGTAATACATGAAATTACCCTAACGCTATATATTCCTATGAGGTTATATTACACTACAGTTCACTAATTTTCACTCTGTACTTATTTAATCGTAAACTCATATGATGTACAACAAGAAAGGATTGCAATAATACTTCAAATTTGAAATGTTGTTTGGAATGACATTTGACAATGATTGAAGGAATAATATGTATTTTTTCAATCAACAGTATAACCACAGCATAACAAAAAAAAATTCAAATTTAGTTACCAGTCTGGTTTGTTTAGACTGTGGTTTAATTTAATAATTTGAGAAACGCCGTCCGACTAATTAAAAATAAAATTGAATTGTCATTTATATTCACACGTATATGATTTTAACCTGATTTGCTCATGAAGTTAGTTTTAAATATATAAAATCGCGTGAAACTAGAGAGTATAGTTGTAAAGTTAATTTATTAAATACGTAACATAAGCACACATATACACATATATGTGTATTATTATGTTCGTGTATGTACTTTTTCTTTGTTTAGCTTAGTGTGGACAAACTTATTTCAACATTTTCATGTTGCATGGTTACACAGAGTTAATGAATTTACACTTGTTTTCTTAATAAATCAAAGCTAATTTGCTTTGTGCATACAATACTTTACCCTACATTACGTACACTATTTTACTGCACCTTCAATCTAAAAATTCACTTGTTTGTACGTTTTCGTACTTCACGTGAACTACATAGTTAATTAATTTTCATATATGTATTCGTGTCGCTTTCTTTGTTCTTTATTCCATTTTAGTTATTCACATGTTGTTTTAAGTATATTATGGACAAATATGTTTTTGTTTGTTCAGGTTTTATTCTAAAAAAAGATCAGTGACAATATATATAAATGAATGGGAAGAAAATCAGAAGTGAAACATTTCAAATGTTGTTTATTTCATGAAAACACGAGAGAAAACTACGGGGTACGAATTATTAATTGGTTTGTTTGTTGAACATCTTTGGAATAACTTTCTTTGGAATTTTACTGTAATGAAAATAAGTAATAATTTATTATTGAGTGACTTAAAATTATTAAACTTGAAAAGAGAAAAAATGTAATAAGCGTGAGTAATAAGGCCCACCTAACGCCTTTTTTTGCAAACATTTTTTACATATTTTTGAGAACTCATTATTTTATGTAAATTGAGTAACATTAAGCTATAAACTATGAGATATCTCACGTGAAATAAAAAAAAACACAAACATATTATTTTAGATTTTTAGAAAACGTTGTAAATGGGCCACGTATCAGTGTAGACAATTAGGACCATCACCTTTGGGTGTGTAGTCCCGGCAAAACAAGACATCCTCGTCTTCAGGTATGAGACCAACACAATCGTTATACACAAAAATATCGCTCACAAATTCAGTTTCGCATAAATTGCAAAACCAAGACAAGGTGGCAGCAATAGGCTTTGCTTCACAATATTTTGCTTTAATTCTTTCCTGTTAAAGTGGATGAAATGCCACGTGTTTTGGATATCTTCCAAATATTGTTATTTCACTGGTGATTTGGTGAAGAGTATATCTTCTAAGGTTACACCTTAGCCAAAAATACTACATTTAACACTCTTCTTTTGTTTTATACAGATTTTCACTGATGATGACAACTTAGTTGCCGAAATACGTATAGAGATTTTTTTATATATTTTTTGTGGAAAGAAATTTTTCGTTTTTGCATTTTATTTCAGATTTTTAGCCACAGTCTGCATCCGTTATTGGAACTTCCTGGGCTTTATAGTTTAGAGAGTTTTTCCGTATTGTCTTTGGTTTTTTGATCTTTGGTGTTACCAAAACATCTGAAAATAAATTGGCAGCAGATGCCTTCAAGTCATGCGAGTCCTTGATCAACCAAAATAATGGTTGATTATTTTCCGAGTCCCATTCTTCGGCCTCTAAAATTTCTCTGTCTACCTCTGGACATTTTTGTTGACCTATTTTTGTCGGAATTTTTCAGTCGACCTCTGACATTTCTCTTTTGGTGGGACCGTGAAGCGTAGTTTTGATTAATGTTTTTATTTAACGGGAAAATTCCAGTCGATGTACAACTGCTGGGTATGTTGTTTATGGCCATTGGTCTTCCAAACAAGATTTTATTTGTCATAAAATCTTTTCATATTCAAGTTTCTTTCTGGGGGGTTTTCCCAATACTGAAGAAGTTCTATGACCCAGTAGTTTTTGAAGGCTTTGAAGACAGCCTTGTGCTTCGGTTACAATTCTTTTATTATGTTACTTTGATCAACGATTATTGTTGTTAAAACTCTTTTACCATTTACAATCGGTGAAAAACATTTTATTGATGGGGGAAGGTTTTAATTTTTATTTCGTTTGTAGAACAACTGATGGATGGCGGTTGGGCTTTATTATCGGCTAGGCCTTCTTACCCGCACTTATTTTATTATCTTTAGTCGTTTGATTGTTTTATCGATATATCTGTCTATTTTCCAACATACTTTCCCTCAAAAAACGGTTAAACTAAGAATGGTACAATTATTATTAAAAATTAAAAAAAGTCTACATAATATTGCTAAAATAAATCAAGTATAGAAGTCACAATACATAAATAAACTCTGGCACAATCTTAAAGCTATGTGAGAGGTCATAAATAAAAAAAAATCAACAAATGCCTCCAACTAAGGATGTAATATCAGCGATATTCTCAACTGATATGAATAATTATTTCTCTAACATAGGGAGCGAGATTGCAGAAAACATAGCAGAATCAGAGGCACCTAGAAGATTTCTACAAGTCATGCAGCAGTATTCTTCTTCACACCTATTATATCCGACAAAGTGATTAGGTTCATAGATGAGGTAAATGGGAAACAGTTAAAAGACATATACAATATTCCAGCGAAGATACTCAAAGAAATTAAGCTGCCGATTATTGAAACGTCTCTGGCTCACATATTTAACAAATAGGCGTTTTTAGAAATTTATAAGCAGGGAAACAGCAATATGGGCGAAAATTACCGCCCAATTATTATACATCCACCTAGACGAAAAATCCTTGAAGAAGCAATTGCGACAAAATAAACAAAATATTTGGAAAGAATCCGATCGAAGAAACAACATAGATTTCGTAAAGAAAATTAGGCGACGACTTGAGTCCTGGAATCAACAATTTTTTTAATACAAAGCCTTTCATGATAGGCTTCTTTCTATTATGGAATATTAGGTACACCGCATGATTCATTAATATTATATCTGTCAGACAGAAAGCAATTGACAGAATGAAAAGATGAAGTCTTGTCTGTTCCAACTATAAAATATGGAGTGCTACAAGGGTCAATTTTTGCTCTTCTCTTATTCACAATTTATATAAAATGTTTTCCCATATAATGTACCTCACTGCGAAATGTGTTTATATAAACGACTCCTCGATCACAGTACATGTGGAGGAACTAACTTATCTACGCGTTAAATCCTCAATTGCAATCAGAAATCCGAAGATTGGACAAATAAAAAATAAATTTTGAGAAAACGCACATTTTTCACGACTAAAACAGCGACTGACACACCTCCCGTTAAAATTCTGAGTCTGACAATCTACCCAGGTTACCCCTAGGTTACGATGCTTACACACTTGACGGACAGGAGCATCAGGAGTAACTTCCGCATAAGAAACAAATTCTACCATCCACGCCAAATGAACCGCTATATTTAATTTGAAAATATTAGTAACCATATAGTCAATGGTCAGTTCCGTCGTGGGTCCAGTTTTATTAGTAACCACCCTTGCTGGGTTGGCAAAGTCACCATACAAATCAAAAGAACTAAACATGTCTACTAATGTTCTTGCATTTGTGCACTTCTGAACAACGTCTTATTTCATCTAGCGTAACATGATTGATCTCAAATCAGTAACACTAACTTACATTTTCCGTCCGAGACTTAAAGAAGATTGCCGCTATGCCACCTGCAACAGATCCCCATACTTTTTGTTTGCATGTTTTGTTCATATACACTCGATATACTCTTTTTTTTTAAAAAACTCGTTTATATCTATATATTGAATATGTGCATTAGACGGAACGAAGTTTTCTTGTATTTGTAAATTGACATCATACCTGAGGGCTTTTAACCCAGATATGCCTGAATTTATGCTTTTTAGATTTTGTCAATGAAATTAAGAGATTAGATTCATTATACAACAATAAACATGAGAAAAGCTGAAAAAAAAAATAGTTAAAGAGCTTTGCTGTAAACGTATGTCCTTTTAAAAGGACAGTAGGCATTAAAGTAGCCATAGGTAAATAAATTTATAAGACCGTTTTATAAAAAAAAAAATTTAATAACATGAACTATAATATGTAAAGTAGCAACACATTTTACACTTAAACGAAATTACACCTAATTTTTTTAATGAGAAAAAAATATTAGTCATATTTTCCATGATAACTTGGAAAGCATTCAACATGTAAAGCCACTTGACATTTGGCACATTTTTTCTGCACTTTTTTGTGGCAAATTCGGCATCTTGTCTGCTTCTCCTGGGATACTATGTAGTGATCTTTATTGTCTATTTTGGATTCTTGATGTTCCATACTGTTGGGTCTTCCTCTTTTTCTAGAGCTACCTTGGTGGCTTTCTAACATTCCTTCTGCTACACATCTTCTAAAGGTTAGGTGGTCTAATTTCCCTCCCAAATAACGATATAATTGCCAAGCATTCTGTTCTGCAACGTCAAGGCAATATGCGACAATCGGGAAATACCATTTCTTGCCACGGATACCAGTTCGATACAAACTAACATTCTGATCGCAACGATCTACCCCTCCCATGTACAAGTTGTATTTAGAAATGACATTTGGTTGTTCCACTTGAACTCGTTTTTTTTCTTTTTGAGAATACCTGGCGACTTGATGTACAGGTTCAACCGAGTGGCAATTGGAAGCAACATTGACACAACTATTGTCATTCCACTTTACAATTACTACGGACGTCTCATCAGTTGTTCGATAGTCCATGAATCCTCTTTGCTTCTTCTTAGCGTCTGACTTAGAAATAAGTGGGCATTTGGACATTCGGTTTTCCCGGATAGTGCCAGTTGCTTTTATTCCTCTCCTTTTTAACTCGTGCAGCAGAGGTACCGTAGTGAAAAAATTATCGAAAAAGACTTGATAGGGAATATCTCCAATACTTTGTAAAATGTCGCAATATTGTAAGATAACAGAAGGACCTAAACCAAACAACTTATACTTAGGTTCAATAACTGAGTTCTTTCCTTGATAAGGCTCCATCCACATACAGTATCCTTGACTTGTCGCTCCCATCTAGATTTTAAAACCGTAGTGAATAGGCTTACCTTTTATGAATTGCTTCAGACCGTGTCGATCAAAATATGGAATCATTGATTCGTCAACACTGTGTGTCTCAAAGTGTGGAGCGTACATTTGAAATTTTTTGTTAAGTTTAGAAAAAAGTGGCCGTACTTTGGCAAATCGTTCATTATTATCTAATTCATCATTGTCTACACAGTGCAAGTTTTGCATTATATATTCAAATCTATCTCTAGATAATGCCCCTGCTACTAGATCGTTGTGGCTGTCTTTTCGTTGTTCCCAGTACATTCGGCGACGAGGCATGGATACATAGCCACTTAAAAGCAAAATTCCAAAAAATGAATACATTTCATCTGTGGTGATATTTCCCCAATAATTTTTTTTCTGGGCATATTCGTTACTAAAACGTACAAATATTTGGATGATCTCGGCGTCAAAAAATAAATAAAAAATCTGTTTTGGTGTTAGTAAGGGTTTGCAACCATACTTCAAAGGCCACTCTATATTTTCTACATCGAGATCTTTGTTTTTCCAGTTAAAAGTTTTTTTGGATGCCTGATAATAATGAAGAGGAATATCGTCTTCTGTATCCCACTCACTTGCAACAACGTGGCCGTTCTCATTGTTTTCGTCCGGATTGTCATTCACATTATTATTAGAATAATCTAAATCCTCTTGAAAATTATCAGTTGGATTAAAAATTTCAACTTCTGCCGTGAGTTGCGAAGCGGGCAAATTGTTTACAGTCATAGAGTCTTCATCTCCCGAATCCTCATCCGTTAGGTCACCAGTTGCATTAGTCGGAGGCATTAATGCTATATTGATTTCACCATCCACGCTGACATGATTAAAAACATTATCGTCATCTTTCAAATAATGAAGAAGTTCATTTAACGTCAACCCACTAGAAAAATGAAAAAAAGTTGTAGATATGCCTACTGTCCTTTTAAAAGGACACCAAGATTTAACAAGTTTTTGTGCTAACAACAGGCAATTCATTTTTATTGTAAAGATATAGTCGTATTACTGAATCTTATTTGAAGCGATTTCAAGGAAAATTCATGACAATTTCCTTATATTACTTACCCAGTAAGCCTCAAATCAATAGGATGCGCCATTGTCTCCACAATCACACTTTTTTAAGGGCGTCCAAACTGTTAATTGTGGATAAACACTACCACTATTGCCTCCAAACGAAACTTTTACGTTTCTGTGACATAAACCTGTGCTGACCTCTATGTTTCAGTACTTAAAATGACGCTTTGGGTAGATAAAACAGGAACTGACAAACCGTCCTTTTAAAAGGACAGTAGGCATATCTGGGTTAATAGTGAACGATTCTGTTTATACAGCATCGTTAAAAATATTATATTGGTTTTCTTACAATATTTGTTTAGTACGGTAAATGTATTTATCTCCTTTTTTTGTCTAGTGTTGTGTTGTTTATGCCTGCCTGTTTATTCCACACTCCTCAATCACCTCCTCAGGGTTTGTAGTTGAGAGCACAACACAGTCCTTCAAGCTGTCAATCTTTTCCATTCTATTCAAAGGTCCTTTACATTAATTGTCACTCAATAAAGCTATTTTAGGCTTTTTATATTTGAGTGTTTTATAAGTTTGGTTTCTTATTACAGCATCCGTTGATCTTTAACCTGGACCCCACTTGTTCTTGTTCTTTTAGAAGTATTTCTTCTTTTATTTCTTAATGTATCTTTAACCCTAACGTTTGTCGTTGATAAATATCTATTATTTCCTTATTAGCGGAAATACAGCGCATTAAGAGCATGTCTATATATATATATATATGTGTATTGAAAAATTGAAAATCTTCTTGGTAGTAGTGGCATAAAATGAATTAAAAGTAATAACAATATGACAACTGGTTGTCAATTAGAAAACAATGACAAATATAAAATGTAAATCAAAATGTATAAATGAAAATGTAATCAATAAGCATAGGAGAGTCGAGATTATTTCTATAATCTAGGTGAACCTAGGCCATTTTGATAGGATTACATGAGTAATTATCGATTGTCCTATGCTTATTTGCTTTCATTTACATTTATACTTGACTATTTTACATTCTATATTGTTATATTATCAACAGTTCTACTCTTAATTTTTCTTTACATAGTTGCGTCGTTGTTATTTGTATATTTGGATTGACTGAACAGTTTGTGGTAGACCCCAAGCCTTTTAATGTGATTATAGAAATAATCTCGACTGTCCTATGCTTATTGATTACATTTTCATTTATACATTTTGATTTACATTTTATATTTGTCATTGTTTTCTAATTGACAACCAGTTGTCATATTGTTATTACTTTTAATTCATTTTATGCCACTACTACCAAGAAGATTTTCAATTTTTCAATACATTTGTATAATTGGCAAAGAATTGTAATATATTTTATATATATATATATATTGTTAAAGGTCCATTATTGACTCTAACAATATTTTTCTAAAAAAATCATTTATATAATAATTTAATTAGTTATTGAAGAAGTACCGTCAAACGGGGTAAAGCGGATCAAAAGTGGAAGTTTTTCGATGGTTTCATGGTGTAGAGTATCTACTAAAATTCTGCAAAAAAATTACTTGATTCTTACATTCTTACTTTATAAGATACATAAAATAATTTTTATCTATGACGTACGTACGCGTCTTAATTATTGGTTGAATTGTGATCCGCTTTACCCCTTAAGATGGGGTAAAAGGGATCAATCATAGATTTTGCCTAAAAACCGCTTTAACATTAGTATGAGAAAAGTGGATCATTATTTAACTTTAAAAATATTCGAACTCGCTGAATTTTCTGAAAAAAAAAAGAAGAAAGTGGTGGCAAAATTCTACTGAAAACAGCTTTTAAACAGTTTAATACGAAATAAACAGCATTCTTTTGTAAACGTACATAAATATAGAAAAATCTTTAAATAACAATAGTTATACACTAATATACATGACATGTTAACAATAAAGGAAACACAAAAAATTCTAAAAACACAAACATCACTTCTGATAAATTCTGTGGACGCACTACTCTAGACAAAAGTTAGAAATAGCCCTAAAAGTCATTTGGTTTTTTCTGCCAAGATGTCTGAACACTTTTTGAATTATTTGGCACTTTTTAACAACAGTCAAATCTGGAACATTTGGGTAGACAAACACAACTTCTTTGGCACCATGTTTCTTCCTCAAGACATTTACTGAAAATTCACCGTCGTTTTCAGACTCGATTTTTGCAATGTACAGCCTGTCTCTCTTATTTGTTTCAAATTTGACGATAACAAAATCTCCGGGGCCACAATTATTCATATCATGATGATCCTCAGATAGCGATGTTGATGGCAAATTGTCAGTATCAACAGTTGCACTCTGAATGTGTTGCTCTGCATGTTCTTCAGACTCTTCATATTCTTCTTCTTCAGGCTTGTTACTGTTTTCGTCGCGATTTTCATCCTCGTCAGTATGGTTGTCGTTATCAAGTTCGGGTTTCTCTGGTTCAATTAACGTTGGTAGGAGATCAGCTGCCGTAATACTTTTTCCAGCTGCAACGTCCCTTCTTTTTCCTCTTCTGGAAGTCACCTTTTCAGAAGATCGCATGCTACTGAGATGTGTCACAATGGCATCAGTCCAACTTGCGTCCATTGCCCTCTCGGCCTCTTCAGGTTCTTGTTGGGGTCTAATGCGAACTATTTTTCGTAAAACTACGTCCGGATTAAATGGCACAATTCCGCAAGCCTTAAAACCGGCCAGTATGTTGGTCGTTGATTTTACTCCAATTGTTTCTATTGTTTTATTAAGCAGCCTAGGAAACTCTGTTTTAGGCAACACACCTCGGTTTTTTAATTTCCACTCCTCCAAGACATTACGCCACGCTCCCTTGAAGGGCCGGAAATATGCCACATCAAGAGGCTGGAGAAGATGAGTGGAATTTGGGGGTAGTAGAATAAATCGAATATTATTCTTCTCGCACTCTTCAATAACGCTTACTGTTAGATGGCTACAGAGGTTGTCTCCAATAATAACTTTGGGTCCATCTAGATTCCGCAGATATGGCAGGGCTATTGATGAAAACCAGTCTTCAAATGTGGTTGAGTCAAACCAGCCGCTCATTGTGCGGTTATATCTTGAACCAGGAAACCCACCCTCCGTCCACCCTGGGTATAAGTGTTTCGCTTTGTACACCACATAAGGTGGTAGTAAAGTTCCATCTCCTGATATTGAGAACATAACACTAATGCTCGACTTGGATGTGTCAATTATTCTATGAGCATGTTTTATTCCTCGCCTGACTACAACCTTCACAGTACCTGGATCATCGGCGAAATTCGTTTCGTCATAATTTAAGATATTGAACGGTTGCACATCCACTAAGGAACTTTCTAGATTGGCGAAATATGCCTCTACAACATCGTAAGTCACAGCCGCCCTGACTCTTTTTGTAATTTCAGCAAACTTAATTGTCAAATTTGGGTGTCTTCGCATAAATGACTTAAACCAATCTAATCCAGGCAAGTTATTTTTAAACCTTTTTTCCCGTTTTCCACATTTGTTTAAATATTGTTGCACTAGGTACCTTACATCATAACTCTTCATAGGAAAACCCCACTCGGCACAAGTTAAAAGAGCTTCGACCAATCTGGCTTCCTCCAAAGGTCCAAGGACTGGCGGTCTACCGTAAGCCAAAAGATCGTTGTTTTTCACCCATCGGTTTAGTGTCGTATAAGGAACTGCGTACTGTTCAGAAGCTTGTCTTATGCTCAGAGTTCCTCGGCGAACCGATGATACTGCCCTGTTGAGGTACTCTGGATCATAGTTTCTATTTCCACGTGGTCCCAACTTTTTACGATAGTTTCGAGGCATTCTGTTACGGCTAAATGATTAAAAAGATCACATATTAATATTCTGATCCACCTTACCCCAGCAAGTTACATTTTTTAAAAAACATATTCAAAACTACATCAAAGATTTGCCTTAAATAAAATTTGAGGTTATGACTGTGTTGCGAAAGGTCTGTTACACAGATATATGTATTTCTTATATTCACAGCTTTTTTGGCTTCTAGAGTACAACAGTTTGTTTTCGCAGTTTGCAAAATACGTAAAATTTACTCCAAATTTCAATAATTATTTAGAAAGTACTTACCCGCTCTACGACACTTCAACTACTGATAAAGCAATGTATACGATCTCAGCTATTGACAAGCCACCAGCGCACGCATCGGTAAGGAATGACAGCTGCGTCACGATATTATTGATATGCAGGTGCGCATGTGATCCGCTTTACCCTGTATGATCCGCTTTACCGCGTTTGACGGTATATGATAATAATATGGACATATGTAATTGAATTAGACGTATAAATTTATTAATTTGTTGTACAGAAATATTTGTTAAGTATGGTACGTTACTTGGTGAACCGACCAGTATATTTTCTGAATGACTATTTTCTTCTTTTCATTAGAATTTACCATATCTGTAAAGAAGAGATTTAAATGCTAATTATTGTACTATAAGAAATATTATTATTTTGTAAAAACTCATTTAAGTGACGTTTAAGGAGGTAAAAGATGATTAAAATTAAATATTGAAAGGTAAATAATTGATATTGAATTAAAAGTACAGTTTAAATATCGTACAACCGGATGGAGAGTAAAATGTCAAAAGTGACATCTGATATATAATTTTACTGAAAGTGTTTCATTTTTGAATATTAAAAGTATGGGAAGGTTTAATTAAAATTCAAAATGTTTGAAATAATGAAATTTATAAAGTCAGTTAGTATAAAGAAATAGTCGAACAAATTTAAAAATTATATTGTCTGGACAAAGTAAGAAAAGAAATCGATTGGCTGATTTGAAAATTTAAAAAGATCACTAAGGAGATTTGTTGAAACAGTAGATAGGGAGAATTTTTAATAATTCTTAACAGACGCGTGTGCCTTTAGAAAGAATTATAGTTTTTATGAATATAAATGGTTAAAATAAACCAGAATTATTTTGTATAGTGTACGTATTAAATATTCATACATGCAAATAAATAGTGAATAAAATTAAAAGAAGGAGAATTGAAAATTTTATAAGAACTTAAGCTGGTTAAAATCATTAATAATTAAAGAATACTTACGATTTTGAAAGTCGTACATCGATAATAAGAGAATCCATTGCGAAGAGAAGTTACAGAAGTTCCTTTTAAATCCAGTATCCAGGAATTAGTGTTTTTGCAGTAATATTTAAAAGTATACAAGAAGATAGAAATTAAATACGAGGTACAGAAGTTCCATTAGACGATCCAGTTCCTGATTTAGGATATTAATTGAAAATCCAGGGTTCATAAATCCAGTGAAGTCAGAGGAGTTCAAGAGAGTGTTTATCCTGCGAGTAGTAGCAGTCATAAGCCTAAATTCCATAGTGTGTGTCATTATTCCGAAGAGATTAGCCATTTTTTAACCGAAGTATTCAGTAGAATATCCAGTTTGAGAATACCATCCAGTATAAGAGAGTTCTAGGATCGAAAGGATTATATTAACATTATTGGAAAACAAGAAACATACATGCATTTATTTTGACCAAGGTTGTATATGTTATTGTATTAATACGAAATTTATTGAAGCTTATAGAAGCTCATAATTGATATTATAGTTATCTTGTTCATGTTTTAAATAAGGTTAGATTATTTTAAAAATATTAACATTTAAATTTCAATTTAATAGAGTCATTGAATTTTGATATACAAATCTTCCGTACTAAATAAATATTTATCATGCATAGATCTATCCAAAAACATTTATAACATTGTATATTTGTATACTTAAAGGTGTTTTATAAGTACAGTAAAATATTTACCTTTGTAATTGAGGAATTTCACTGACATAGAACCATATTATTATTATCTTAAACGTCAAGTAAATCTGTTTATGATCTTTACTAAATTGAAGTTTATTTTCCATGTCATATAAAGAAGACATTTTTTTATATTGATATCTATTCCATGTATTAAATTGTATCAGATTTGAATAGTTTCTTTTATTGGAGTTCATTAATAACATCTCATTATATCTATGGAGTTATAATCCATTGACACAGTCGATAACCTTGAAAGAACAAAAGTGACACGTAAAATTATCTAAGAATATTGGAAATTTATAGATTACTTACCCAATTCATATGTAGAAGATAGTGCTTGAATTTATTAAATATCATATTTCAATAAACGGACCACATTACATGATCTTGAGAAATACTAACCATTATTTAATTAAAAATAGTTTCTTAAAATTGAACATCAATGAATATCGAATAATAGAATGTTATACCAACCGTAAATAAGAAATTACTAGAGTTAATGTATGACTGGTGGTATAAACTACAGGGAAATATTTGAAGTTGATTTAAAAGAAAAGTCTCATGTTCTTAGTTATTAAAAGTAAAATTTATTAACATTTATAATTTAAATTTGGAGTTAGCCGGAAGACTTATTTTAAAAGGGATATTAATTCAATCATTAGCGGTTGTATTTTATTAATATATGTGATAATGATGTCTTGGGGCCTTAATAATAATTATTAAATAAAACACATATTTTGTTTTTTTTTTGTTTACGTTTCGGCATATATTTATATTGCCTTCTTCAAAACACTAACAATAATTATTTTTTTATGTTGTACAAAGTATTTGGAAACTCTTTTGTAGGGTTCCGTCATTTTTTTAAAATAAAAAGAAAGGTGTTCTGTTTCAAAATCACTCATTCACATACTATTACTTTTTTTATGTCGATTAATATCTTATATCTTCATTACATTTGCAATGATTCTGCTCGACTATTTTTTGATGAAAAAAAGTGCTACTGATACCAAAAAGTGGCTTGATGAGTGTTATGCGGACTCAGCGCCGGGCGAAGCAACCATTCGTAAGTGGTTTGCTAAATTCCGTACAGGCCATATGAGCACCGAAGACGATAAACACAGTGGACGTCCAAAAGAGGCTGTTACGGACGAAAACATCAGAAAAAACCACAAAATGATTTTGGAAGATCGTAAATTGAGGTTGATTTGTATAGCTGACACTCTAAAGATATCAAAGGACATATCGCTCATGAATATTTGGGTATGCTAAAGCTATGTGCAAAGTGGGTGCCGCGCGAGCTCACAATCGACCAAAAACAAGAACGCGTCGATGCTTCAGAGCAATGTTTGGAGCTGTTCAACCGCAATAGAAGTGAATTTTTGCGTCGATATGTGACAATCGATGAAACATGGATCCACCACTACACTCCGGAGTCCAGTCGGCAGTCATCTGAGTGGACTGCACGCGATGAACCGAATTCAAAGCGTGGAAAAACACAACAGTCGCCCGGTAAGGTTGTGGCGTCCGTATTTTGGGATGCACATGGAATAATTTTCATCGACTATCTTGGAAAGGGAAAAACCATCAACAGCGACTATTATATAGCGTTATTGGAGCGTTTGAAAGACGAAATCGCGAAAAAACGGCCCCATTTGAAGAAGAAGAAAGTGTTGTTTCATCAAGACAATGCGCCGTGTCACAAATCGAAGAAAACGATGAAAAAATTGCATGAATTGGGCTTCGAATTGCTTCCGCATCCACCGTATTCTCCAGATTTGGCCCCCAGAAACTTTTTCCTGTTCTCAGATCTCAGGAGAATGCTCGCTGGAAAGAAATTTAAAGCCGATGAGGAAGTAATCGCCGAAACAGAGGCCTATTTTGAGGCTAAAGACAAATCGTACCACAAAAATGGTATTAAAAAGTTGGAAGATCGCTATAATTGGTGTATCGCCCTCGAAGGCAACTATGTTGTATAATAAAATCGAATTTTGCCAAAAAATGTGTTTTTCTATAAAACGATACGAACTTTTGAGCCCAACTGTTAAATACCTCTTAGAAGAGTTGTTGTATTATTTCTTGGATTTTTATTATTATTTTCTGATCATATTGTTATCAATTAACTGATATGGTGCATGTGTCTTTCGAGTGCCATAAAAAATTTGGTCAAACAGTACGTATTTACACAGCTCGCTTTCCCGATAGAGAACTTCCTGACCTTCAGAAATTTAGAAGAATTGAACGAAATTTAAGAAATTACGGAGCTTTTAAGAAACCTAACCAAGATGGACGCAAAATTTGTGAAAATGTTGATTTAGATGCCGTTGTCAGTGTTCGGGAAATCGCACATAACATTGGCACGTCAAAGGACACTGTTCATAAAATCTTTAAAAAAAATTAGGTGTGGCCACAACACGACTTCCTTATACGTATGTTTCAGATCATATAAATTTAAGAATTTTTTTAAACAAAAATTATTCAAAATCCTATTCTAGGTACTCTTAATAAATCTCTATAGAATGCATATTTGGCGATATATTCGAAAGAAAGTGGTACTCGCTTCCGTCCGAATTTTGAAATTTCATTTATAAAAAAAAAACATTGCAAATCTCGCTCTAAATACTGTTGTACTCTTGTTAAATATATACTGAATGTATAATTTATGACATATTTGCAAAAAGTCGCTATTCGGTAAGAGTAAAAGTGTTACTTCCGGTCCGAATTTTAAAATTTTTTTTTATATAAAAGATATTGAAAATGAAGACATCTATACTTTTATACTCGTAATGTATCCGTCTAAAAAGCATGACTTGCAAAATATTTGCAAAAAACTAATCTTCGATAAGAGTAAAAGACCCACTTCCGGTAGGAATTTCAAGAAACTTTTACAATAAAATTTTTCTCAAATTTAATTTTGAGTACATATGGATTCTTTATAAATTTGTTTAAACTTAGTAGTTGACGAAGTATTGGCAAAATTCGATTTTTTTACTGAAGTAAACTTCTACTTCCGGTCTGGAGATTTTACTGAAAATCTAATCAGATCTCAAGAGGGAGATTATACTAGTAAATACAAAATTTGGAATTGATATCTACAGCGGTTTGACCGCTATCGTGGTCATATACAGCCGACACACAGACACACATTTTTTTAAAACCACTTTTTTGGTATCAGGGTACTTCAAAACGTGAACATCTGCAAAAATCTCGAGGTCGAAAATTTTCATCATTACAATACTTTCTTATACTACGTATAAGAAAGTAAAAAGAACTATTATTGTTATATAATACATTTAACATAAGGTCTTACCTATGCAACCACTGAACCAAACCATTTGAAACGCATCAAATCCAATAACTTGTTATCTAGGTTTAGTTAGTAAATATATTAGAATTTTCGTTAATTATTTTTGATCATAGTCATATAAGATATTTGTCTAGTTGATAAATAGGGAGAAATTTATTGAAATTGCTTCCCTCCATGACTATTATAAATAAATAAATTAATAAACAAATAAACAAAAATTCTTCATTCCTCATAGTTAATAAAATAATATATTTGCCTCTGAAGAAATACTAATAATAATAATTTACCATTTACTATACTCTTACATTTTGCCTGTCAAATAGACTACTTGATGCTACTCAATCTTCTCACAACGAAACATTTACTGCTATATTGCCAACTATAACAAAATGATTGTTTTCATTTTATAACAGCAATTTCTTGGATAATTCCATTCTTATAGAAATGCTCGTTTGCATGGCAGAAGTTGTTTATGGTGACGAATTCCGGAACGTTCTTAAAATCGATATGCGAAAATAAGGATTTAAAAACGTGGTGTTATTTCTTTTTATATTCGGGTGACGTTATGCGATGTTTTTGTGAATACAACAGTCCCGCAGTTTTATGAAGCATTTTTTTTTTGCTTTGAGGGTATTACGAAAGTATTTACACGAGATAAATTGCGCGATAACGCGCACCAGTGGCATTAGATTATATCTGAACTTTTTGTCTAACGTTGTGATTATTACATATACAAAAACATGTATTTACATATAAACATACATAAAAGTGATAAGAAAAATGTGGTAATGTAATTAGTTTAATTGAACTTAATAAAAACTTGCACACTATTGTTTATCTATATAGGTGGGATTCATTTTATTACATGAGAAAATCCTTGACTAATCGAAGTCGTTCATTATTTCAGACCACAATATTTTGCAGTACAAAAGGGGGTTGTTCTGGTGTTAGGAAAGTAACTACGGAAACGCTCGGAACCCAATAAATATCATATAAGGAAAATCATGATACACACCAATAATAAGATTAGGTGTCGTTCAGATATTATTAATATTGGAGTGCTACATGGCACCATATTATGCCCTACGCTTTCTTAATTTTTTTTGAATCTATCTTTCATTTATATTTTTATCTATTATTTATATACTTCGAGCGCATTGAAGAAGAAATTGTGTAATTTTTACTTATGCCAATGATAAGAGTTATTTGCTAATTGCTGGGCATCGTAGAGCATGATGTTTTGGAAATTGCCAGCATAGTTAAGTGCGTAACTGTCTAATATTAATTGCGATAAAGCGAATTTGTTTTTGACATCATTCAACTCCCGATCACCGCCTTTCTGTTAAACTCAGTAAGAAATTATTTTCTCTTTTTCGTATTATGAACAGACCTTCATTTCCGATAGGATAAGCGTTGCTTTTGTTTCAGGAAAATATAGAGCTCCCGCTTTATGAGGCTGGGGTCTTAAAAAAGTGTGTTGAAGTGTAATAATATTACAATGCAACTGCTTACTCACACTTACGTTCTGGCCTTATATTATATAGAAGCTCAACCATATTTAATAATGTGTTTGATAAAGTTCTTTGTTAGGAAAATTTAGTGTGTTGATATTACCCATATTTTGGTTTTGAATAGTATGTCGCACTAGAAAAAAACAAGTTTACACCGAGGTTTTCAATGAATATGTAATACTCTAAATTTTTGGCTCTCTTGTGCTATAGGTTATGCATGTATTCATTATTTTTGTTTCCTTAGAATTAATATATCTTACATACATATTTGTTGTACAATACACTTCAATAAGCTATTCAGTATTTTAGTAAATTGATATATAGGTATACAGATATATTTTTTTAAAAAAAATAAAAGCATTTCTTTATTGCACAATTAAAAAATTAAGTAATCGTTACACAATCTTTCTGCTCGTTTTTAAACTACAACAATTTGTTAATAAGTTTAATATTAATTGTTTTATTTTGGTCATTGTTGTATTGCATTTAACTTATAGTGCAAAGTGGTCATTTTAAGATATATATTTACTTGAAACAAACGCTATCTGAAGACGTTGCTTGTAATTTCTAAAGAAACATAGTAGAAAAACAAGTGGTCACACATAAAAAACAAAAGTGAAATTAGTCAAACGTGAATAACCGAGTAATAAATTAAGGGTGAACTAGGTAGGCTCAGTATAAGCTACTTCTATTGCATATTTGGAGCATGTGATTCCAAAAGAGCTTTACTGAATTAAAAGACGAGATGTACTGTTGTTGGTATTGAGTTGTTTTATTACCTGGATTATATTGTTGTTGGCTCCACGTTCTTGCAGGATCTTTAGCACATCCTTTAGTTGCACTCTATCAAATGCTTGCGTTAGGTCAACAAAGCAGAGGAACGCAGGTTTGTTAAATTCTATGGACTTCTCGATGATTTGTCGCAGAATCAATTATTCAAGTAATATAACATAAATATATTCATTTTAGGATAGATAAATAGATTATTCTTTATAAAAGTATTCAATACAAATTGAGATGCAAATGTTAATAATCAATTGAAAGATACCAATATCCCTTTATATCAAAAAACCTACTTTACACTCCTGAAACTTAACTGTCTCGCTTTACGATATCGCAACTTTATATTCGTGCAGTAAAACTGTATATTTTATTTGTAAAAAGATTATAGGTTAATGCAAAACAATTTTAACTTAGTTTTGATTTCATGTTTTTAAGTATAGATAAATTGATTAGTTTTTATATATTTTTGGTAGGTAAGTGAGTAAGTAAGTATATAACATATATAGAATGTAGTCATCAGATAATTTGGAATAGAAACATATAAAGACAATGTTCATTAATGTTTTGTAGTTCTATTCAATATGAAATTCCTTTAAGTTCAAATTACTGAATCCAATATGCATAATATAGAGATTGAATTTCGTAATTAAGGGCTGTCGGACCTAATTCACACTAATTATACAAAACAATTTGCTAATCAAACTATATGCTGGACTGCGTGTGACACATCAATCGATTACATCAAATTACCTATAAATCATGATATTCACTTACCAAAAAAGAATATTTTGACAGGGAAAATTCTACAACATAAAAGATATTTTGTAAGAATATTTTTTAAAATAGTAGACATATATTGCAGTTTTATTTATTTACACTAATATTGTATGTTTCCGTTTTAATGTACTGCTCTCAAATAATATTCTTCAAATTTACTGTTGTATATTCGATCGATTTATTAGGATTTTATAATTTGCCAAATACCAATTATTTAATTAAATAATGAGAATTTGGAACTAAACATTTGAAACAATTCAACATGTGGATTAAAAATCGAGATACAATCCACAGTTTCTACGGCTCTGCAAAGACTAACTTTCCACTATCAACATGATGTACATACATACGTTTTCAGTTGTTTATAAATGAAAATCCGGCTTGATTAACTGTGTATATTAATAATTAAATAAACTCTTAACTCAGGGTTTGGAGAGCAGTTTTTCAACATGCAATATTCCATGCAGGAAACAACCATTTGCTTTTGTTTAACACGGCAAACTTGCGCTTGATATTTATATCACATGTTTATCAGATTGTGAAAGTATCTGGGTATTTTGCGATGGTTTTTATGCGGGAAAAAAACAGCATATTCAGAGACTGGCACTGGAAAGTCTTCTACAGCGTCTCGTTTTTAGAAATTGGGTGGATTCTTCTCCCAAATTATCAGGAAACGGTATCAAAGTTCACAGGGTTCCTTTTTAAAATGACAGGATATATAAAATAGGAATTTCCGTTATTTGTGTAATATCTTTGATGTGTACTTTTCTATTCAACTTATTAGGAAATACCTATGCCCTTCTTCCGTTAGTTAACTCTAACCTAATTGCTGTTGCTCTAATTAACACAGGCGCAATAATAATAATAATATGACGCGAATGCATCAATGCTTTATTATTGATCTGAAGGATCAATAGATCCGAATGCGTGTTTTATTCTTGTTTGTTCTTTTCTCACGATGTATCTTATGCTCTGTATCTTTTAAAATGTCGGTTTTGAGCTGGGACCATCGCTTTTGCTTTCCAACCATTCACACTGTTTCCTTATTGCCGTAATTATTTCTATTTCTAATTGTTAGCTAACAGCTCAGTCTGATATAAAATGATTGGTAAAAGTAAATTAAAGTATTGTATATTGCGAACATAGATTCATTGAGAAAACCCATCGTTCAATTCAATCCCCTGCCTTGCGTTGCTGTGCCTATGTGGATTGAAACACAAAAAAAATATTTTTTATTGTTTCGCTGGTTCCATAAGATAATGCTACTAATGTCAAAGCGCACCGAATATTTCACCGGTGCGGGAAGATTTGTGTCGCGCCGTGTATATAAACAGGCGAGTATTCGAATGCAACATTGTGTCTTGTATTATACACCTATAATACAATTTAGTTAACCATTTAATGGCGACACTTGCAAACGCATGGAAATTTGTTTAATAATACTTATAAGCGGAAAGTAGTTTGAAACACTTATTTGCGAACCAAGTTCGGGAAGACTATATTTTTTAATGAGCGCATTTTTAAACACGAGCGCCTGAAAGGAGCGAGTGCTTTAATTGCGCGAATACGTGGAAGTTGTCTTTACGCAAGTGGTTCATACAATATCTTTCGTAAGAACATTAAACTAAGAATACTGTTTAATAATGAGATTAGCGTCAAACCTAGCCTAAAATAGATTACATAATTAATTTAGACATTTAATGTAAGCACCAAACACTCACCATTAAATTAAGTTATTATATTCTTGCTCATGACGTATTTATTCTTATACTTATATAGAATTTATCGCGTTTTTGATTTCATTATAATTGACTGCCAATATCAATGTCGATTAAGCGGTTGTCAAATAGATTGGTTGGAAGAATTTTTAGAAATGATTTCTATTTCTATACTTTCTAATACAGGAAAATTCAGGAAAGTAGTATTTTATACACTAAATTTTATTACCATCAAGATGAACTGTTTTTTAAATGTCCCAAAGAGCCACCGCTTTTTGCAATTTTGACAGTTAAGACGGCCGGGAAACAGTCGCTGATGTTCGAGCGATGCCTGTGCGAAACGTGACTTTATGCGGTCAGTACAAGAAACAAATTTATCAAATAAGTTAGTAGTAGTAGTTAATATGATACTTTTTTTACATACTTTAATACTACTGATTTACAACGTTTTTAATTTGACAAAAATTGGTTGAAAATATCATGAAAGGAATCTGCTTTTTCTGATTTGTAGATCAATGACCAGTGTTTCTTTGTAAGTTCAGCATATGTGGATATGCAAATTTTTGTTGTTTTCTATTGGAGCTTATAATAGATGCATTATGAGGAAGATACACCATTAACTATTCAGGTTAAATTAACATAATTAAGCATAAGAAAATCAATGCCATTAATGGTTTCCTCTCTATTATATGCGCATTTTTGTTAATAATAAGCATACATATACTTTTAATTAGTGTTGTTATAACAAATTTAATAATGCAATTAATTATCTTGTCTGACGCTAGTATATGTCGCAAAATATTTAATATCAATATAACATAATTATTTTTGCTCACAACGACTTCTTTAATATTATTAATATATAAAGATATCACTTATTTTTTCTTATCTAAATACGGACAGTAAGTTAAACTTATAGTTTATTAACAATTACGAGCATATAATTTTTATTTAGTATTTATTTAATTCGTTTTAAAATTATTGTTGGTGAGATTTAATAAAGTTGTAAAAATATTCATATTATCGAAACACGGACGCTGTTCTTGTATTTAGTTATTAAAGTTTGTTTTATATACGTACATGATATGTATTTTAAAATTACTTATTCCAATATTTGAATCTCAATGATTTTGTTGTGCCTCGTATCAGAGAAGATTCCTTCTTAATCGAAAATTCTTTACAAAACAAGTTTTTCCATATAATTTTTATTAGGTCCTTTTAAAATTGTCGTTTGCATACCGTAGGCTTTCAGATATTGTGGCATATCATGAATATTAATACATATATAATATACATAAAGTTTACATTTTAGAAATATATCGCATATGCAGCCCAAATTTTATGGAACTTGCTATAATTGTTTTAATATTGTTGCGTTTTCGGGTTCGAAATAAACAACTCGTGCAAATGTTTTAAAACTGTCTGTATATTTACACATTTAAATCTAATCAAAATATAGAAATATAAAATAAATGTAACGCACTTAAAACTACTACGAATAAATTAACACACGCATTTATTTCTATTACTACTATTTATATCTGTAATATTTATTTACTTCTTGAACTATAATAACACTGCACCATTCACTGTATTTATGTTTATTTGCACTGTACAAATACTACTGAATGAATGAATCCTTTCTGGGCACCGTCCGTTTTTTATATCGGCATATAAGACTCTGGAAATATACGAGAATATTCTATCTTCCTTCTCGATGTTTGTAGTAAATACGAGAGACTTTCTGTCGCTTATACATTACATATATGTGGATGATTTATGACTTATTTACAGTGCGTCGCGCCGATGTTTACGTTTCTCTTGTGGCCTTATTTCATTACAATATTCTAAACGTTGCCAATGTTATTCTCAATGTTAATATACTTCTAAACCGATTATTCTACATACTCTAACCTAAAACGTCATGCTTATTTTCCAAAATTTCGACTAATTTACGAACTCTTGAAAATTTACCAAACCTGTCTATAAAAAAACGAGAAGATTTTCATAAACTAGAGTCGATGCTTCCTTCTCAGAGCAATTATAATTTCTTCGTAAGTCAGGTTTCTTTTGAATTTGAATAAATAATTTCAGTAATTTCTTTTAAGACAAACTGCAGCCATTGGAGGGTCAAATGTGAGAGTCGTAACGATAAATATCTGATAATCGGTTTACAGGGCAATTAGAACTTACGTAAGAAATCCTTTTCAGAAATGTAGGTATTAATGCAGGTATATTATGCCGTACGACTAATATCAATATAAGAAAAAGAAATAATTTCCTTCATAGTTTGTTCATTCGTAAACGTGTTAAGGTCTGTGCTATTTTGGTGAAACAAAAGTGAATTAAAAAGTTTTGAAAATGCCGAAGATAGCTAAAGCGAAGTTATCTTTAATAAAAAATTGGATAAGTCATTGCAGTGTACTAAAAATTATTGACGAAGAAAGTGTTTTGTGTACAGTCTGCGACAAAAGGGTAATTTGAATTTTGAAATATTTTGTCAATAACAAGTTCTACTATTATGAGAATTTTTTTTTGCGTTCATAGGTAAATATAATGAAACAATTTCATAATAAATTATTATTAGATATGTTTAATTTTATGTTCTTTAAAGCTAATATATCTTTGTAATATTTCTTTGTCATAAACACCAAAATAACCAAAATCAATCAAATTTAAACAACTGGAGAACTTTACAAAACCAGACAATTTATTTTTCTAGTTTTTGTAGTAATATAGTAATTAATAATAATTATTATAACTGAATGCTAAAAATTTATATTTGTTACACAGATTATCTGCCAGAAGAAATTTTAAGTAGTGCAACATTTGAACACAACATTTCATCAGGACACGGTTTCTGAAAATTTGAATAAACCGCGGCAGCATCTTTTGGAGGAAAGTTTTCTCAATAATTCGAAGAATCCACAAGAAGCATTTTCCAAAGATTTGTGTAATCTTTTTGTGGGTTGTAATATTCCTTTACATAAATTGGACAATCCGATATTTCAAGAATTCCTGAAAACTTATTGCAAAGTCGATGATAAACTCATTTATGTACCCAGTTCCTCAGCTCTACGCAAGAAATACATCAACGAAATTTATGAAGATGTTACCGATGGTATTAGAAAGGAGTTCAAAACCCAAAATCTTTGGCTCTCTGTTTATGAAACTACCGACACAAAGGGCCGTCAGGTTGCTCATTTGATTATTGGAACCTTAAATGGTTCAACTCAATCTAAAAGACATTTAATTAATGTAGGTAATTTAGAGAAAACAAATCATGTTACCATAGCCAGGTTTATTAATGAGTCCTTAGCGAATTTCTTTTTACCCGACAAAGTACCTTTTGAAAAATGTCTGTTAATGGTGACTGAGGCCGCTTCGTATATGTTAAAATCAGCTCAAAGTCTGGACATTTTTTCCCCAATTTAATCCATTGTACTTGTTTGGCTCATGGTTTAAATAGGGTTGCTGAAAAAGTTAGATTAGAGTTTCCAGATGTAAATAATTTAATTAGTAATATCAAAAAAGTATTTTTAAAAGCGCCCTTATGAGTGCAATTATATAACGAAATGCTTCCCGGCATTCCATTGTCACCAGAACAAGATGGGGAACATGGCTTAAATGTGCTGTGCTTCTTGCCGATAATTACGAAGGCATCAAAAATGTAACTCAATTTGATTCAGCAACCAGTCTTGACATAGAAAAGTGTAACGTAATTTTCAATAATTCGACAATACAAAATCAGCTATCATATATTAAATCTAATTTTGCGATAATTGAGCAGGCAATTACTAGATTAGGAGATAGAAATTTATCTTTAAATGATGGTGTTGGCATTGTGAATGATATTGAAGAGAAAATTGGAAAAGTCAACGGATTGACTGGAAAAAGAATTAAAGAAAAATTAGCCGCAATTCTAAGCAAAAATGGAGGTTTTGTTATATTAAAATCTATAAATAATGTAATTAATGGCAATTTTAATGAAGACATAAATATAAGCCCCACATTAATACCTAGTTTTAAGAATGCACCGGATCACATCTTTGGATGTTGAAAGAACATTTTCCCAATATAAACATATACTTACAGATCGTAGACATAATTTAACTATGGAAAATTTAAAGAAATATATGGGTATTTATTGTAATAAATAAATATATATTTTTTAAATACGACAATTTATTGTAATAAATAAATATACAATTTGTAAATACGATAAATGAATTTTAATTTCCTAAAACATAATAGATAAATGCACATCATAAGTGCATATTGCATATTGTAAGTGCATAGTTAGGGATTTTTAAAGTGCATATTGCATGGATATTTGATAAACTTTTTAGTGCATATTTTCCAGTCTCTAGTCATAAGATACCACCATAATCGGAACCGTCAAAAATAATTATCTCCTCCATAATCAAGTATCCTTTAGTAACCCATAGACACTCAGCATTAAACAAACGAATGTTTGTATGAGCGCCATATTGAAAAATACAACTGACGAGAAGAAGAAAATGGAAACGATAAGAAACATTACAGCAATAACAAATGAAAGTAATAAAATATATGCTGAATCGATGTTCTAAATACTTTGCAATAGAAGTCATGAAATAGTGTTTCGTAAATGTTCTTATTGCATCTATTAATGTATAGTTTTTCTTCATAGAAAATAAAGGTAAACAGTTCCAAGGTCTAACTTTCTTTCAGAAATCGATTCCAAGAGTTTAGGCCCTACATTAAAAATATTACGTTTTCCACATTAAGTTATGTGTATATACGATATTAGCAATATAAAATAGATTATGTATCACTTAGCGTCTATAAATATTGACGAAAATATATTTTATGCTCCTAAATTAAAAAATCGTGAAATATGGGATATTATACCGGTCGTGTTTACTACTTTATTATCCGCTATTTCAAATAATACGTTCAAGTACGGGAAAGCATATAGTCGTTACTAAGAAGCACAAATCACTTCTGGCCGAGAATTAAAGTGTTTTTCGCGACACCTTCCCTCATGTGGGTCAACACAATTGACCCCGATAAGTCGGCAGTGAAATATGTAAGGGAGCAAAATAAGTGTATTCTCAATTAGTCCACCAAGTTATGGCATGTTTCAGTGCTTTCGCTAAATCATATTCGTATGCTTTAATTAAATCTAATGTTTGCCAAATCACAATAAGCTTGGTTTACAAACGGGGCGAGAATTATATCGTACAGTTATTAGGTAATGAATTTGTCAGTTAGTTAAACAACTTACCTCGTAACTTTGATCATACCTGATGTCTTTCGCTTGCTTGGATTGATTAATTTCTGACGAACGGAATATTACGCTTTGTAGTTTCTATGAATGCAATTGAAGTCAAAAGTAACATTTACAGACATACAAAAATATGAAATAAAATATAACAAAAGAAACGTAATCAAATATATATTGTTATTATGCAAGACTATTCCTAGGTATTACAAAATATTTTCTTTAGAAACTAATTGACAAAAAAATTTTATTAAAAGTGTTTTTTTCTAATATAGAAATATTAAAAAAAAAAACATACTCGTAGGTACCTAAATTAAGAATATGAATAATTGTAATTTAAATTAAAAATGTTTCTGTGACTAATTTTTTTTTTTTTATTTGTTAAGCAAATGACTCATCGTTCACGGGCGCACTATTGAAATGTTGTACTTTTAAAGAGGATTTAATTTTATTTATATAATTGCATAGCAAGTGGGTGGTGATCGATAAAATACAATATACGTTATTAATTGTTCATTTTATAGTTCAAGCCGAGTAAAGGTGTATTAATATTTACTAGCAATACTTTCTGAAGGTTTGCTTCTGTAAGACTTGCTCTCTTTAAATGAAGTATATCATTGTAGATAGAAAACGGCCTATCTACATCGCAACTGGTTATAGGTGCGTACTGGAAATATTCTTTTATTTCAGCGTATTTAGCAGATAGATTTTGTGTCATTGTCCCTATACACAATTGTCCCAATGTTATTAATTCTGGATTTCTATTAAAAACTGCGTCTAACTTTTGGCGAAGGGCAAATCCGAAGGCACTTGGAATACTTTTGAAATTATTAATAGCCACATCTAATGTGGTTAATCCATCTTTTAATTTGAGATTTCGATTTTCAAAATATGTGATTAGTTTAGGCAAATTTCCAAAGTGTTCCTGAAGGAATAACAACTGATTTTTTAAATTTAGGATTTGTGTTAGTTCCTTGCACTCAGAAATAATTCGAGCATCGTCATTTATACATGTAACGAAATTTTGTAAACTATCCAAATTCTCTGCATAAAAACCAGTAGCTTCCAACCATGTTCCCCATCTAGTTATTACTGGCGAGGGAGGCAGTGACAAAGATGGAAGTTT
Source organism: Amphimallon solstitiale (assembly GCA_963170755.1). Lineage (NCBI taxonomy): Eukaryota > Metazoa > Arthropoda > Insecta > Coleoptera > Scarabaeidae > Amphimallon > Amphimallon solstitiale. The sequence continues at coordinate 27,439,251 of OY720680.1, forward strand.
TTCCCTGTAAAGAGCTACCCTCGATGGTGGTTTTCTGAAAACTTTTTTAAAAGCGGATACAAGTCTATCAATTTCCGAATACCTGTCTCTGATATATTCACAAATTCTGTGGATAGCATGTGCTACACAAGTAACACTGTCACTAACAAATAAAAGTATGTTTTCCCTGTACGTGTCGTCCGAATGAAGTATTTTGTGCAAATTCTCGTAAATGGTTTTAGCAACTGTGTCCGCATCAACTGTATTTATAACTTTAGATGCTATTACATATGCGTTATATGGAATAGTTGGATGTACTACACCAGCTACAGCATTTACCACACAGCGTCCTAATATATCGACAGTTTCGTCGATATATCTTATCCATAGGTACTAATTTGAAAGGTGTCTTCTAATGAATTCTACTGTTTTCGTGAAGCAGACAATATTTGGGTAAGGTGGATTCATCGGGAATATTTCGACCAGTATGTTTTTGAAGAAATTAATTGAAAGTGGGATTGTCAAGTTTCTTTAATGGGATATTAGCCGCCGTTAAAGCTTCAAAGTTCTGCGTTAAAATTGTCAGCTTTCAACGGGTCCAATTTCTGTGTATGTCTTAGCGATGCTATGTGACGTTGTACGTGCCCTTTTTGGGCATTCTGTAACGATATTTTATAGATTTTGCAATAAATATCGGAATCACTGACAATGGACATATAATCAGTATGACCCATAGTCCACCTCGCCATTCTTTCACGATGCCATTCTCGACTTTCTTCCATATCATATAAAACTTAATGAAATCCAATGCACACTTACGTCTAGATAATTGAGAGAAGTAGATTCAATAAAATGGGATTAAACAAGAACTATTACATAAATTACGAAGTACGTAATTAACAGTCAAAACAATGAAAAAACGAAACTATCGTAAGTATGAATAGGTATATACATATATAACTTTATTTATATTGCGAAATATAAGGTAAATATACTAAATTTTAAAAACCCCTGACGCTCCTATCTACGCCGATGAAGATAGGAAATTTACGAGTTAAATGGACTTTTTTTGCTCTCATTCTGGGGCGTAAACAGATGTTGCAGTTCACCATATGCTATTCAGTAACTGCGTGCTGTTTACATTATTTCTTTGCTCCGTCATAGTTTAAACCTGGGACGTCCGCTCTGTAATTATTATATATAACAGAATTATTAATACACATATACATAGAAATAAAGCACAACTGACAGGTATATAGAAAAGCATACCTACAGAAACATACGGTTGCTTATATCCAATTTAATATTCATAAAGATACATAATAATATAAATTGCAAGGTAAGTATCATGACTTATAAGCAACATTCGATAGTTTGCTTTAATAAAGAAACTCCATTATGGCATAGGTTGACATTATAATACCGTTTTAAAGTTAATTAAAAAATTAGTGGAAAATTACCACAAGATTATTAGAGAATTATAGCAGAAGGACGCTTTGTTTTTATCCAAGCGATTAGAGATACTTGCGATGTTAATAGGACCAGTATATCCTCAATTAAACCAGAAGTAGTGCTATATGAAATTTATAAATAAAATAATGCATAACCAGTAAGCAGTAAGTAGTATAAGGATTCCAGTGAGTACGAAATTTTGAAATTCAGTTTGACCACCAAACAGCGTCGGCCGTTTTACCGTAGCCGTTAGAGCAGCACCCCAGCCGGTATTCCAGCGACAACAACCGGACTTCCATAAGTATTATTTAAAAAGTATTCTTCAACCTTTATTCAGTATCAGGATTTCATTTCAGAGTACACAATTACTTATGAAAATAAACACAAATAAAACAAAAATACAAAGCGCCATTATTGCTATTTCTACATTTGGAGTTAAATTTTCCTCATCTTCTTCTTTCAAAATCGAAGAAGTTGGTCTAGTGTCAAACCATTGAAAATAGGTACTTCTGTTATTATAATGTGCCCACTGTCGTTTTAAAAGGACACGCTTGGTAGCAGCTACTTGCGGCGTAGATTACAAGTATTTATTGCTTGAAAACTAAGTACTATCTTTCTTTAGATATGAATAAACTTGTTTTTATCAACAATGATGCAATTTATTAACAATTTGTTATAAAAACCCTACCCCACAAGTATAAAATCATATGGACAAAACATGGTAACTTTTTCTTTCACTCTTACAATAACTTCTTGTTTATTGCAAACTATTAAGATAGTATAGGTAGTATATAACTTCTCATTTATGTAGAACACAAGGCAACATCTATTATTACAACCCGTAAGTTTTATATTCGATTAAGAGGGGCACCCCGAAACGTCCTTTTAAAAGGACGTTTCGTCCTTTTAAAAGGATGATAACTGCAATTTTCTTGAACTAAATTGAATTAAAAAAGGAAAGTGTAATAAAATTGTAAATTTGATTAGCTTTAACGTTAATTATGAAAACAATAACGAAATCACGTGGTATCTCAAAAATATATTAAACGGCTGCCAATGAAAAGTTTCTAGTTTGACCAACCATTCTTATCGCAAAATCACAGGAGCGGCCATGACAATCAATTTCGATGATACATTAGCAGTAAAATGTAAGCTCATAAAGCAAAGAGGAATGATGGAAATTGCTCAAGATATGTTCATCTGTAGTTGCTGTAACAAATCGCTAATTTGAAATTACGTATAATTCTACATCCTATGAAAAATTTGTAATATCCTTTCCAGATTTTATTGAACAAAATATCTTGCAATTGGACTAAAAGGGAGATGCTTAAAATGTCATTTATCATGTCAATCTAATATGACTTTACGTATCAGTTTTACTGTCTTATGCACAGTAAAAAGAAGTACAGTGATGATGAAAATCTTCGACTCTGGGATTTTTGTAGATGCCCACATTTTGGAGTCCCCCTATACCGAAAAATGCTTTTCAAAAGATGCCCTCTCTCTCTCTCTCGCTCCCCCCCCCCTCCCCAACAACTAATTTATAAAGAATTCATATCTACTCACAAGTATTTTCTAATTTTAAAAATTATTTCGCAATTTCTTCGGGAAGTAGGTGTTTTTAATCGAAAATGTTTTTTGCGAATATTCCCCAACTCATGCTTTCTTATGAGTATAAAAGCATTTAAAACTTGATTTTAAATACTTTTTGTATAAAAAAAATTTCAAAATTCCTATCGGAAGTAACACTTTTATTCTTATCGTATCCGGTTTTTTTTGAGAATATCTCCTAAATTACGCATTTTACATAGATTTAGCAAGAGAACAAAAGTATTTAAAAATAGAGATGGAATAATTTTTGTATAAAAGCAATTTCAAAATCTGGACCGGAAGTAACACTTTTACTCTAATCGTGTAGCATTTTTTTGCGATATTTGCATGCATTTGTATGCATTATGTAGAGATTTTTTAAGAGACTAGAAGTAGAATAAGATTTTGATTAATTTTTTTATCAAAAAATGTTCAAAATTCGGACTTGAAATAATACATTTGCTCATAGGTTTATATTTTTAAGAGGGTAAAAGTATTTAAAGCTTAATTCAAAAAAACTTTGCAAAATTTGAAAGGCGCATATGTAAGTATAAGAAAGTCGGGTGGTGCTGACACATCATTTTTTCATTTGAATATAAAACTTTCTGTCTTGGTTTTATGGTGTATACAAAACAAATATGAAAAAATATTCTATTAAACAATTCATTTTGATTTGTTTGTTTATACTAATTAGTTAATTAATAAAATAACACAATGAGGGTCCGTATTTTCCATAAGAATTCAATTAGTAGACTAACGACTTAATTAGATAGTTTAATTACTATTTTGCGTCGTGCTCAATTCGATTCCTTCTGGCGTTTCATAAATAAAAAATTCATTCGTTCTCATTAATTGTAATGCTTCAATTATTATAAGAGGGTTAAGATGTTTCGTCTGACACTAATTGACGGGGATAGCACTTCTGGGTTGAGAAACTTAACGAAACCCCATTTTAGAAATCATTAATGAAGATAAAGACAATACTTCAACTCGCTTAACGGTATAATTATGTCCTGGTGTCGAATGAGACGAAGTGTATTAGCAAAAGCAATTGGATTAATAACGATTTGCGGAAATCTTAATTATAATGTACTTACTAATCCATTAGAAACGGTAATTGTTCCAGAAGTTTTCAGGATATCTTCCTTTCGAGCAAATTTCTGCCGCTTTCAAGTGAAATGATATTAATGTAGTCCTTAGAAATATTTAATAAAAGCTAACTTTGGTGGAGTTGTAAAACTCATTTAATGTCATTTCGTGTGAATGCATTTATGTTGGATAATACGTTTTGTTAAAGTATTTCATCGGAACTGACAGTTTTTCCGGCAATATTCAGATGTTCTTTAATTAGAAATGATTTTTTAACTAATTAAGTCTGACATAATTAACGGCTTGTTATATTTTACAAATTTCCTATGAATAATAAAGCTAAAGTTTTAAGTCTGAACAGAAGGCTGAGAATGCTTTATCGGGCGCAGATATAAATAAATTTAAGATTCTGTACGTGTTTGAATGTCTGTTACGGTCTTGTACATATTGCTATGTCTTTGTTGATGTTAATTTAATCCTTCGTGAGTGTGTAATTTATCTTGATAACTATTTTCTACGTAATATATTTATATATTGGTGTGTACTTTTACAAAACTAAGTATTAAACAAGTTTTTATCTTGTTTAATTTATAGCTATATGTAATATTATATGCCTATTTTGTTATTTTTCCTACACTATCAATAGAAGTAAACGTTTATGTAGGATAGGTTGCCTATATGCACAGGGTAATGATAGAAATTATTCTTTGAATTTATTTTGAATAATAGTTTTCAGTAATCATTAATAGTTAAAAAGAAATCATACATACTCTTCAGTATCATTTATTTTATATATTACATGCAGTATGTGTATTAGTAACAGTCTTTGTTTCTGGTATATGCATTGGTTTTTCATATTGTTGTCAACTTCAGTAGCACTGATTACAGAACAACACTGTTGTTCTGTTACGTGCTTAGTTGTCGAAATACGTACTTAGACTTTTTTGTGCTTTAGTTTGGTTAATAAATATCTCGGAAACGGATAAAGATATTTGAATTTAGTTATTAAAGAATGTGACCGACACTAGTTTGCTCTAACAGTTATGTTTTATTTGTGAAGATGTAGATGGCGCTGCGATGAAAAGAATTTTTTTTGATCGCTACGATCTTCATTTGTTTTTTATTTGAAAGAGTATTAAAATTAATGTAAATTTTATTATTTGTGTTAGTTTCGAAAATTTATCGGTTTCATAGATACTCGTGTTTAAAGAAAGTAAGAGTAATTTTAAAGTTTTGCCTTTATTTTGGTTAAAATATTTAATTTGTAGGGAAAAATAGCAGTAAACATATTCGCAATTCTTGCTATTATCGTTATTTCACAATTTAAATTTTATAGTTAGTTCCTTCTTATAAATTCCACTTCATAGGCACCCATAGGTATGTAGGCAGAAAAGCATTCATGTCTGTGTTATATGTATGTATGCTTGCTTTGATTATTTAGGAAATATTTTGACATTAGCACTCATTAGTGACATTTGCTTGATTATTAATTGTCTTTATATCATTCAAACATGTACTCACTTTGCGTTGAGATTGTATTAAAAATGTGGTTTTACACACAAATGAAGACAAACTGAATATCTTTTTAATTTTTGGAGAATCCCGTAGAAATTCACCTGAAGCAATGCGATTATATGCTCTACGCTTTCCAAACATGCCTTTACCAGATTACAAAACATTTATAAGTCTGTGTGCAAATACCAGAAATTATGTTAGCTTCAAAAAACAAAACAATTAAGGCAGAAAAGAGTAACAGATGATGAAATTACGGCAGCGGTACTACAAATAGTTAATAATAATCCACATACATCATTACGGTGATTAAAAGAACAGCATGATCTATCTGTAACCTCTTGCCGTAGGATTCTAAAACAAAATAAATACTTTCCATATAAAGTTCATTTAGTGCACCATTTAAGAATAGGAGGCTCGACGCAGACTCGATTTTCTGGCAGAGTTTTCTGTGATGTTAGCGGAAAACAACAACTTTATGAATCAGATCATGTGAAGTGACGAATGTCGTTTTCACAACAATGGTACTTTAATTAAGCATAATGCTCGATATTGGTCAGAAGTTAATCCTAGGAGGATAAGGTAAACAAGAAACAGTCTTTGGCGTTAACGTTTGATGTGGAATTCTAAAAGGATATATCTTAGACCCCTACTTTTATAATGAAATGGGTAATGCCTAATTTCAACTAAAAAAAAATAAAAAAAAAATAACACACTAATTTTTGCCACTACTTCCAAGAAGATATTCATTTTTTCAATACATTTGTATATTGGCAAGGAATTTTAATATATTTTATTAACTACCTGATTGAAATTAGGCATTACACAATATTAAGTAAGATATTTTGGATTTACATTTCAAGGTAATACTATAATTCTTAATCAACACAAACACATATTAGTGCTTTAACATACACCTTCTGCGTTATGCTGCACTGACGAAACCAGACAAGGTAGAAACATATATGTCTGTAGCTACAAACACATCTTAACACGTACATAGTTGCGTCGTTATTATTTATATATTTCCATTAAATGAACATGTTTTAGGTAAACCTAAACCTTTTGATGGGTCTGCATAAGTAATACCGACTGTCCAATACTTATTTGTTTTCATTTTCATTCATACATATTTGAGTTTACATTCTATATTTGTCAATGTGTCAATGTATTTATAAATGACAACCAGTTGTAATATTTTTGTTACTACTATCAACAGACATGTAATCAATTTTGTAAAACAAAAAACTATATATGCATAAATGTACTCAGACGTTGTAAAACAAATATACAACTATGCATGCAATGAGCCAAAGTATTTGCCAATGAGAGAAATCAGAAAATAAATAAAAGATAAATTGATTTGTAAATGATTACAGAAAATAAATCACTTCGTTTATAATCGACATTCGTTAAACGACAAACTCTAAATATAAAACAGTAGAAATTTATCAAAGCTCACGAAATAACTATCTTACAAGAGTCGCCCGTTTCTTCTGAATCAATTTAATATAATCGTATACGCTAAGGAAGGGAGCGAATGACTGTTATAGGGGACATTTGGCTGTTGTCCCAAGCTTTTAATATGTGTTTATCTACCAACTCTCAAGAATGCAAGAACTCGTAGTAGGAGAAACGTAATGAATATTAGTATACAAACAAATTTATTTTTATAGTGGTTAGTGGTAATTCGATCTCTTTTATCCATTCGTATACGAGAATTGCTCATAACCTAAAATTTATTGAAGGTAATTTCTTTTCTGTATAGATTGTAATATTTCTATATTATTGATATATAATTTCTATAACAAGCATACAGACTGATCTAACTGAAGTCGGGCGTATGTATCTAATTTTTTAACTTAACAACATTAACTAGTATTGCCTTAAAAGTTATACAATACCAAAAAGTAGTACCTATATATAATTGAAAATATCCTTGTTATAGAGACAGCTATGGCAAAGGGTATGATTCTAAATTACCACTCTCCACTCGAGTTCAGAGGGATGTGATAAGCGAGAAATGACCCTCTACATTTTTTAGTTCTGAACGTGGCCACCTAGTAAATGTTGAGGAGACTGGCGCTTTAAATTATAAAAAGGGGGCAAAATTCGATATAAATACAAATGCAGACTGATATTCGATAACGCGTAGTCAAATATACAGATGTTCCAAATGAAATGTATCACGAAAGTAAAATGGCGGATGTAGTATGGCCGCCATCGGAAAGAAGCTCTGTCTGTATGACGTAATAAACATGGCGGAAGAGCAAGACATAGCTAGTGCACTAAATTTAATTACATACTGCTGTGACCTCTTCTATATTGGTTAATAACCAAAAGTTAAATTAATAAATTAATGTACTTTAGTAATCTCAGGGTCTAAGTGTGAATTCATTTATTTTTTATAACGGATGATGTGTCGCAGCCTTGTACTTATTGTGAGTTCTAGCTGTGATTGTGATGTTTACTTTCCTTAGATTCTCCCTGGGATGGGTGTAAATAAGTAGATATAGAATGTCAGTACAACTTGTTTTATTTTAATATAAATTTTTACAAAAACATCGATAAATATCATTATTATGCAATACAATACATTATTCATTTTATTATTATATCCAGCCTTTTTCATCTGCGGTACAAGCACCTTGCAATCCTTAATTCTTTAAGAAATTGTTAATAATAAATAAAATAAAATTCACTGCTCTAGTCCTTCATGTATGCTCATATTTCGAAGTTACTGTTATTCAACTAAACGTTAATGCTTCGTTAAATCGCCCTGAATCAAGATTCGCACGTCAACCCAAAGCATATTCAAAGAAGAATTTATTTTTGATTATTCAAATAATATTCTAAATTTTATTGCTATCCGGAAAGTTTATTGATGCTTCGTTAAATCGCCTTGAATCAAGATTCGCACGTTGACCCAAAGCATATTCAAAGAAGAATTTATTTTTGATTATTCAAATAATATTCTAAATTTTATTGCTATCCGGAAAGTTTATTGATGCTTCGTTAAATCGCCTTGAATCAAGATTCGCACGTTGACCCGAAGCATATTCAAAGAAGAATTTATTTTTGATTATTCAAATAATATTCTAAATTTTATTGCTATCCGGAAAGTTTATTGATGCTTCGTTAAATCGCCTTGAATCAAGATTCGCACGTTGACCCAAAGCATATTCAAAGAAGAATTTATTTTAAATTATTTAAATAATGTTCTAAATTTTATTGCTATCCGGAAAGTTTATTAATGCTTCGTTAAATCGCCTTGAATCAAGATTCGCACGTTGACCCAAAGCATATTCAAAGAAGAATTTATTTTAAATTATTTAAATAATGTTCTAAATTGCGTTGCCCGATAGTTTATGAAACACTCATGAAGGTTCTTTCATTTATTTAGTTTAGTTTAGCAAGATGGAGTTTATTTTATAGTGCTTGTACTCACTTTTCTTGGTTGTATAACATCTCGAATTCTTCCTGGTAGCCCAGTCCCTCCATTTTAATTGAGTTTATTGTTGTAGCTTTGTACGGTCCAATACTGGTATTTCGCGCCTCTGTTTTTCTGGCGCGCAGCTATCGTTGTCGCTTCTTACGACTACAGCGTTTGAATCTTAAAGCGTTTTATGCCTTTAGATTCTTTATTTCTTCGGAGCACTGGTTTAACTATTTTCTTTTTAAGTCTTGAAGAGAATAAGGACTTCCTATGGACTGCTTATTTTCGCCTGTGTGTCGCCTTTTATAGCGATTAACATTTGACGAACGACTCATTTTGTTTAAATCGTTCCTTTAGTTTGAATTTTCGTCTGCTACGCCCTCCGTGTTTATTTTGATAACTATCGAAATTACGTGATCATGTGACCTTGTTTCCACGATGTTTGTTGTTGTTATTATTTACATATCTTTTTATTTTTATATCCATGGACATTTTGAATGATTTTATTTGTTGGTAAGTATTCTTTTATTGTCTTATATTATGTACTGACTAATGCTTTATTTATTTATTTTTAGCCTAAATGTCTTGAAGCATTTGTACGTGAATAAAATTATGTACTATCGCATATTTAGATGTACATTCAACAATGTCTTTTTATTCTGTAAATATCAGTGAATTTGCATAGCCAGCATAATGTTTTATTTTTAATGGTGAATCAGGTCACAATATTTACATTCTGGATGCGTTGGTGTATATCGAAAACAAGTAAATCATATACCTTTGTATGCATTTCCATGTCCCATACAGAAGAAAATACAATTAATCTTGTGACCGTGAAATAAGTGGTATATATATTTTTATTTATGTATATAGACCTTTGTTTAATATTGTATTTTTGGTTTTAGCTTGGACTTTCTTGGAGTATGTTCGTGTAGAGAAGAAAATACACAAATCGTGCCCCTTACGTACACTCAATAATATTTTATACAGAAAATATAAGTGAAACGTGTATGCTGACACATAACATTTATTTTTGACAATGTTGGTGGTTATAATATTGATATTCTTTGTGATTAATTCCCATCTTTGAACTATTATCGCTGCTAAAGAATGTATTACCGGGTTGACCTACTTTTCTATTGACTGCTAGTAATACTGCTTTAAGTTATTATATCCTTTTTTTTATTAAACGGAGGTCAGTATTTGAATATTGTTTTATAGAACATGTAATTCCTGTGCACCAATTTATTTAAACATTGTTTTATATTTTTCATTTTTATTTTTAATTGTGAATGCTATTATTTTTACGGGTATGCAACCCATATTGCATTGACGTGTATACTACTGCCTAGTTATGAATTTGATTAAAATACTAAATATATACAATTTTGACTACATACATTTGTACTGATTAGTGGATTATACTGTATTTATTTGTTAAAATATTGAATTATAATTTATATTTAACATGTAAATTTATATTTATTTAAAATAAACATAGTGATATTTTATTTCTGTTGATTCTTTATTTGTTTCTTTATTTATCTATTTATTTATTTACAAGAAAATACCACAGCAATACGTATACACTTTGGTATCCGATATGTAGTAATTAAATATGAAGATACTTTAATTCCTAATATAATGTTACAGAAAAGTGAGATAGAGGATATAGTATGACCGCCGCCAGCAGAAAGGTCTATCGAAACGAAGTAATAAATACGGTGGGAACAGAATGCAGCTAGCGCGTGAAATTTGAATTAAATTCATATACACAGTCTCGTACCCGATAACTTAGTAATTAAATATGAATACATATATAGGCTGTTTCAAAAGTAATGTCATGTTTTACAATAGTAAGTTGTCATAAAATTTTTTCGACGTCATTGATTTAGAAATATATTATTCAGTCCCCAGATGTCTAAAACTAGATTCTTCAGACAAGTGGCATTTAAAAATAGATCTGTCGCTTCTAAGGTGCATATAGGCCAGTTTCAGGAAGAGACTAGCCGTTCCCTTGTACGGAGATGTATGAAGCCTGGTTTCAAAATAGCTATGCTCTGGTCGTAGGCAGTCGTGCTTAGCACTATACACTGTACTTCAAAACTCACGCGTCCACAACTCACATGAAAATCCAATGCGCCCAAAGTCCTATCCGCCCACCATAAGAGGCGCTCCTCTACCGGGAACTAGATCGCAAACTATTATTTACCCGATAAAAACTGGTGTCAAAATGCAACGCAAAACTACGAAGGAAAGTAAAAAGAAATAATAAAATGATAACAAAATCAAAGCCACAAAATTATTATTATTCAGAATAGGTGTCAGATTAATATGAAAATGACCTGCTCTGAGAGATCTTATGCTATCACTACTATAATTACTATGCATACGATAAAAATTGAGAGGATTTTGCCTAGAGCTATTGTATGATTTTTTGTCCGTAAATGATTTTCGAAAGGCACTCTGTTCTAAAGATACAGAGCATTAACACTTTCTCCATATTCGGTAATACTTTATTTATTTAGCCCAACAGATATTACAATCAAATTACATAACATTAAAAAGAAGTTTAATACCTATAGATGCATCCGCCAGCTCGTTATACCACATACACACCCTATGTAGTGGCGATTTGATCATTATATTAGTATTCGGCTTATTACAGTAGAATACTTTCGATAACCTGGAACCCCTCTATAAAAAGCCGAGCAAGCATTATTAGAATCTACATACTATACATGGTGGACAAATTAGTATCGAGGAAAGCACCATAGAGATACACAAAATCAGCTGTTTTGAAATTATAATTAAAGCTACTAATGTTGTTATCTCAGCTAACAATACGTCTACTGCTATAGTTGAGAATAATTTTTAGACAAGAACGATGCATATCTTCGCAAATCAATGGTACGTCTTACTTCTCCACAGTGATATTTTCGAAATTGGTCAATATTAGATTTAGCAGCTTTCCACTGATATTAACAATAGTGTTAGCCTGTTCAAGATCTATTATTATCTATTACTTACTATTATATTCTTAATCTACAAAAACTCAAAATAACTACCGCTAGCTAAGATGCATATGTCCAACCTTATCCTCACTGATTTCCGAAATGTCCAATAGGAAGAATCTCAAAGCAACCAGAAAAAAATTTGCTGATGATCCATCGTGCATAAAACACATTACATTTCTGGGTGCTAGTGGTAAATCTTTTAATAACCCTGGGAGTAATTTCTTCAACCAAAAGTTTCGATACACATTATTGTGAAGTCGTTGTAGTAGAAGCACCAGTTTAATTAGTCAGTCACCCAGAATTCCAACCCAAAAGTTTAGGGAAAAATGATGTTTTTTTACCGCGTGTGTAAATTGACTCTTTAATACTTAATATAATGCAGAATTTGAGCACACCTATGCAGAGTGAACTACAAATCAGTTGCGCATAAAACATATGTTTTTTGAAATTGAAAACCTCATATATAAGTTCAAATTCGGATTTAGTGTTAAAGTAGAAATATTTCTTATTAAGATAATTAAAGGCTAAAGTTAATAGTTTTCGGGTTATTTATAATTAAAAGTCAAATAAAGACGTTTGGAAATTTCTTTTTTTCTACTCCCATACTTTAATTGTATTATTAGATATGCTAAGCCTGTACTTTAATGATGTCCATTACGATACAGATTTTCATTACGATACAAGTTTATATCCAATAGGAACGCGACATTCCAATATACAAACAATATTCAATATGGCGACTGCACGGTAAAAATGAGGGATAATGACAGTGAAATGTAATAATTGACTCCACCAGAAATTATGGAACAAGCCTTAGTAGCCACGAACAATTTATTTCCAGCCAAATTCGTAAAACGTACGGAAAATTGTACGCTCTATTTATGAAATGGATTGTTCAAAAAATATGTTTTATTATGGGGTCGTAGAAAAAATAGTGTATGCAACTCGCATTTAAAGGCTGTTAAGACACTCGCTTCGTATTGTAATTCTCTTACTCGTGTCTTACTAGCTATCATTAAATGCTCATTGCATAATATACTATTAATTGCATACAATTCATGAGTGCCATGAAAATAATTTATGTGACGTATACACAACGTGTGCCAAGTGATACTTAGACGCACAAATTATTCTAATATACTGAGTGTTTGCAAAGATGTGACAAACAAAAGAATCTTATATGTTTTGAATAAAACAATAAAATTTTGTTTTACATGTACTTTTTTTTATTAAGTGTATACTATACCTTTCTCTTATATTTTAGAAGATATTCTTGTACGCAATTGGAAGACATATGATAAATATTCTGTCACTAAAATAAATATTTTCTTTTAGAACAACAAGGAATGTAAGAGCAACAACGTCAGCAGCAATAAGTTATATTTACAGTCAATAACACGACGATCGTTTTTGTAATTTTACGAAAAGTTTGACAGATTTTCAACATTTTGTCATAAATATTTTTGAACAGCGACTAGGTGTTTTCATGAATAAGACTTCAAAATAAGTTTGAATATATTCTAAAATATCGAAGATAGGAATAGGACATTAACAAAAAAAAGTAGCTATCGAAGGGCTTACTATGACTCTGTAAAAAAATATTGGATATTCTATTTAAATTAAATAAGATTTTCTTATTTAAAGTTTTCTGATTTACGGACACCATTGCAAACACCCAGTACATATTAGAACAAAAGCTGAGTATTAGTAACACTCGCATTCCTTGTCCGAACGTAATACCAAATTATTTCGTGTTCTGTCATTAATGCCCCTTTCTGACTTTAACCATAAATAACTCCAAAAACATTAACTTCAGTAATTAATTGCTCTTACTGGAAAATATTTCTATTTAAAATGGAAATGTAAATTTGAACTTATATATGGGGATTCAATTTAAAAAAATGAAGTGTGATCACCACACGACTTTCTTATACGTATGAGCGTTTCAAATTATAGAATTTTAAGAATTTTTTTATACAAAAATTATTCAAAATTATATTTTAAGTACTTCTATTCTCTTAATAAATCTCTATAGAATGCATACTTTGCAAGATATAAAAAATTCTACTCGCTAAGAGTAAAAGTGCTACTTCCGGTTCAAATTTTGAAATTTCATTTATAGAAAAAACATTGTAAATCTAACTCTAAATACCTTTGTGCTCTTGATAAATATATACAAAAGGCACAATTTGCGACATATTTGCAAAAGTCGCTATACGGTAAGAGTAAAAGTGTTATTTCCGGTCCGAATTTTGAATTCTTTTTTATACAAAAGGTAATGAAAATTATATTTTAAATACTTTTATATTCGTAATCTACCTGTCTAGAAAACATGACTGGCGAGATATTCGCAAAAAACTAATTTTTGATAAGAATAAACCACCTACTTCCGGTAGGAATTTCGAAAAACTTTTTTAATAAAATTCTTTGCAAATTTAATTTTGAGTACATATGAATTCTTTTTAAAGTTGTTTAAACTTAGTAGTTGACGAAATATTCCCTAAATTCGATTTTTTTACTGAAGTAAATTACTACTTCCGGTGTGCCGATTTTATTGAAAATCTAATCAGATCTCAAAGGGGAGATTATACTAGTATATATAAGATTTGGAATTGATAGCTGTAGCGGTTTGACCGCTATCGTGGTCACACACACAAAGAGAGACACACAGAGAAATTTTTTAAAAACCACTTTTTCAGTATCAGAGGACTTCAAAACGCGAAGATCTGCAAAAATCTCGACGTCGAAAATTTTCAACATCACAATGCTTCCTTATACTACGTATAAGAAAGTAAAAATGCATCTTTTTGTGCTATTTATGAATCACTCTGTATATTTGTACACATTTTTAAATTGTGAGGCAATAGCAGCTCCATCGACTACAGTACGCGAATTTTTTTATTAAATTATATATCAATGAGCTATATTATTTTGTCAAATTGTTGACTCACACAGTCTGTATATGATTTATCAATGCCCTTATAGGTCTCGATAACATTACCTCCAGAATTCAGTCACAAATATCCAATTAAGAATTTTTACAGCCGGTATATCAACAGCGTTTTTTTAAGATTAGGTATATATATATATATAACGTATATAATAATTTAAATGACAAACTAACACATAAATAAAAACTAAAACGTTTTGTTAGTAAAAAGTAAAATTTTTAACGTAAATTTCTTTTTAACTGGGAAACTATCGAGTTATATTGACATTTACAAATGATTTCATTTCCTATTTCCTAAATGTACTCAAAAGATCAAATTGATGAAGGCTCTCTTTTATCAAGTTACCCTCAACGACTAATGACGACAAAATTGTTTCAAGTTGCCTAAGATGTTTTTAATTATCAATTAAACATTTAATCGAGATAGTTGCAGGAAAATGTGTCAGAGCTGACGTGCGGCTAAAACTTAAACACGCTTTTCAATACTCTTTGTTCGCGGGTTCGATATTTTCTCATCTTCGATGAAATTTGCATTCACCACATTCTGAGGACATAATTATTAATTAAAAGTTTATGGGCGCATTAAATTTCTTGAGGGGAATATCAATTGGGAAAGTTTTCCTAATATATCTGTTTGGTTTTTGAGTATATTTCCTTATAGTTTTCCTAGTCTGCTTATTGTTGCGAAGAGAGTTTGTGTAAGAAAAGCAATTTCGAACTTAAACGATTTTATGGGATTTATGAGTTCGCACAATGGATATCTGTTCATTTATATCAAATCCCAGTAGTACAAGATAATTAAGGATTATGAGGAAGATCTACTAACAAAATAGTTCGATGTTCTTTTAAAAAATCGCTGTTATACATATACGAATGCATATATCACTAAATAAATGGAATCAGTATACAAAGTATTGACAAAGTTTATTTGAAATTACTACATATTGGTTGACGTATACGTTTAAGTGTAGTTATTAATATGAAGATGATTCATTTATTTCTAGGCCGGTATTCATTTGCCGTTATAATAATAATTTTATACTAATAATAATATCATTTATTTTTTACCTCAGAAGCAGAGCATGTAACAATATACAGGGTGTTTAAAAAAGATGCGGCAATATTAAAGGGGTTGATTGTCCAGGTCATTTTATACAAAAAAGTTTATAATAAACAAGGTCCGCAAACGCTTAGTTACCGATCTACAGCGTGTTGAAGTTTAATTGAAAGAAATAGTAAAAATTATATTTCTCCAAGACGGTATTAAAGATCATAATGAAATTTTAGGCGTGTTATTTTTCAAGAAAAAAATAGGACGCCGCTGATTTCTCTAAAAATAAAAATATGTTTCCATTCTTTGCTCAATTGTGAAGAAAAAAGCTCTCTTAACTTTCTATCATACGACGTACCGTTTTTTAGTAAAAAAAAACACATTTTAGTGCATGTACATTTATTACAGAATTTATTTTTTTTAATAACAAGGGTTTTATTTAAGGGCAAAAACAAATATTTTACCATATCAACAATTTTAGCAAGCAAAAATTACAATAACTGTGCAAAGTGACCACCTCGAGCTCGGATGCAAGAATCGAATCTTCTCCTCATTGACTGGCGAACTCTCTCAAAACAACAGGATCGGTTTCAATTGAGTTGCACGCAGCAATGATTAGATTTCTTAAGTCTTCTACGTTTTCCAATGGAGTAGCGTACACCAATGACTTCAAATGGCCCCACAGGAAAAAATCCAGGGGATTTAAGTCCGGGGATCGTGCAGGCCATAAGTGTGGTCCACCTCGGCCAATCCAGCGATTTCCGTATGCTTGTGTTAAGAAATCACGAGTTATTTGACTAAAGTGGGCTGGTGCGCCATCGTGCATATACCACATTGCATCTCTAATTGCTAATGGTACGTCCTCCAGAAATCCAGGGAGCGTGTTTTCCAAAAAGTTGCGATACACCTCTCCGGTTAGTCTCCTTGGTAAAAAAAACCGGTCCAATTAGGCAGTCACCCACAATTCCAAGCCAAACGTTCAAAAAAAACTGATGTTGATCCTGTTGTTTTTGAGAGAGTTCGCCAGTCAATGAGGAGAAGATTGGATTCTTGCATCCGAGCTTGAGGTGGTCACTTTGCACAGTTATTATAATTTTTGGTTGCTAAAATTGTTGGTATGGTAAAATATTTGTTTTTGCCCTTAAATAAAACCATTGTTATTTAAAAAAAATTTCTGTAATAAATGTACATTCACTAAAATGTGTTTTTTTTACTAAAAAACGTTACGTCGTACGATAAAAAGTTAAGAGAGCTTTTTTCTTCACAATTGAACAAAGAATAGAAACATATTTTTATTTTTAGAGAAATCAGCGGCGTCCTATTTTTTTCTTGAAAAATAACACGCCTAAAATTTCATCATGATCTTTAATGCCGTCTTGGAGAAATCTAATTTTTACTGTTTCTTTTAATTAAACTTCAACACGCTATAGATCGGTAACGAAGCGTTTGCGGACCTTGTTTATTATAAACTTTTTTGTATAAAATGACCTGGACAATCAACTCCTTTAATATTGCCGCATCTTTTTTAAACACCCTGTATATTGTACTGGATCTCACACTTGATATATTTACATCAAGTACATTACTTTAACTAAACCAAATTAATCTAAATATTAGCATTAAATTTAAACACATAGTATAAATACTTCCTTTCTAAATTTAAAAACACCGTGCTAAAGTTCAATCCATTATCCTAATTAAGATGAAAACGAAACAAACATTATTCCCATAGGTAGGAAGGCTACCTTCATTGTGGAAATGTTTTGTTCCAGTATAGGTATCTGTAACGTGTGATTAGATACATTAGTGTTAGTAACATCTGTGAATAAAGCGGGAAAGTTTTGATGTGAGCTTATATTTTTTACTTTACTAGGGACATCTTGGTAGGTATGATAGTAGTATCGAATATCTACACATGGTAATGATCATAGAATATTTATGTTATAGATATTAAGTATTCTAGGGCTTAGTTTTATAAAGAAATACATATATGTCCAGTGTCCAGCCCATGATAATTATAGTTCCGAAAATAAAGTAACCATATATTTTTGAACAAAATTTTAATATGAATAAAATAATATAATATATGCCACGTATCACAGAATAATTCATGGTATGTAATAATAGATTTCTATTCAAGTGTAAGTAAAGCAATGATGTTATATAATCAGTTAATTTTGACATATCTCCTTCTTGTTGAAATTAAAAACATGTTATTTGAATCGTTTGCTTTATTAATTTTGCAGTAATTTGAATGCTGTTATTTAAATAAAGCTAGAAATATGGGTAATAAAACTTTGGGACATAAAAGTCAAGAATATTTAAGATACGTAAGTGTAAAATAATGAAGAATTCAAGTATTATGTGCACTGTTGTTTTCATATATTAAATGGTCTAATGGAGAAATATGGTATGCTTTGAATGATAAAAAAAACAATGGAGGGTAGAAGATGCTACCGATGAAAGAAGAAGCTTGGGTTATTAAAGAGGTAAAAGTTAAATTATTCCATCATGTAAATTATAAATATATTAGTACCTTCATTGTAAAGAAAACATGAACATAAGTTCCCATCAATGAAGTTTACGTAAACAATAATCTGCTCATCTGCGAAATTCCACCTGAGATTATTGTTGGAGTTTTCTTCGGTCAGTCCTCGAGCCTTGTGTATAAGGGGTTGCTGTTGCATTCCATGAAGAAAATTCACATCCAGGGGCATCAATGAAGGATATTCGAAAGGAATTTAGCACACATTTGACATAACACGATAAAAAGATAAAGTAAAATATACGTGGATGTAATTTAATATCAAGAGCTCAGAAAAAGTATTATTATTATTATACTACATATTGAAATTAAATAACTCATAGCATACTCACTCTCACATGAAATGTACGTACAAGTAAATATACACTTCTTCAGAGAGAATATAAGTCGAATGTTATTCGTTGATATGTTTTGTTGGGGTAACCATGTTTGTTTCAGAATTAGTTAAAAAATTTTAACTATATGTTGTAAAGTATATAATATTTTTAAACTGTTAAGACAGTAGTACTTAATGAATTCTGAGTTGTTTAAAGTAAATATGGCAACTGCCATTAATTCTGATAAATTTAAATATTATATATAAGCTAATTTATGTTAATGTAGGAATAAATAAGAAGATATTTAATTATGACCCAACTGTTAAAAAATTAATCTACTTGAAGCTTCAAGATAGGGAATTTATCATTAAGTAAGATTATAAACCTAGAGAATTTCATATCCCAAAGTTTTCACTGTACTTGACATAAGAATTAATAAATAACCTAGAATATTTTCAAATAAACTTTGATGTTTAATTGCTAGTAATAGGTCAGATTATGATATTATTGCGTTTTCGGGTTCGAAATAAACAACTCGTGCAATTATTTATTTAAAACAGTCTGTATATTCACACACTTAAAATTATAAAACAATATAAAAACATAAAACTAACGTATCTAAATATAAAAATGTGAAATAAATGTAATGCACTTAAAAACTACTATTAATAAATCAAAATTAACACACGTATTTATTTACTACTGTTTATATGACACGGTAATATTTACATAAAAACTGCAGCACTATATTTATTTGTATCGTACGACTTGTATTTATTTAACACGGCACTACTTAAAGAACTATTTATTTATTTCTACTGTTCCCACGCGTCGGCTACTTCTTACGGACGTTCTTAATCCCGAATTATTCCCCATCGGTGACCCAGTCGCCTTATCTACACATGCCAAATATCTCGAAGCCTTCGTTCAGACTCCGTACTTCTCTCGAAGCGACAAGAACGTTCCATAACATTCCGCTTCCGACAGTACCATGTGTAAGTGTATGACTCACCGCTTCTCGATGTTTACCAGTCGTGTCGGGATGATTTATGACCATTTACATTTCGTTTTTATACGTCCTGTTTTTGCTTAGCCATATTTCGTTACAATATAATTAAAGGAAAGTCAAAGTAATAGATAAAATGAAATCATACTATCACTCATAGGATACATGTTATTAAAGTGGATTTACGATATGGACTCCTGAGATTATTGGAAAAACAATTTTAAATAAAAGTAGATTTCGCTACAATATTATATATATGAACAGAAGGTACGAAAGAAAAAGAAAATAAATTCTATGCGTGTAAAGCGAATAACAAAAGACTCTACTCAGAACACAACAATGTGAGTTTCGAACTTCCGCAAAACCTTTATAACTAAAAAAAATAAATAAAGGAGGGCTAAAACTAACTTTAAACTAAATTCCGCCCATATCTAGTAACTTAATTTACAGAAGCAAATTCCCAAGGAAATATAAAAAGCTAGTGGCATATTCCATTAGACATATGGCATCACGAGAAATGTATCATTTAGCCAACTAAAACGAAACAAAGCCTACCGCTGACCAGCCAGGAAGTACTCCCTCATCCATGTTATATACCTGCAGAAGGAATATCTCGTGACCGTAAGAGGTAGAATATTATAAAATTTAGCGATGTTGTATGAGAAAGAAAGTTGAAAGGTTCTATAAATAGGAGTGGTTAACAAATGTCTCTGTCCATAGCCAAAGTGATGAGAATTCTTGCGAAATCTGATTTTGTTGTACAAATATGATAGAGTTCCAGTGACAATGGTAGGAAAGTAAAGTATATATGTCTGCAATAGTAATCTATTACCCATACTCAGCCAACTCAGAACAATGATTTTATGGCGCAAATGACGATATTTTTGTAACCAAAATATTAACCAAACACATGAATTTTGAACACCCCACACTCTACACAGCATTTCCCAAATCAAATAAGGTCCGTAGACAGGTGAACAATAATTAAACTGTGATAATATTAAGGAATCACAGAGATCTGTTTTAATTTTTCTGGATAGGTAGTAAATGTGTATTAATTTTAAGGCAGAGTAACCCGTTTAAACGTACATCAAGGCTTGATTATTGAATCTTAAATTGTGGTTAATAACTAAAAAGAAAATTGTTGCTTCTATAACCAAAGGTATCGGAACACTATTAGTAGCAAAGTTCATGGAAGCTGGAAGCAGTTGATAACTACCTTTATCAGCGAAGACCTGGAAACTTGACTTTGATGGGGATTAGTGAATGTCGTAGAGTAATCGTAGAAATAGCATCCAAATCTATCAACACCTGCTCCCCATCACCAATATTGAATTTATAGTAAAGCTGGACTTCATCAGCATACATGTGAATCTTACAAATTGCTACCTACCACTATCCGGAAATAAGTGTGTATAAATAAAAAAGAGCAGGGGACCCAAATGGATCCCTGTGGGATGCAACACGTTACTGTGATGGTAGAAGCGACACCTTTTGATGTATTAACGTATTAGATAGGTAACTACTAAAAAATACACAACACAACACCACTGAAATTTTGAATGGGAGATTTTCATATACTCGATCAACATTTTTTGTGCTTCAGTTGAATGAACTATTATCAAATAATTTGATTTCCCGATCACATTTTGTACCACCATCTGTTAGTTATTATTGGCAAATATATTTGATAGAGGGTTTATTCAGTTTTTAATGGTATAAAATGCTTACAATTAAAATATATCAATAATTAGGAATAGTTATAATAACCCATGCCTTAACAAATTCCTCACTTATATAGAGAATTATCGACCATGTGTTATTTTTATGCACTCAGGTGCGACTTTTATATTTACCGAGAGTAAGGGAAACTAGAGCAAAAACAACGCTCAGAAAGGCGCAAATAGCTTTATCAGGATGGTTGTAAAAAATATGTATAACAAGTTCATTAGGTTTATCACATCTTACCTATTACCAGTTAAATAGCTCAACCTGCGCATAGAAAAACTACGGTAAGGAAATGATACTCCAATAGAATTTCCGTTTTTTCGACAAGAAAAAGAAACTTTGCTTAGATTTTTCGAGTCTGTTTGTTCTGTTCTCTTTCAACATCCTATATTTTCTATTCTAACGGCGGTTTATTAAATTGACTTTATATTCATTGTCCTCTGACGCAGAAATATAGAGAGGAGGTGTAATACGTAAGCGTGCACCTAACGTTGCTGGGTTACAGAGAAGTCATTAACAAAGATAGCAGGAATAAAATTTAAGTTTAAGTTTATTATATCGTGTTCTGTGGTTAATTTGTTTCCGATTTAATATTCTTCTTTGTATTTTTAATAAATATATTTTCCCTTTATGAATGTTGAAAATAAAGAGCAATAAAATGAATATACAACTTTGAGTAAGATATACCCAGATATTCAAATTACTTTTTACAAACAAATTATTTTATTTAAAATATAGATTTTTTTACATATTTACATAAGAACTAAGATAAATTTTCTATATATGAGAAACGTAAATTTGTAAAATCAAATTTTACAAGCAATTATGGCTTTTGAAATAGTCTCTTGAGGAATATGCTTAGACGCAACTGGTATTTCCATATATTTTGAAGGAATGGAACTTGGGTGGGAGGCCTATATAAGAAACACTAATGCAAATATTATTTTAAAAATATAAACACTTATTAACTTTCTATCTTATCTTTTCTCTCGGAACAATTTCTTTTTATAAAGAATCCTCGAAGAATTTCAAATATTTAATACCACCAGGAAAATCATATCTCAGTTTTAAAAGAGAAAATATCCATAATAACATAATAAGCATTCTTGAAACTTATTTTTCCCTCGTTACTTCAACTGTTACAGTGAATGCTTGGCATAGCTTTCACTGCGAATGAATAAGATTCCTATCTAGTACAGAAAGTCTAAACGAGATTTTGTAATAAGGATGTTGTTGAGGTAGCATATAATGACTAACTACAGGAAATTCTAAAAATAAGAATTTCTGCATATGCACTTACTGCCATAATAAGATTTATTTTTCTTGTTTTGTTAAATATGCTTAATAACAGATGTGTAGAAGTTTAAATGTAAAAGTTGAGTGCATTTACGTTGAAATAACACCTAAGTTTGTTCTAATTTTTTCTTTTGTTTTAATTTATTCGTTTTTCTTCTATTTTTATATTATTATATATTATTCATGTAAACAATACATTCAAAGCGCGTCATCCACGAAAGTATATACTAAGTTGCACAAACTTCATAACTTTGCTAGCTATCGAAATACGTACGAGTATATCTCAATAGCATATATGAAATTTACGTTAAATATTACCCTCATTATAGGAAAGTAGTAAATCGATATCTTTTACGTAAAATACACTATGTAGATAACAAAATTTAAATAATTAATTTTCAGTTTCTTCTATATAAAGTGCAATTAACATATTAATTGAAAAACTGCTATATTTTAAACATCTATACAGCAACATAATATACACCGTACCCAGAAATTTGCGAATAACTTCAAATAGCGCGATTATATGATTATCCCTGAGACAACACTTTAAATACAAGTAAAACTTGTATGGTTTTTCCTTAAGCAAACCGGATTACTTAACGAAAGCGTAGGCTTAGCAATACCGTACTGTAGAAGTTATCATGCAATTATATAAATCTGCAGAAAGTAGAAGTTTTTTCTTGATAGCTACTTTATTAAAACTAAAATAAATTTTAAAAATCGATAATACATAATAATATTTACTCGTAGTATCACATGTAATAAATAAAGTATGTGTTAAAACTGATAACCATTGGCTTCCAGAGTTATAGCCTTCGAGGAATATAATTTAATAGGCATTGCAAGAGGGCTGTTCTCTTTCCGCTGAGCCTTTTAAAGTAAAACACAATTTATTTACAAAAAAACATTTATCTATGATTTTCAAAGTATTCTCACCAACCGCTCCTTCGGCCGATGTAAAACGTAAATCTCCTAATTTATTGTTTACCCGCGGAAATAAGAAGAACTATACGGTGAAATTATTTATATGTTTTGGGCATTCAAATAATCACTTGTTTGAGTGCCAGTGTAGTCCCGAGCGTTTTCTTGATGCAGGATGATCTCTTTTGTGGGAGATTTTTCGCGAAAAATTTGGGGAACCTGTGGCAAACAAACTGTAGTTTACGATTCAGAATTAACAGTACATCTATCCTCCAGTGCTACAGTGGACACACGCCCGGTAATTCTAAAAAATGTGGCAAACGTCTTCCTATTCTCAAAGACCCAAACTGTCGATTGTTAATTTTTTTCGGGATCATAGCAGTATACCCATGTTTCATCACCTGTGATGCTGTTGTACATCAAATGAAACGATCCATGGTTAAAGCGATCAATTGTAGAACTGGACCATCTCACACGATCTTCTTTTTGAATTGAAGTCAAATTGTGGGGAATCCAGCGAGAACGAAACTTAACGGACCTTCAAATGTTTGAGTAAAATAATGTTAATTGCTACCACAGCAATCTTTAAAATTGCTTTAAAGTTTCTAATAATAGTATGCTGGTCTTCTACGATCGTGTTCCGAATAAGAGCAATATTTTTTTCTGTAACTGCCGTTTTGGCGTAGGAGCTCGAAAACTGTCATTTAAGGAAACTGGACAGCGTTGAAATTTATTATACCGGCGCTTTACGGTAGCGAAGCAACACAACTTGTCACTAAATACTAGATTGACTTCCTCAAAATATTCTTTACGGCTTAAGCCATCCTTAAAGTTATAAAAATCACCGCTCGATAATGTTTTTGTTCAGTTCCATGATATATTAACAAAAGGAGGACTTTCAACTAATATAACATACAAACAATCGGGTATATTTGACAACTGTCACTATAACAAAACTTCTGAACAACAGATTGAAATTGTCGGACAAAATTTATCGCACAATATCATTGCCTACTAGATAGGTTCAGCGGAAACACGTCACATATTCTCTTCCTCTTAATTTATTCAAAATAGAAAAGTCAGGAGGATTCATATTTGGAGCCCTTGTAGGCAACCGTGTTAGTCCATTAGGCCCATAAGATCTACTCGGAAAGTTTTAGATTAACTATTCCCTTGAAAATCCAGCATTGTGAGATAGTGTGTGCCATGTAGTGCATGAGATCTAATAAACCATTATCCTTCTCTAAAACATTCACGTACTCAATTTGCATTTAAACGACTGGAAAAAACATTGGCCCGGTAACACACAAGTTTAAAATGCTAGCCATACATTTACCGGAAAATTTCCTTGGAGTCCAAATTATGTGGATGCTATAAAATTCTCGTTTTTTGAAGTGTAAACTTCTTTAGGCGCGTTGCGCTGATTGTAGGCAGTGAACAAGACTGACCTGCAACGTTCGGATATGTAACGCTCGGATATGTATCGCTCGGATATGTAACGCTCTTCGGGTAAAGTCGGCTAAGGGAACAAGATAAATAAATATATCATATAGAGGTATTTAATTTCAATTAAATTGAAATTTAAATTAATAAATAAATACACGTCCCAGAGCACATGTGAACCGGAACCGCCTGGGTGAGAGGCCGGCACTTAACTATTAGACCAAGGGCGGGAGTCGAAAGCCAGTATTTATATCGTCTATTTATATATATACATGCATCCGAAAATCTCCTTAATAATGCTTGCGGCCGAGGCAAGACAATCTCAAGTACGTTAAAGTTTTTCACGGACAAGATATACACACAATTTTTTGGGCAACCGTTAAATTTTTCAATCGATTTAATTTAAATTGAGACACAATTTAATTTAATTTAGTTCTAAAGGTGCTAAATTAAAGTGGTTTACTTGCTTTACATGCGTTGCCATGGAAATGAGACGAATATAATAAACTACAAATACTTGATAGTTGTCAAAATAAGTCGTAGAATGTGTGATTAAACATGTGTCAAAATGTTTATTTACTTTAACGGCCGCTGCCATAGCAACGGCCGCGAAATCGTATTTCGCGAACTGTGTTACGTTCGCGAATTGGTAACTTCGCGGACGATTATTTAAATGTAATATAGAACGAAAAAAAAAGTTGTATTTCGTATTATTAACCTCGGCTTGATGAAGTTTACACTTCTGCTGTGTGGTTTTAAGCACACCCATTGTCTTGTTTGTTATCCCTGAATGATCTATTGTCTTACTTGTAACATTCAATTTTTTAGCTATTTCTATAGTGTTGCAAGCGTCATTATATGCAAAACTTGACAACTGGACTCTTGGGGACAATGGTTCATGGTTTGACAGAAACCAGCCGAAGCCGAATATTGAAAAAACCGATGGTATTGTGGATGGATCCTCAACTGAACTGGAAGAAGCATATTGACCACTTGGCGGCAAAGATATAATCATTTAGTTATGTATTACGTATCATAGCAGGATCTGTGAAGCAGTCGTCAAGTCTGTCTGCATATTATGCTTATGTGCAATTATGACTTAGTTTGGGCATCATGTTGCGGGAAACATCGGTCCATGCATCCAGAATGTTTATCCTCCAGAAATCGTGCCTGCTTAGTGTCTTTAGTGCGAGGACTTATTTCTGCAAAGAAATTTTTAAGGGACAAAAAATACTTACGTTGAAGGGCTTCTATGTTCTTGAGTGTGTGAAATTTGTGAAGGAGAACTTATGGTTTTTTGTTTACGTGTTGCGAATGCAACATATCTAATATATTGACAAATTATTTTGGGTTAGATTAGAATCTATAAAATACTTTCATATTAAAAGTGATAATCGATTTTCCATGTAATTAATATTCCACAAAAATCGCCTGATAGCAGTTAAGTCATGTCACTTTGTATACTGAATAATTAATACTTAGTATATGTAAACAGTATTCTTTGCTTTTGTAATGAATTTGCACAAAGCCATTAGATTAGCGGGTTTTGTAAATATGATACACCTATTTCGCCAAACGTACTCATATATACACACCGCTAGTACCTGTGACTAATTTTCAAATTTAATATGGCATAGAAACAATGTACCGGATGTATTTAGGAAACCAATAAATATTGATTACATTATTCAATAACTTGTAGATACTTATTGCAGATAACAACCAGTAGAATAATTTATCAAATGTATATTTTCTTTTATCTTCCACTTTACAAATTCAACACAGGCCAAATACAAATATAACTACAAACATACTGGGAGTCTCTTAGTTTGAAGCTTATAAAATGAGTATTATTGGGAAGCATTGATAAGTGCTGTCCTGAAAATATATCTAAACTATCTAAACTATATTGATCATTTATAAAAACAGATCTTTCATCTTGAATAAGACAATGATAAACATTATTGCTCTTTTTTTTATTATTAAGGATAGAGAAATAAATATAAAAGCAATTAATTTCAATACTTAATAAGCACAATCAAAGATATGTTAACAATAAAACTCCCTTGCTTCATACTAGCTGGAACCAAAGTCGACAAAAGCGCGCAACCCCTACGTACCCAATGCGACGATATGCCCACCAAATTAAATTGACATGGTAAAATATGAAAAACAATTGTACTACAGGGCGACTCATTTACGAAATATAAAAGGAAAACATTAAGGAGTAGATCAAAGAATAAAGGTAAAAATTACGAAGCTCTGTCGAAGTGTAAGCACACCAGATATCCAAGGGATTGAAATAATTACAAACAAAGTTGCGTAATACTACTCTTTCAACAGCTAGAAGCGAAAAAAAGCCTTCTTGCGTTCAATATCATACCAAAATAATTTGAAAAATACTTGGAAGGCACTTAACTCATCATATAACAGGGAATAGGCATCACAATCTTCCAGAACACCTATGTGATTCTACTGCTATTTGCAAATTTCATAAGTAACATTGATAAATATGATCAGGACTTTACGGAAGCAATCAACTTCTACACTAGTAACCGTTTCAACCGCAATACATTCACATTTTCTCTTGCTACTATAGAGGAAGTAGTTGGAGCAATTGATTCCAGTAAGTTCACTGCATGTAGTGGTGATAATATATCTATTAAAATTTTGAGAGTAGGCATGCCGCGCATATGTTCCTATATCACACATTTCGTAAACTTTTGCTTGGGGAATGGTTGCTTCCTTACTTTATGGACAAATTCAATAGTTCGTCCAATTTAAAAAGTTCGAAATCCTGCAAATTGCAATGATCTTCGCCCAATTAGTATACTGCCAGTTTTACCTAACATTTTGGAGAAAATCGCTCATAAGTAAACAAAGAAATATGCTGTAGCTTATGGCAATCTCAATTTCGTAAAGCTCATGGAATCAAGGTTTTGGGACTGCATTGGTACTATTGAATTTTACTGAGTCGTTAAATACAATTAATCACCAACCTATAGTATCGAAATTGAAATATTAATTTATATTTACGGCCAATAACTGTACTTTTTAGAAGTTTTCATTTTACTTGTCAATAATAATATTAACAGTCAACTAAACAGGATCTAGTAAATGTTATAATAAAACTTAAACGTTTAACTTGCATGTAGTCATTATAAACTAATTTTCAAATTATTTTATTATTATTTATTAGCTAAAATACATGTCATGACGCTTAAGGGGCCAATAACTATACCAGTTACCCTATCTGGTCTCTGTCCTGATTCCCTCAACAGTTGTTTGAGGTTGATATTTGATTTGAAGTTCCGGGCCACGTATCTCATAAACTACAGCTGATTGAGTGGCTGAATATCGAAAATCATCGCTGATTGCATTATGCCATACTTGTGCCCTCACTGGTTACAACATGCTCTCCAGCTTACTTGTCTTTGAAGTTGTTGAAGCATTATGAATTGCATAAGATTAATACTAGATACTTTTACCATTTTGTTGCTTCGAGCCATCATACAACAATGTTCAAACGTTCGTTCTCTTACAGTGCTTCAACTACCTTCACTGAATTCAGCCCTATATTTGCACCAACTTATAAGCGATCTGTACTTAGCAACTAATGCAGCGGATATCGGCCTTTAATTTTGATTAGTAAGTAATATTATGTATTCATATGAGTATGGTTTTGTTTTTTATGTACATGTTGGCAATACTAGTAAGATTAAGTGTAAATAGCTTCTGCTGAACTTTGCATTTAATAATAAATACCTTATTATTATTATTATTATTATTATAAAAAATAGAAGTCAAAATGAAGCATCAAATACAATCGAAAGAGGGCAAAAGAAACCTCTAATTAAAGGTAATAGCCGTAACGCAATAAAACAAGAGTTATAGATTGCGCCAATAATTACAAAATTACAAAAACTAAAATTCATATGTAAAACAATGAAATAAATAGATTCCATATAAATGCTCATCCGTAGGTCAGGAACGGCCTAGATCAGAAAAAGTTTACAACATACCAACGTTTTTGTTGCTCCAAGCACGTAATTAAATCAAATACACATAACCCGAGGAGAAATGAATTTTAAATGTGACACAATCTATAATTTTATTATGAGTTAGATAGCCCAATATTTTTTAATCCCACAGTTGGTTATGCTTTCAGAAATATCATCGTACACTATTATATTGCGTGTGCATTATCTTCATAGTGCCCAGATTTTTGTCCCAACTTTTTGTGATCGTCCTTTGGCAATTCTCACTTTTCACAAGTTTCAAATTTTATTTATCGTTCATTTTTCTCTAGCAAAACTTTTTATAAGGTTTTTACACCATAACTAAAAATAATTGACATGCATATTTTTTAATTTTTTTCCAAAAAATAAAATATACTTCACGTCCTTGAAAATTATCAGGCTTTCATAATTTATCAATAACCAAGAAGAAGGGGTAAAATACAATAATCTATAAATAATTTGCAAGTTTTCCATAGAGTTAAAAAAACAGTAACTATGGTGTAGGTATTTTTTGAAATAAATATGCATATTGGCAATCGGAGCTTATATAGCTCGAAACATTAATGTCCGACAGAATAAATTTGTGTGCAATCGACCACTGTGGCGAAAACGATAAAGTACTAAGTTAATCAAACTGCGTTCGGATGAAACACATTTACATCACCGCAGAAAGACATACATATGGTAATCGTGATTACGAAATTCCATTTTATTAGCGCGTTGCATATCTCGATATTGCTATTATATCTGCATATTGATTTCCATTTTACTAGACTGCATCGGAAAATTCCGATTCGAAAAACATCAGTTTTCCGAGAAGTGCAGAAAATGTAAATAACTGCAAGCTATTGATTCAATCATCTCTGCCCGAAGTAAGTTGCGTGATATTAAGAGATAAAATCAAGATTGAATTATATGTAAATAAATCTGTAATTCTTTAAATTAATTAATCTTTTTTGGAAAATTACTCGCTTAGTAACATATAAATCACAGATATTCTTAATCAGTTATGAATCCTAAAAGGGAGTTTAAGTGTTTTGATGTTCAAACGAAACATGATTTTATTTGTTAAAAGTTATCGTATTACTCTAGGGTATACGTTAAATGTACATATCAAAATTTTAAATATTTTGGATATTTATACAGATATATAATAAAATTATAATACGAACAAAGCATCAAGATTTTATAAGGCTATATGGATTAAATAGTAAATTAATAACGAGCATGACAATTAGAAAAGCAGGTCATTTAAGTAGAATCATTGGAAGATCTCTGATTGATCAAAATTCACATCCAATAACATTATTAGGCAACAATGCGTTTCATGAAGCACGCGCGCACACACTCATACGCAAGAGGTACTTACCATGACGTCTATCTGGGAGTAGCTCCCCCGCTTTCACTCTAATGAAACCAAGTTTTGATCCGTTTGTTTCCCTTTATTGGTTCTTCCTCGACTCATATTTCTATATACATTTCATTTTTTGAAGTTCCTAAACTATCATCATTCAATTCCTATATTACATTCGTTACCAAAATTACCTTGATTGATCTTTTTTATCTCACCGTGCTCGAAATCTTTGATTTACCTTCTTTTACTTCATCAGCGTTGTTAAAGAAACTTCCTCTTTTGAAAGCACCGTGAAAATAAAACACAAATTTCAGTTCAAATACACATTTATTTCATTTCGGTGTGCGCCTATATGTCGGTGGTCGTTTATACATATGAACAATTGACGGAGCTCTCGACCACCTATGTATACGCAGATGCCCAACACTGCAGTCCGTATCCATACATAGGAGGTCTCGCATCGCCTTCGATACACAGTGTGTAGCAGAGCTGGCAGACAATATGCTTCGAAGCGAGCTCCGCATAAGTATCCTCACAATATCTTTAATTAGCAAGTAAGAAATACATTAAATATGATAATATAAATAAAAGAAAAAAATAAAAATAAAACATAAGTACATTACAAAAATATAATAATACATAATAATAAAGAAAAACATTCATTTATAAGACAAGCGTCTTCACCTTCAGCATAACTTCCGTGGCCTGTCGCAGATATAACTTCTATGCATTGAACAACGTAAGAAATATTTATTACTTTTATGTATCTATGGAAATTGCCCTCCTCTTCGCAAAAATATATTTCTACATATTTGCTTAAACTTTAACGGCGCCGCCACCAAATTTTAATATTCATATCTGAACTTATCCTATTACATATCTTATACATTAAAAATTCTATATTTATTTCTATAAATTTAAACTAATTGCTTTATCAACCAGCAATACATTTAGAGAAAACACAGTTAATTTTAAAAATTTACAGAACAAATTTTTACAAATATAAGATATTTTCATTTGGTCTCAGACAATTTCCCTTGCTTTATCAGGTACACTTTGCTCTATCTTCTTTCTGACGGATTACTTGCTCTTTTTGTCTTCGTCTTCTATCTCTTTTAGTTTTTATTTTCTTCATCTTCTTTCTGCTTTAGTCACTTCGGACAGATTACTTGCCCTTTTCTTCTTCGTTTTCTTCGTGTTCTATTAATTCGGACAAATGGTTTTACTCGGGTGGCGCAACTAACTTCGAAAATGTTCTTTTCTCGAGAAATGCGCTTGAAACAAGAAGACACATGTACATTAATACTATAGGTTTTAAAAAAGTAGCGCGAAAGTGGCAAGGTGTTCGAGAGGTACAAAGATTGGTGCCCGACACTTCCACCCCTTGCGACCTTCGCGCTACTCTTCTACATAAATTACATATACAGCTGAGTCAACTACATGATAAGTTAAATTTACTCTTTAATGATTAATATAATTAAATATCCGCGAGTTGAAGTTGATAGGGTTGTCATTTCTTCAAAATTCAAAGATATATACGCGTAGAAGTTGACCCATAGTTCTTTGGCACAAAAAATATATATTTTTTTAAATTGAACACCTATACATAAGTTCAAATTATTGGATTTTGCATTAAAATAGAAATAGTTTTCATTTATAGTAATTATTCGCTAAAATTAATGGTTTTCGGGTTATTACACTTGAGCCACTTTTTTTTGTTAAATATGTCCTATACATATATTCGATGTTTTAGAAGATATTCAAATTTATTTAAAAATCTTATTCATCACGCAGTATAAATAATATTAGCCATCGAAAAGCATAGTATCTACGATATCCCATTGCTAAGATATATTATAATTTTATACAATTGCATGCAAAATATTATTATTAATCTCTAAACGTATTATTACTGTTAGTATTGGTATTTCTTTGTTTTTCGTGTTATTTTCATCAGTTTTATGCTATTAAGGTAATGTATGGCGGAAACGCGTTACATTCAGTTGCACGTCATACTAGATCCATGACGACTCGCCTTGTATATGTTGCCGGATCTATTTTTATTTCTGTCAGTGACATTTGATATAACCAATGAAAAAAAATATTCACAATACAATAACTATAACGTAATATATTTAGTAATTGAAATGCTCTAAAACTTCAGTTTGTCTCAACTTATTTATTATAATGATTTAGATTGTCGAAAAACCTTAAATGTTTCATTGCGTATCCATAATATAATTTAAAATAAGCAATACTTACGCTATTCACATTAAATTTAACACATGATTATAGAAAATTTTGTAAAAAGCCTCGACTGTTTACAGAAACCTTTCGGCATTATATTCAATGGACGCAAATTAATAATAAATACACTTCTAAGAAGCACTGTTTTTAAACAATTTATTTCAAAGCAAAAATAAACATGAAAAATTTGACAGGAAGAATATACACAACACACGTCTTTTTGACAGATATGATTTATCAGTCAACACCGAATTAATATAATATTAAAAATATGTAATAGAGAAATTTAATATTGAAACGAAAATTATGTGTTTATTTGCCATGAAGGCGTATGTTACGATCAATTTATAAATCTTCTATTTAAGTTAATGAAATAAATGCCCTCAAGTATAATTTAACTAAGTAACTGTTTTAGTTTCTCCAATACAGTTATGACAACATGTAAACGTCATCGATGACGTGCAACTGAACTTAACGCGTCTCCAATATAGGTGACTTGCAAATGTGTGTTTCTCAGTGGCCATATGACAGAGGTGTTATCCATATATCTTTACCAAACGATGGTAATAGTACAAATAATTTATCAAATTATATTCAATCGTTAACAATTACACGTCATGAGATATACTCGAAATGGAATATTTGATGTCTACTCTCGATTTTTTATCGATTTCTTAATAACATTTAATTTAGTTGGAGTGCTTTGAAAAATAATATGATATCCCAGGCTTTCTAATAGAGGACAAAGGAATGCAAGTTGACATTCTATTATTACTCTAATATTACAAGTATATTTATTATTATTAAATTTCAAGTCACGTTTGACATAGACTACAATTTAATGTAAGATATACAAATAATGTTTTAAAAATGTTATTTTTCATATTTTTAATATGTCCTTAATAATCACTGAAAACTCTATGAAGCTGAAAGAGATAAATTTTGGAAAGTTTTTAGTTAAATGATATTCTGGATAATATGTAATAATTGTTCGGTATATGTTTGCAATATAAACAATTACAGAATGTTCATATATCTATATTACATCGTCCTGTATATTTCTATTATGTCAGTAAATGAGACATTAAAAGTTAAGGAAATAATGTGTTTACTAACAATAACCACCATTAAATTTTATTTAACTCATAGTTTAGAGTAGTTTTCCTGGTCATAATAATTAATGACAGCTAGTTTGTAATGAGAAATATATTACTATTATTTTGTAATTAAGAACCGTTAATATATCAATTATCACATGACAATGGATACAATAAATTTAAAGCCTTCACAAAATGTATATTTTTCTAAAAAAAACAAGCTTATAAGTAGTAGATATATGTAAGGAATAAAAATATCATCAATAATATTTTCGATCAATTAATTACACACAGCAGTGAGAGTCAAACAGGAAATAAAACCACATACCAACGAAGATATCTGTTTTTCAGCCTTGTAGCTAAGCTAACAAAAATTAAATAAAGTTAGATCAAAAGATTTGCCGATAAACACCAGAAGAGAATGGAAAGCAACGATAATGATGAAGTAACCTTGTTACTCAGCAACAACTGATTTGTTGTAAGGCTGCCAGGATTAGAGATTTCGATTTAGTGTATGTGTGTGTTTTTTTCCGTCACATGACAACAGTGACTAGCGTAACATAAAGCAAATCCTTGGATATACCAAATAGCTCAGTTTAGATAATAAAGAAATATAGTTAGATTAACTTTATCTACTTAAAATTGATAATGTTTATATAGTCTGTTAGATTTGAGTTGGCACAGCAAATATCTCGGATATGGTATAAATGAATTAAATTCTTATGAAGTTATAGTTTATGGATGTCCCACTTACAACGCCTCTATTTAGCTGCAGTGTCAAGTTCTAATGAGATGAACGAAATCTGAAGTATCTCTTCTCCTATACTCAGTACTGAGCACTGTCTGTTTAAAACAGGTTTTCATGAGCCACATTGTATATGCAACTTGCTCAATAAATTATACAATAAAACCTGGCGACTCATATAGCAGTTAGTGTATTAATTGTTATTAATGCAAGATTGTCTTTAACTTCTAGCAACTTAAATTATTTGAAATAGATACTCTTTCTGAAATTTCTAATAATAATAAGTGTTAAGAACTTAACATCCTTTATTTTATTTTATATTATTGTTTCTTGTTTTATATATGAATGTTTTTCTTTATTTTTATGTGTTATCACATTTTTGTAATGTATGTTTCGTTTTTTTAAATTTTAATTATATTGTCAGTTAATGTATTTTTTACTTATAAATATTGTGAGTATACTGATGCGGAGCAGCTTTCGGGCGTATACAGTGTCATCGGCTAAGTTTATTGTCTGCCGGCCCGAGTACACGACTATACACCGAAGGCGATGCAACGCCTCCTATGTATACGTACGGACGGCAGTGTCTGGCATGTGCGTATATATAGGGACCATTAGCTTCTCGAGCGATTCACATGTATATATGCTGTAATCTTATGTTCGATGCAAGAGCGGCCCCAACATATCGGCGCACACCGAAAATAAATGTATATTTGAACTGATATTTCAGTTTTATTTTACGGTACTTTCAAACTAGGAAGTTTCCTTAACAATAAGTCTTTTGAAATTTATCGAAAATATATATTCGAAATGAATAAAGTTTCAGAATAGCCTAGGGCCAAAGACGTCGCACATCGTTAAGTAACTTAGATATTCTAAATTGAGAACAGCACCGAGCAAACGTGTACCTCGGAACTTCTAAGTAATAGTCTCGCAAACATGAGAATATATTTTTCGTTCCTTTATGGTTGAAGCTCGGCCAAGAATTTCCTTTGAGATTCTGCATTAGAGTTTCAAGAAAGTTTCCTCTGAGAACTTACCAACAGGGAAATACTTCGTCATTTGTTCCTTATTATTGCACACGTTTGAATTTCAGAGCAATTTGTTATTTTGATTATTTTGATGTATACTTACAAATCAGCGAAATTTAGGTAGGAACCGGTATAAAAATCAATGTGGTTTTGTATCAAAATGGCCGAAACGATTATGCTACTAATTGTGGATTCTCAAATACAGAGCGCTCGCCAAAATTAAGTAGGAGATTTGCAATAAATTGATGTTACTATGTTTATTATATAATTTAAACGATCACAGTACAGTAAAAGTTTTGAATAAAATGAATTTACAAATTGAGGCTGAATTATTAAAAATTATAAATATATTTTCATTCAATAGTAAAGTTATCGCACGTTCCTAGCACATCATGATCTATGTTATTCTATATGTATGCTAAATTTGCTCAGTACTTTTACCATTATCTTTAATTTTCATTAAGTATGTACAGCAGTAATTATCAACCTGTGGCGGGCGTTAACACTAAATGCGCGGGACCGGGTGGGAGAGAGCATATCGAAAAATAAGATTTTATTTTTACTTTCTTATACGTAGTATAAGCGAGTATTGTTATTATGAAAATTTGCGACTTCGAGATTTTTGCAGATGTTCACATTTTAAAGTCTGCTGATACCGAAAAAGTTATTTTTAAAGTCTCCCCCCTCTCTCTCTCCCTCCGTGTGTGTGTGTCAGTGTGTGTGTGTGTGTCCACGATAGCGGTCGAACGGCTACAGCTACCGATTTCAAATTTTGTATTTAAAAGTATAATCTCCCTCTTGGGATCTGATTAGATTTTTAGTAAAATTGGTAAACCGGAAGTAATAGTTTACCTCAATGACAAAATCGAATTTGCCAATATATCGTCAACTACTAAGTTTAAACAAATTTATAAAGAATTCAAAGGTACTCAAAATTAAATTTGAGAAAATCTTTATTAAAACAGCCGGAAGTAGGTGTTTTATCAAAAATCAGTTTTTTGCTAATATCTCTCAAGCCACGCTTTCTGGAGAGGTACATTACGAGTACAAAAGTATTTAAAACATAAGTTTCAATACCCTTCCTATAAAAAAAAAAAAATAATAAAATTCGGACCGGAAGTAACACTTTTACTCTTACCGAATAGCGTTTTTTTTTTGTAAATATATTGTAAATTATGCATTCTGTATATATTTATCAAGAGTACAAAAGTATTTAGAGCTCGATTTGCAATATTTCTTGTATACATGAAATGTCAAAATTCGGACCGTAAGTTATACTTTTACTCTTAGTAAGTATCACTTTTTTCGAATATTTTGCAAAGTATGCTTTCTATAGGGATTTATTAATAGAACAGAAATATGTACTTAGAATAGGATTTTGAATAATTTGTGTATAAAAAAATTCTTAAAATTGTATAATTTGAAACACTCATCCGTATGAGAAAATCATTATTTTTAAAGTTTGACTTTACAGACAGGGAAGCAATAAAGTACGTTTTGACTGAGTACTGCACAATATGTTTAATTATTAAACCTATTAATACTATATTACAAATAAGTTTAGTAATCATCAACAACTCCTTTGCAGAGAAAAGTTTTCAAACGAGGGTTTAATATTTGACATTGGCTCTCTGAGTTTTTTTTCTATATTTATTTGAGATCTATATTTTGCCTTGAAAGCGTGGTACAATATCCAATTTCGCAAAGACAGGATGTTGAAAGTGGTAACAGTATACAAAATGCTCATTTTTTCAGTATAAAAAATTCTTCATTCACTCTTACTCCAAATTCAGAGAGTGATTTCTTGCTAAATTATCTTTTGATTTCCACACGTGTAATGAAGTTATAAAGATTTCTTCATTGACAGTTGTGAGACCTTTGAACATCTTTTGAAATGGGTCCCTAATTCATTTGTAACTTGTCATATTAATATATTGCTCCTCCGCCTCATAAGTTTTAACTAATTCATCTACATTGGCAATTAATAATTTTATCACTTGTATCCAAAACATGGGTGTTTGCTCCTTGGAGTTGAAGATTAAAGGTATTCAATTTTTGGAGTATGTCTACCACTCAATTTTATCACAAGAAATCATCTTCTCAGTCACTGGTCTATTTTCCTCTTCTAAATACATGAAATTTCACTTCTTAATTCATAAATACGTAGTAAAACATTCCCAAGTGATAAACATTTTGGTTCGTTATAAAACAGTACCCTGCAAGCACTGCACCCATGTCTTTACAAAGTGTAGCAAAAATAAGTGATTTAATGAGTTTCACTTTGGTATGATTTGCTATGATTTACTAGTTACAGCCGTCGTAACCATAATGTTCAAGACAGTGTCCAGGCATATTGTGGAGATTTTTTTGTCAAAAGCTTACAAACTTTGGCGTCTGCCAGACATTATAAATGCACCATCGCCGGTGCATATTGCGACACAATTATGTTGGCTTTATTTTTACATAATTTTCAAAGTCATTTACGTTATTGAATAATGCAAATGTTGATGTTGGTCTGACTTTTATTTGTTTGCAGAAAACTAGTTCTTCTACTGCTGACATATTATAACGATATCAAATATAAGCAATTAAATGAGCCTTTTTATTGCTGTTATATCTGTTGCCTCAACGCAACTCTCAGAAAAGTTAATGCCCTACATAATCAGCTATATCACCAATCGACTGACAACTATGTCTCGATAGAGGTATGGTCTACAGTTGCTTGACACAATTATTTCCAAATATAGTCCCCACAATCTCAGTAGCAGCAGTCAGAATGCGTTCTTTACTAGTGGTGTGAGGCGTTTTACATCTGACTATATTATATGAAACTTTATAAGAGGCAAGTAAAAAATTTTCGAGGTTGTACTCACTATCAAGCTTTTCCGAATATCATTTAAGTTTACTTGGTGTCATGCTACTTGCTACCAAAATTTTTGAACAAATAATACAAAATTTCTTCCTCATTTAATTCAGTGCTGATAAACCCAAAATTCAAGTAATCTTGAGAATGTTTTCTTGATTTTATATTCGAAACCACGTTCGTCTGCGTACTTATTGATGCTTCACTAGCGTCTAATTCTCGCTCATGCCCGCTTAAACATTTCTTCACGATTCCCTATAAACAGAATTACAGAAACTTACAATATACACAATCGCAGATCGACTTGCTCGAGACTAGCTGGAGTTGAACGGTGCAGTATTTATATTATGTATAGGCACTGTTGTCGCGGCGACGATAGACGTTCCAGAATGTTGAAGATAAGCTTCCCGGGCGGCCGAGAGAATTTTAGATATCGTGGGTAACATAGATAGCGACAGAGAGACACCCATTCTGATTTTATTAAAGTAGTGGATCAGCCTTTTGTGGTAATTTTTGAGGTTTGAAGTCAAGGTTGTAATGTAGCGTTAAATAAAAATTAATAATACAATCACACAACTTCTATACCGAATCGGGGGAGGGAGAGAATTGTGATTGAAAATAGGGTAATAAATATTGAAAGGTTGAGAAACTCTGATATATATCTATAAGTGAGTGTACATACATACATAATATCCTCATCTCACTCGTGTAATTTAGTAATAACTACTCTAGTAAGCTCCTTTTAATTTATTTCTTCTATGCAGTTTTGCGATCGTACATCGAAAACACTTTTTATATAATTAACATTCAATAAATAAGAATGTTACACAATAATAATGTTAAATCTGCTAAATTTGTCTTAGGCAGTAGTTCTTGATATACAGAATACAACGACAAGATTTAGATTTATTAAAGTACTCTTGATCTTGTAACGGACTTTTTGTCCAATATGTATTCAAACATTTTGTTAATTTTTAGCTGAACAAGTTCGTGAGTTCCATACGAATGTATTCTTGTAAATATTTAATTTATCTAATGTTTAAAATTATTAATTAGCAATGAGAGAAATGATATCCTTTTAATGGTTTATGTAACATATCGACATGACGTAGACTTCAGTATATGCATTTTGCACGTCATACATCGCGCGTTTTACGAACAAAAATACTATATTTTGAATATTATTTGCGCAGGTCTAGGCCTCTATAAAACCGCAATTTTATTAGAAAAGACGGTTCTTTTAGTCACATCGTGGAAGAATTCTCTAGAAGTACTGCCTCAGCAAGTGTAAGTCCTTCCGTCGTCCCCCGTATCAGCCAGAGCATGGTACTGGAAAATCCGTGAAAATCTCTGAGATGCCGCTGCTATCAAAAAGATTCTTTCCCGTCGCTATATATTCGTAATCCCGTACTAGATATATTATCTTTGTTAATTAATTATTTTGTATGTAGAAATCAAAGTAAAAATGTTTTATTAATATATTATGTCTGCGCGAAAAATAATTCCGCACCGTATAATTTAAAAACATACTTCTGTCCCGTCGAATTTCCTTTCAATAATATCGCACACACACGCGTACATCAACCGTGGTCGACGCAATATTTTGCCGGACTTCTGAGGATATCATTTTTTTTATCGTAAAGAGAAATGTCATATATCTTTCTTTTAGCAATTGTTAGCAATAATATGCTTTATTAACAAATAAATGAAATTAAATATATAAAAGTCTAATTAATTTGGGTTAACTTTGGTTTTGTAAGTTATTTTCTTTCTTATAAATGATCACATCTGAATTTCCATTTTGTATTAAACAATTGTAATCGTATATACGTGTATAAATAGCATTTTATTACAAGGTGTGAGTAAGTGATTAAGGTGTAAATAAATAAAAAAGGGTTGACTTTGAAATGCCTCGTTTCCGTTCATGTTAAGTAGAGATATATCAAATTAATTGCTAAAAAGTACGTTACCTTATTTTTTCCTTCGTTCTGAGTGAACCTGAAAAAGAGCAAGAATCATTGGTACTTCATTTTAGCCAGGCGCGAACAATAATTGTAATTGTTTTCATTATGGGCCTAAAGTTAATCAGTCAACTGTCAGTGAGAAACAACGCCCTCTCGGGGAAGTATATCTGGCTATACGTAAATGTACGTAGAGGATATAAAGTTTCCTAACCGCAGGATATGGAAGAAAGAGTCCGTTTTATGAGGCGATTAAGTTAATTTATAAGTAATTAAATAATTAAAGAGAGACGGCGTATTACAATCTGTCTTCCAGATGCATTTAAATATTAGCAAATTCATTTTGGTTCGAACCTAGGATTTTCTTTTTTTGTAGTTCTATTAGTAATAAGAGAATGGCGCTATCACATGAATCCCCACAAAAGCTTCTTGAAAGTCTGAGTATACGAGGTATGTCTCAGAAGTAATGAGAATGAATTGTTTACGCTAAATATGACAACGACCGCAGCCGACTGGTGTCGACTACATGTGAGTGTAATGTCTAAGAACGCAACCATAACAGGCGCAGCCCACTAAGTCTATAATAGTGTTAGTGGCATGAGCCCCACGTATTTACCGTTAAGTTCCAATACCACGTTACATGTAAAATGCAGGAAAATATCGAGCAGCGATAAGAAATTAAATTTTGCGTTAAAAAAGGGAACTGCTTCAGAGACACTACAAATGGTAAGAACAACATATGGAGATGTTACGTTGTCGTCAGCAGAAGTTTTCAGATGGTACAAGGCTTTCAAAGATTGCCGCAACACCATCGAAGATTACCATTATTGCTCCGGACTACCGTCCACGTGAAAAACCGATGAAAGCGTGGCGAATGTGCGGTCTGCGTTGGCAGACGGTTGACACTCAGGTTGATGGCACATGAGGTCGGCATGAGTAAGG
Organism: Amphimallon solstitiale; assembly: GCA_963170755.1. Lineage (NCBI taxonomy): Eukaryota > Metazoa > Arthropoda > Insecta > Coleoptera > Scarabaeidae > Amphimallon > Amphimallon solstitiale. The sequence continues at coordinate 27,480,845 of OY720680.1, forward strand.
ACACTGTTTATCGAATTGTGACAAAGGAACTAGGAATGCGGAAAATTTGTGCAAAGCTGGTGCCCAAGAACTTGTCTGATAAACAAAAGGAAAATCGCTTCTCCATTAGTCAACAATTGCGGAATCGCTTAACAACCCAACCCAACTTCATGCACAGAGTGATAACAGGTGATAAGTCATGGGTATTTGAATATGATCCAGAAACAAAGCGACAAAGCGCTGAGTGGCACACACCTGCATCACCGCGGCCGAAGAAAGCTCGCATGAGCAAATCCTGAATCAAGTCGATGCTTATCATCAATTTTGATTCGCGTGGAATTGTCCACAAAGAATTCGTACCGCTGGGCTAGACAGTGAATCAAACTCTTTAACGCAACGTCCTTGAACGTTTTCGGCAAAGAGTTCCGTGTGTGCGGCCTGACATTGCCAGGTCATGGATCCTGCATCACGATAATGCCCCCAGTCACAGCTCATTGTCGGTTGGAGAATTTTTGGCAGAGAAAAATATTCCAGTACTCCCACACCCGCCCTACATTCCAAACATGGCTCCATGTGATTTTTTTCTTGTTCCAACGCTTAAGCGGTAATTGAAATATTCCCACTACGGAACAATAAACAACATCCAAACAGTCACGACACAGGTTCTAAACAGCCTAACGAAACAAGAGTTCCAGAACTGTTACCAAACATGCAAAACTCACTAAAGACGCTGTGTGCATTCACAAGGGACATACTTTGAAGGGAACAATATTAATTTGTAGATACATTCGATAAAACTCTTGAAAACTAATCATTCTCATTAATTCTGAGACACACCTCGTATAAATGTTTTGCAAATAAAATGACCTTGAATTGTTTAAAAGTATACCTGCTTACCTGGTTTATGCTCTGACATATTGCTGTAAATAATAAAACAGATATTTGAAAATTTACAAATTTAAATACAAAATTGATAGAAAGAACAACAAAATACATATATACTACGTATGATTCTTGATGCAAAGCAACTCTTAAAAAATTGGATACATTAAAAAATATGCAAAAGGTAGAATTAGCATGGAATATTGTTATCAAACATTTATTTTAGATAATTAATAAAACAATAGCATTGTGTTACTCCAGCTACCCAAGTCATTCTCACAACATGAATAACCTTCCCATTCCTGGTCATAAGCGCGAATCTTATTCATACAGTCACTTGCCAAAGCTAGATTGAAAATGAGAAAATATTTATGTGTTCTGGTATTGATTTGATAACCATGCATTTCACGTTTAGTCAACGATATCCCCAAAACACATAACACGTTAATTGGTTGCACAAGTACTGATTCTATATATCATCAATCAATTTATTGGACGAGTGCCTGTCCAAAACAGTTACGTGTAAATAGTTATTTGAACAAGAATAATTATCTCCGAACACTAAAAATATTTTAAAGAAATAATTACCTTGTACCTTTATATATTTCGCTAAAATCTCGTATATATACATATTATATACTTTATCCTTATAAATTAAAGTATTATCTTCAATAAAATATATATACACATTTGAAGTAAATTCAGCCCCTCTATACTATAAACTTTTGTATGCTTTCCGTATATGCATGATGTACTATTAGAAATGGATCATTTAAAACTTTACAAGTTTTAATCGCTGGAATACTCTCAGCTAACGCCTACAAATTTTGTGTGCACTAACTTATATAGGTAATCTAAGTGTGAACATTCCAGTGGATGTGATTTACACTGACTTCTCAAGAGCATTTGAGAGTGTTGACCATTCCTTACTGATGAATAAGTTAGATAGTTTCGATTTCTCTATTTGTCTACTTAAACTGGTCTCGTCATATTTAACAAATCGATCTAGTTATGTATTTTAGAATGGACATTTCACCCCAACATCTGGTGTGCCACAGGGATCTAACCTAGGCTCTATGCTCTTTGAAACAATTTTAAATGATCTACTGAATTCACTGACCTGTGATGTTTTGGCGAATTAATAGTTTTAGGGATACTTATATACTTCAGAATAACTTTTAGATAGTCAATCAGTTATCTCTTGATAATAAAATACTTTTAAATATTCGTGAATGTGCGTCTGTTCATTTGGTAAGATCACCAATCCCACACTCTTCTTGTACAATTTAAACAATATCACGCTAATTAATAAAAAAAAGAGTTTAAAGACATGAATGTTTTATTTTACTGTGTTATTCAATTCTCGAACCATGGATATCCAGACCTAGAACATGCTTTCATCTTCAGTTTATTACTACTTTGTAGGGAGCAACTCATTTGTACTACCTAAACTAACATAGTAATTTATCCTGTAAGTGGAGTTTGAAACTCTGTTGGATAATAAATGTATTATTATTATTATTATATTACAGTAAACTATTTGATGGAAATTCAACTTATTTTTTTATATTCCTAACGGGATTGGTAATACAGGTACCGTTCTATTGTCGGTAAAATCACCTGACATTGCTTTATTTCCTTTGCAAAATACATATTTAAGTTTTAGTTTCTTTACTACTTGTAGTAATTTATTTTCCTTTTTCTCGTAGTAAATATATCATATAGTTTAATTATCATCTTCAGTCTACACGCCTGTTATTTCCTCAAAAATAATTGAATTACATCTGCTATTATAAAAATCCTCAAAAGATAACTATACCAAACTTACCTCTATGAAGTAAGAACAACATAAGCATTTTAATGATATCACGGTCAACTATGATTGCCATTTAAATGGACACCTTGTTTATCTTATAGACAGCAATTGTAATTTATATTAATAATTTTTCATATGCGAGATTGTTATTACTGAAGAATCATGCATTAGAAATTTCGCTATATTTTATGATGTCCATTCGATTTTGTACATCATCCCATAAATATTCTGAATTGACATATATGTATTGAGTGGGAAGCTGATAAATGCTAAATTTCAGAATGTGCCTGTAGCAAATAAAAGCGGGAAATATATTTTTGATTCCAACTACGGGCATTTTTTTAAAGTAGAGTTTCAGATGGAAAGCAATAAACTTAAGAACTTTACAAACGCGGAATATAAATTTTAACGCATCGTCAGACAGTTTACAGTCGACGAAATGGCCGGTTCGTTTGACTTAACGTATAAATTCGTAATAAATGGCAGGTGATAAATTGTAATGTATATTTTGGTAACAAGTACCCATAAACTTATCCTCACTTTTATGTGCTGAGCGGTAACTTTATTGAAGGTTTGTTTGCTTCGATAAAATCCATAAATTAATGAAGGTAATAATTCTATAATTTTATATGCATCGTTGAATTGGTGGCGATACTAATGCTGATACTTACATTGGGTATGTCGTTATCTCTAGACAAGTTTTTCCAAAAAGAAAATATCGCAAATCAATGTATCAATTGCATTCTTATGAATACCCACCGTTTGCAATTTTATTTTGCTTTATGTACCTTGGCAAAAGTAATAATTTCAGCACTTAAAATATTCTACTAAATCTAGTACCAATATGCACAAAATATAATGCTGAAGTTAATGATTTATATTGTACAGCATTTGCAGATCTGGCGGACAGTATCTTTTAAGGATGTATTCATATATTAGCATTTTATTAAAATCTGAAGAGCACTGATTTATTTTGGCGCCACAAAGCGTCCATATTTCAAAACATTGGAATTACTCTAAATTGTTGAAATAAATTAAAAGCCTGTAATTTGCTCTTAGTATGTTAATGCAATGACTTTATAAATATGAGTAAATTCCGATATTGGTTTCTCACCTGTGTCCGTCAGCTGCTGAAAACCAAATAACTAGTTCCGAATTCTAATGGCGACGATGTGAAGGGTAAAGTTGTGAAGCAAGCAAGGGATCTGTGGCCAAAAAAAGCAAGAAGATAGAATTCATGAGGAATGCTAATGCTTTGGGATATAAAAGAAATTATCATTATCATCAAGCCGTGCAATCTTAAGATTATAGATAGCGCCATAGCGTTTTGGAATCCTTTTGATGAGGTGAAAATTCGAAAGTAGAAAAATCCTCTTTTCCTATTTAATTTTTATAAATTTACGTGAGTGTTTGTTTAATAATAATATAATATTATTCTCCACACTTTTGTATTATTGCAGAACAATTTCTAATTTCTCCCTCCCAAGTATCTTGCGTCCTCTCCTACTGCGTCTTGCCAAGGTTTCCTATTTCCTTCCTTCTTAGTCTTCTCAAAATATATTCTGCCTACTTTAGGTCTTGTGCTTTCGCATGCCCTATTATTACTTCACCAGTTAATTCGTCTTCAATTTTCCTACTAGTTTGGAGTCTCATTTCTCCATTGCTAGTTTTTGTTTGGCCTAGTGTTGTCTATATTATTTTACTTTCTGCTACTTGCATGTCTTTTTCACTCTTCTTCATTTATTTTTACACCTTGTTTCTGATTGCTAAATAAACTTTATTTATTTTTATTTATTTTCTAAGGGACATGTCATTGTTAGTCTTATTAATGTATAGTATGTCATCATCTTGATTGTTTTAGTGAAGGCCTTTCTATCTTAGAATTGGTTTCCTTTGAGGATCTTTCTTTTGCTCGTTTTCATTTTGTTAACTCCATTGTTGTTTCTAAATATCTAGCTAAATAAAAAGACATTTTCAAATGTGTGTTTTTGGATTTCTATATCATTCGATTCTGTTTTCATATATTTTGTCTTGCACTGGTTTATTGCTTTCAAAACTTTTTAGCTGCAATAGCTATCTATTCTTTTTTATTATTTTCTGTTTCGAGTGTGTATGCCAATATCAAATTTCATCACTGATAATACTTTTTTATCTAGTTTTGCTGTAGCAGAATGTTCCCCTGTGTTCAATTAAAAAGGGTTGGACAAATTGAGTTTTTTTATTTTGCACGTGTTCTTATATGGACTTCCAAGTAGTTGTTCTCTAGATTCGGACTTTCCTCTTGTAGTTGTCCATTGTCATCTTCATGAGTTTCCTTGTTTTCCCAGGTAGTTTAGGTGATTTATTATTTTGTCTTTCTTTACCTTGCCGAATGCACTATAAAAGTCTAAAGCTCTCTATTGTAATGAGATGTCTGCTTTGAATATTTCTTGGAGGATATATATATTTATGGTTGATCCACCTAATATGTTTCTACTTGAGCTTGTAGCCTTTGGTTTATAAGATTCGCTAGTGTTTTGTAGGTGGTATTCAGTAGCACTATTGTTCTGTAATATCCCTCCTGCTTTCTTTTATTTTTATTTATAGATGTTATTATTTTATTTTATTCATCAAATTTGGACTATTATTTTGTACTATTATGGTCAAAAAGTCAACCTGTATACAGCGTGAGTCATTAGTAGCAGATTCTTCGATTGCTCTTTTGTGTTTTAAATAAAATAAAAAACAATTAGTGGAAGATCCATGGTTGCTTATGGCGCATATTGTAAAAATAATTTAAGCTCTGACGTACTTACGGTTTCACCGGAAATGCACAGAACTTAATTTTTTTAAATAACTTATCCTATATATTTTTGGATTTTCTTGTACTGCTTTGAATTGTCTGTTCAACTGTTTTTTCTTTTTCAAAATTGAGCCAATAGTTTTTGAGTTATTAATTTTTTTTGAAAATATTTGACCAAAACACGTGTTCAGAAAAAAATCATTTTCACACTATTTTTAAAAATAAAAACATTAACTTTTGTGGTGCTTATAGCCAAGAAAATTCTGCATTATTTGGTAAAGTTGCACTCGACGAACCACAAAAAACTTTGTTTTTTCGAAGCCTACTTTCTGAAATTTTCACATACCAAAAACTTATTTTTTTGGTATGTGAAAATTTGAGAAAGTAGGTTTTGGCACTTTTTATCATAGCCATCTTGATTTTATTGATATGAATTGCTGTACAAAATAGTGCATATTATATAACTGCCGCAACTTTCATTTTTTGTCAATAATGTATGAAAGCTTTCTTTTTTAAAATAATTCTTTCTTTCAATATATGCATAAATATGCTGGGTGTTCCATTTAAAAAAAAGTAACTTTTGTAAATAGCGCGAAAATTAGAAGTTTATCTGTCTCTTCGGTTCTGCCATCATTGTACACGATAAAAATACTACTGCTTTGCTAATTTAACCGATACTGTAGCTTTATTAATAACAATGTTGGTATTAGTGCCGAGTTAATTTATAACACCCTGTATATATATATTCGATAATCTAGAGAAGAATAATAAATGAGAACATTATAACGAGAATGAGGTGAAAATACAACAAATACGAACAAGGGGGAACAGAGAGCCGAAGCAAAGGAAGAGAGCCTAATTCACTTCGAGAATTTCTAAATAACTTAATACAGGGAATTAGTGCATGGAACAGTTCTGAAATCTCATAATAAAATAAATTCCAGACTTAGCAATTTTGTAGCCTTCACAAACAATAATAATGCCTAAATTTATTCCTAAAATTCAAAGGAAAATCGCTATTGCGTTAATAAATATTTGAGCTGTGAGTCTAGCTACCGACACAACTAAATACGTGTTTCACTTGTGTTCAAGCGAATCATGACTTTCACATTATCCGTTTTAGTAGGTTCACTTTATTTAATATGCCCCAGAGTTTAAATGCAATGAAAGCTCTTTTGATTTTCCCTTTCATTGGATAGTACTGCCTGTAGGTACATCCTCACAGGAAACTAATAACGGAAGTGTGCAGTCTGGTATTAATTTGCTCTTTATAAGAGTGTGTCCGGTATTAAACGGAAATAACCCTATTGTAGACGGCGTAAATTAAAAGCTGTTTCCCCATCGATTGGATCAGTTCCAAAGTTAACAAAATTAGATGTGGGTATTTACTAAACAACCAAGTTTTTAGTTAAATGCGAAACATCAAAGCTTTAGAACGTCAATATGGGAACAAAGTAAATATTCTCGTAAGTATAGACATTGGGTTATAGTACATTGTCCCGCAATTACATTTTATTGCTGTTTATCAATTTATTACTTACAGCTGCGCTAACAGTGGGTACTCTTTCGACAATTATTACATTGACGTATTCATGTATTATTTGAAAATATTTAGAAAATTACTCACATAATACTAATAATTATAAATCTCAGCGAATACATTTAAAAAGGAAGATAGAATTGTCATATTCAAGAACAATAAATAAAGCAATACAAAATAAATGAGTACTAAGAAGACACTTGTTTGCACATTATAATACGAAATCTTTGCATACTCTTTTGTATGTCAACTTTGACTTGAAAACAAAACATTAGAAATTGTACCTAATTAAATGGTGGCCTTAAGGGACAAACATCATTAAAGGGAACATCAATTAAGTAAAATGAAGAAGGTAAATTTATACGGAGTGATTCAATGACCAACAAAGTAAATTTCCTCTTTAAGGTTTAATATAATAAAAACATTGAGAAATGTAGTTGATAGAGCTGGTATTGCTTCTTAATTACATTTATACTAGGTGATCCATAAATCAGTGCACAAAGAATATACATTTTTTAAATTAATTACTAAATATATATACGAGGATGTATTAAAAAATTCTTCTTACTATAAGTTGTTACCTTGCTCTGCAACCCAGGTCTCTACAGCTTCCAACACTTCTTCGTTGGAAGAAAATTCACGACCTTTTAAACTTTTTTTCAGTTGAGGAAAGACATGATAGTCGGACGGAGCCAGATCTGAAAAATAAGGGGGTTGTTCGAGTAATTCGAACCTTAAATTACGAATTGTTTGCATGGCAGCATGCGATTTGTGTGCAGGTGCATTTTCCTGCAAAAACGAAACACCCTTGGACAATTTTCCGCGTTTCTCTCTCTAATCTTTTTCGTAGAATGATCTGTAACGTCGAATAGTAATTCCCAGTTATTGTTCTACCTTTATACAGAAAATCAATCATAATTACTACATGGCAATCCTAAAAAATCAGATTTTTGAACACGAAACTTCTTAGGATTTGAAGAACCAGAGTGTCTCCATTCCATTGATCGCTGCTTTGTTTCTGGGTCATAGAAATGTACCAAAGTTTCATTCATACTAATAATACGGCTTAAGAAGTCTGCATATTTTTCAAACCGAGCACAGATCGAACGCAATGCTTCCACATTTGCACGCTGCTGGTCAACAGATAGACATTTGGGGATCCATTTTGCAGACATTTTTCTCATGTCCAAATCGACGTGAACTATATGATGGACGCGTTCATATGAAATATTCAGTGCCTCAGATATTAGTTTTAGCCAAATTCGACGGTTTGACAAAATCATGTTATAAACTGCATCAACATTTTCTGGGACCGACACAGAAACTGGCCTTTCCCGATCGGTGTTCATCTTCAATAGAAAATTTATGCATTTTGAAGTTTCCAATCCAATTTTTCACGATCGCATACGATGCACATTGATCGCCAAGAGTATTAAGCAGATCTTCGTAAATCTGCTTACCTCTTAACTCCATCAAATACAAGCACTTGATGATGGCTTGATACTCCAATTTTTCGATTTTCACAATTTTGGTCGATATCCTTTTTTTAAAATTTTAGTGCGCAACTTTTGTTTGACTTTTTGACGTGAAACTTTACACTAACTCTTCGAATAGGTTATGTTTCGTTGCTATAGTATTGCAATATTTTCTTTATCTACGGAACCTGTCAAGGCTAACTAGATATCAATACTACAATCTATCAATACAATGTCTTCGTAATTTCAAATTTAGATTTTCCAATAAAACAGGACTATCTTTTATAAGGAGTAATTAATCTATAAAGTTAACACTTTTCGAGTTATTTACAATTAAATTCAGTGACATCTACAGATGTCTTTCTAATTGCATGTAAGTCATGAGTGGCATGTCAGAGGACAAAATAATTTTTGGCCTGATGTATACGCAATATGTGCCAAGTGATACTTATATACAAAACTTGTTATGATATATACTGGGTGTTCGTGAAGGTGTCGCAATATGACGAAACTCCAAATAAAAAAGTCTTATTTATTTTAAATAAAACACCCAATATTTTTACAGAATCATATTAAGTCATTCCTTGTCAAACTTTTGTACAACTCTTTGGAAAGTTTCGGTAGATATTTCTCAGCAAATATTTAATATTATTGTTTTCATATTCCCTTTGGTTGTGTGTTTTTATTATAAACCAACAACAAAGAAAGATAGAGAGCTATAATTCCTGTTGACTTGTCTAGTTATCGTATTTCAAAATCCGCAGTTATACGTTGTTCAGAGATGAAACGATTATCTATAATAATAGGGAAATAGTTCACAGAAGCAATTTGTGTAACTTTTCAAACGAAAACTCTCACATCACTAGCAAAATAGGTAAAGTATTAACGCATGACAAGGCATTTTAGGTGATTAAGTGACAGGCTCGGTCACCAGTTACTTCAAGGTAGCAGCAACTTTAAACGAAATTTAGTATAAGTATTTGAAGATGTTCCACTAAATTTAAGAAAAAGCATTTGAATAAATCAACAGCTTACACTTGTCTACAAAAAATCAAATTACTACCCAAGCAACACGAAATAGTTGAATAAACGTTTAATTGTCGTTTATACCTGAAGTATAATTTTGGTTGACGTTCACCGTCTTATCAACGCTAAAATGTCCGCCTGATAAACGTTGAAGTATAGTGTACAGTATACGTTTACGAAACATGTTGAATAATTGTTTATACGATACGTTTATTTTCGTATCAATTAATCGCGTATTATACGTGAGTGCAGGTATGTAAAATAGACGTATATGTTTTATAAGTGTATACTATAATTTCGCTGCATTGAAAACAGGGAAAAACCAAATATTTACAACAAATTTATTATCACGTATGAGCACAGACAAAAATTAAATACAGTTAATTCAATTTGGTGTTGTGGAATCGTTGCTTAGACTGCTTCAACCAATCTTGACATGCGTGTTGAATCGATTTGTCAGTTAGTTCGCCGACAATCGCGCTTGTCTCCTTCTTGCCTTTGAAACACATCCTCACTGCTTCTGTAGGTATATACAAATAAATTAATTAGTACCTACTGTAAAAAGGAATAATATATACATTAATAGAAGGTATTGAACAGAAAAAGTTTTTAATATATACCTATATCGATTGTGTCATTGCCGCGTGATTCATTTTTAACGATCGAACATGCTATCTTTTATCTTGCAAAACGTATTAAAATATTGATTACTTTGTTATGACTTACCATTGATGACTTTGTAGCAGTTTGTGTCCTTAAATGCGTATTTTCGTCTTTGGGAAGGTGATTTGGGAGCGCTTCCGGCCCAATTAAATGCCAATCCCAATCTATTGGTTATGGTGAATTTTAACAAATTCATGGTATTACATCTAACGTTGCTTCCTCCAATTGAAGCTGGACGAGTCCTCTGCAAGAAAGAATTTCATAGTTAAGAAAGACCAGTAATAACTTCCTCAATCATATGTTACCATGCAAACATAGTTATCTTCATTTTCCAACCACTTCTCTAAACTTCCAAAGTCTTTGGGGTCGGTCTATTTGGTTCATCTGCAGGTCGTTGCAAAGTATGAATATTTTTCAATTGACTTGCTTGCCAGATCTGTGACAATAATACGGATTGTTGATCCTGTACCTCTTTAATTTTTTCCAAGTCGTGTACAAGTTGTTGCCATTGAAACTGGCTTACGTCACTGTTTACAGAGATTGATGATAAAGGAGAAGAGTAGTTTCTTGACCCTTCGTGTTTTCGGCTCGACTTGCAGAACAATGGCCACTGTAATAATAGCAACAAACAGTATATCAATATTTTCTAGAAATTTGAGAAACTGTACTAACGTGTATCAATTTTGTTGAAGTATACACACATACATACAATTCGAAGTTTATAAAGTTTGGGTTTAGGTATAGAAGTTTAATTTCAAATACTATATACAGTGCGTGACAAAAATCTTCATCTGTTAGCTTTTGAAACAAAAGGAACAAAAATTTGAAAAAATATAACAAAACTACTATAAAAATGCAATTTAAATAAATAATAAAAATTCTAGATCTCCAAATACCTTTAGAGCAAGCGGTTACTCGATACCGTTGCCATTTAAAATTTACAAAACCGGTCTGTCAAAATTTAACAGACACGTAGTCAGTTAATCTACGAGTGCAGATTGTGTGAACAAATTTTCTTTTAGCGGATTATGAAATCCATTTAAACACACGCAAAATGTTCTTGCACCATATCACAAAACAAATATTTAAAAGAATCTTTCCTTTAGGAATTATTAGGCTATTGTTTATTATATTTTAATCTTTGTTTCAATTTTATAAATATTTATTTTTCTTTGTCAATTTAGGTGGCCAAAATAAATATTCTTTTTAGTTAACAGTATTAAAATATTCAACAACATATGTATGGAATATTAGTGATCCTGGTTAGTAATTTATAATATTTTTATAATTTGAAATACCAATTTTTTGGATTTACCTAATAAAATTTTATTTAAATTTGTAACATAAAATACATATAGAAAGATTAAGGTATGTTGATTAAAAATTTTAATTACTTTTGATTTTTTGCTATATCATACTCTAATGTATTTTTATAAATGTAATAATCATTTTTAAATTCAATCAAGTTTGAGTTTTTATTTGTTACACGTCTAAAATTATTTAAATTGTTATTAATGTTCAAAGTTCTATACAATATTACCAGAAAAAATATATAAATATAAACAGGACAATGCCACTTTTATAGTATAGTTAGGTTATATTTCGTTTCAAATTTTTATTGATTTGGTTCAGCACGTAACAAGGAGAAAGACTTATGATATATACATAAATACGATTTAACACAAAGCCGGAATGAAACTGCGACTATAGCACAAAACCACCTCTAACCTCAAATAAATTTAGGCATCAATTATTTATTACCAGTTCGCTGTTAATTGGCTACAAAATACTTTCATATCGCATTAATTACACAAACAGTTTAAACAAGCACACCTGCATTAAATGTAACTGGCAACGTTCATCTGTGCAACAAGTAGGCGCAAATTTCACAAAAAAAAATCATAGATACACCACAACTGTCATGAATATGCAATACGTACTTACCTTAACAGCAAACACTTTAACAACAACAATAGCGAACAATGGCGACGACACGAGTATACACAATCACTATACATATTTATGTTTTATCACATCTCGTGTAGGCTGCAGCAATTATCAGGTACATCGGCGTAAGTGATCACGTGATGAAACCGTTGAAATACTATTGGTTCAGACAAACAGAAAGAGCCGAGTAATAGCGACAATTTTGTGTACTATACACGTGTATTACTCGTTGAAGAGTTTCGCCTAAATTAAGTATATCGTATACTAAAATGAATTATATTGAATGTATTTAAGAATCATTTGCAGCCATTTAGTGGTCAACTAATGCCACATAATTTAAAGAAACCCTGATTTGGCAACTGTACTTAAAAAAATACAATTGTTACACAGTGTTTGTTTAGAAATGGTATATCATATACATTTATTTCACCGGTAAAAATATATACGTTTTAAATATACGTTAAATAAATACACCATATCCAAAATAAAACCAAAATATGATTGAATACACGTATATTAAACAATAATGCATGTTTGCGTGTTGCTTGGGTAACCATCATCGTAAAATCAGTTGTTAGTACATATGCAGCCATCTACATGAATTTGTTTTAAAATGTGCATAATGTTGACAATGATATACGGCATGACAGGTAAGCAGACATGAACAATGTAAAAATAAAAAATAGCAGATAATATAATAAATATAGTTGTGTTATTAGAAGGGGGCATTAAAAAAATAACAATATCAAATATGATAAGGCAAGACAAAACAAAATGTAGTACAAATCTGTTCAATTTCAGTCAGTAGATAATGATTACAGTTGCTTCTAGCCAAGTTATGAGTATATTATTCAGCAGTTCACATAGAAGAGACTCAGATATAATGAATGAAGCTATGGGAATAATGGAAAAGCTATATATGAAAAGAATATTCAGTTTAAATAATACTGACAATGTAACACATCCTTTCAAAACTATTAACAACTATTAAAGTTCAGATAAACCGCATGTAACAGGTGGATCGTAATTATTGTTATGGATTAGCGAATAACTTCTTGTTTTAGCATATTTTTTCTTTTTTGTTCTAAAATCAGCGTTGAAAGGATTGGGAAATTTATAATGGAAAGAATCAGGACAGAGCAAAGAAGAAAGATTGTTTCGTTTTATTTTGGGAGGTAACATTCGATTGTTCTGAAAGTGATCCAACAATTTATCGATTAATTCGGCGTTTTTCGTAACAAGGATTATTCGTGATCGTTTGAGTTTCGGAAGATATCGTGCACTTCATAATGACGAAAACATTGCTAGAGTGCGAGACAGTATTCAAGAAAACGTCGACCTTCCAATAAGAGACGTTTTAAGCAGTTGGTGGTATCTAGGTAATTTAACCAAGTATTTTACGGCAATTACATCTTTTTCACTATCAGACGCAATTGCTAGACGAGTTAAAAAATTGATCCACAAAGTCGCATTAAATATGCTCGACGTTTTCAAAAACTGTTCCTAAAGCAAAACCAGTTTATTTACAATCTCATAACGAGCCATGAGGCCCAGTTTCATCTAGATGGCCAAGTGCATAACGACAGTGATTGTTGAATATCAAATACATCCAGTTAGGGGTGATGTAACCGCTGAAATAATTAGTGGGACATACTTTTTCGAAAATGATGAAGGAGATATGATGAAGGTGGATGGTTATCAATAATAATTTCAATAGAGAACAATTCAAAGTTGTGGTTCCAACAAGATGGGCAACAGTGTGTGTGCTGTTGTCCGTCAAATTATGGCCCTGGCCAGCGCGTTTGCCCGATTTAACTGCAATTGAATTTCCTTGGGCTACCTAAAATGCAAGTAAGTAAACCAAGATTTATGCAACAGCCTAAGGCCAATATTAAGAGAAGAATATAAGGCGTCGGGACCTGAAATTATAGTAAGTGTTATGGAAACTGCTCTGGATAGAGCATGTCAGGGCGAAGCTAATAATAGGTGCCATTTGTCAGATGTTATATTTAAAAAGTAAATATATTTTCAAACTATAACCTAAATGTTACTAAGTGTAATTAAATGAAATTTAAAAAAGAAATTTTTTGGGTGTGCTTAAGACCACACGGCAGAAGTGAAAACTTCATCAAGGCGAGGTTAATAATACGAAATACACCTTTTTTTTCGTTCTATATTCATTTACATTTACATTTTCCATTTTCCATTTTCGTTCTATATTACATTTAAAAAATATATATTTATTATTATTGTGTATACATTATTCTAGAACATTTCACCCGGTCTGATCAAGTTTTCACTTCAAAAATTCATACGTACGCATGTATATACAAATTTTATAATCCTCATACGAGTAGCCATGAGTGGTCTAATGGTAACGTGCCTGCCTTATATCCTGGGTGGCTCGGGTTCACATTTGGCCGCGGACAAGAATTTTTCAGAAAATAAAAATACAATATTTCGCGTACTTATTTTATTCTAAATTTCAATTTAATTGAAATTAAATACCGCCAGTTAGTGTTATAATACAAAGCCGAGCCCGACTCCGACTTTACTCGAACGAGCGTAACGTTCCGAGCGTGACGGCTAAGGGCCGGTATTTCGATGTCAGTATAAGTTAAGTATAAGCGATATACCGAAGATATTTCGATATTTCTGTCTTTCGAAGTTCAAATAACGATTATCTTCGAGACAAGTCTTAGATAAAGTTACCCGGTAGTCAACGGCCGTATTATGAGTTTTATCCGGAAGATAAGTGACGATGATGATCGAAGACAGACGAACAGACTCGCATATTCGAAAGTTTTCACAAAGCGGTTCAATTTATAGGTTAAATGTTGTGTTTATACTTTTCACAATGCATCAAGATTTTCAAAACTTAAATGAATAATTGGATGAACAAAATAACTTGGAAATATATGTAACAATCAAGAAAACAATATCAGATTTCGACCAAATAATTTCGAAAAATAGTGATACAGAATTTGTTTGTTAATACCAAAGATTGAAAATTCTCTATTACACCGCACTAATAGGTAATAAATAATACATTGTACGTAAGACCTGTTTTGTAAAATGTATTGCTCGTTTTCTTTTCGGCGTATTCATAATGTTTTGAAGTATGTATTTACAAAATAACCTCGAAACACAAAGATATAGGTTATCTGTGTATAATAGTTACAGTGAGTGATACAAGGATACGCACACTTTTTCCGTTCTTGTCTTTTGCACGTCAGTAATATATAATAACATCCTTTTCTACCCGTTTCTTTGAATTGGAAACAAATAAGTGTTGCCAACATATGTGTAAAATACGTTATTTTAGGGGATAACTATCTTTAGGATATATTTATACTTGCTACTATTTGAAATACCGAAAATGGTTATCGGTCAGATTATACTTCAGTATAATTTTATCCGAAAGATAGTTATACTATACTTTATACCGAGATTGAAATACCGGCCCTAAGTCTCTTTCAGTGCCCAACAATCAATGTATCAACGCGCCCATAGAAGTTTTCACTTCAGAAAGTTATTCATTAATTAAACCGTAACGCTAGTTATATTCTATCTTTTATATGGTTGTTTATCTGTCAAGCTTCAAAATATGAGTAAAAAAGTACTACCATAGGTGTCTGCATTGCGTTGATACGAGCCTGAATATTAATTTAAAGTATTATATTCATAAATTTATAATTTTTTGTAGAATAATTGCTTAATCAATTTCTAAAGATAAAAAACATAATAAGTATGAAGTAGTTTTCGTATACTCGAAGTTCAAATATAATTGAATAAATACATACAATATATTGTAGGCTTAAGTGGAGGGACGCTAATATTATTTTAGACATTTCCGTCACGAGTGATAATTAATTCTTAGAACAACGGCGTAATGCCTTTCCGGGAATTAAATTGTCACATTTGCGTACAGATAAGCTAGCCGGTTATTGATTAAAATAGGAATTACATCCATTCTTCACATTGACGAAACATATTCAAATATTACATTTCGAAAAGTGTGAATATTTGCAGTTATTATAGCTGCAAATATTTATCTAAATGAAATCACTTTCGTTTACAAGTAAGATAAAAGAAACTAATTAAGTTACCAAATTTCACATGAAAAATACCAAGGAATGTGTTTAGACAATTCAACAAAACAAATGATTCACTTGGTTTAGAATGTGTTGCAATGTATTCATAAAAGAAAGGTATTCGTGTATATAACACGTTGTAATTCAGAAAAGTATTATGAGAGGTAAAACTCATCTCCAATACATGTTTTCATACGACAGAATCTATTTCGATTTTTGGTAGTAAAAAGATAATAATTACTTTAAGCGTCAAAGAAATTGATTGTTATTGCCGCTCTTGCAATTTTGCAATACATTTTAAGCTGTTCCACACACTAAGAATGAAGGTTCAAACTACAAACTTTTTTACTTAGATTACTGTACATAATAAATAATTATTGTTTTCTAACTTCTGATGTCATGTATGAATTCATAACGCGAAAGCTAATCACACTTGTCTAAAATGTTCTAAATAGAATTATTACAATTTACTTTTTTAATTCAATTTATTTCGGGAAAATTACTATTATCCATTGTAGGAATTACAAGCATCGCATTTTCGTGCAATAATTCAAATAGGACTACATTCTGATAACGCTCTAGATTCTAAAAATTGTGTTGTGTTTGCTTAAACGAAATAAAATGAAGAGTTTATTAAATATAGCCTAACCATAAAATATAGGATGCTTTTGAAAGTTTCTTCCGTACTTGTTTTGCTAAAATCGAGAACATCTGTTTGCCAAAACTCAAGATACTTAAATTAGGTATAGAGTCTTTAGAATGCTCCAAAAATGCAATAACTGATTAGTGGTTACTGTATCGAGTTAAGTGTGTTCTGCACCACTTCAAAAGAGAAAGAGGAAAACGCCAAGAAGTTATAGGATTTTTTAAATGATCCAAAAAACAAAAGGTTTTGCAATGACTTATTTTTTTCTCTTGATACAGAATCTAAATAAGAAAGTTGTCATAATGAGGATAGTAGAGGTAGTAGCTGCAGAGTTGAATGCAGTTTATAAGGTATTTGTAGTACTATTATTAATAAAATTAACTTTTCTTTCAGATTTTTTTTCTATTTTGATGATGTTTCAATTAAAATTTATTTTTATTACTTTCAAGTCTTTATCTTTTCTATAGGAAATATATATTTATATATGTATATCTAATCTAAATAAAAAGTTACTAGGCTTTAGCCTAGCATAGAATATGCTGCACAGAAAAGTAATTTCTGGATAAGTGCAGTTTTACTAAATGACCGTCAGTTACTATATTATAATCATGTATAATTATAGCTACGAATAAATTCTCTTCACTTAAATCTAAACTTGTATACGTAAATTTTGAAACATTATTAGATTTTATGTAGTAAATGCCTTGCTTATAATTCATTTCATTTTCATCTATTTATATTATTCTTGGACACAATTCCCCACAAACAAAATTTAATTAGGATATCGTCGTTAAGTATCACAATTCTGAACGTGAAGCTCCGTAAACTTGCTTAACGACCTTAATTTAGCCGTCGTATTGTCGCGCAGCCAACGTAACGCAAACTCAGATATGACAAACGAACTGACAAGAAACTTAACTCTTCGTAAAGGGTTCTGGTTCTGTCCCTTTCTCCATTAAAATTGCATTTCGCTGTACTAATTGAGTGGTGTTGGTGGCGTTGCCTTGAATACTCGGCATTCGATTTACATAACCACAGGGGGGTCACCATTAAATAAACAACAATTGGTAGGATTTTAATGAAACTTTCCTAACTGAAAAACGTTTGTCTTTGTGATTAATGAATTTCTTTATTTGTTTAAAATAAATAATTTTCACAAAATAGAATCCATTAAATTTAATAAGCACTACATACTAGGTAGGTGCCATAAATTCTCGGCCTGATATACAAAAAATAAACTTGGAACAATATAGGAATGCTTATTTTTCAATATAATCTTCCCTAACTTCTATACATTCATTACAATGATTAATTAATAATTCGATACCCTTGTAAAAATAATCTGAAGTTTTTTCGTCAAAATGTTCTGTAACAGCTGCTTGCTACTCACTGCCGTCCTTAAAACTACGTACCCTAAGATCCTTATTTAAATTAGAAAGCAAAAAAAAATCATAAGGAGCCATATCCGGACTATACGGTGGATGTTCAAATTCTTGAAAGTCGCATTCGCGGGTGGCAGCTTCTGCAATGGCGGCAGTATGGAGGAGAGCATTGTCGCTCAATAATCGTACACCTTTTGTCAATTTTCCACGACGTTTCGCACGAATACTGTCCCTTAATTTATGCAATAAAGACGCATAATATGTGCAATTCACACTTGGATTGCGCTCTCTAATATTGTGGCCATCACTTTTTTCGTTGATTGAACGACTTTCTCCTTTCTGGGACGAGGTTCATCAGGTCGCCGTCATTCCATGGACTCCCTTTTCGATAGAGGATCGTAAAACAGAACCATTGTTTCATCCCCTGTTACAATGGACTGCAAAATTGGTTTTGGGTCGTCTCCATACATGTATAAAAACGACTGCGCACATTCGACTCGACGTTCACGTTGGAGAGCAGAAAGAAGTTGCGGACCCATCTAGCACTAATTTTATTCATACCCAAATGATCATGGAGAATTCGGCGAACACTTGTTTCGGAAATGTTTGTTATCACTGCTAACCCCTTCACTTTTAAACGGCGATCTTCTAGCACTAAATGTTCAATAATTGAAATTTGTTGAGGCGTTATCATTTCAATTGGTCGACCGGACCCGACAGGGATTCTTGCCCAAACGGAAACATTGAGCCACTTTTTTACAGTTGAATACGAAGGAAATGAATCACCGCAAGCATCGTCTAAACGGTGTTTAATGTGATAAGGTGTATGCCCTTCTTTTGTTAAAAATTTAAAAAGCGCGCGGTACGCAATTTTCGTTACTTCAGATATTTTCGTGCGCTAGTCACGTTGCGCAGTGGTATATTTGTCAATTCTACCTGACAAAAGTCCGTTTTAGAAAGTTGATCCGACCCCAAATTTCTTTCGTCTCATTAAAATTACTACTAGTAGGGTATTTTATTACCTGCAATAGATTTACTATAAATATGAACAGCCATGTTCAGTATGTCAGTTCAAAAATGAATATTAATAGTGCTACTCAAGAACGTAATATTGGGAAAATTTCGCCTTTAGAAGCTCTATCGAGATTTGTTGAGGCGGGACTTTCGAGAAGGCAGTACGAGATTATGAAAACTAAACAATATCCATGCTACAGCAGATTACAACTGGCGAAAAAGTTATGTTACCCAAAATCAGATTCTTATTTTATTAGCGAAAAATTGCGCAGAGACTAATTTACAGGATTTACTAGACCACACTTCTGAAAGGTTGATTTTATATTTGGCTGAAATAGTGCAGACTTTAACAGAAAATGGGCGGGCAACAATGCAGTTGTCATCACAATGGGGATGTGATGGTTCTCAGCAGTCTTGATTTAGACAAAAATATTGCAGGCCAATAAGAATAAAATTTATTAAAGAAACCACTGCTATTATAAACGAGGAAATTGAATATACTACAAATAAAATCAAAGAATTGATTTCAGGCGTTACAGTAAAACATCGTATGATATTTACAATGGTGGATGAAAAAGTTTGTAATGCTGCTACAGGAACTAAATCATCGTTGAAATGCTACATTTGCGGTGCTTCCTCAATGCAGTTCAATGATGTAGATCGAGAAGCCGCTGGTGATGAAAACGCATACAAATTCGGACTTTCTATTCTGCACGCTAGACTAAGGTTTCTGAAATGTCTTTTACATCTTTCATATAAGTTGGCAACAAAACTAGACGCTGACGAGAAAGATCTTATAAGAGAGAAAATTCAAGAAGAATTTCGACAAAATATAATAAGAATGGTTTCCAAATAATTATAATAAACATGTAGTAATAATAATAATAATCCATTTGCTTCATACAAAGTAGACACTAGGCGAACAATAATTAAACATATATTTTCATAAAGGTAAACAACCTGGGTACATTTAATCACTCAGCACTCACTGTAGTTAAAATGTGCAGCAGAGGTAATCATTAATAGATTAAAATGCATGAGCTACTAGAAATTAAAAGGGTTGGGATTTGTAGAGAGTGCTGATATGCAGATTATATTGTAAATTAAATTCGTTCATATTATGAATTTTGTTGTTTAGAAATATGGAACAAAATAGGGGATAATTACATGTGTTAATATTTTTAATGCAAAGCAGTTATATGCGGATATCTTGCAAACGTAACCAACTTGTACGGCCCATCGTAGCTATGTCAATCATTAATCATCGTTTATTGTCGAAAGTTGATAGAATAACGCAGATATTGCCATTTCAAAAAAATATAAGTACATATACGCAATACAATATAATAATCTGTCAAAGTAAATTTACTTTTTGATGCTTAACACAATAAAAAATTGGCCCACTGTAATAGATAGAGCTGCTATTGCTTCACAATTTAGAAGTATATACACTTATACAGAGTAATACAGAAATCAGTGGCATAAAGAAGATACTGACGATTCTGCTATATGAGGAATATCCTGCATTTCAATAGCTTTATTTGATATTATAGCACAACCGTGTCTGTATATTTTAATAGATAAAATAGATGACCTAAATAAAAATCCATTATGCCCGTCAAACATCTAGGCGTTTGATTTTATGTTCAAATAATTGAATATTCAATATTAAAAGAGTATTTATTTTGTAAGCAATTTCATAAAAAATGGTTCTCTTGGTTTTGCATATTTTATTAATTTTTTTTATGTGCGTCAGCATGCAAGGAAAAAACTGTTCATTATTATATCGTTTGACCACAGTGCAAAATTTTTAATTACTTTTAATTGGTAATAAGTCATAAAATTTATGTTCGCTTGCAAATTATGTTTTAAAATAGGCATCAAGAACTAAATGTACGAGGAGAGTTCACCAATTATTGACCCTAACATAGTAGTAAACTGAGAAGAACGAAACAATTTTGCTTTTCAACAAAACCCCCAGAAAGATTAATATATTTTGTGTATCGATTTTTTAAATGCTATGAATTCTCTGTTGTTCCATTATCCATTCATTTACCATCGTCATGATTTCTTTATCGTCTGAAACATGATTTTCCCGACGATATTCTTTTAATTTTGGGAATAGATGGTAGTCACTAGGAGCCAGATCGGGAGAATAGAAGGGTTGTTCAAAAATGTTAAACCTAGTATTGTGAATGGCAGCTATTGAAACACAGCTTTTGTGGGCTGGAGCGTTGACTTGTTGAAATAGCACTCCTCTTCCCAATTTCCCTCTTTGTTTCTCTTTGATGGCCTGCCGAACTTTTGGAGTTAAGTTTCCATAATATTCACCTGTTACAGTACGCTCACTGGTAAAGGATTGACAAAAATAACCCCGTCAGAATCCCGAAAAACAGCGGCCATAACTTTTCCAGCAGTTGAACTGACACGAAATTTTCGTGAGGAGTGGGGAACCCATTATCACGCCATTCCATACTTTGCTTTTTTGACTTTGGATCAAAGTGAAGAATACATGTTTCATCAGCTGTAACGAATTTGTGCAGAAAATCATTTGGATCTCTGCTAATTATCCCCAAATTGGTCTCAGCTGTAACTTGAAGGATGCAGTTTAGATCAGTCTTTAACATTTTGGGTACCCACCGTGCATTTTTGAAACCCAATTCAACGTGCAATATTTCTTCCACACTTCCAGTCAAAAAGCCACATGTCTTCGCTATAAACCTAACTATAATTCTTCTATAGTTTAGGACCATGTGATAAACCAAGTTAATATTGTCTTCGGTGAACACAGTTTTAGGGGCACCAGCACCTCGTGCAGCTTTATAGGTCTCCCTTCCAAATTCAAAAGCACGTGACCAATTTTTAATTATTTGATATGAAGATGCAGACTCATATCCATATAAATTTCTTGTGGTAACAACCCGTTTTTAAAGACACGTTTTATCACAGCTCTTGCTTCAATTTTATTCATTTTCGTTAAACTAAGAACACGTCAAGAGAAATAAACTGATATTTCGTATATGCAAAAAGGTAGAAAAACGATATTTAACAGTCACTAACGCCAATAAATGACACTTCGAATGACAACAGTTTTTGATATGTCGGTCAACCCCATCTGTGTTATGGACAATAATTGACAACCTTCCCTCGTAAATAAATCTGGGCGGATCACATTATAACAGTATATACATTAATTTGAAATAAATTTGAAATGATTGTATTAGCCTTAATTATAAAATATCTATATATCTCGCTTCTTATCTATATGGATAAGAAGCGAGCTAAGTCTTGTATACATATATACGATATTTTAGAAGCACGAAGTAAATTCTAAATTAAATACAAATGTTTAGAAAGCGACTCAAATAGGTAGGATTCTGTGTACACAATTCTTGTTTAACTCGGTTGTTTTCATGTTAAACTTCCTCAAAACTCTTGGAAGGAAAATATGTTAGAATGAGTAAGTCTATATGGAATGCAAAATTAATGTAGGCCATGAATGGGGAAGATACTAATGCTTATTTTGAAGCAACTCGTATAGAATATACACCTTATGTACATATATGCGTACCCGCAGAAAGTCAATGTTTGAATAATTAAGTGATAAGCAAATAAATTCATGTCGTTTAGGAAATGAAATGAAATGAAATTGCCCATATATTTATTTTATAAATCTCACAATCATAATATTCATTTTGAAAACATAGACTATATAAAAATAGCATTGTATGACATTATGAGTTTATATAGAGCGTATTTACCTACTAATTATACCTACATGTATTCACTTAAAATGCCAATAACACACATTAAAAATTTTTTTGCGAAACCACTTTTTTCTCATGTCAAAATGTGGACTAAGGAAACCGGACGATGTTAACTTCGAGGAAAATCCTAATTATGAGTTATTCTAAAAGACAAATGTCAAAGTACATTACACCTATATCAGAGTAATGGATTTCGCGAAGGCGTTTAATTTCAGAATATTTTTTTATTACTACGAAACTTATTCTATATATTAACTTGGAATATAGAAAGCATTTATTCCTAAAAGAAAGTTATATGTCTATCTTTCTTGTCTTTTCATACTACTACATAGACACAAAAGTGTTAATAATTATTATTACTAAGCAAAACCTTTTACTTTGGTAGTAAATTAGGTAATTTTTACACGGGGAATAGTATGGTATCTTCTCCATCATCTCTATGCAATATTTTCAAAGGCATCTATCTTTTTCCTTATTTTCCCTTCTTGAAACAATTTATTTTTTACATTTGTAGCTTTCTAATTATGCTTCTGTTTTCGGTGTATCAGTTTTCACGCCTTTTGTTTACCCTAAATAATATATTACAGCGCTTGATTCGGTACGTTTGTGTGGGATTCTCTTAATCTGCCCAATCCTTTGCTGCCTTTTACACGAAATAACCATTTTTCAGACTTATTTCGAGTTAAAGCAATTATTTACTTTACATAGAGCTCAACTAAGCTTGTTTGATACATTGAAAAATATAAAATAATGTTAAGAAATATTTTTTTTTGGACCACGACATAATTATATAATAACCACAATCCAGTTATTGGGGTTATTATATAGTTGAAACGCAACTGCCAATAATTTATTCAATTTGTCGGAATTTCAATGACTAACAGATGCAAAATTTGTGGAAAATGAATTGCCGAAAGACATACTTAAATTTATATTTTACAGCAGTGAATTTACTTACATCAACATCAATGATGAACACCATCACTAGTTCTAGTGTGCGTCAGGGTTCAATTTTGGGGCCACTCTTGTTTCTATATACACTTGTAATTTATTAATGTCAATAGGGACATGAAAAGTACAAATGTGAAGATGCGCAGTACTATCACTAGTTTCCAATTAGTAATTGCGAAAATGATTTTAAAAAATTGCAATGTGACTTGAGTAGTATCTTTACTATTTGCTCGTACCATGAATTAGTTATTAATTAGGCCAAACCGTGTCTTTTATTTTTGGAAAGCACCGGCCTTGCTCGACTGCTACGAGTGCGACAGATTTGCACATAAATGATGACATTTTGCCTGTAGTTAGTCAAGTCAAAAGTCTCCGCCAGACTTTGGACAATACCTTATTAGTTACATGAGTGATAAGTGACTCAAAAGAATCAGCATGCATATTGCAGTTTTAAAATCTTTTACTCCTGTAGGTTGTACTAACCGAAAAACATTAAAGCACTTCTTTGCGATTCTACCATTTACATATTGTTAAAATGTATATGCTACTAATATAGATGATTCTAATCAAAAAAAGTTCAGAAGGTTTAAAGTTCATGTTTAAGAACCGATCTGCATAACATTAACATTAGGAATAAGGGATATATTACACCACTGTTCCACAAAACATCAATTTATGAACCATCTTTTTCGTATCATATATGCAGGGTTTACAGTGCCAGACCTTTACATATTAAGAGACAGCCTGGCTTTCGGAAATTGCTGCGTCGTATTTTATTTGAAAATATGTAAACGATTTTTTTGTAACCTTATTTCCTCTTATTTTTTTACTTTCTATAATGAACAGTAAAGTAAATTGGTAAGTTAGATATGGGCATCTAAGTATTGTATATAGTATTGAATGGCTGAGATTGGTGATTATGTTGCATACAGAGTTAAACTTCCCCTCGAGATTTCGGTTTAAGGGTTTTTGTTGCACACACTTTATATTTTGTTTTTCTTTTATGAAAATAACTCATATGTTATTATTACTTTTCCATTTCTTTTAAAACTGCTTGCATAATCTCACCATACTACATTGCTTAAGTGGTATGCGTGACATATCGCTAATGGCAGAAAGCGAGGAAATTTTTCTATCATTATTATTATGTTAAAAAATCTTTTACCAAATAAACAAAGCAACCAAGAAATATACGTGAGAATACAAGAAATAAATCAATGGGAATTGTCTTGGAAACGTTGACCTACTAAATAATGGTCAAGGAGAAGATCATTGAGCGACTACAAAAATTCTGAACATAACAAATAAAGTGCAAGCACAAGTTAGATAGCATAGACGTCTGGACAGTTAAAAGAGGACCAGAATATATAAAACATACCAGAGAGTTATAATCGAACCGAAGGATCGATGTGAAACTACATACACAAAACAAGTAATAACAACCACTAATAATGAAGACGCTGTGAAAGATTACAGAAAGAAGCTTCTGGGATCGAATTAGACTAAGAGAGTAACGTGAAATCATGCAGGCAGGAAAATGGGCAAGACACAGATGAGGCATTTGAAAAATCACGTGCAACGCATGGACCAGAAATGACTTGCCAAAATTCTAATGATAAGCAAACCATACAACAAATGGTCTCAAGCAAGATCACCCAAGATATGGAAAGACAGCGGTATGTCAACTTACAATAAACATTAGATTCTTATGCACTACCAGGATAAAGCCCTACTTAAAGAAGAAGAAGAAGATGAAAAAGAAGAAGAAGAAGGAGACGAAGAAGAAGAAGGAGAAGAAGAAGAAGGATAACAAAAACAAGAAGAAGAAGAAGAAGAAGAAGAAGAGGAAGAAGAAAGTGTTGTCTTGAGACTGGACGTTTTTGGATAATTTGATTTGTATTTTGCCATAAAATGGCTTGAACTATTATTCTTTTCTCTAGAACTAGCATATATTATAACAAACTTTATCTTTGTACAACTATTTATAATCCACCGACTATTTACTTTCTGCATATCCCTCGTAAAATAGTATAATGAGTTTTTATTTGATTAAGAGCAATACATACTGTTCCTACATAATTTCTAAAGCCATTCAACATAATTTAATACACAATATCCAATTATATCTTTAGATTGCACATTCGAATTCAGAATGATGTTTGAACAGTTTATTTTACCTGGACAATATTTACTGTATACGTATATTTGTGTTTGGGGTTGTAGGGTTACCTTTAATCTAATAAATCTCTATTAACCGAACGTGTTTAGGAGATATCCCTCAAAGTTATATTTTCATGTATTTTGTGTACCTGAATACCCAATTTATTATCTATAATAAATTGCCTTGTCTGATTGTGTGTACATTGTTGAATAGAGTCGGTGACCTGGAAACATCAAAAGCACGATAGCAATTCGTATTAGGTTACATTCAATAAATTTTATTAAACGTTCCTTAATCCATTAAATTTAGTTTAAATCCGATAGTGCCCTGTCTATCAATATAAACGGCCAAGAACTTTATTTATCATATCTTCCCGAGGTAATTTTTATGAATAATATTCTCTTTTGTTGTAGATGTATACTATGCATACTGTCGTGGGGAAATAGTAAATAATGTTTAGCAGTATACTAATATAATATGTCGAATTTTCAGTCACATTTAATAATGGAATACATATTAAGGGTGTTCAATTAATTAGTTTCACTTAAATATTTATTAATTATTACTTTAATTTAGAAGAGAGATATTAAATTATACACCACTTGAATGTACATCGTTAGCTAATTTAAGGAAAGTCGAAACTCATACATCAATAGTTTATTCTATAACGTTCAATATAATTTTTAAAAAGTAATAAGGGATTTTAAGAAGCATATCGATAAATAACAGATAGAGAGAATCATTATATATAGGGTCATATATTCCGGATACCCGGGTATCCGGATACTTGTTTTTAAATTAGGAATACTGAAGTCGTAACCTAAGTTCGTTCGATTAAGGATTACAGTAATCGCAATTTCAAAAATTTTTGAATTACGATTTTCTAAGTAATCGTAATCGAAGTTGTTCAAAAAATGTCGGAGAGCTAAACGCGGCTCAATTAAACTGGTACGCGTTATACATGAAGACAATAATTATCCGAATAAGAATAAGAAAAAACAAAAACAAAAAAGTTTTTAAAATACACCAGAAATTAAAAAAATAATAAGGTTAACTTAGATTCGAGTATCCGGATATCCGGTTTCGCTTCTTTTATTATGACGCCTCAAATATAAAGTTGTCCTTATTTGTATTCTCATTAACCCTTGTGTCTATGATCGAGGTACCCGGGTACATGACAATTATTTTATCATTAAATCATATATATAAAATGTCTATTACACAACTAAAACAAGTATTTTAAAGATTTTAAAAAAATCCATAAATTATTTTTGGCGGATGCTAAATATGCATGTAATACAAGCGTAATGTATGCAGCAACATGTTCCAATGCAACTGCAACGCTATTTCTGCATACAAATTAAAGAACTAACCAAAATTGCAATAAGTCAGTCACCAAAAGTCAATTTAATTGTGTCCTTTTACGCGCCACGAAATTGTTAAAAATTCAAAAATTTTTCTAAGTCCATTAATTTACTATAGCGGATGCTAAATACGCAATACAAACATAATATATGCAGCAACATGTTCCAGTGCAACTGCAACGCTATTTCTGCATACAAATTAAAGAACTAACCAAAATCGCAATAAGTCAGTCACCAAAAGTCAATTAAATTGTGTCCTTTTACGCGCCACGAAATTGTTAAAAAATCGAATACTGATGCGGAGCTTCATTGAAGGAGCACTAATAATTTCGATCGCGAGATATCTTCGCCAGTACGTGCAAAAGCCGGTCTGAGAGTAGCACTTTTTTTCGAATATCTTGCAATGTATTCTATAATGATTTATTATGAGAATAAAAGTACTCAAAATAGGATTTAGAATAATTTTTCTATACGCTCATAAGTATAAAAAAGTCATGTGGTAGCCACACCTCATTATTTTTTTAATTTCTGGTGTATTTTAAAAACTTTTTTGTTTTTGTTTTTTCTTATTCTTATTCGGATAATTATTGCCTTCATATATAACGCGTACCAGTTTAATTGAGCCGCGTTTAGCTCTCCGACATTTTTTGAACAACTTCGATTACGATTACATAGAAAATCGTAATTCAAAAATTTTTGAAATTACGATTACTGTAATCGTACTTAGGTTACGATTTTAGTATTCCTAATTTAAAAACAAGTATCCGGATATCCGGATACTTGAATCTAAGATTCGAGTACCCGGATATTGACGACTCGGATATCAGTAAGAGCCCTACTGAATAGTGTGTATAGTTAATCCAACAGATTTGGTCGCAATGTAGATAAGTAGATGTCTAGTACCTACGAGAATTTATGTAATTATTCCTAGTTTTTACAAAAATAACTAGTTAATTTAAATAATGTTCAATTATTACCTTTTTTTATTGTATGTATTCTTCTTAAAATCAATAAAAAATAGGTAATGAACTCTTGCATAAGTGATTTATCTTCGATCCTATTAAATTTAGCCGCTTCTGTTATGATGAAATGCTATAACGGTAGATTTTAATTGGCCATTACAACTTGATATGTTTATGGATTGTTTCGTCGCGAAATTGGTGCACGTTCTATTTAAACTTTTAATACATTTGATATTATGAAATCTGCAACGTAATTTCGACGTACCTATATAAAATGTGACATATAATAATGAAGACGTCTAGACTCGATAGCCCAGCATGTATTATATTTCACATATAAGCATACCAAAATTTTACATCATTCCGTATATGCTTTATCGATATCCGGAGCGAATGTCGAATCAGACAAATACCAAGCAAATGGAAGTTAGTTCGGAATATAAATACAATTCAGGCTTTTACATTCTGTTTGGGAAGTCCTTTAAATGTGACCGATATTAACGAGTCTATTGTTCGGAATGAAATTGCTTCTTTCAGGAAAGTTTCATTATGCATTGCATCCTTTCCTTTATAATTCGAAAATGACTTAGTTTAAATTCTTAATTTAGAACAGTGGTTCCCAAACTTATTTTGCCTACTGCCCACTTTGAGAATAAATTATTTTTTAGCGCCCCCATTTTTTCACCTACTCAAAAACCACTATAACTTCAAATTAAATTAATTATTGTGAGCTATATTAGCGGAGATTAAACATTCATTCTAAACGAGACTTTTACTATGGGTTATAGTAAAAGTCTCGTTTAGAATGAATGAGTTAACTTGAGACCTGAGCGTAGTAGGTAGTACACAACGGCGCTCAGGTCTCAAGTTAACTTTTACGGGCTACACCTGCCAATGAGAATGATTATTGAAACGCAACTTTATAGTATTCAGACAAAGTATCTTTTATTCAAAATTCAAAATAAAACAAACATAATCGATTCTAATATAAAAACTAATGTGAAGGATGAATCTGATGCTGTTTAATAAGTTTGTTGATATCAGGTTCCAATTTACTCAAGAACAGCCGCAAGTCACCACGTTCGGTAACATGCAAACGATTTCTCTTTTTAGTAAGCAGCGTTGCTACAGCACTAAATCCACGTTCACACAAATATGACGATGGGAATGCTATCAAGAATCGTTGAATGATTGACCACAATCCAGGGTACAATTGCGGGATCGGTTTTTGTAGCCAAAATTCTTGGTAGCCATTTTTGAACTTGATTTTTATTTCCTCGTTCGTTGTCAATTCTATAAGTTCTTCTTCCAGATGTGGTGATATTGCTGTGTTGACATTTGAAAACGGATCCAACACCCAGTCTGGTATTTCCAAGTTCAAAATATCCTGGTATCGTTCGGTGAAGTCAATGTGGAGCTTTTCCAAATGTTGGCAGTAGGCAAACAAGTCGTCGTTACTGCAGGATACTGATAAATTCGGAAAATTATGAAACTCACGTCTGCCCATATTCTTTTTGTGTAGAAGCAGTTTGGCTGCGAAAGCAGCAACGACATTTTTTGTTTTAATTAAATTTAGTTCATCGCCTTGCAGTTGGAGATTCATGTTGTTGAACAATTTATACAGGTCTGTCATGTAAGCTATATCATTTTTTGATGTAATGAGCTTGTTGCGCAATTCTGTATCTTTAGTTTCCAAAAACTCTATCACAGAGTCAAACAGGTTGTAGAATCGAGTCAGACAATTGCCTCTTGATAGCCAACGAACTTCGGTATGAAACAACAAACGGTTGAAATCTTCGTCATTAGTAACACAAAGCTGATGAAATAATCTATCATTCAAAGAGCAGTTACGGATTTTATTGACTGCTTTGATGACATATTGCAGTGATTGAAATAGTCGTTCACTTAAATTTCTAGCAACCAAATGTTGTCTATGAATAACGCAATGTACAGCAAGGACATCTGGAATTTTATTTTTTACGTATGCTATGAAGCCTTTATGGCACCCTGTCATAGCCGGAGCGCCATCCGTAGCAACTGATATAATATTTTTCAAGGGAATCTCTTTCTCATCACAAAACTTTTCCAATGTATTGAATATGGTTTCGCCTTTTGTATCGGTCTCTAAATTTCTAGCAAACAATAGTTCTTCACATATTTTCTCATCTTTAATAAACCTCACGTAAGACAGCAACAATGCTTC
Source organism: Amphimallon solstitiale (assembly GCA_963170755.1). Lineage (NCBI taxonomy): Eukaryota > Metazoa > Arthropoda > Insecta > Coleoptera > Scarabaeidae > Amphimallon > Amphimallon solstitiale. Next base: position 27,511,499 of record OY720680.1, read on the forward strand.
ATTAGTTGGTAAAGTGGACTCATCGAGCTGAATTGAGAATTGACTAGTCCTCAGATGATTGCACAATGATTCTTCTATGTTTCCGGCCATTTCATCAATTCGTCTTTGCACAGAATTATTACTCAAAGGAATTTTTCCGATAATATCTGCGGCCGGTTTATGAAGCACAGTAGTTATTACTTCCTTTATTGCTGGCAAAATTAACACTTCTCCGATGTTGTGTGGTTTGCCTTTTTGAGCAATTAACAAAGAGATGTTGTACGAAGCTCGAAGTCCGTCGTCATCTTGCTTAGCAGCCGCCGAAAAGAGTTTTGCTACACTTGGCCGAGTATTATGCTTCTTCTCTAGGTCTTGTAAATATGCTACATTCTTGTCTTTCTTATCTGGATGCATTTTATTCAAATGATCTTGAAGTCTTGAAGGCTTCATTGCTTCATTCGAAAATGTTTTTAGGCATAGAAGGCACAAAGGCGACGATGGGTTTGTAGGATTTTCAATGAATTTCGAATTTAATATATTCCGCACAGTATTGCCGTCTCTTCTTTTTTACTTCCGACATTGTTTTGTTTTGAGAAATACGTAAGTATAAGTGTTGAACTTAAGTACTGCTTATCTATTACGCGCGAAACCGCAAATGAAAATAAAATAAATATTACGTTGTTTATATAGGATTGCATAAGCAGCACGCACCGACAGGAATAAGACAAACATGCATAAACTCGTTTATCTCATTCGACGCTCAATCGTACTCAACAAGTAAGAACAAGTATTCTATGAACCAGCCGATTGATACAGTTGCCTTTTTATTTGTTTGTTTGTGTCTCTTTTCGTTTCGAAACGGAGCGACCGATTGATATGTTTTTTATTTTATTTATTCAATAAAACAGGACAGATATATGAACTACTCGGAGAGAAATATCGAACCGAGTTGGTTTGAGCAATCTCTTAATTAATATTAGTTGATGTTCACAAGCTGTAGTCGAGAGTAGGGATGGGACATCGGTGGGTAAACATCGATATCAAACATCGATGTTAACATCGTTGATCAACATCGATGGTTGCAAAATATCGACTACCAAACATCGATGTTTTTAAACATCGATAATTATATTTATAGATTTATTTTTTGGCAGTTTAACAAAAACTTTATTATAACTTAATTAATTTACGTCCTTAACAAAATGATATAAAAGATATCACTATTCAAAAAAAATAATAAAAGAAATATATACATTTATAATACGTAGTTAACTTTAGAAACTACTCAAAAAAAAACTATATAAAAAAACAATATTATGCAATTACGCATGAAACAACCACATGACTTAAATCGTCTGATACTTAAAAAATATATACATTTACGTGTATCAAAGCTTTTTAAGAGAACGATTTTTATTTGGGATTTTATAGTATTGCATTTTTTTTGACTACGCTGGCAAATACCGAGATACATATGGATATGGTTTTATATTTCTGATGTGTCATCTTGCATTTAATACGTGTATCGTCGTGTATGATTGTACGCACTAGGGAATTTCCCGAAGAAGTATACATCGGTAATGTCTATCTCCCTTCTTTTTCTATGAAAATACGTTTACCTCCTTCACTTATTCTGCATGCATACATAATTTAACTTTTATTCTGCACATTAAAAGTACTATAAATTTATGTATTTAATTATATATTATTTAAATATTTATACTGAGTAATATTTAAAAGAGCCTAAAATGAAATATTCAAATTTATATGATATAGCACTGTGTAATTTAAATACTTCTTTTATTCGTAGACAATTTTACATCCTCGTAGCCTGTATGTGAGCTGTTAATTTGGAAACATTTTTGTATTTGTCAACAGAGGACGCTGTTTTATTTTGTGATTAGTGCAAATACATTTTGTCAAGCTTAAAAGTTCGATGTTCACTATATTTCTTCTAACATCGATAGTTTATCGATAAATCTAAATTGCAAACATCGATGCAAAAACATCGAACATCGATCCTAAAATATCGATGTTCAATGAACATCGATGTTTATCGCCCATCCCTAGTCGAGAGTCGAGAGCTCAGTCGGTGTCTAAGAGTCCTCCTAGATTCTAGATGAAATTACAAATCGCCCCCTAAGCCTTTACACAACGCCCCCATTTTTTTTCTGGGTCTCTTACCGCCCCCCTTTAGACCTGCAGCGCCCACAAGGGGGCGTTATCGCCCACTTTGGGAACCTATGATTTAGAACATCGTTTTAATGTCTGTCAAGTAGTTTAACATTGAGTTCTGGTCTTTATCGATTTGTAATATATTATTTTAATTAACATTTATTGTAAAACAATTCTAATTCAATCTTACCTATGAGCTGTTTAATCTAGTCCAACCAGTTCTTTCGCTCTAAGTTGTGTTACTCCACGTTCCTCGAGTTTTTTCTCTACATTATTACCACATGTCTTGGCTGGTCTCCCTCTTGCCCTTTTTGCAGGAACTCTTGACTCCAATACTCTCTTGATTGGTCTGTCGCTACTCATTCGTACTAGGTGTTGGTTCATTTCAGTTTTTGCCTCACTAGTTTTACTCTGCTCTCTTGTTGTCGAGTTTCTTACCCTGTCTCGTTACTTGTCGTATTCCTCTCAGGTACTTCATTTCCATACTTTGCGAGCAGGTTTTCATTATTTTGGTTAGTACCCAGCTTTCGCATCCGTAGGTCAGGACTGGGTTGAACGCAGCTACGTATACACTCATTTAAGTTTTTCTGGATATTCCTTTTTTCCATAAAATAAGTTCTTATTGGGTGCTATAACTTGACTGCATTCTCTGTTCGATGGGATATTTCTGCTTCTTGTGTTCCAGTGCTATTGATACGAACTCACTCTATTTCGTTGCTGCCTATTTTCATATTAGTTGTGTTTGTGGTTTCCTCAGTTTCACGATCTTGGTTTTGTTCACGTTGATTTTTAAGTTTAAGGTTAAAAGTGTTACATTCCATTTGTTCAGGTTGGCTGTTAATTCTGTCTCAATGCGTGCCAACACGACCAAAACTTATTTCTGTGTTTTATCTATATGGCTTTCATTATTGTTTTTGTTTCTTTAATAACGTTGTCCATATTCATGTTAAATAGAATTAGGCTCAGTACTCCTTCTTGCTGTAGTTCCACGTTTACACTAAATTTTTGTGGGTCCGTGTTATTTGTTCTAAGTACATTTCTGTTAATTTTATGAATACTTTCAATTGCTTGTTATAGTTTGGTCGATAATCTCTTCTAGCTTAAGCCTTATAGAATTTTTTCCTTTCTGTACTTTGTCGAACGCTTTCTCTTAGTTCAGAAAACACAAGAGATAGTTATTCTCGAAAAATTCTTGTAGCTGTATAATAGTGAAGTTATCGTCTAGTGTCGACCTTCCTTTTCTAAGCCCGCTTTGTGAATGCTCCATGTTTGGTTCAATTTCTAGGTTAAGTCTTTATATTTCATCGTGTACTATAAGCACTATACTAATGCCTCAATAATTGACGCAGTCATGTATGCCACCCCTTTTAAAGATTGAGATGACAATACCCATTTTTCAGTCATCTGGTATTATTTCCTTGTTCCAAAATCTATTAAAAATCTGGGTTAGAAACTTTTTACTATTTCCTCCTAAATGCTTTAGAAGGAAATAATCAACGCCTGCAGTTTTTCTTTTCCTTAGCGTTTTAATTGCTTGTTTTACAATCTCCATATACAGGCTGGGGCACCTCATTTCCGTCGGTTTATATACGAAAAGCGGTAATATTTTTTATTTTTATTTTTATTAAAGGTTGTGTAGGTTCATTAGGGGCACGTTTTAAAATTATTTTGAAATATACAGAGTGATCCAAAAAAATTTGGCACACCAAAGTTATGAAAATTTAAATGGAACACCCTGTATATTATGGGATATTTTGATGCTATAGGCTAAACTAAGGCCACTTACTGTTATATTCCCTATTCCTAACTCAACCTCTTTTCGAGATATTTCACTATTTTTGAAAATGTAGATCAAAATTTCAGAGACATTGCTGTCTTCCATATTTGAGCGAATTATTTCAAATTGCATTTATAGTTTACTCAAAGCATTAGACTATAAGATAAGCTAAAGTTGATATCTAAAAATTATACAGGGTGTTTAAAAACTACATTTGTGTTTTGACTAACATTAAATGCAAATAACTTTCATATTTTAAATGGAACACCCTGTATTTATTGCCATATTTAGATTCTAATTTCAATTGTTTTTAAAACTGTATTAGGGTTTCCTATACCTATCTCTTATAGTTTTTTGGTAATTTAGGATTTTCAGTTTCAAACACTAATTTCTTGCAAAATATTTTTCAAAATGCTAATATTTATTAACCTATAGGGTTGATTGGTTTTGTTTCACATTAATTAAAAGGCGTCATAACTAGGTAAATAAGAAATACATACTTTATTAAACAAACAACAAACTTAAATTTTAAAAGAAAACTAATGTTTTAACAAATGCTCGAAATGATATCCATCTGTTTCAATGCATAATCGAATTCTCTCTTGAAAGGACTGTTTATGTTTAACTCTTGTTCAAATATTTGGTGTTCTAGAACGAAACGCTATTCTTATTCGTTCTCTCATATCGTCGGGTGTGGTTGGTGGCGTATCATAAATGATATTTTGGACATATCCCCATAAGAAAAAATCGGGACTCGTTAAGTCTGGGCATCTTGCTGGCCAATTCTGTGGACCGCGCTGCTTCCTATCCACCTATTGGGATATTGCCTATCCAATTCATTTCTTACATATACTTGAAAATGCGCTGGCGCACCGTCTAGTTATAACCACATCCTTTGACGAATTTTAAGTGGTATATTTTCCAAAAGTACAGGCAAATTGTCTCTTAAAAATCGAAGAAACATGGCGCCGTTTAAGTGACCATCAAAAAAGAACAGACTTGCGTTCCAATTATTCTACCCCATACATTGACACACCATCTGTGTTGCCTATCAATAGTTCTAAAAAATGGGGATTTTCGTCACTGTAGTAATGAAAATTATGTTTATTAACTAATCCGTTATTGTGGAATGATGACTCATCCGAAAAAAGTACAAAATCGAAGAAATTTTCATCTTCACTAAACTTTTCTAAAACCCATAAACAAAATAGGAGTCGTCTATCGTAATCTACTTCCAAAAGTTCTTGGTGTAATTGAATACGATACGGGAAGAAGTTGTGCCTTTTTATAATTCTTCTGACGCTCCGTCTGCTTATTCCACTGGCTTCACATATTTTTCGCTGACTTGTATGCGGATTTTCTGGCAGAGATCCGATAACAACAAAATCATTTTCTTCATTTCCCGTAATTGGTCTTTGCCGTTCTGGTTTCTGATAACGCACACTTCCTGTTATTCGGAAAACTTGCAATAAATTTTCTAATGACCGCCTGTCAGGATGACGCCTGTTAGGATATTTTTGAGCATAAACTCTTGATGCTAGCAAGCAATTTTCGCCACACTCTCCGATTTCTAAAATCATATCCACCTTTTCGTTTTCAGAGTAGGTTCTCATTTTAAATAATTAAAATTATTTAAACGACGTCGAAAAGCGTTGATGTCTTAACTAATATGTGCTGTCACTGTCAAATAATTTATCTGTTTGAAGTATTAATAACAGCGGCAAAGCCTACTTTTGGAAAAAATTGCAAGAAATTAGTGTTTGAAACTGAAAATCCTAAATTACAAAAAAACTATAAGAGATAGGTATAGGAAACCCTCATACAGTTTTAAAAACAATTGAAATTAGAATCTAAATATGGCAATAAATACAGGGTGTTCCATTAAAAATATGAAAGTTATTTTCATTTAATATTAGTCAAAACACAAATGTAGTTTTTAAACACCCTGTATAATTTTTAGATATCAACTTTAGCTTATCTTAGGGTCTAAAACTTTGAGTATACATTAAATACAATTTAAAATAATTCGCTCAAATATGGAAGACAGCAATGTCTCTGAAATTTTGATCTACATTTTCAAAAATAGTGAATTATCTCGAAAAGAGGTTGAGTTAGGTATAGGGAATATAACAGTAAATGGCCTTAATTTAGCCTATAACATAAAAATATTCCATAATATACAGGGTGTTCCATTTAAATTTTCATAATTTTGGTGTGCCAATTTTTTTGGATCACTCTGTATATTTCAAAATAATTTTAAAACGTGCCCCTAATGAACCTGCACAACCTTGAATAAAAATAAAAATAAAACATATTATTACCGCTTTTCGTATATAAACCGACGGGAATGAGGTGCCCCACCCTGTATATATATATCGACCCTTCCAGTATTTCGCTTCTACCGTCATGCCACCTATTGCATTCCATATTATCACTTTGGTCCAGCAGGTTTTTGGACTACTCCTTCCGCATCTCCACAATTTGTTTGCTTTCTTTTTTATGCTCTTCACTGCTCAATAAAATAGTTTTTGATTTTCATATAACTACATGGGATTATTTTTAAAAATTAATAAAAATATAAAAGTGGTTATGATGTGACGCATTCAAATCCTAGAAAATTCTTATTTTATAATTGGTAAAAGTAGAACTTTACGCTATTTAATATGTATTTATTTGCGTCGTATGAGGATAAAATAAACATCAATAAACAAAATATAAGATATTTGACTGAAATTGTAATATTGTATGACCAATGTTGGATTAAGAGTATCTGCTCAATAAAGTTATGTTTCCCTTCCTATTATCACTAATTTCTTGTTTCTCATATTTAGCTAAGTAGGTATAGTCATACTCTTGATAAGGTTTCAATACCAACACAGATAAGAGCGATCACGGATAGCCGATGTAATTGCTATTAGTGGCAAATTTTGTGGACACTCGGGGTGGTTTAGAGAGAAGACACTCTATGAGACATACAGAAGAGTAGTCTTTGAAACAAAAAATATACATGTTTACACCAAATGCGAAATAGAATAGAGGCTACTTTGTATAAATAACTTCCACAAATTTTGTTTACGTTATTTGTTTTTCAAAGTTATTTAGATATTTTTATTTGATTTTAAATATCTAGTCAACAGAACTAAAATGTGTTTTAGTTATTGTTGATCATGATTATGATTTTTATTGATTATGTATTGTTTATTGTTTATATGAAATATTTGTGAAAGCTTATTAATTGGTGTCCTTCATTTTAAATGATAATATAATAGTGTAGAACAAAATGTATAATATATTATTCATTGTCACAATTATATGCAAATATACATGTATATACATGATGATTCAATTTTGAATAGAATGTGGCTTTAAATTTGACGAAATTGATAGAGTGAACTCTCTGAGAAACACTAAAAACACATTTTTAGTGCTACTTTTGGTATCATATCCAATGGTGTAGTCTAAATTTTTATAATAAGTTTTGATTATTTCTTGATATCATCAATTAAGTCGTCATGAAATTTAAACTACTCTCACACATATGTCGTTAGCCATAGAAAAATGACGTACACAAACAAACAAAAAACAAAGTATGTTAAGATCCTTCATCCATTCAAAATAAAAAATAAAACAATTTTCTGTTTTAAAGTTTTTGATATTAGACCTTCGTTGAATTTTTTTTGAACCTGGCGATAATTAAAATAACAACAGTAATAATAATGAAGCACAAAAAATAAATCAATAATCTGGTTCTCATTTGCTCTCTTTTCATCCTACACAAAAACTAATAATATCTTAGCACTCCAGTTTTAAAGCGTGTTTATGTAGTTTTCATCCGAAATTAAAGCCAGGTGTCGTCTATTCAATATTTTTAAGAAAACGTAACTTTATAACAAAAAAGGGCACTTTCACTAGACTTGGAAATTCCAATATCTTACGTGGGAAAATATTTTCCCCATTTTTTGTCGATACGTTTTTCATATATTGACGTTACGTCTCCTTTAAATTGAAAACAAATACGAATTTCATGTGCTACTAAATTGTTTCTGTTTAAAGGCGAAGGCAGGAATAACAACTTTATTCACTCATATACTGGTATAAGCACGCAAGTTTTTGTTTTGTTGAAAAGACCAGAAAAGTATTGCATGACAAAATTATATTTCCTTTTTCAGAGATATTAATATTCTTCTTTAAGCAAAAGATATATATACAGGGTGAGTCAACTACGCGGGTAAGGCCGATTGTGCCTTTACGAGTAAAGATATTTCGAAGCGGTTTTTTTCTTGTGGTAGCTTTTCATTAGGGGCACATTCTAAAAATATTTTGTATTATACAGAGTGTTCCATAACTTGGTGGCTAACCATAGTTATAGTTTTTTAAATGGAACACCCTATATATTATTGCATTTTTGAATTCCCCGTATAATTTTTAGTCAAAAAGTTATAAGATAGTATAGGCCTTAAGTGTAAAGTTTTTGACTTATTCCCACTTTTCTGAAAAATTCAATGTTTGTATAAAATTATATTTCTCGAAAACGACGTAATAGATGGACACAATTTTTTGCAAAATTGTTTACAATAAGAGGTTCTAATAGAAGTATGTTTTATTTTTTTACAGTTACTAACTGCATGTGCAGGAAACTGGATTAAAATTAGATGTCACGTTTTTTTATAAAAGTCAATGTTTTTAAATGGAACACCCTGTATATCAGTTCATTTTTGAATTTTTTATTAAATTTCGTGTCAGAAACATGTAAGATGTTTATACAGTAAAAGTGACTATTACAGAGTTATTGTCGTTTTTTTATATGCTTTTGTTTGTTTTTGCAAAAAAGTCAATTTTTTCAAATAGAACATCCTGTATATTATTTTATTTTTGAATTTCTTATTAAATTTCACATCAAAAATATCTAAAACGTTAATACTTTAAAAGTGACTATTACTGAGCTATTGTCTCTTTTTAATATAATGTTGTCAGTTTTGTGGTTTAATTAATACTGGTAGGTTTTCTGGTAACGCAACGATTGTATAGCGCATGTATCAGTCCCCACAACTGAACGACTACGTATATGTACTCCCCTCCGTTAACCAGAGCGGTGGTAGTAGTATACTACAGTCGTTCGCGTCGGGGAATACGATAACTGTAGCGAGTGATAGTGGGGACTTGGACACTCCTCTGTCGTTGCTTCACCCGAAAACTTACCGGTATAGTATAGTACTGATAAAATTATATCAAAAAGAGACAATAGCTCAGTAATAGTCACTTTTATAGTATTAACGTCTCACATGTTTTTGATGTGAAATTTAATAAGAAATTCAAAAATGAAATAATATACAGGGTGTTCCATTTGAAAAAATTGACTTTTTTGCAAAAACTAACAAAAGCATATCACAAAACGACAATAACTCTGTAATAGTATCTTTTAAAGTATTAACGTTTTACATGTTTCTCATATGAAATTTAATAAACAATTCAAAAATGAACTGATATACAGGGTGTTCCATTTAAAAAAATTGACTTTTATACAAAAACGTGTCATCTAATTTTAATCCAGTTTCCTGCACATGCAGTTACTAAGTGTAAAAAAATTAAACATGCTTCTATTAGGACCTCTTACTTTAAACAATACTGCAAAAAATTTTGTCCATCTAATACGTCGTTTTCGGTAAATATAATTTTATACAAACATTGAATTTTTCAGGAAAATGGGAATAAGTCAAAAACTTTACACTTTAGGCCTATACTATCTTATAACTTTTTGACTAAAAATTATACGGGGAATTCAAAAATGCAATAATATATAGGGTGTTCCATCTAAAAAACTATAACTATGGTTAGCCACCAAGTTATGGAACACTCTGTATAATACAAAATATTTTTAAAATGTGCCCCTAATGGAGAGCTACCACAAGAAAAAAACCGCTTCGAAATATCTTTACTCGTAAAGGCACAATCGGCCTTACCCGCGTAGTTGACTCAGCCTGTATATATAAAAACTGATGCTATTCAAATTATAAATGGAATTACTTATAATAAAATTATTAACTGCACAATAAGTATTTAGAAAGTAATTCGATAACTGTATGCTATTTGTAATTTGGATAACAATCATGCTAGCGTATTTATTTATTAAATGTGTTTTGCAAAAATTTCAAGGTCGGAAATCGTTGTCATCACAATACTTCTTTGTACTACGTATAAAAAGAACAGTTGTGAGCACCAAACGACTCTCTTATACTTATATGCAGTCCTAATTTCTAATATATGAATTTATTATACAAAAGTTTTTCTAAATGAAATTTTTAATAGTTTTATTTTCTTAATAAGTCTCTGCGAATTACACATGCTTATTTCTACAAATGATCTACACTATACCAATCACTCTTTTTTTACAAAATCGTGCTGTAGGACAAGTACATTCTGTCAGTAAGTATAATCGCTCAATGGCATTGTTTTCGGCTTAACAAAAAAGACAAATCACTGTTCTTAATGTTTGGTAAGAAAAAGGCTGACGAAATTCTAAACGACGTTACCCCTTAAAGTGGATAATCAGTTAGTATCCAGCACAGAGTGTGGCAGGAATCTGGGGATATTTGTTGATAAAACATTTAGGTATTAAACCCAACTAAGTAATTACATTAGAAGCACCAATTTTAATCTCAAGATAATATACCCTAATACCCACTTCTTATCTGAGAAACTTAGAAAGTACCTATGCGACCACCTTGTTCGTCGCAATTTGATTATTGTGTACCTATTCAGCATCGAGCCACATATGTTGTGACTCCTAATAGAATAAAGAGGATACAGCGATTGCTAGGTGAACTTACACTTTCACAGTCAGAAGATGACAAACAACTGTTAAAACCTTTGCGGCCAATAAATGAAGAAATTACATTTACATCCTTTTGCAGTGGTGTTAGAAATCATGAATCAAGAAATGTAAAAACATTAAAAAACGAGATGAAGATCTCTATTGAGGAAGACTTAACTAGCCTTCAACAGCAAACGTTGTAACAATGTGCTTGTATTTTATTTAACAATAATTGCATAATATTACCATGTACAACTACGACTAAATACATCATATTAACAAAATGTAAATCTTTAACTTCTTCGCACTCTACATGGACATCAAGGAAACTTCATTACATGGCGATCCTGCATGCCAAACTTTGGACCTGCTGGCTGTACGATGGCGCAACGTTATCCAACATGGTGTAACTACCCAGTCGAGCATAGAACCACAACATTTACCTTGCCTCAACAGAGGTTTGAACTTTCTGATAGACAATCGTGTAGCCTGCCATTACTCACCAGTGAAAGAGACGTCTCACCGTACAGCTAAATTAAAGAAGCCCAAAAGAGAAAAGGAAAAACTAAAGACATCAGAATTCAAGTTTAGATGGGTTGGTGAAAACGAACACGATGCAATAAGAAAAGGTTACTGTATTAAAAATTAGCGTGAATGGATATCGAAGAATTTAGTTGTATCAAGAACAAAACAATTTAAATCTAACAGAGTAAATGACAGTAAGGAAAGAAAATCCCCAACATAAGGAGAAAAAAAGAGTTAAGATCCTTTGCAAACAGGTTCGATTATTTAAAAACCACATTCATGAGTAATCTTTCAAATATAGACTACATAGAGAAAGGGAGATACTCTTGTGGGGAAATAAAAAAATTAATTACAGCATTGAACTCTATCCTACAAGAAAAATTCAAAATAGTAAAAATGAGTGAGAAATTTGATTTAAAAGTAGCATCTACCTTACTGCCAACAATGAATGACAATGAGCAAATAACTAAATAATTGATTGATCCTGTTTTATTTTATTCAGAGGATCAAAAGCAATTGTTGACATAGTATGTATTCAAACTGCCGTTAACGGAGAATGCAAAATTTCGTTTCGGTAAATCGTATAATACCGTAGAGTCATTTGTAAAAGACATAACAGTCAATTTCATTAGTAGAAAATTATCCACTCAAGTGTATCTAATTCGAGGGTAAAAAAAATCTATAACCGAATTTGGAGAGGTAGGGGCTTCGATTGCTACGTGAACTTATTCTTGATTCGTCAGAAGTGACTAACAACTAGTAAAAACGACCGGTAAATGAAAAAATTCCAGTTATTTTTTTTCAGTGATGTTAGAAATCATTAATTCATAACGATTCTTAAAACAAGAAATGAGAAACATTAAATGAAGCGATAACGACACCTCCGAAATCTGAAACAACTTTTTTACAGCAAATGTAGTAACAGCATTAGTTTTATGGTTGTTTCAAATACATCCAAATGTATATATAAATAATTTTATTTAATAATAATTGTATGATACTATCATGTACTGCAATGAGTAAATACATATATTACATTAATAAAATCTAAGTGTTTAACTTCTTCACATATGGACATCAAGAGGACTTTAAGAGTTGCATTACACGGAATTTTTGTCTAAGATTAGTAGAAGGTATTACTAATTTAAATTTTGTAACCTCCGTGCTGGAAAAAAGCTCTTAGTTATCTATGGCAAACAGAATGAAATTACAACACATGATTTTCTATCACAAAACAACTAAAAGTAGGATTGCCTCTAGTCGAAGTCGAGACATGCATCGAACCTACGGAGGATAGTGCATAGTCTTTTTCATTCTTTCTTAATCCTTGTTTTTTTTTAAATGTAAGTATCAGTTTCATAGCAAGGAAGGTACATTTGAGACTTGTGTAGAAAAAAGAAAAAATCGTTTCCAAATACTCTATAAATAATGAGGTGTGGCCACCACACGACTTTCTTATACGTATGAGAGTTCCAAATTATAAAATTTTAAGAATCTTTTATACAAAAATTATTCAAAATCCTATTCTAAGTGCTTCTGTTCTCTTAATACATTTCTCTGAAATGCATACTTTGCAAGATATTCGAAAAAAAGTGCTAGTCGCGAAGAGTAGAAGTGTTACTTCCGGTCCTAATTTTGAAATTTTATAAATACAAAAAACTTTCCAAATCCAGGTCTAAATACTTTTGTACTCATGATAAATATATATAGAATGCATAGTTTACGACATATTTGCAAAATAACGCTATTCGATAAAAGGAAAAGTGTCAATTTTGAAATTTTGTTTATACAAAAGGTATTGAAAATGAAGTTGTAAATACTTTTATACTCGTAATGTACCTGCATAGAAAGCATGACTTGCGAGATATTCGCAAAAAACTGATTTACAATAAGAGTAAAAGTACTTCCGGCAGGAATTTCGAAAAATTTTTTTTACGGAATTTTTCTCAAATTTAATTTTGAGTACATTTGAATTCTTTATAAATTTTTTAACTTAGTAATTGACGAAATATGGGCAAAATCCAATTTTTTCACTGAAGTAAACTACTACTTCCGGTCTACAGACTTTACTGAAAACCTAATCAGATCCCAAGAGGGAGATTATACACGTAAATACAAAATTTGGAATTGATATCTACAGACATTTTTTAGAAACCACTTTTTCGATATCAGTGGACTTCAAAACGGGGACATTTGTAAAAATCATGAGGTCGAAAATTTTCATCATCACAATACTTCTTTATACTACGTATAAGAAAGTAAAAATAAAAGTTAAAGTTTTCTTTTCCTGTATAAGAAGTACATTTATTTTAGCAACTTTTTATGTTATATTTATTTGTTATATTTCGCCCATAATAATTGTAATTCTAATAATTTCATGTTAAAGAAATTCGAATTTAAAGAAAAATCTAAATCTAAAGTTAACCTTACATAAATATAACTCAGACCAAAACTACTGGCGACCGTAAAAAGGAGTATTAATGAAAATATATATTTTAATTAGAAAGTTATATACAAAGTTTCAAAGTCATAACATAATACAACTCGTTTTTTTTTGAATAAAAAGACTATTACTGAATAGAAAGTTTTACACGGACAAAAATAATTAAAGCGAAAAGGTAAGGCTTAATACGTTTCGTACATACAATACTGGATTTCTTAAACAATGGTTTTCGAAAAGTATATTCCTTAATACTTCATTTAAAGCACGACTACTGCTGTTTTTCTCAAAGAACATTTTTGTACAATAAGTATGCGCTGCAGGCAATATACATTTAGAACGTGTTTTACATTTCAATATTTCAGCCTTTAAACTTTAAACGTTCTTTCCGTTTAACGAAGTAGATTACCAGATGTCAGGATACTCCTGAAATACATTATATTTTACATGATTTATACTTTAGTATGAAAAAGCATTACTTTTGTAAAGTAATGCGCATTCACATTTTATAATTATTTTTGTTGGTCAACACTAACACGATTTATAGTAATAATAATATATATTATTATAGGACTCATTAACAATTAAATGCATATATCATAGAGACTGTGTTTCAAAAGGTTTTGGCAGCAGAGAAATATGTCAAAAAATAGCATCTTTATTTGAAGTTTTTCCGACATGAGAAAGCAAACAATGTTAACCTTATGTTAAACAAAAAGATATAGGTTTACCGAAGGAATGGGTATACTATCATGTAAATAAAGTTATATATAAGCGTAAAATAAATTGAAATTGTGGTGTTGCAATCAATACAAAAAAATGAGGTGTGGCCACCACACGACTTTGTTATACGAATGAGCGTTTCAAACTATACAACTTTAAGAATTTTTTTCACATAAATTATTCAAAATCCAATTCTAAGTACTTCTATTCTCTTAATAAATCGTTATAGAATGCATACTTTGCAAGATATTCGAAAAAAAGTGCTACTCCCTAAGAGTAAAAGTACGTATTACTTCCATTCCGAATTTTGAAATTTCTTTTATAAAACAAATATTGCAAATCTAGCAATAAATACTTTTGTACTCTTGATAAATATATATATATATATAGAATGCATAATTTACGACATATTTGCAAAAAGTCGCTATTCGATAAGAGTAAAAGTGGTACTTCCAGTCTGAATTACGAAATTTTTTTTTGTACAAAGGATATTGAAAATTATGTTTTAAATACTTTTATATTCGTAATGTACCTATCTAAAAAGCATGACTTGCGAAATATTCGCAAAAAACTGATTTTAGATTGGAGTAAAAGACATACTTCCGGTAGGAATTTCCAAAAACTTTTAAAATTAAATTATTCTCAAGTTTAATTTTAAGTACATCTGAATTCTTTATAAATTTGTTTAAACTTAGTAGTTGACGAAATATTGGCAAAATTCGATTTTTTCGCTGAAGTAAACTGCTACTTCCGGTCTACCGATTTTACTGAAAAACTAATCAGATCTCAAGAGGGAGATTATATTCGTAAATACAAAATTTAGAATTGATATCTATAGCGGTTTGACCATTATCGTGGTCACACACACACACACTGACATACACACACACACATAGACATTTTTTTTAAAACCACTTTTTCAAAATAAGGGGGCTTCAAAATGTGGACATCTGCAAAAATCTCGAGGTTGAAAATTTTCATCATCACAATATTTCCTTGTACTACGTATAAGAAAGTAAAATGATTAAACATAAAACATACATAATAAATCTATATGTAGTATAGCTCCTTCACTCAGTATTTATATTAGTAGAAATAAGTAGAAATAGTAACCAAAAAGAATCATATGATATGAGTTAGAAAAATTGCAAAAAACACTTGCTCTTTAGAGCACTAAAAAAGATCAATTTTCTTAGTAATAAAATGTAGTTTCTAAAATACTACTTCTCTGAAGTTTCCTTTATTAAAACTTGGGAAAAAGGAGTAATTGCTAAACAAATTTCCAACAAATGTGAAAGCGCCATCTATTTGAAAACCGCTTAAGCGACACTGACCTTGGTAGTTAATTGTCCTCAAATCAAAAACGCGATAAATCCACTGTAAAAATAAGAATAAGCATGTAATGTGGGAGAATATGATAATAATTTAATGGAAAAGTGAGTAATTGGTACGTAGATGAAATGTTTAAATTAATTAGGTAACCTATTTTAGGTTAGGTGTGATACTAATCATGTTGATTATCGTGATTAGTATCACACCTAACCATAAAAAAGATTGCCTAACTAATATATTTTTAATTTAATATTTGTACAGAAAACGTTGTATAAGCCAGTTGCCTGAAGACATTTTCCACGCATTCGCGGAATTAAAGGCAGTCGCTTTGTGCTTTTAAAATGGGCTGTTTGTTATCTTCCCGCACTTGGTTCGTAAATAAATAATTATTAATGCGATCTGTTTTGTATTATTTACTAAATGTAGGTGCTGTTTCTTAATAATGTGTATGCCATTGATTTATGCCGCTGCCATTTGCATTTAAGTGATTTTTACGTTTTCAAATTTTCACCCATTTCTGGATTGAAATTAATTGTCAAGCTTGATATTAGAATCCTACAAGCCCAGTTTAAAGGTTTCTTTTTTTGCAGTGAATTTAAAAATCATCGACATGAACTAATCAACTATAACAAAATGTAAATAATAAATTACAGGTTATGAGTGCTATTTCATCATTTTGGCAAAGTTATGTTGCCGGTAAGAATGATGATATAAATATAAAATGATGTTTATTTTGAAAATTAAATATTTAGGGAAGACTCTGGCGATAGAACAAATAAAAGAAGACGTTTCCCAGTTGCTAACTTAGTAACATGAACATTTCTACCTCGCAATGGGTCAATTATAAACACGTTATATGTTGTGTAATGCTGAATGCTTTTTTATAAAATAAAGGACATTATTTAAATCTTTAATTGATAGTGTAATCTGTGACTTTTGTTGCGAATTGCTTTTAATCGTAATCACTGGAAAGAAACCGTTATACTAAAATACGAAAATGTTCAGAAAGGTATGAAAGCTTTCATTAAAACATGATTGAGCGCACATGTTGACCCAAAATTCATTTTGTTGTTAGTTTATTATTATATATGCATTCTGAGAATCAATCTTCTACAAATGACGGAAAGCGAATTACTTTTGAAACAGGTAATAGTATTACTGTATAACTGATATATTTCTGTTATCAAGGAAGTGTCGAATGCCTTGGTAATTAAGTAATTAGATTATAAGAAAAGTTAGTAAAAAACTTATACCGGTTGTGTCAAATAGCATTAGGCATAGTGACTCTCATGCATACGTATGTACGATGTATACGTATGTGTATGTATGCCAATCCGGTACCAACTGCCGCCCCAATGTCGGCGACGTATATATCGTATATACGTATATATTGATTTCCTATGCCTAATGGTATTTGACACAACCGGTATATGAGATACTATTCTGTGACAATAAATAATATGTGAGAAGCATAAGACTTGAGTTGGTAGGTGTGACGCCAGGACTATGCCAAAGTGAAAATTAAAGGCACAAGGTTAAAATTTTTCTTTAAACTACAGACTCGATTAATACCTACAAGCAGCCCTGAACACGTCTCTTGTCATAGTGAACGAAACGTCGCCATCTACCCCTAACCAGACGTCATCCCAAGCTGGAAACTAAATTAGATATTTTGACAACGTGCCCGGAAGACTAGGCCTTCGTACTATAATAAAAACCAATACTTATTATTAACCGTTTTGTTAGTACAGAATTTTAAAGGAATTGATATATACTCTACATTATATTGATAATGTTGCAAAGAATTCTGAAGCGGGTATTAGCCAAGTTTATTAAATTCTAGACTTCATTCATATTTTAAATATTTATATAGATTTTAAGATCGACAATATTGTTTCCCGCCGGAATTGAGTGACCTGAAAATTCATCTACCAATAATGTGTTGTCCATTGGCTCCAAATCTTTGACGTAGCTCAGAATCGTCAACACATAAGAAATTAGGTGGGCATTTGGATGACTATTCACTTATGAGTTATGGCATATAATTACTAAGTGTGATTGCTTACTTTGTTAGAGGTGTAGTTAGTTCTATTGTATTATATTACACGGCAGTTGTAATTGAATAAATATAATGAAAAAGAAAATTAAAACAAATATATATTGTTATTAATAAATGACTATCTTAACCTTGACATAACAGTAATTTTTATATTTATTCAAATACAAGTAGACAACAATTTATAACCGTGATATTATCTGTAGTGTAAATAAATTCATTAATACACTTGGTGTTGCCGCTACTTTAGCGGATTTAGTTTTACAATAGAAAAAAACCAGAGCGGTAGATATCTTAAAGAGTGTATTGACATATGTGCTACGAAATTTAATGTAATTCACAACTAATAGCATTCTTAAATTTTTACGAGATATATCGTTATTAGTGTTCAGTTATGGTTCAATATCTCTCTTCTTTTGAAAGATAGTTTAAGCAGTAGTGAAAAATCAAGAAATATATTGAATGGTAATGTAAATGATAAATATTTCTTAAATACTATGTCACTACTGGTCCTAATAATTTATTAAGTACAAGGGTCACTCAACAAATTTTCATTTGCATTACACTGACAAACTAATTTAAATTTTCGATTTTGCCATAAAATTACATATATTACTTTTTTAAAATACATAGATACATTTAGTTTAATAAACAGGTAGATTGTTAAGGCAGCTTTAATTTCTTTTGGTAGGAAAAGGTTTTTTATATATTTCAAGTTTTTGCAACTAGAAGTGTGAAGAAATATTGCATTATATCTAATAATCAACATCGACGTTTTGGTGTGATCGCATTCGTCTTCTTCTGGACTATTCTTTGAAGAATTTTCTGATTGGGTATCGAACACGATCGCCCAGCAGAAGATGTTTGCGATCTCATCGAAATGTCAACCAAGCAGCAAAGACGTCCCTCTTGAACCGGTCTGTATTTAATAAATGATATAATCATTCATTCATAAGCTCTGTATTTCGTTGCTCTATATTTGCAACTTTAATTTACAATAATCACATGACATGATTGGAAAAAAAACGATAATCTATTTATCACTATTAAGAGGTTTTATTTTGTGGCAACTTGCACAATATCCATTGCACTATATATCCCACCCTACAGTCCTCCCTGATGTTAGTATGGTATTCCAAAAGTAATATAAGATACACTACAATAAACACATCGCATCTGCCATGTAAATGTTCTAATATCTTCACCCGTCTCATGGACTCAGATGGAAGAAATTCGTTCTGTCGTAGTAGTATCCTTATTTCGTTAGTTCTTAGTATTCTTTTGGACGAGGATGTTTCCGTAAAGATTCATGATTATATACCGGGTGTCTGTTTAAGCTCGGCCACCGGCCATATCTCGGCAACCGTTTATCGTACAATCTAGCGGAAAAAATCTTGATAGTAAAACGGACCACGGAAGTTTCCAAAATGATCGCTAGGGGGCGCAATTCTCAAGATGAATAAAAATTCGATAATTTTTCATCACTAGCACCACTTTTAGACGTTTTTATACAATTTTCATTTGAAACGTATTGATCTAACTCCCATACGAAGGGGCGGGTGGAGGGGGTGTATCTGCGTACAAAAGTAGGTATAATTTCGGTTTGCCCCAATTAATTAAAACTACATAACAACACAAAGTTACAGGATGTGTGCATTAGTAACACGAGCTTGTTTATTAGGATAAAGTTAGACGGCGATTCTTTACAGTATTTTTGTACTGTTTCTTAATTTAAAATAATAAAACTGAGAATAATATCAGTCATGAACTAAAGACTATCTTAACAAGTCAAATGTAATAAATTCGAATAAATAAAATTTAAGTGATTTACATTCGCTAGGGAATTTAATCATACTTTCAAATACGATACCATCAGTATTATTGATGTCGAAACAAATTATACAGCCAGATTACTTTTAAGGATGATCAATATTAAGAAAAGTGATAAGGCTATTACTTTTAAAAAGGGATGACGCACAACGCCAACAACAGGCAACAGACACCGACGGTAGTCAACAAAGATCTGAAAAAAGTTTCCCCACCATTATCACGCACACGAAAGCTCGGATTGGCAGTTCACACGACGAGCCAACATATATAACTAGGCACATTGACAACCAGCCGCCTTCTCCGATTGCAAAGCGAACACGATCGCCCAAAAGAAGATGAGTGCGATCTCATTGAAACGTCAACAATGCATCAATAACAGTTCTTCTTATGGCTATAGAATAGCGAATACAACGCTGTTCCAAACCCGGAAAACCACAAAGTCATATTTCAAATGCGGAAACATCAGAGCCAATTTATATACATACACATATTATACATTGTCAGAAACTTTGGTGCTATATTACTGCTAAATAAATTGATACTGATTTTAATCGTAAGTTTTTCGTAGTTCTTCCCATCTTTAGTTGTTAATAAGTCCTGTTTCACTTCATATAAGTACGAAATATGAGTTATTGAAAAATTAGAGTTCTTCTTTCGAGTAATAGTATCGGGCCTCTCATAGTAATATTCGCTTTCTGACGCTACCGTATTTAGTTATTAAAAATGAAGGCTGGTGGTGGGCTGTCGACATTAGATGGTGCACACGTGCGAACTGATTAGTAACCACGCAATCTTGAACTATTGATCAGAAGTGTTTATGAGAAAAAAGTTCTGTACATCAAGTTATCTTACGGCATACTGACTCACAGAGCTTTAATAGTTTTTGTTAACCTGGGCGCCTTTGGTTTGCTGCTGATCTCGGTGCTCTACATTTTGCCAATTTTTAAATTTGCTGCTAATTATTACAGAATTGATTGTGTCGCTGTATAAGAATCTTTCACTTTAAAATAGGCTTCAATTTTACGGTGCTCTTCTCACCATTGCTCGTTCAAATCCTCTAATGAGATTAAAATTTTTATCCCATGTACGAAGACTGCCCAGTTAATATTGAAGCGCTGAAACAGTGCATTCAAAATAAAATTCAAAACATTTTCCTCAAAATGTGCCAAGATTTCAAAAATTAAGAATACTTTTGCACGATTATTACAAACAAGATAGCAGACATAGAGACAATATGATTTTAAAAACATAAATCCACCTGTATCTGCTTAAATATTTCTTAAATAAGTTGATGTCCATTGCTAGTATGTTAGTATGTTTGTGTTACGAAGAATGATTTAAATATAGAAGCTCTCTAATCTGCAAAACATACATAAATTGATATTGGAATAAGTTCTTTAAAGTTTCTTTAATACAATCTTAGAGTATATATGAGACAAACAATTAATTATTGCAGTTATTCTTCAGATGTACGGGTAGTTTAAGATGTTTTGGACCTCAACCAGAAGATGGGGATAATTGTCATGATCCATTCTACACTACAACAACAAACTTTAAATGATATGAATGAAATTATCAACAATTATAATAACTAAGTTGTTTGAATTCATACCACTAACACCTTCTTTTTGAAAAACAGGAATAAAGAATTTAGAGGGATATTCATTATTATTTTATAAGTGAAGACGAGACTTAGACATCGAACAATAACGCATAATTATAGACATTTGTAAAGCTTCTGATGGTAAGAACATGTTACAAATAAAGGAATTTATAATACATATTACGTACTTGTTTAGATTTTTGAAGTGTAAACTTCTTTAGGCGCGTTGCGCTGATTGTAGGCAGTGAACAAGACTGACCTGCAACGCTCGGATATGTAACGCTCTTCGGGTAAAGTCGGCTAAGGGAACAAGATAAATAAATATATCATATAGAGGTATTTAATTTCAATTAAATTGAAATTTAAATGAATAAATAAATTCATGTCCCAGAGCAGATGTGAACCGGAGCCGCCTGGGTGAGAGGCCAGCACTTAACCATTAGACCAAGGGCGGGAGTCGAAAGCCAGTATTCATATCGTCTATTTATATATATACATGCGTCCGAAAATCTCCTTAATAATGCTTGCGGCCGAGGCAAGACAATCTCGAGTACGTTAAAGCTTTTCGCGGACAAGATATACTCACAATTTTATGGGCAACCGTTAAATTTTTCAATCGATTTAATTTAAATTGAGACACAATTTGATTTAATTTTGTTCTAAAGGTGCTAAATTAAAGTGGTTTACTTGCTTTACATGCGTTACCATGAATATGAGACGAATATAATAAACTACAAATACTTGATAGTTGTCAAAATAAGTCGTAGAATGTGTGATTAAACATGTGTCAAAATCTGTATTTACTTTAACGGCCGCTGCCATAGCAACGGCCGCGAAATCGTATTTCGCGAACTGTGTTGCGTTCGCGAATTGGTAACTTCGCGGACGATTATTTAAAAGTAATATAGAACGAAAAAGAAAGTTGTATTTCGTATTATTCACCTCGCCTTGATGAAGTGTACACTTCTGCTGTGTGGTTTTAAGCACACCCATGTTCTTGTTTTAAAAAAGAAAGACATTTTGAACTGTCCTCGTATTACGCACCCAATATTTTTGTTACTTCGAAATTCTTGTCGAAATTTCGCCCGGTCAAACTCACTAGTTAGTAATTGTGTAGTTAAGTTACGAATGAAAATATACAAGTGGTTTGCCATACTGAAGTTCTATAAACTTAAATTGACATAAAACGGCAAAGGAAATATATTCTGGTGCTTCTGAAGTGTCAATGTTTCAAGTTACTTTCGACGAATTTGAGAACAAAAGCTACGAAAAAATCACCTTTTCTTGCAAAGGTCTTTTATATACTCCTTAAAAGTTTATTTTCCTTCAGGGAATAAACATATAACTTCTAATAGAAGGATAATTCCATGTCATTAACGATGCTAAAGTTTTATATTAAGTTTTTATAATAGTGTAAATGTTGTATTAAACGCCTCTACTGGAAACAAAAACTTTCAAATAAATATTATATGAAAGTGACGAAAAAAAGAAACATTTGAGGTGAACGATTTACTTCTTTAACAGAAGAAGTAATTCATTGCGTAAACTTATTACTTATGGGAACATATTATGCAGAAATTTTAAGTGTTTTTCAAATAGTAATAATATTATTTTTTGCCATAATCTCAAAAGTTTGGAATTGGAAAGATATATATCTAATATAAATATAAAATTATCAAAACAAAATAAAGTAATAAACTGTAACCTCATTTTAGAATGCTGAAATCAGAAACTTGCTCCCATTCTACCATCTAATCATAAAATTCTTTCTTTACTCCCATCTTTAAACTGTCTTTTATCATATATGTTTCTGTAACAATAAGTGATTTGCTAAATACACATTAACAAGCTGTGACTTCGTACGCTTTAATCACGGGTGAATGTAGCAACGGGGTCCTTATTCACGGGCTGAGGTTAGTTTTTGGTTTTTTTAATTGCGCAAACTAATTAATTAAAGTTGGACAACGTTTGTCATAATCTGTCAAAATAACCTTATATGGCGCGACAACAGGCAAGTAATTTTGTATTATTTTCATTATCTGCTGTCGTTGAAAAAGTATAGTATGAAACCTGTTTTATAAACTCGTTTTACTAAACACTCGCTCCACTCCGCTTCGCTCGTTATTAAAAAACTTGTGACAAAAATGACGTTTCTAAAACTCAATACATAATACATACTTTTAAATGATGTACTGTTCATGAACACTTTTTATGCTTGTATTAAAGTACTAAACGGTAACATGTAGATAATATTGTATGTTATGCGTCATGACATAACCTACATAAATATATAATTCTTGTATAAATATATTTATTCTGAGTTATATTAATATTATGCAATAACTTAATGTTACAATGCTATACACACATGTTTAGCATCAGAAGTAATAATAATTTAATAAATGCGCAAGGCAAACTGAATAAAATAAACTTTGTTTCTTATCTTATGCTTATCTTTAAACTCTTCATTAGTTATATTGTCAACGTTATTTTGTCCGACGTTCTTCTATTTGCTGATGAGTGTAAACTGACTGGAACTACATCTAACCATGAATATTACATAATGCTGCAGACACTTTATTATTAAACATCTCTAAAAGGTGCTAAGATTATAATATTTGCCTGAATATAGTGACTTTATCATTCACTTTTGAAATAGGAAGAGTGCAAAGTAAAATACGCATATTAATTTTCCATACGGCATTAAACTTGCCAACTGGGATCGATGTTCTTCGGCAATAGAATTTAGGAGTCTTATTTGACGAAACTTTATCTGCTTCCAATCTCATCAATTCCATTATTGCATCCACCCGATCTTCACTCTGTCCTAATTTGCAATACACCAATCATGTGGTATTATTAATGCATGTACTTCAGCGAATATATTATTTCTGACCATTTTGAGCGTTTTATTTGATGTAATAATTTCTTATATTAAGTTTTTTAGCTTAACACAATAAAATAGTATTAAATTTATCGTGTAATTTAAGTAAGGTTGAGTTACTAACTTTTTTATTATTATTCTGACAGAAGGTAAAAATGGCAGCCTCTCTTTCTATTTTAGTATTTATTATTATTAGTTTACTTTGTTTGTTAATGAAGTCAGTAAGTCAAAATGATATTTTATACGTTACTATTTTCAGTATATTTTAAATTTTAATGGTAAAAGAGTAATACTAAACAAGAAAATTTTATAAGAAAAGTAGGAATTTTCTAGAATAAGTACAAAATTTATAAGTGGAAATATAAATATCAGTTTGTTGATATAAAATATCGTCAGATTTAACATTGATTTACGAAAATAAAAATTATGAGAGTTTTAGCGTAGAAGATATTTCTGAGTTATCTGCTCTTATTGGTGGACATTTCTGAATTATGAAAAAAACATAACCAATTGGACAAACAGAAAGAAAAACGAAAATGAAAAGTGTAAACACATGAATGTTAAAACTAACATAGAGTAAATACTGTGATTTACATATATACATTTATAAGTAAAACGTATGTGCATAGGTATATGCATGTGTTTGGGATACATACATACGATAAGTGCCATTGCCGACAATCGAACGCACAGACACCGGTGTTTCGACCTTTGAGGTCTCATCAGTGTACGTGGAGACTGTCGACAATGGCTTTAAATCTTAAAACGCTACTTATGTCATTTTTGCATGTTAAATGCAGTGAGAGTATCACAGCGACATCTAACACCCAAAAGACGACATAACACTTTTTCTGTGTCGGCTTTTGGGTGTTAGATTATCTGCTTATTAGAATTATAAGAATCCAATTCTTAAAAGTAGTGTAATTGCATGTCAGTTATTTCTTTATTATTAAAACGGATTTAAATTTTTAAACACTTCGCCGTAGCAGTGTATATATGATAAGTTTAAAGTATTTATACTACTTTCACTTATCCCAAACCTTATGTGCTACAATTATGTATTTTTTAAGCCTCCTCTTATTTATTATTCTTGACGTTTTATTCATACTTAAGAAGAAAAGTAATTATAAAACACTTATAAATAAGTAGTGAAAATGTTAACGCTGTTGGTATTCTAGTAATTACTGCTATGAATCTTCATCAAAGGCCGAATAAATACAATACACGTAATGGTTCTTTTAAAATATATTTCAGCACAAAAATAATAATCAACTAAATTACAAACTATTATTAATTATCGATTCACATGTAAAATAAAAGTGAATATTGAAAGGTCTGAATTGAATCGGTACATTGGAAATAAAGTTTCATATAGCAAAACATACAATTTTGCTGTTTCAAATTTGCAATTCGAATTGATTTTAAATTAAACATATTTTCAATAAAAAAGCAACAAATACATATATTTTGTTGGATGTGTAATGCGAGTTTATCATACTAAAAACTGTTGTGTAAATTAATGCCTTGTGTAGCTAGACTCTGAGTTATATACGAGTATAATCAGCAATCAATGTTTAATTATTCAACTTCATTTCAAATCCGATTATTGGAAAAGCTGAACACTTCGACAAATCAGAGTATGTCAAATAAATTGCGACGATTGGACAACTATATATAACATGAAGCATAATAAATACACCCACAACATATTAATGCGTTAAGTTAACGACAAATAATTTCTTGCATATATATATATATATATATATATATGATATTAAATTTTTATTGACCTCATATAAGTAAATATATATTAATTTTTATTGGACGATTTTTAGGTCGTTATACTAGTTTTAAATAATTTTTAAAACTCGCTAATTTGCAGTGTTTGAAAATTATAATTTTATAATTTTACCACTGACTATTAAATTAATTAGGTAATTTTTTTAAAAATTACCGACACGGCTGGGATTCGAACCCAGGCATACCGATTACTAGCCGGTTGCTCTACCAACTGAGCTACCGTCGGTGTCTGAATTCGAATTTCTAAATCGTACTGATATATGTATATCAAGTAACAGATATATACAGCACATGGACGTTTAGTGCTTAATATATACATTCTCATTTCCATCTGTTACTTGATATACATATATCAGTACGATTTAGAAATTCGAATTCAGACACCGACGGTAGCTCAGTTGGTAGAGCAACCGGCTAGTAATCGGTATGCCTGGGTTCGAATCCCAGCCGTGTCGGTAATTTTTAAAAAAATTACCTAATTAATTTAATAGTCAGTGGTAAAATTATAAAATTATAATTTTCAAACACTGCAAATTAGCGAGTTTTAAAAATTATTTAAAACTAGTATAACGACCTAAAAATCGTCCAATAAAAATTAATATATATATATATATATATATATATATATATATATAATGTCAGAAAAGAGTGTTGGCGAATCCGGCAATAAAGAGACTTATTTTTATAGGAAGTTTAACGTTTTATTTCTCAATATTTCGCACATAAGGTATTTGTGCTTCCTCAGGATAAACTAATTAAGAACAAGACAATGAAACAAAGTACAGTTAGTAAAAAAGTTATTGACAGAAATTTTTAAAAAATACTTACAACTATGACTTCTTGGTGGGAAAAAAATATTATGAATACACAGTAAAACAAACTGTGAAAAATACCACAAAACACGATGTTTTTCGTGACAAATTGTGTTTACATGTTAATTTAAAATGACAATTAGTTTTAAATATGTCAGTTATTGTTAGCTTGTGATATTTTATTAAACTTACTATGATCTAACAAATATGAATAAATAATACTAAGATTTTGGATGTCCGATCTGAAATTCATACTATTTTTGTTGCTGTTGATATAGACCATCTCAAGGAATTCTCTGCTAATTTTTCTATTATCAGTTTTTAAAATTTTAACGTCATTAAAATTAGGTGAGTGATCTTCCTGTAACATGTGTTTTGCTAGAGCGCATCTGGTTTTTCCAGTTTTTATGTCGCTTTTGTGTAGTGTCATTCTAGTTGAGAGCCAACTTGCCGTTTGTCCGATGTATTCCTTATTACAACTCGAGCATGGTATGGAGTAAATTATATTGGATTTGTATTTTTGTTCAGTTTTGTCTTTGATTGTAGGCAAGAGTTCCTTAATTTTATGTTTGTTGTAATAGCCGAACCGTGTGTTATCAAAGTTTAAGACATGTACTATTTGTTCTGTTAGATTGCTAATTTATGGCAGTTTGAAATACGTGGGTGGTTTGTTGACTGCATGTGTGTCAGATTGGTTAGTGGCCATATTGTTCAGTCTGTTGTTGAG
The DNA here is from genome assembly GCA_963170755.1 of Amphimallon solstitiale. NCBI lineage: Eukaryota > Metazoa > Arthropoda > Insecta > Coleoptera > Scarabaeidae > Amphimallon > Amphimallon solstitiale. Next base: position 27,538,973 of record OY720680.1, read on the forward strand.
CGATGTGTTATAAAGTAGTTTGGAAATCCGAGCCATTGGGTAGCCATTTTTTAAGGCAAGTTTGGATAAAATCTCTAAATTTTTTTTGTGTAGGGTGGGGTGACTAATTTTTATAATTCTATTTTTAAGACCTGCTATTGTATTTATTTTTTGTTGAAGAGGATGGTTTGAATGATAGTTCAACATTCTTGTGGAATTAGAAGGTTTTCTATACCAGTCTATTATAATGATGTTATTTCTTATGATCTTAGTGTCTAAAAAGGCAATCTCTCCATTAGTCTCTTTTTCCAATGTAAATTGGATCTTATTGTGGAATGTGTTAAACTTGTGTAATGTGTTATCTATTTCATGTTCAGGTAGGGCCATAATCACATCATCAACGTATTTATGGATGAAAGCTAACTCAAACGGAAGATTAGCCAACACGTCATGTAAGCAACGGTCCATGATAATGTCCGCTAAGATACCACTTAATGGACTGCCCATGGGGCATCCATCTTTTTGTGAATAAAATATATTGTTGAAAATGAAATAACTATTATCTAGTAGTAAGTGTAAGAGCTTGAAAAATGAAGTTCTTGATAAATTAGTGTTGCTTGCGATTATGTGCCAATCGTTGGTTAACATATCCAGTACAAACTTTATCGGTATGTTGGTGAAGAGTGATGTGACATCTAGTGAGATAACATGGTAGTTTTCTGGCAGTGCAAAATTCTGGTATTTCTCTGCAAATGTGAAAGCGTCCGGAATATTGTGTGGGCCGCCACTATACGTATCTGAAAATATTTTCGAAATGAAAACTGCTACTCTAGAGGTCGGGGCATTTATGCACGATACAATGGGTCTGAAAGGAACATCAGGTTTATGGACTTTAGGTAGTGTATATAGTTTAGGACTTGTAGCATTGTGTATGGTCATTTTTTTGTATGAGCCCTCTGATATTTCTTCACGGTCTTTTAGTGTTCTTAAGAAATTATTTAATTGTCTCTGTATTTTAGTGGTAGGATCTACCTTTACACAAAAAAAATTTAGAGATTTTATCCAAACTTGCCTTAAATAATGGCTACCCAATGGCGCTGATTTCCAAACTACTTTATAACACATCGCTCAACAACAGACTGAACAATATGGCCACTAACCAATCTGACACACGTGCAGTCAACAAACCACCCACGTATTTCAAACTGCCATACATTAGCAATCTAACAGAACAAATAGTACATGTCTGAAACTTACATAACACACGGTTCGGCTATTACAACAAACATAAAATTAAGGAACTCTTGCCTACAATCAAAGACAAAACTGAACAAAAATACAAATCCAATATAATTTACTCCATACCATGCTCGAGCTGTAATAAGGAATACATCGGACAAACGGCAAGCTGGCTCTTAACTAGAATGACACTACACAAAAGCGACATAAAAACTGGAAAAACCAGATGCACTCTAGCAAAACACATGTTGCAGGAAGATCACTCACCTAATTTTAATGACGTTAAAATTTTAAAAACTGATAATAGAAAAATTAGCAGAGAATTCCTTGAGATGGTCTATATCAACAGCAACAAAAATAGTATGAATTTCAGATCGGACATCCAAAATCTTAGTATTATTTATTCATATTTGTTAGATCATAGTAAGTTTAATAAAATATCACAAGCTAACAATAACTGACATATTTCAAACTAATTGTCATTTTAAATTAACATGTAAACACAATTTGTCACGAAAAACATCGTGTTTTGTGGTATTTTTCACAGTTTGTTTTACTGTGTATTCATAATATTTTTTTCCCACCAAGAAGTCATAGTTGTAAGTATTTTTTAAAAATTTCTGTCAATAACTTTTTTACTAACTGTACTTTGTTTCATTATCTTGTTCTTAATTAGTTTATCCTGAGGAAGCACAAATACCTTATGTGCGAAATATTGAGAAATAAAACGTTAGACTTCCTATAAAAGTAAGTCTTTTTATTGCCGGATTCCCCAACACTCTTTTCTGACATTATTACATAACGGCAAAGACTACTTCATTACTATATATATATATATAGGCCCGCAGGTGTACATTTGTTTTTAGTCATTGTATCTCTTTGATAATGATAAGCTGTCTTAGCATATGTTAGAGAAACCCAATAAAATTTTGAAACAATTGACTTCGAGTTTTTTTTAAATTAGTTAACCCAAACTTTTGAATATTAATATGTTTCACCACGAACAAAACAATGAGAAATATAATAATCATTAATACCCATTTTTCTAGTGAAGAAATGGTTCATCTACATTAGCTTACAACAATTTTGGTCTCAAGCTGCACACGTTTAGATCCCTGGTTAGATTCAAGACAAAACCACTTCGATATTTTCTAAATCCTAATCTTATTTAGAATAACATACGATACTTGCAACTGTTTCAAAATGCTGGATCAAATGGTAATTCAAATGTGCTTACAACGTAAACTTTTAATGTCATAACTGTCGGTAAATTCCAATTAAATATTTTGTTGATATTTATGAATTTAAATTGTGTAAATGTGGTCAAGTGTACTTTGACCAGAATGCAAAACATATGAGTTATAATTATACTCACCAAATTTTTGAGCAAAAATGTTATTTGTTAATAAATTGTATCATTAAAGAATTCTAAAAGTATTACATTCAGGAGTTTTGCAAAATATCACGCACAATTTCTCTTTGTTTTATTGACCGCCTACCCTCCAATTTTATTTTCGCTTGTTTAATGGCGGTTGTTATTTCTCCCCTATCTCTTTTTGTATATATTCGCATGTTAATCTTTTCAAGTATTTCAATTCTATACTTTTTTGTTTCAGATATCCACACAGGAAGGTAAGTGAATGCCATTTACATCTGCAATTTACTGCCTGGGAAAAGTACAAATGGTTCCCCGGCTAAAAGCAGCAAAATAATTTAACGGAGGCCTGTCTCTGAAAAAAAAAACATCGATTTAATGAGAGAATCACCGCTTCACCTCCGTAATTTTTTCAAGCAGCGGCGGAAACGGGGCGAATTTAAGTGAACCCATTTTTTTCGTGCGGAATGTCATTATAACGGCATCTATATATCAAAATTTTATTTTCGTTTTAGTGTCGAGAGAGACAGTAAAGGATTTTACAAGTATTTCTAGTATATTTACGCGTTATGTCATATAGATCTATGTACTAAAGTGAAGGGATTCTTTGCTATACAGAATATCAATTAGATACGCATGTGATTTCATGAGAAAGTGAGTTCTTAACAACATACTTATTTTATGGTGAAAAACATGTTTTATTTGTTAATGCTCAAGTTCCATAGTGTAAGTAAAGCTTAGGTGATGGTAGAATATATGACACATCAAAAATTAATTTTCATTTAATTATTTATATATTATTATTTTTTTAATGCAGTACTTCGTTTTGCGCACTTTAGATTTTAAAGCACTCATTTATCGTACAATTCGTACACCTCCAGTAGTAGTTTAATATTCAAAGAGTGAGGACGTATTTTTATCGGCTCTGCATATAGTGCAGTGTCGAAAAGAAAAATATTGTTATTTATTATTGAGACATAAATGAAATTGTGATGATGTAAACTATTAGTGAAATACATCGATGAAGCAAATGAATGATTAATCATTTCTCAAGTGTTTCGTATGTGAGGAAGAGAGACATAGTAAATGTGTTGCAATTAGTGACGAATCAGCTAAGATGTTGACTGACACGGATATTATTACAATTGTATGCGATATTTGTCGTAAAATCAAAATGTGTCAAACAATGAAAGAAAAGGACTAGAAACTTAATGATTGTCTCCAAACAATGTCAGACAAAATGTACTGATTCACAAAATTGTAGAATTTATTTCGAACACCTAAAATAAGGCAGAAAAGAAGACATTGTATACCGATCTATTGAAGAAGAAAAATGATGTGTTAATCGTTAAACCTAAAAAGGATGATCAAAAATCACACGAAACAAAAAAGGATATTAAAAATAAAGTGGATCCAAGTAAACTAGCACTTGGAATTGAAACAATAAAAACTGTTGGGAAAGGTGGTATCGCTATTAATTCTAAAGATAAATTAAGAGAATGAGTTATCAATGAAATTGGAAATAAATATGTAGTTTCTGAACCGAAATTAAGAAACCCTAAAATAATAATTACTGGTGTTGAAGCATATGTTATTGATGCAAACAATAAAAAAGTGTTAGACGCGATTATTAGGCAAAATGACTTAACATACATAGACAAGGACGTCTCAGATAAAATTAAAATAGAAAAAAAAATACTTAGATAAGAAAAAGAAGAACTATGGAAATATTATATTGTCTGTTCAACCGGCGATGTATTCCAGCATCATAGACAGGGCACAAATAAATATAGGATGGAAAAAATGTAAGGTGTATGAAACTTACAAATAGTTCGATGTTATAAATGTGCAGGGTACAATCATTTTGATAAAGAATGTAAAAATGCGGAAACATGTGGTAATTGTGCTGGTAGTCATTTGACAAACAAATGTAATTATATATAAGTGTATACCTAAATTGTGTAAGAACAAACGACAAATTTAAAATGGATATTGACACTAATCACACAGCGCTTGATAGAGACTGTATACATTACAAACGAATAGTAGATAAGCAAAAAAACGAAAATTAAATATATGTAACAATTAGATTATAAGTGGGATTAATTTGCTCAGTAATGATTTAATTGTAGTTTTTTAAGTGTTAAGAACATTAGAATATTTGAACAATTAGTCCGTAATCATATTAGAGAAAAAGTTTTAGTTTCTAAGTAATATATTTGTATATTTTAATAGCAATTGCTAATAAAGATTATTACTATTATTATTATATAGCAAATAAAAGTTCAATTTTAGCAAGAAATAGATAAAAGGGATTAAAAATAGCATAAAAGTTTTAACATTTCGTCGGGTGCGTGGGTCTGAAATAACGAGAACTGGTGCGGTGTATCAAAATAGGGAATGCTGAGAAAATGACAGTTTTCTGGTAGGCTTTTCTATATAGATTATCAATGTAACTTGAAAAGTTAATTAAAGAAAAAATTAAAGAAAATGCACAAGGACATGAAATAACGACGAAAAAGATATATTTAAAATAAAATAACAAAATCATATTTTTCTTTACATAACTTGAACTCCTTTAATGATTTTTTACGATAAAATAACTGAAAAATACAGTTCTCCTTGTCATTTTTCTGCTATAATTCTTAAAAGCTACATTTTGAACAGAAAGTTAAATACGCACCAAGGAGACTGAAACTTTACATTTTTGGCAATAGTATTTATCTGCTCCCACTATGCTAAGTAGACTACTTACTGTTAAATTGTTTCTTAGCAAGTAAGTTGATTTTACCGCAAATGTTCTAGTTGCTATTGATAAGAGGTGGTAAGTGATCTACTTGAATAAATAGGTGATTTTAAGTCATGAAACTAATAAAATATGGTTAACTTCAAATTTTATTATTTATTAATGTTTACTGTTATCTTGCAAATGCTACAATTGATAAAATTATTTACAAAATTTGAATAACTTCCCTCATGTCTATTGACCACCACATTCTTCTCAAGATGATCTGACTGGTCCATTACAATAACCTGATGACGAATATTAGGCGATGAGACGCTCCATCGCCGCCGATTCATCGCCAGGGCCCATTTCATCTACGCCGATTCATCGCCGCCGTTTCATCGCCAGGCCTATCATGGCTAATCGATATTTCGTCGCCGTTTAGTAACAACACTACCCGTACGTTTGTATTAAACCTTTTGCCGGTTCACTGTTTATGAAATACAAAACAAAAAAAAATCTGTTAAACATTTTTAATATAGCATTACCTTTAAAAATCACACAGTACAACAAACTACAACAAATTAGAGAGTATAATATAAAAATCATTTTTACAAGTATGTAATGCATAATTATTTACAAAAATTAAAGAAATAATATCAAGAAATGCAAAAAATGTGTGCATAATTAACAGAAAGAGAAAATAATTGCTTGTTTTAAATACACTCATTGAGTAATCAAAACTGATAATTATGTGCCAACCCTCGCAAATATTATACTTTGTCTCAGTTATTGTACTCGGAAACAATGTTTTTGTTTCATTCATCAGCCTGGCGGTGTTTTTTCAATTTTTTTGGTTTTTCATTTCCAGCAAGAAGTTGTTCATAATAAACGTCTGGACTTTTTTGCACTTTTCGCAGTCCATCTATTAATTTCCATATACTTGGGTGATCAATACCGAACTCAGTTTGTAGTCGGCGAGGCGCAGCTGCAGCGTGGTTATTAGTTCGATCTTCTTCATTTAGTGCACGATTATAAAAACTCCAAATTTCCGCCGGAAATAAAGCAGGACGTCTTCCATTGCCACGTTTATTTGGACGACCGATGTAATTATCTTCGAACCAGTTAAGCAGTGGTTGTAATTCAAGTCTCAGTTTATATCCCAAGGCATCTACAGATTCATCTATGTCTTCAGTTGGCAGAAAAGCCAATGAAATTACCATTTTCGTTTGTATTGCAAAGTCTGAGTCATTATTATACTGCCTCGTAAATCCAATTTCGGCTAAATGTTTCTTCATGTTTTTTGTCAAGTGGAAAAACAGCCTTTTATTTCCACACCCGGAAAACATTCCGCCAAGGCAGCAATCGCTGCTTGCTCAAAGTCACAGTTGATGGAACTGGGACTTATATTTGGTAGTAATCCTTGAATTGCTGCAACATTTTTACGTAGGTCCTACGTTGCTTGTTTGGTAAAGAAGCATAAAATATAGGATGAACTCCATTGTGCTCTTTCACCATGACCACATAAATTTGAGCTTAAATGTTCAAGTGGGTACCCCATTCAATAGTTAACAATAGTACCCGTTAATATAATCTTTAGTTACTCCACGGGGACCCAACCATACTAGAGACAATTATAAGAATTTTATTTTATTTGTCGTTATAAGAAATCCATTAATATAAGTAACAAACACTTTCAAAATCTCATAATGTTTAAATTGCTTCAAAGTAATTGTAATACGGTCCTGAAACATTATGAGTAACCCGTTGTCTACAGATCATGAAGATATGTACTTATTTACAATGTCTCACTTGAAAACGCTGGAGATTATAATCATCTGGATGATATTATCTATAAAAATTATCTATACAAAAGTTTTCTTATATATCATATCATCTAGATGACATGACAACCATTTATCTACCATCTTCTTTTAGATAAAAAAAAGTAGATTATCTGAAAGTTTTAGATAACAGGTAATTTTACCCAGCCGAAAATAAAGCTTACATTCTGTCAGCAATGAGTCACCCCAAATTTAAAACCAAATAGATTCCTGAGAGACTTGTTAATTACTGTAAAGAAATATTCATAAATAAATTTACTTTTTGGGCTTCACAGTCCATTACAGATAGTGAATCCGAAATGGATGGCAGCGACGATATTTTTTATATCCCTTTCTGCCAAGGAACAAGGGTTCGAAAGGAAGAGACGAAATGTGAACACTTTCCAAGTTGTTATCTAAATTGTAAAGAAAAAGAACTAAAAATGTTATATGGGTCATTTTCAATAACCTTTAACTTTACATATACCCTATAACTACAATCCTATCTAAAATGATATTAGGGCGTACTAATTTTTTTTACGTATATCACGTTAAGGTGTGTCAATTTAAATAAAAATAATAACCTAAAATTGCTATCTCCTTTTATTTTTGAAATCTAAATATTCCATTTTACATTACCGTCACGTTATACTTTTTCAGTTTTTCAAATTTGGCTTTATATATTTATCATATCTTGTATATATCTTATAAAATTATTTTTTTTTACATTCTTTCAACAATTGTTCTTCGCCATGTTTATGTAAAATTTCAAAGATATAGCCGTATTTCTTTGTTTTTAAATATTTATGAAATATACCTAAGAGCACTAACATTACCGTCACCCCAACTTTTGGCACAAATTTTAAACAATGTATGGCGCCGGTTGATCGTTTGTTTACTTTTATGATCTTCTATAGCCAAGTGGATGTTGCGAGTCTGTGTTTTACAAAAATAACTGCCGTTATACAGGTTTTTCTTCTATAAAAAGGGTAAGTTTTAGGCAGTGTATTTTTTCTCTTAACATTACCTTCACATGGGACAATTTACTTCTAATAGTAGCCATCGTTATCATCACATTTGTCCAATATTCTAAACCACTGCTACTTTCATATTTCCTAACCTCAAGTCTTTCTTTCTAGATGTAACACTTCTAACACTGTTTTACTACTGTTCAAACATTACCGTCACGTTGCAAAACAGCCAATACGTGATTGTAATGATAAAAAAGTGACGGTAAAAATTTCGATTTAGAAGTTAATAATTAGTAGTATAATCGGTAAAACTATATTTTTTGAAAGTAATATAAACCAAAAGTTAAAGGTTACTGAAAATGACCCATATGCGTACCCAGCTATTAAAAAAAATACTCTTTAAATATAACACGACGCTACAGTCTTCAGCACAGGTCAAAATACCTATCAGCACGGGCGCCCAAATCCGACTTCCATGTAGAAATCGACTATCCCACAAACGTTTCGAAATATTTTTATTTGCGCGGTCGCAAATTTGAATCACTGATTTTTGTATTCATTATTTTGCCATTTTTTATTTGTTTTCAAAATCAAAAGATTTGAAGAATATGGGAACCAGTGACGCAAAGTTGCGACCACGTAAATCCGACTTGAAATCAGCCTCTAAAGCATTAATAATAGTAAATAAACATATGCATGCCCAACGATATCGCCAACTACATTATAAACAAAACAGAGATCAAAACAATAGCCAACAAATTGAAGAACAGAAAATCACCATGTCCGGATAAAATAACAAATGAAATGCTCAAATATGGGGGCGACGAGCTGATGCTACAACTGTCACATCTCTACAGTATGGTTATGTCCACAGGGCAAGTACCCCAGGAATGGAAATCTAGCATTACAATCCCTATCTACAAGAAGGGAGAAAAAAAAGACCCAAGTAACTATCGAGGCATAAGCCTGCTCAACCCCACCATGAAGCTGCTCACCAAATAATAACCCAACATCTATCAAGCATAGTCAGCATCAACGAAGAACAACAAGGCTTCAGGTAAAATAGATCAACAATCGACGCCTATATTCATACTGCGACAAATCATCGAGAAGTCCATAGAATTTAACAAACCTGCGTTCCTCTGCTTTGTTGACCTAACGCAAGCATTTGATAGAGTGCAACTAAAGGATGTGCTAAAGATCCTGCAAGAACGAGGAGCCAACAACAATATAATCCAGGTAATAAAACAATTTAATACCAACAACAGTACAAGAATACAGTCAGACACCGCAACCACAGAGGAAGTGAAAATATCGATAGGTATCAGACAAGGAGATAGCCTTAGTCCGATGCTCTTCAGCCTGGTAATGGACCGCATCATAGACCGGGTAAAAGATGTGGGACGAGGTTACAGAATGGGACAAACCGAATTCGAAATATTGTGCTATGCAGACGACGCGGTTCTCATAGCGGAAAATGAGGACAACTTGCAGCGAATGCTATTCGAGCTAAACCGGGCCGCAAAGAAATATAACATGAGCATCTCAATACCGAAAACCAAATCCATGACCATAAGCAAGGAACCGATACGATGCAAGCTAGCACTAAACGACCAACCAATCGAACAAGTGATGAGCTTTGAATACCTGGGGATAATAGCCTCGAGCAGTCGAAATACGTACAACGAGGTGAAAGCACAAGTAAATAAAGCAGCAAGAGTGTCTGGCTGTCTGCATAATACTATTTGGAAAAATAAACACATGTCAATAACCAGCAAGGCTAGGATCTACAGAACAGCAGTGAGACCCATCCTCACCTACGCAGCGGAAACGAGAGCAGACACCAACCGGACGAAGAGAGCACTACGAACGACCGAAATGAGGGCCCTGCGAGCGATCGCAGGCGTCACATTGAGGGACAGGCAGCGAAGTAATGGGATCCGGGAACAGTGCGATAGGATGCCAGATGTTGTTGGATGGTCACGGGAAAGAAGAAGAGAATGGAGAGAGCATGTCGACAGGATGGGGAACGATAGACTCGCCAAGGCCGCATACAAGGAAAAACTGAACACGACCAGATCCTTAGGAAGACCACCAAAAAGATGGGCTGACTCCTGGACCTCATCGTCACAGGACATTGAATAAAAGTTGGAGAAACAGGACATAGTCCTATTAAAAAGAAGAAGAAGAAGAAACATAAGAATGTATATTAAACGTTGTGCATTACCTATATCAAAAAATCTCATCATCATCTTTCCTATATCAATCGATAAACCACGTTGAATTCTAAAAAAAATTGAGTTCTGACGATTTTACTAGATTATCTATTGAATTATCGAGATAAACTATACTTTATCTGTCATCTTTATCTAGATAAAAAAAATGGTTATCTGTGCGCAACACTGATTATAAGTGTATTCACAAAAACCACCTGTAGAAAATTAATTTCAAATTATTGCTGACTAATAAACAGTAAACGAAAAAGAATAGAATCTTGGAAAATAACTGACTTCACTCTCACGTGTAATGAATATGCTGCTTGTATTTAATTATCCAAATAGGATCCAAACCAACGTAAAGCTGGTCTGCTTTATATTATTTAAACTTTCTTATAATCAGTAAATACTTCATTTAAAGTTTCTAGATGTGCAATGTAATCTTAGATTAATTTAATGTCAAATCAATTAACCAATGTGTCTTCGAATAGAGTTTCTTTAATGAAATTATGATTTGATACACGTATGTCCAAAAATTTTACCGTATAAACAATAATTAAAAAGAAATCCAATTGAAATTCGCTGAAATAAAACTCCCTAAACGACAAATTTATTTTTAATTTTGTGCTTTTTCTTAATTTAGTTAGTTTGGAGTTTGGTGTACCGCTACATCCAAGAAGTTTTTTAATTTTTTTTTTTATAAAAAATTTAAAAAGTTTTACCATATCCCAGAAGGTACTTAAGCAACCGCTTACCCGAATAACATGAAATTTAGTCTGTGTTACTAAAAAATTAGAATATATTATTTGTATCTGTTTAAGAATATATTTTAATCAATTAGTTACCAGAATATTAGATTAACGTGAATTTTTAATATTAATGTTATTAACACATTATTCGAGAAAAACGCAATTAAATATACTGCGTACAAACCATAAACATTCCAAAATTTAATTTCACTGAATATCTTCTCAAGATGTTTTGGGAAAAAATCGTATTTTAATTATTAATATTTCTGGAAAGAAAAGGAAAGGAAATTCTGGAAACGTAGAAAGTGCTTTTAATTTTCTTTTCATCTTTAACTCATAATTAGTCACGTTGGTGTTTGGAATGCAGCTACATCAAAGTACTTTCTGATTTTATTAATTTTAAATATTCTCGCAAAAAAAGACTAATTTAAAATTATTCAGAGAGTGTTCTGGTATTGTTAAAAATATAATTTTCAATTAGAAAATCGAAACTGGAAAATATTATTAGGTCGTTAATGGTCTTTATAGTTTAATAAATGTTTCGATTATTTTTGTATTTGGAATATACATTTCAAAACTTCTCACCCTAAATTTCTGGAAATCTGGAAATCTATGAAAAAATCCCGGAAACACTTAAGAAGTATTATCATGGGGGGCATTTATTGATGCAAAAAATAACTCACCCACTTTAACTCCCTGCCCCCGGTAGTTATCCCCTTAAAAATCTTAAATGGAAAGGGGTATCAAATAATACGTCATTTTAAAGGTAGTTTGAAACAGTATATTTTGGCGTTTAGTTTTCTAAAATTGATCGATTCGTTTAGAAGATTTTAAAAAAAATCTTTTGGTTTGCTTTGTTTTGTATTACTAGCTAGTGTCGTTTTATTTCTTTCACATAATATAAAAGAACAATATACAAATAATAATTTATATGTAAATATATATATAAAGTTTATTTTAATTTACTTTAAAATTTAGTTTCATATTCATGACTATTTTACATTCCGAAATTTTACATTCATAATATATTTTCCCCCAATTTATTATATAATTTAATGAACTAACTTTAATGTGTAAATTTTGGTGTGATGTGTATGCGAAATTATTATTCTTATATCCTCTTCTTTCCCTTCAATGAGTAATGTGCCTTCCCTTCTTAAAATTGTTTCATCAATGATCCTCTGCTCATTGTATTTAATTTAACATGTTTTACATTCCAAATACTAATGCTTCTGTCCTTTTTCAAACTACTATGATTTTTCTTTAATGAAACTGTTAATACATCGTTGTTCTTCAACCTGTGACTGCTATTACTGCTATTCTTCTTTCGCCCTTTTTATATGGTATTCATAACTATTACTATAATTTTTCACGTTTTTAAAATTTTCTTGACATGTATTTCTTTTTTCAAAATCAATAATCTTGTTCTCGTTTCCAAAGTGATTGATCCAAATATTTGACATATTATTTTCTTTGGAGTAGGCGTATTTATTACAGTTTAAATATGCATTATATTACGTAAAATCACATCTATATAAAGATCTACATTTATATATTGAGTATGTGTTTAAATTGACACCTTAAATAAGCATTAATAATCATGAATATATTTTACTGTTCGTATTCCTTTTTATAATGTCACTATTAATGAACATCAAATAACTAAATTTTATATACCATATATATACTTAACAAATATAACATTACACTAGTCAATCTATTTTAGGAGCATCGAAACAAAAGCCAATATTAAAAACTTTTATAAATTTCTCAAAAAGATGGAAAATAAATAGTCTTGTGGTTCTTTAACTTTTTTGTTTTGTTTAATACTGAATAATTTCCTTCTTTTTGTAGTTACTTATTCAGAAAAAAAAAGGTTTTAGGAGTGTCTTTACACCGATTTTGCGTTCATTGATTCAATTTTTGTGACAGCAACGAAAAGCAAGCAATAGCATAAAAAGCAGATATATATTTTTTTTGTTCCGGTGATCCTCGTTTGGAAATAAATTGTATGTTGCTTTGGTATAAATTGTTATTTAGTGTTATCAACCCAAAGCTATTTAAATAAAGTATCCTGAAAAAAATAATGAATGGGCAGTCATCTTGGGGGATCAAGTGATTGGTCCGTTGTTTTTCAATGGAAATCAAAATAGCGAAGCATACTTTGGTATGTTAGAAAATACTATCAATCCTCTAATTAGTGATGTTCTCGAAAATCAACTGGATAGAAATGAAAATACTCTACTTTATGAGGACCAATTACATTTTCAGCAAGATGGATCTCCTTCTCACTAAGTTCTTCCAGTACGGCTGTGGAATTTAATGAGATGTTGTTAAAAATGTACGCCCCAGTTTTGAACAATTTCTATACCATTCATTAGCGATCAATGAACAACATTTTGAACAATTATTGGATTGCATTTTTCTGCAAAAACATATTTCAATTCTTAAATAACTTTAAAAACAAAAATAAAACATTTTAAGCAGTTAAAGTGTGTTTGAGCAATAGATATTTAAACCTAAAACAAAAAACAGAAAATTAAACAAACCAAAAGATTTTTTTAAAAATCTTTAAAACGAATCGATCAATTTTAAAAAACTAAACGCGAAAATATACTGTTTCAAAAAACTTTAAAATGACGTATCACTCGATACCCGTGTCCATGTAAGATTTTTAAATAGGTAGCTCCCGGGGACAGGGGGTTAAAGTGGGTGAGTCAATTTTTCCATCAAGTAATGGATCCCACGATAAAACTTCATGCGTGTTTCAGGGAATTTTTCGTAGATTTCCAGATTTCCAGAAATTTAGGGTGCGAAGTTCTGAAATGAACGCCTTGTATATTCTTATTTCTTTCCATTTATTTCGTTTTCGAAATGTATATAGATATATATAGACCCCTATAATTATTTCTTTATTTTGCACATTTAATTTGGTGATTTTTATTTACAACCAACCTATTTCAATAAAAAGCAGCAATCGTCAACGAATAAAGAGTATTCAAACGGTCAGAGGACTTGAGTGTAGTACGGTTGCGTTTGTATAGCGATGACGGATCGGTTTTTATAGATTTTGCAAGAAATATTTGTATGTGATGAATTGGTACTTATCGTTCCAATGATTTCAACAAACAATATTGATTTCCTAAATAATGCTATTGAATATAATGCTTTTATCCATTAAAAATATATATATTCGTTTATTTTGTAATAATTCTGACGACTTTAAATTAATTGCTAATCGTCTTTTTAATTGGTACTGTTAGTAACTGCAACAGAAACTTTTTTTATCCCCATATTGCACTATAGCTAATACGGCTTATTCGCTGAAAATATGTGGTTCATGCCACTCCGTACATGTCATTTACTGAGCGATTAGTGAGTTCTTCTGGGTTCATGTGAGACTGCTCAGAAATGCTTTGCCTCATGTTATCCAGCACTTAACAGTCTCCTAAGGTACGAGGTAGGCGCCATAACTTCTCGGCCTGACAGGCTTATACAGGTTCAAAAGTGCTCAAACTCCGTCACGTTATGCATGCACATACCGCAGGTGTACACTATAAATATGACGGTTTGAAGCCTAGCAGTTTTTAGTAACCAGCCAACCAACGTGACTAGCGGACGAAAATGTCTGAAGTAACGAAAATTGAGTACCGCGTGGTCATTAAATTTTTAATAAAAGAAGGGCATACACCTGATCAGATTAAACAACATTTAGACGGCGTTTACGGTGATTCATCTCGTTCGTATTCAACTGTAAAAAAGTGGGCAACATGTTTCCGTTTAGGACAAGAATCCTTGGAAGATGCTGATCGGTCGGGTTGACCATTTGAAGTGATAACGGCTCAACAAATGTTAGATATTGAACATTGAGGGCTACAAGATCGCCGTTTGAAAGTGAAGGAATTAGCAGTGATAAAAAATATTTCCGAAACAAGTGTTCGCCGAATTCTCCATGACCATTTGGGTATGAATAGAATTAGAGCTAGATTGGTTCCGCGACTTCATTCTGCTCTCCAACGTGAACGTCGAGTCGAATGTGCGCAGTCGTTTTTAGACATGTGTGGAGACGACCCAAAACCGATTTTGGAGTCCATTGTTATAGGGGATGAAACGATGGTTCTGTTTTACGATCCTCTATCGAAAAGGGAGTTCATGGAATGGCGGTGACCTGACGAACCTCGTCCCAGAAAGGCGAAAGTCGTTCAATCAACGAAAAAGGTGACAGTCACAATATTCTGGGATTGTGAGGGCATTTAGCTAATTGACTTTAAAGAGCGCAATACAAGTGTGAACGGCACATATTATGCTACTTTATTGCATAGATTAAGGGACAGTATTCGTGCAAAACGTAGTGGAAAATTGACAAAAGTTGTGCAATTATTGCACGACAATGGTCCATACTGCCGCCATTTCACAAGCTGCCATCCGCGAATGCGGCCTTCAAGGTTGGAACATCCACCGTATAGTTCGGATATGGCTCCTTGTGGTTTATTTTATCTTCTAATTTAAAAAAAAGACCTTAGACATAGTTTTAAAGACGAAAGTGGGTTACATGCAAGTGTTATAAAGCATTTTGACGGAAAAACTTCACATTATTTTTACAAGGGTATCGAATTATTAATCAATCGTTGTAATAAATGTATAGAAGTTAGGGGAGATTACATTGAAAAAGAAAAATTCTTATATTGTTCCAAGTTTCTTTTTTGTTTATCAGGCCGATAATTTTTGCCGCATACCCATTTGTGTCCTTACTGTAAAGTCTACTTTTAAGCTCTCCATTATACAGGCCCATACTATACCGATGCACTTCTACAAATGCAAGGCCGATTAGAAAATAAATTGTATGTAATTAGCAGCCGATCACTGTTCATACGTAGTTCTTCAGCCCTCTTATTACATTGTTGGCTAATAACTTCTTTACCATGATTTTTTCAGCGAACTATTTCCCAGTACTACCGCTGTTTTTTATAAACCCAGTCTTTGGTGTGGTTTTTGGGTTATACGGGTCTGATCCGATGTAACGGTTCAAAAATTACAGGCTTAATTTCTTTTATTTTTAATTAACTATTATTATTATTCTTAGTTTAATTAGTACAAGGACATAGGACCACAATTGTATGTGGGAATTGTCTATTAAGACCTCTGGCTTTTAGATGACTGATATTGATGTTCCGTTAGTACTTAAATCCTTTGTTCTTGGCAGTCAGCTGTGTTTTCTTTTGCATCGCTGTTAACACCAGTTAGTGGGGTTCCTTATGACCAAGACAAGTGATTACATTGATTTAATTTAGTTAATTTAGTAATATTAATTAGTATATGTAGGTGTAAGATCTCTCGATCATGAGATTGAAGACTCTTGGATAGTTATTTTAAAAGTTTGTAAATTTCTAGTTCCATCCAGCAGGGTTACTTGATTAATTTCAGTTTGACATATATCTGATAACTTTGTTACATAAAGGCCCATTATACAGGATGAACTTAAATAATCTTTGCACTATGTCATACATTTAATAATTTTGTAAGAGAGATAAGCAAGTGTAGCTTATTGTAAATTTGATTTTATGTTCTAGGTTAATATTTTAATTGTTTAAGTGGTCGCTTTGCCCTAAATCATAACCTTTTGTAACGAAAGATTTGCCAATTCTTCGAAACCTTCAGCAATATTTCATCTAATGCGTTTATTTTAAACTTAAGAGTGCTTTGATTATCATAACTTTTAACTAATTCATTTCTGTGTTTTTTTTATTTTTATAATATTTAATTTTGTCTTACATACAGCGTGAATTGTTGTTTTTTTTTAATCCTTATGGATTTATACTTTTCATAATTATTTATATACAGGTATACTATCGCGCTCATCTGTATGCATTAGAGGTTGGATCTAAATTTTATTTTATTCTCTTTCTTTAAAGAAATTTAATTATTATTTTTTATTCAATTCATATTTGACTTTTTCTTTTATATATAAATATTTCTACATTACCTCGTCGAATTAAATTTAGTACTATTGAGTTGCTTTTACCTATTTCCACCCGATTTTTCTTACCTTCTACGATCCGCGTTCGTCAACTTCGATAGGCTTTAATTTCTCGGTGGCGCCCTATTAAATTTAGCTTCAAGTCGTTTCGACCCATACCATCTTCACTGAGAAAGCGGCATCCTAAGTGACAAGAATAGTAGGTGGGTGGACATATTATTATTGCCACAGGCCTTTTGCAAGAAGCTGTGATTTGGCACCACTAGATATTTTCTTGTGAAGCTACCTTAAAAGTAAGGTATATGAAAATCCTCCGATGAATATAAGTGAACTTAAAGACGAATACAGGAACAAGTTACCGCCATCCCTGTAGCAATTAATATCCAGTTGATCGTAGTTATATATCTAAGTACAATTTATTAAAACGTTCAAAATCCAATGAGCTATGTTATTTTTAAAGTCGAATTTCATTCCGAGTCACCTATATATAGTTTATGAAATGATTTTATTGTGGTACAAGCTAGAACATCTGTTATCACTTCGATGCCGCATCGTATTAAACGGTTTATTATTATTATTATTTTTATTATTTTCAACATATATGCTTTTTCCTTTGAATAGCAATGGTGAAATAGCTATTGAGTGTTCTAAATTGTTTATGTTTTTCTAAGTGTCTTTTAAACTGTACTAGGTACTAATTTGTTTCTTTCATGAAAACAATAGTCTGACACTGAAATAATCAAATTGCATACTAAAGTGCATACGCAATAATAGTCAATATATTCTAATTGAAACTAAATATTTCGACTATTTTGTGTTTTCTAGTAGTATAAATTTATGTAACCTTCAATTTAAAGTACATATATCTATAATAATATAAACATACCTACGTCCGAAATATAGGAAGAATGTTTCAATTCCCTATTTACGTTAGTCTAATGTCTAACATTAAAATTTTCGGAAGACAAATATCCTTTTAACCGCTACTATTATTACCCGTTGATATAAATAGCAACGAATCTTTACGGAAGCTATTTAATAAAAGTAAATGAAGTTATTCGAATTGAAAAGAAGGTCGCCTTCTTTCAAATTTATTACGTATAAATTATGCAAAGGCATTAGCGTGAGGCTTTCGCTCCGCCAGAGTATCTCTAATTATTCTATTTCCTAACTGTTTTCGTAAATATTAGGGTATGCGGATATATTAGATTACCAGCAACTTTTCCGGGCATGTATACAATTAGGTCAGACTGAAATATTCGAAAGTTATGTTGAAAAGGCTTACACTTTACTTGCTCTCTAATCGATATTAATATTGAATATTATTAATTTGTTATCTTCCTTGCGTCTTTTTATCGGAAATGAACGCAATTAATCAATTTATATATTGGTTTTTATAGTTCATGTAATTACAACTTTGTGTAGAAAGAAACAGCTGATCGTAAATCTATCATGTGTGCGTGCATGCATCTCACGCTCTCTTTCGCTCTCTCTCTCTCTCTCTCTCTCTCTCTCGCTCTCTCTCGCTCTCTCTCTCTCTCTCGCTCTCTCTCTCTTTCTCTCTCTGTGTGTGTTGAGTAAATAGTTATGAATATGTTTCATTAGGAATCTTCATTTATTTATTAATTCTTAAACATGGTTTATCGGCTTTATCATAGCTCACAGTAGGGATAACTATCTGCTTGTCGACATTATCGGCGTCTTGCAAAAATAACAGCTGAAAATCAAGTTCGAATTAATAATAATAATGATCTTTATTTATTTCTAGAAAATAAAAAAATACTCAGCAATGAAGCAGTATATGAACACGAAATATAAAGAAAAAGAATAATACAGTTAACCCTTTGCGGACGGAATTATTTTTTTTCGAATTATTCCGAAATTGAATAATCTTTAGGGTATATTGAGGCACGAAAAAAACGAAAACTAATGCATTTTAGTTATATTTTGAATATTTTTCGAAAACAAAGGTGGTTACCTTATGGAACCACTAGGCCACAAACAAATTGTTAAATAACATGAAATGGAATGAAACAGTTTCTCCCTTCAGAAAGGCATAAACCTACATTACATGCAGTACAGTGCCATCTTGTGCGATGAGGTACTGCTTTAGTACTGCAATGTGAACAACGTACTTTAGATCCATGCTGAGGCATATGAGCAGCTTTATCAGTTCTTATTTCTATAGGAACTCGTACCTTGAACTTGTTGCTGGTACTTGGCTTATCCGTGCTTCTTCTCCCAAATTGCGGCATTTCTGGGTCAGCTCCAATCAAACCAGTGGCCACTACAATTTTGAAATCTTTCAAAGATAATCCGGCACCAGTTGTTAGATTTTTGAGTTTACTAGTGTTAGGCCGACAAAATGAAAAAAAATTCTGTGCCACCACTTTTTGGATTTTCTGTCCAATTCACATGCAGAAATGAACTGATCCCTGAGTTCAATCCTGCATAACCAAAAATCCCTGTAGCTAGGCATTTTTTTCACACCCATCAAAAGATTTATGCCCAAAAAACACTTCATTTCTTCAATTATTGTTGGAGTGTTGTTCTTATTGTGCTTTTGTACTGCGTATAAATTTGTTTGGAAAACAAGAATATTCAACAAATTTTCGTTGAACAAATGCAAAAAAAAATCCAACGGAGTCTCTAAACTATCAGGGACAGTTGGTCCAACGATTTCTGCAAAAGGAAGGGGAGATGTAGCATTATTTTGTTAGTGGTCCATTTCACTTCATTTCGACCGAGGGGTAAATCATCTTCACTGTCAAAGTCATCATTTTCATCACGAATATCTTCTTGGCCATCTACAATATCGTCTTGATCTTCTAAAATATGAACTTCATCATCTGAATCGAGTACCATGTCCATCTCAATATCTACATCATCAGATTCTGAAACATCAGATCCCTCCGATGGAATGTCCTCCAGCAAATTGTAAGCATCAGCACTAGTTATTTTACGCAAATCAAAATTTTTATTCATCTTGAAAACCTGTAATAAATAATCATCATTATCTATCTATCGGCGTAGTGGCACCGAACGGAACCACCAATCAAAATACCTAATATTACTCAGTTATTCACATATTTCACAACAATGCATTAGGCAACACAAAGGAGTACTTATGTATGAACAAATCAAAATATTACATACCTTATAATAACCTCAGACAGTTTGCATAAATCGCATTGAAAAACGTTACACCTGCACATCAGCAAACGCGCCAAATAACTGTTGTTTACTAATTCTGAACCCCCACTTCAATTCCGTAAAATGTGCAGCCGATGAAATATACGATGTAAACATCGCTTTGCGCCAGGTGGTCTCGGCACTCGATCACTCCGCCGGTAGGAATAAATTTATTAACTGGTGGTCCCAAAGTGGAACCACTGAGCCACAAAGGGTTAATAGAATTACTAATTATTTACAAGGCACACATATACTAGTAGGCATGTAAGCAAATGCCCTATAAACAAATACAATAATCGTTTCCAGGAATTAACTTATTAAACGTATAATGAATTTTCTTTTGGAACATGATATATTCACTGAATACTGGAATGGCTACATCACAGGCAGATCTACGATCAGAGCTGCATATTAAGCCATACGTGAGATAATTAACAGTCCGAATCATATTGAGCGTACAATTGGTATGCTCGTGAACTTTAGTAAGGCCTTGGACTGTATTGAGTACTGTGTGTTGTTTGAAAAATTGGAGAGAGTGGTATAAGGGGACGGTGCGTAGTCGATAATGGTGCGGGTGCTGCTTCTGATTGGAGGAAGATGGAAAGGGAAGTGTCCCAGGGCTCTGCTCTACGTTCTTTATTGTTTTCAGTATATGAGAATGATCTCCCTCGCAGGACTAAACATAAAACGATACTGTACGCTGATAATACTTCGGTAATTGTAAGAACTAAAAAAGATGCAGCATACAGTGAGACACTGAGTACTGTTGAGACTGTGGTTCATAATTTGACAGAAACAGGCTGAAGTTGAATATTGAAAAAAACCAATGTGTTGAACTTTGGCTATTTCAAAAATGACCCAATAAAAGTTATTTATGGATATCAACAGCTAAATATGGAACATGTGGCAGTTAAGTTTTTGGAATTGTGGATAGATCCTCAATTGAACTGGAAGAAGCATATTGACCACTTGGTGGCAAACATATCATCATTTAGTTATACATTACGTATCATAGCAGGATCTGTGAATCAGTCGACAAGTCTATCTGCATATTATAGTTATGTGCAATCAAGACTTACTTATGGCATCGTGTTGTGGGGAACATCGGTTTATACATCCAGGATGTTCATCCTCCAGAAGTCGTGCCTGCTTAGTGTCTTTGGGGTCATAAAGACTTATTCTTACAATGAAATTTATAAGGGACAAAAAATATTTGCTTTGACGGGCTTATATGTTTTTGAGTGTGTGAAGAATTATAAGTTTTTCAAAGAGTAAGAGTTACGACATCAGTACGACACAAGAAGTGTAGTATGTTCACATTAGGTGCCTCTACAAACAACAAAAATGATTGTGGATCACCCAAATAATAAAAGTGTATAATCATTTACCTTTACACATAAAATATTTATCTCAAAAAAGGCAAAGAACTGTATTGTTTGACATAGTCATCAAGGAAGCTTTCTATAGCATAGATAAGTATTTTAATTATAGATTTTGACGCATATGAATGTGAATCTATTTTATTGCATTATTTGCGTGAATGTACTTTTTGACAAATTCAGCACTACGTATGTATAACTAAATAAATAGCTTTTATTATTATTATTATTAATAATAATAATAATAGTTTATTCGTTGTAATTACCATTCCAAGAAAGTAAGTAAATTAATTAAAAATGCAGAGTTAGCTGTATATGACAATAAAACAAACAACAACAACAAAACAATAATGTGTATATAATGCACCTTTCTAAGTATTTAAAAGCGATTAATGTTCTAAGTCACACTTTAACTACTCTTCTATTGAATAAAAACTGTGATAACAAGAAGATTATGCTTGTAAATATAAAGCTTGGTATTGATAGCTTTAATAGTTTGTCCGCTATCGTGGAGAGAGAGAGAGAGAGAGAGAGGGAGATGTTACTAGAAAACACTTTTTCGGTATCAAGACTTCAAAACGAGGACATCTGCAAAAATCTGGATGTCGAAAATTGTTATCATCACAATACGACCTTATAGGTACTACTCATAAGAAGGGGAAAACAAGGAGTTTATTCTTCTTTTCTTGGGTATAAGAACAGATGCTTCTTTGAATCAGGATCCTATAGACAAGTTAACATTAAATTATTATAATTTTTATGATTAGAAAGAAAACGCAAACTTATACACTATATAAAAATTCTTCAAAATTGCTTTCTGAGAAACTTTGTTTACAAATTTAGTCGTTTTTTGTATCAACTACTAGATAACTCATGTAGTATTATTAAGTGGAGATTTTATAGAGAAATTCCTTGCTTAATTTATGACTTTTATTTCACTTAATATTTTCCTTTATTCTCTACCAGAAGCGAAAATATTTATACAAGTTTCCATTGATAGCAGTGTTTTCAGCAAAATTTTGAACATTTATTGTTATTTTATGGCGTACACATTACATTAAATGTATTTTAAAACATTTTATTATCTAAACTAATAATATGAACGATTGATTAACTTTTTTCAGTCTAGTTAATTTTAGAATATCTAGTGCGATATAGGTATATTTGCTAGATACATTTAACATGTTAAATTGTTCATTTCATCGTTGTAACAGAAAAGTAAAATAAACAAAGGAGTTTATTTTTGATCGTGTTTATTTAGATTCAAACTATTTCTAATAATTATTATTGTATTGTTAGATATCGAAAGTATTATTTCTGGATTGACACTGTTCTTAAGTTATATTATTTTATCAAAGAGATTTAGAATAAGCAGAATGTGAACGTAAAATTTTATTGTTTAGTTCTTTTCAAATATTAAGTAATAGATTAAATATACTTTCTTATTGAGTCATGTAAGGAGCTTGATATTACATGTAGAAACTCGTCCTCATATCAAGCACACTTACTTAGCAATGTTGTGCAAGTGAGCAAGTAGGCTACATAGAATAATATGTGGTGTAAAAAATAAGGACCGGACACTAGTGGCCGATGACTCATCGCCCATGGGCACACTATTGAAATGTTGTATTTTTAAAGAGGTTATAATTTTAGTTATATAATTGGATAACCACTGGGTGGCGATCTATAAAATACAAAATACGTTATTATTTGTTCATTTTGTATTTCAAGTCGAGTAAAGAAGTATTAATATTTAGTAGCAATACTTTCTCAAGGTTCTCTTCTCTAAGATTTGTCCTTTTTGAATGAAGTACATACATGTAAATAGAAAACGTCCTTTCTATATCGCAACTGGTTATAGGTGCGTACTGGAAGTATTCTTTTATTGCGGCGTATTTAGCAGTTAAATTTTATGTCATTGTCTCCATACACAAATGCTGCAACGTTATTCAATCTGGATTTCTATTAAAAACTGCGTCTAATTTTTGCCGAAGGCCACATCCGAAGTCACTTGGAATACTTTCGAAATTATTAAAAGCCACATCTAATGTGGTTAATCCATCTTTTATTTGAGATTTCGATTTTCAAAGTATGTGAATAGTTTAGGCAAATTTCCAAAGTGTTCCTAAAGGAATAAGAACTGATTTTTTAAATTTAGGACTTGTGTTAGTTCCTTGCACTCAGAAATACTTCGAGTATAATCATTTAAGTATGTAACGAAATTTTGGAAACTATCCAAATTCTCTGCATAAAAACTACTAGCTTCCAACCATGCTTCCCACCTAGTTATTACAGACAAGGGAGGCAGAGACAAAGACGGAACTAGAGAGCTACTCTCAATGGTGCTTCTCTGAAAACTTTTTTGAAAGCGGATACAATTCTAACTTCCGGATAGGTGTCTCTGATATATTCACAGTTTGTGTGGAGAATATGTGCTACACAAGTAATATGCAGCATATAAGTGACATCCTTTATCCTTTAACAGTCTGCCTGTTTTTAACATATATGCGGCACTGTCACTAACAAATAAAAGTATTTTTTCGTTGTACCTGTAGTCCGAATGAAACATTTTGTGCAAATTCTCGTCAAGGATTTTAACAACTGTTTCCGAATCAACTGTATTTATAACTTTAGATGCTATATTACATAATATGCGTTATATGGAATAGTTGGATGTAGAACACCAGCTACAGCATTTACCACACAGCGTCCTAACATATCAACAGTTTCGTCGGCACCTATCCATAGGTACTTATTTGAAAGATGTCTTCTAATGCATTCATGCATGCACTTCGAAGATGAAATTTGCGTAACGTGGATTCATCAGGCACATATCGACCAGTATATTTTTAGAGAAATGTTTTCAAAGTGTGACATAAATGTTCCTGATAGGATTGTTAGTGATTTGGAAGTGCAAATATGCGCCTTGGTTAAATTAAATCCTAGTATGTCATTCCGACAAATTGCTGTCACATTTAACATTGGTGCTACAACGGTCCAAAAAATTTACGTAAAAATAAGTACCGGTTCTACAAAATATTAACGTCTCAGGAGCGTCTTCCTGCTGATTATTACAGGCGTATTGAATTTTGCGAAGTAATCAATAATAAGTATCACAATGACAAGTTTTTTTTTAATAAAATCTTGTTTACAGACGAAAAATCATTTTATGTGTGTATAGTTATCATAATCGCGCAATTTGTCGGTATTGTTCGCGTGATAATCGACGTTGGAATAGACCTACACGAACTTAATATTCAATAAAAGTAAATGTATGGGGGTGGTATCCTTGAGAATGAAATAAGTGGACCTTTTTTATCAACGGTAGGTAATTTAAACGGTAATGGGTACTTAGAGTTGCTGCAAAATAATATTATTCCAGCTATACGGGAACGATTTAATATTAATGAAATATGGTTTCAGCTGGACGGTTGCCTCGTGCACAGCACTCTTAATGATACCCACATTTTAAATAAAGTCTAAAATGTAAATGGAGATAGATGGATAGGCAATTCAGGTCCTATTAAATGGCCGCCACGATCTACTGATCCATAGCCCCGAATGACTTTTCTATAGCTCTTTTTAAATAATTCAGTATGCAGTTACGGTGATCAACGTCCATCTAATTTAGAAAAATTACGAGCCAAAATTTTTGAATTTTCGAATAATTTACCACGGAAATGTTAAAAAATTTCCATCGAAATTTTTATAATCGGCTGGGTTACTGCTCGGCTCAAGAGGGGTGGGCTTATTTGAGAATTTAATAAATAATTAACTATTTGTAGAAATTAATTTCCATTCCATTCTTAACTTCGAATTAAATCATTGTTTATTTAGTTTCATATGGATTTATTGTTAACTTTCAAAATTTTAGTTTGTTTCATTTTTCATTTTATAATATTACGGAATCATTTACTTTTTATCTTAATAAGAGTTTTACTATTATTACGTTTTCGAATTTTATATCTGTTATGTTTCTTATCTATGATATTTTAAGAAAGAATTTTTGTTTTTAAAATTTTAAAATTGTTGATCATTTTTTTTATTTACTTAAATTATTTAGTGGAATACCTACTTACATTATTTAGTGCAATTATCTGATGCTTCAACTTATAAATTATCTATTTCTTATTGCTAATATTATTTCCATCTTCTCTAAAGCAGAACTCTAAACGACCTTATTCTTGATTAAAGAATTTGTCACCTAATTCACAGTAACAGTAACAATTTTAAAGGACTAACGCAGTAAGAATTTCTGCGGTGTCGAGTTAAACGTAGCTCTAATATTAGTAACAGAGGCTATCCCCTTATTCTCCCACTTATAATCGATTACCTATGTCTAGTATATTTATCTGCAAGTAGATAGCGTACACACTGTATTATATGTTTAAAATAACTGATAAGATAGTAAGTTGCTGCAAGAAAAATTAGAAAACCATCTAATTTTTAAAAAATTCACTCCAAATTCATTTCTTACGTCTTGCAAATATCTCTTTTACACCAAGCAACTCACGTGTTTCTTCTTACATAAAGAAAAATACAACAGAATTGAGTCGTCTAAATCGGCTTTAATTTTTTAGTAGTAGCGTAGTGTGATTAACTACATATTTGCCAATTAATTAAATAATTACTCTAATTGTCCACTTCTGTTCTGTACATGTCATTGTGGTTAAATATAGCCAATATATTAAAATAAAACCCATAATTTGTTTCCAAACAAATGTTATGTCTATTTAGTAATTTAAGTTAGGTTATAATTAACATAGGAAGAAATTTGACATACATTACTTTGATAAGAGGAAAATTTTATGAGACACAATAATCTACACAAATTCCCACTATATTTTGAATGTAATTCAAATAAATTACAAAAAATTGAAGATAATCAAGTAACTATATGCAAATTTGAAGAGCTGCAAGATGACGATGGAACTGAATTGTTAACGCCGAGATGGTTGTTTAAAGTGTCAGAATATACTGAAATTTCATCAGTCAATTAATAATATGTGAGAGCACATAAATCTTGTTGCAAAGAAGCATTTACAGAAATTTTTTCAAAATAATGTATTTATGTTAAAGTAAAATAAAAACAAATGAACTTGAATGTGAGGGAAGAGATGTAAGATCAATGAATATTATGAGAAGAATGCAAGAAGGACACTTGGCCGAAGATTTACTTACATATATATTGCACACTAAATATTTGTAAATAAATATAGAATCATCATTCTTCTCTGAAAAGTTTTATTATACAGTGTGTCTACTTAAGTTGGAATCATATGGAAAACTTTTTTATTATTAATTTTAAGAAAAAAGGTTACTCTTCGTAAAACGTTCTGTATGGTGTAGAACCCAAATGAATTAATCAAATATCAATTTTTTGAAGTCGTATACGACGTGTGTTAAAAAATAAGAGTTTTGCTCAAAAGTAAAGTATCTATATTTTATCATAAGTATACATATATACATTTATACGTAAAACGTATATGTATATATGTAAATGTATGAATGCACATCTATCCTAAGCAAGCATTGCGAACAACAACATGCAGTTCTCAAATCTAATCTATTATCTTTTAGAACAATATTCGATAGTGTCATAAATAAAGGTACTTTACTCTTCAGAAAAATGTATATGCATATATGTAAATATATGGATGCACATCTACCCTAAGCAGCATTGCGAACAACAACATGCAGGCAGCTGTTTCGACCTTACATTGGTCTCATCAGTGCATGAACGTGTTATTCACAATGCATAAACAACTTAGATCACCTGATAATGTCAACTTACGCACAAAACGCCATGAGAAATTCCCAGCGGCATCTGTTACACAAGCGCGACATCGCGAGGTAATGTTACCCTCCCGTAGTACTACTACTAATCAGGCAACTGTAGATATACGTGCATTCAATGAACACGCCATAGGTGGCGTACCATTACAAATCAATGTAACAATATAAAATACTTGAATGTGTAACGTACATTAACGGATAAATTATCATAAGTATACATATATACATTTATACGTAAAACGTATATCCATTTATGTAACTGTATGAATGCACATCTATCCTAAGCAAGCATTGCGAACAACAACATGCAGTTCTCAAATCTAATCTATGTAGTTCTCAAATCTAATCTATTATCTTTTAGAACAATATTCGATAGTGTCATAAATAAAGGTACTTTACTCTTCAGAAAAATTTATATTTTTTGACACACTTCGTATACGACTGCAAAGAATTGATATTTGATTAATTTATTTTGGGAAATAACTTGTTTCTTAAAGTTAATAGTCAAAAAGGTTTTCATATGATTTCAACTTAAGTAGACACACTGTATATATTATTTAAAACGATAACACTACAAGATGTGCACGTTTCGCTGTTTACAAAAACTATAACCCCCTTAATAATTAGTAAAATATACCTACCTGTTCTGCATACAGCATTGATGAATATACTACCTACTATACTTTATTTTACTGCGATGTGCATGTTTTATATTCCTTATACTCTGGAACGTGTTATATATTGTAATTGCCCTATATTCTCTGTACAACTCAAATAAGCTGGTTTTGTAGTACGCCCCATTTTTATTACTACCGTTTTTTATTACTAATTTGAAGATTGCGATATCCCTGGCTGTCAAAGTCCTAGAAAAACGATACCTCCAACGAAGCATAAAATACGACAGAACCAAACAAAACCGTTCAAAAGAATTACTTTGATCTTTAGACGAGAACTGTGAAAACCTTAATATTGCTTTTCTTTGTATTTTAAAATTAATACTTTGACTTCAAACGTTTGTAAATGAATATATGACCTGAATAGTGTTTATTATTATCTTTTTCTTAATATCCAAAAAATTAAAATTTAGTTTTCCCAAAAGACTGCAAATTAAGATCAATATTTTTACAGCACTTTAGTTGTGGGGAATTGTGAATAGCAGAAACTTATTACAAATATAGCTAGAAACCAAGAGCAAACTAATAAATTATTTGAAAAGAGATAGTGCAGTGTTATCTGCTCTCAGAGCAGGTTCTTGCGGATTAAATCGTAGACCATCTTTTACTTTCAATATATTTCTCCATCCCTGCCTACAATGCACGCATTGTTGAAACTGTTCATGTTTTTAGATACAACTCCAATATTTTATTAAAAACCCCTCTAACACGCTCCTAATTTCAAATGGCATTATCCCGATGTGAATTTAGATATAAATAATTATTGTATATTCCGCTTTTCCTTTTCTTCCTTCTTATTGGCATTTAAGGATATAGATATGCATATACATATTTCTCTGTTTTACCTTCTTACTTACTATCGACTCTTGTGTAATTTTTTGTAGTCGTTGCTATTATTATAAAATGTCCTATAAATGGGCTGTTGGACAATACAAAATTATTATTATCATTTACTATTATATTTTTATTATATATTTACTAGCTGGCCCGGTAGAAGTTGTTCTGCCCATTTCGGTAGGTGGCGCGATGATTTTATTTGGTTAATGTCCCTGTATAAGAAATTCTGGACAGAAGAGGTCCGTAGTGACCGTCTGCCCAGGTCGGTAGGCGACCTGGGCAGACGATAGTAGTTTCGCCATAGATCCTAGTAAAACAAAAGTTGTCGGCAAAAGAAGACTGCCCTGCTCCCGTATTACTAGTACTCCTGGTCGTGAAAATACAACTGCCTCATTATTGGCCAGTGCTTCTGGAGAAAAAGGTCCCCCATTAATCATTTTTAAAGGTGGTAATGTCTGGGACCAATGGCAAGCTCCTGACGATGTCTTCCCTGGAATGTCGTACGCTGCCAGTAAAAAAGGGTGGATGTATGGTGATATTTTCTTCAACTACCTACAAAACACTGTTATTCCTGCTTTGGGCGAACAGAAGTCAGTACTCATCATATACGATGGGTATTCGTCACATGTCAGCACTCGAGTTATTGACCTGGCAAGGCGACAAAATATTACAATTCTAAAATTACCACCTCACACAACTCACCTGTCGCAACCCCTCGACGTTTCAGTATTTAAATCTCTAAAAACAACCTGGCATAACAAGTTGGTTACGTGGCAGAGACACAATGTTGGACGCAAACTACCAAAAAAGGTGTTTTCAATACTTATTGCAGAAACGTGGAGAGACATCGAGGCAAATGTAATAATTAGTGGTTTTAGAAAGTCCGGTATTGTGCCATTCGATTACAGAGTCGTAGCTAGAGAAAAATTCAACATCGAAGAATTAAAACGATGGGACCCCCAAAATACTACAGTCACTAACAGCGCTGCAGAAAATATTGATGACCCACAAATTCAGCTCCCATATACTTCAAATGGGATAATCTCTGTTCGTGTCTTCAATATACTAGGCTCTTCGACAAAGTCTGATGATATTGCGCCTTCAAAGGGAACTGTTGCTTTTGAAAACCTTTTGCTACAATGCGTTCGTCAAAATCAACCTTCAACAAAAATAACAAAAAGAAGGATGGCTCCTGGAGCTCAAGTTATTACTGCACCGAAAGACGGAGCCGCGGAAATACAGAAAAAGCAGAAATGAACTCCTCAGAATGCAATAACAAGTATTTCTGATTCGTCTAGTGAATCAAATGACGAATCAATATCTCATCAAGATTCAGATAAAGATGAAGAATGTTTACAGGAATTGCAAAACTTAGAAGAAAGCGTAAATTCCAATGAATGTCATACTCTCGAAGTTGATAAGTGGGTTTTTGTGCAATATGCAAACAAAAAAGGCTGAAACACTTTGTGGGGAAAATTATTCAGAAAGGGGAGTATGAAGAATGGCTTGTTAGGTTTTTGAGATCGAAGAAATCTAAATTTGTTTGGCCCGATGTTCAAGATGAAGACTTGGTAGACAGCGCAAGTATACTAAATATCCTTCCACAGCCAACAGAGGATCGAAAAGGGTCGGGATTTACTTTTTCAGTGAAGTTTGATGATTATAATATCTTCTAGTTACCTTGAGTATGTTTCTAAATGTTTAAATTTTGATAAAAATAAGTATGTTCTGCTTGTTAAAAATGTTAATATTTTTTATATTTTTTTAAAAAATGTATAATTCCGTTATTTTTTTACGAAATAAAATATTTTAAAAACCAAAATACGCAGAAATATTATATTTATTACGTTTGCCAGTTTTCTTCTATTGGAAACGCTACGCCAAGTGAGAGTTCATTATCACATATACCCCCAACTCACGAGGCAAATGTGATATAATGACGCTGTTTTAAAAAAAATTAAAAACTGATAGCCTAAAAATTAATTCACTTGTTTGGTTATAAGTATCATTTTGTTAAGGACCAAAGAACGTTTGCTAATTTTTACAGAATTTTTAAAATAATGATAACATTTTCATTGACATCTAAAGTTACACTAGTGAAATTTTACCTCGCATTTACCCCACTTCACCTTACTTGTTTGTTGTCGCACGACGCCGGATTATTTTGACAGATTGATGACAAGTCAACCAACTTGATTGAGATTCAGTTGATTTTTGTAGTTGAAACACCTAGATTCGTCTTGGACTTGAATCCGTGGGTAAAGAGCAGATTGCGAAGTTCACCCTTTGACTAAAGCGCAACAATTCACAGTTTGTCAAGGTGTATTTAAAACATCACTTAGCGTCATGAACACATATATGATAAATGACATTTTAAAGATAGGAGTAGAAAAAGAAATTTTGTTTTTAAAGTTGAAAGAATTGATGCTTTCACTGTTACTATTGTATAAAACCTTTAATGAAAATCATTTCTGAAATATTTACAAAAAAAATATTTAAAATAAGAGTGAATGTGTTAGTTCCTGCCCGAGTTCTGTTTTCTTTTGTGCAAAATTTGTTCGAAATAAAATTCAAAATATATTTTTACTCTTAGTAAATCTGTTTCCATTATACGATATAATTTGTGAGATATTCCACACAACAGCGTTTCGATATGAGTAAAAGACAAATTTCCAGTAAATATTTCAAAAAAAACCTTTTCATAAAGTTGTTTATAATTTACTTCTGAATACTTTTGTATTCATTGAGATGTTTATTTGCACTTAAAAATTGACGGGATATAGAAAAAATAATGATATTGCGAAACGTATACTTTCCGATTTATCGATTTGACTGAAAATCTAATCAAATCTCGGAATGAAGTTTGTACTCTAAAATATTAGGTTTGGCATTCATAGCTTTAACCGCTCTACGGCTATCGTGGTTACATACATACATCTCACACACACACACGCGCAAATATGTCTGCTAAAATCGTCCCTAGTTAAACTTTCTGCTAGTGCATAATAAAACTTCTGATTCTCATTTCCATGTCACTTCAAAATAATTGTTAAAACATTGAAAACTTTCAATAAATTATAAATAAACTCATTAATATATTGCTCAAAACCTATGGCTATAGGAATACGTTTTAAAAATGCAACTGTATATTAGGTTTGCTTCTCGTTTAAGTTTTATGGAAACTTAACGTAACTATAATATGTATAACCCATTACAAGAATATGTATTCGTAAATCATATATATTAATTAATTAATATTTTAATTTTCTTATACTTTAATTTTCCTGCCTTTGATTTTTTAATTCCATTAATTCTCTATTATAAAAACTCTCAAGTATTATATTTGTTATTTGCACATCGTTTTAATTTCTATTCTCCCTGTATCAATTAATAATCATTACCTACCTACCTACTTCTAAGTTTCTTTCCCTTTATAATTGGAGTTTTTGATTAATTTTTTTTATCTATAGGATGTGGGGCTGCCTACTTTATGAAGTAGTATTATTTTCGCAATTTTGAGTCCCTGGAAACAATTATGAATGTAAAAAGTTCAATTAATATTTCCGACAATACCATAGCTCAGACGTCTAATTTTCAATTTATTTTTGGTGACGCTGCTACAATACAAAATTATTCATTATTAGATAGAAAATTAAAATATATCGACAAAGTGTCGTTCCAA
Organism: Amphimallon solstitiale; assembly: GCA_963170755.1. Classification (NCBI taxonomy): domain Eukaryota; kingdom Metazoa; phylum Arthropoda; class Insecta; order Coleoptera; family Scarabaeidae; genus Amphimallon; species Amphimallon solstitiale. Next base: position 27,571,587 of record OY720680.1, read on the forward strand.
TATATCCTTGTAATTACACACCAGACTTTCGGGACAGATTTATGAGACTGCCAAGCACATAATGAAGTGTGAACTGATGTATAGTACAGAAATTCTATTTCATGAAAATACGAAATACTAGTAATCAAATTTGTTTTGGAAAATTGCATACGAAATGTTCAGTTGAATCTAAAGTTTAATCATATAGCTAGTTTCTGTTCATTAATTTACTACAGAAACCAATACACGATCAAATAACTGTACAAATAATACAGAGAGCAATATGTATGTAGTACATATTTGGTTCATATTACGAACGACTTTGTGAACATATAAACGTATGTACATACATACATGTATGTAGACGTTTGTTAACATTAAAGTTCTCCAAATATACAAACACTGCGCAAGCTGCCCTCAGTCATTAAAACTTTCTTGAGCTGTTAAATAATAAACAAAATATTCAAATTGCAATATATGAATGTGCTTTTCCATGAGGTAATCCTTATAATTATTAGTACTGTGGTAAAACATCCTTGTCTCGATAATAGTACAATGTTTACGTAATTAGTTATATATTGTTCGTATAGTATTATTACAAAACTAAAGTTTATGATCAATAAAGGATGCACAATTTGGCCATATTATTCGTTTTATTAATGCATATGGTTTGCTATTGAAGATGGAAGCAAATAGTTTACATGAATACTATTAGGTAGAACAAAACAACTAGGTTATATCGAGAAATTTGTCTATAGTAAAGTCGTTCTAGCAATTGAGATGCATCAGTAAATAAAAATTTGTCGTGTTGCAAAATTTTACCTATAAACTAATCTAAGCGCACAGAGTGCGCGAGATCAGATTCTCAGAACAAACTAGTAACAAAAAAGATCAGCGCACACTATGCAGAATTTACACAAACCCATTTGAGCCATTTTCGATCGCCCTTTATCTCCGTTACAGGCTGACGTTTTTCATATGAGTTAAGATTACCAATAAAAAGCAGTTTTACAAATTTCTATAGTTGCCAAGATACGAGCATCCAAAGACCACGATTTTAGGTACTCAGTGACTGACTGTCACATCGAGAGCTAAAGCTTTCAAATTTTATACATAGATAGTGTCTAAGCTGCTGGTTACGAGAAAAGTAAAAAAATAATTAGCACCATAACTATTCTTATCCTTATTTTACATACGACACGGCAATGACACGGCACGCAACGTACGAAAAGTGGCGGAGACAGAGCAAAGCCCAGCACTGAGACGAGTAGTTACCACGGCCTCGCGAACGGGAAGAAAGATCAACATCTATAGAGTACCATGTCGTGCAGGTACGGAATGCGGATGTATGCTTAGAAACTGGATTATTTTCTCACTCATTCGTAATATTTTCTGACCTTGACGAAAATTTTGTTGTTGCTTATTTAAAATAAATAATACTTAGTTTATTTCCATATTTTAGTTCTCTTTCATAACTACTATAATTACTATACTTCCATAGCCATGTAGTTATTTGTACTACATATAGGTGTATTTATTAAAGGGTACTTATATAATATTTATAGGTTACTGATATATTACGAAAACCACTCGTTCTTAGTCATATAGCTGTCTGTATTTTCTGTACATGTACAGATATTAAATTAACTGAACAAAAATTATGATATCCCACCTACATACGTGTACATAAAAACAAGCCAATTTCTGGTAGATATGTGTGTTATCTTAAAAATATAACTGAAATATAGAAACTATGCCAACTTACTTCCATGAGCGTTACTTACATTGTCCTAATAAGCACAGAAAATTCTGAGTAAATTGATAAATCTCCTTTACCTTCAGTAATATTCATATCTGTAATGAAAACTTGCCAAATTTGATCTGGAGGTTCATCAATTTAAACAGAATTTATAACCTACACAAGCCGCCTCATACATATATATAAATAATGCAATACAATATACTATACTGCGTGTAAACAAGCGAAATTTTGATCCAATATAGCGAAATAGAAAATATAATCTATGCCGTTTTAACGTGATCCAGTCAAAATTGCTCATACGCTATAAATTATTATGCCATTTGAAGTCTGCTTCTTGTACATATATTTAAATAAATTTTGTAGATCATAGGCAAACAAACGAGCATATTGAAGAAATATATTCAGCACAAATTTTGTGAATTATCGTTGTGTCGTAGTAAATTAATTACGTAAAATCCATAAAAAATTTAATTGTTTAGCAATTGTGTGTCAGTATTAATAATCTAGGATATCATGAAGAGAAAAAAGAATCTTTGTATAGATCACGTCCAGTAATTTGTGACATAATAAAGACTCCAAAGTTAATTACATTAATAGTAATACTATCTTCTTTAAAAAAATCTCACATCTGGTTAGTTTTAAATTCAGAGCATTTCTGCTTTGCTGTGCAAGAGTATATTTATGTATGTATATTATCTGTATTTGTTCGACATTATTTGGATCTGGAGCAGAGTGAAACAAAGTAAATATTATTTTGATGTGTAAACTGTAGCTTTGTATAAAAAGGTAAACATAAAACGCGCGGAACCTTTGATAAAACATAGCTGTTATCTGACCAGCAGGTTATTCCATTTTTCCAATTTATCGAGATCACTGAATTACTAATTTGTCGTTGGATTTGTAGAGAGGTTTTCCTGCAATTGCAATATGATATGAGTACGTATTAAATCTATTATAGTAACTTATCTGTAGATATTTGTATTTGTATTTTCTTCTGCAAGGTAGGTATATGTTTTTAATGGGAAGAGAAGTGATAATAAGGATTTAACATTCCATTCATTTCCTGATAAATTCTGTTTATATTATGTAATTAGTTAGTTGGGATTTTTACCAAGCTGCCTTTTTATTTGGAATTACTATAAGTGTCATCTTTTCTAGTATACTTGTGTGTACGACACACTTTAATTAGAAACATCTTTAATTATACACATACCTGTCAATCTACTTCCAGTTTTCTTCTACAGATATTGTTAAGGAAACTTCCTAGTTTGAAAGTACCATGAATAAAACACAATATCAGTTCAAATACACATTTATTTCCTTTCGGTGTGCGCCGATATTTTCGGGGCCGCTCTGCATCGAACATAAGGTAATACAGCATATACCGTGTGGCCGCCGTTCATAGCGCGATGCATGTATTAGTAACTACTAGTCGACTATAAATGGGCGTGCCAACTTGAATTGCCACACCGACAGCAGGCGTATAAGTTATACGTATAAATGTATTCGTAGGCAAATCAAGTGAAAAGCAGTGTAATAGGTATTGCGTTTCCGTTGTTAGTAATTATTTGTAGTTGTTTGAAGCATCAGATAATCACTGATAATATGTCAGTGAAGTAACTCATCATAGCTTCATAAACAACATAAAAGAGCAAAAATAAATAATAAATAACTCCTAGACTTTAAAACAAAAAAAAAAACTTCTTAACTAAAATAATATTTTTCAACAAATATTATAATCTAAAAACTCAAGTATAATAAAATACTGAAACATAAAATATTTACTTGTTAAAACAGAATTGTAATTCAACATTGCAATTAACCTGTAATTAGCTAAAAAAATGTTATTCTTAAGCAATAATAAAACTCGAACTGACGCCCATATGTGGAAGCGACACGGCGAATGCGACTGCCCGACTACACCGTATAAATGTGGATTTTTTGGACAAATACGAGTGCATGATAGGCATATGCGAAATACTAGCACTGTTGTAATCCAGTATAACACTGCGTCTACTTGTTTACCGTTCTAATACACAGACATCTCTATCTGTTTCGCTTACTCTACAGGTATCGCTATAATGCAGACGCACGCGGTCTTATGGTATACATGTGCATCACTCGAGGAGCTATGGGTCCCTATATACATGGTGGGGCACCTCATTCCCGTCGGTTTATATACGAAAAGCGGTAATATGTTTTATTTTTATTTTTATTAAAGGTTGTGTAGGTTCATTAGGGGCACGTTTTAAAATTATTTTGAAATATACAGAGTGATCCAAAAAAAAAATTGGCACACCAAAGTTATGAAAATTTAAATAGAACACCCTGTATATTATGGAATATTTTGATGCTATAGGCTAAATTAAGGCCACTTACTGTTATATTCCCTATACCTAACTCAACCTCTTTTCGAGGGATTTCACTATTTTTGAAAATGTAGATCAACATTTCAGAGACATTGCTGTCTTTCATATTTGAGCGAATTATTTTAAATTGTATTTAATGTATACTCAAAGCATTAGACTCTAAGATAAGCTAAAGTTGATATCTAAAAATTATACAGGGTGTTTAAAAACAACATTTTTGTTATGACTAATATTAAAGGCAAATAACTTTCTTATTTTAAATGGAACACCCTGTATTTCTTGACAAATTTAGATTCTAATTTTAATTGTTTTTAAAACTGTATTAGGGTTTCCTATACATATCTCTTATAGTTTTTTGGTAATTTAGGATTTTCAATTTCAAACACTAATTTCTTGCAAAATATTTTTCAAAATGCTAATATTTATTAACCTATCGGGTTGATTGGTTTTATTTCACATTAATTAAAAGGCGTCATAACTAGGTAAATACAAAATACATACTTTATTAACAAACAACAAACTTAAATTTTAAAAGTAAACTAATGTTTTAACAAGTGCTCGAAATGATGTCCATCTGTTTCAATGCATAATCGAATTCTCTCTTGAAAGGACTGTTTAACTCTTGTTAAAATATTTGGTGTTATAGAACGAAACGCTATTCTTATTCGTTCTCTCATATCGTCGGGTGTGGTTGGTGGTGTATCATAAATGATATTTTTGACATATCCCCATAAGAAAAAATCGGGACTCGTTAAGTCTGGTGATCTTGTTGGCCCATTCTGTGGACCACCGCGTCCTATCCACCTATTGGGATATTGCCTATCCAATTCATCTCTTGCATTTATTTGAAAATGCGCTAGTTGTAAGTTGTAACCACATCCTTTGACGAATTTTAAGTGGTATATTTTCCAAAAGTACAGGCAAATTGTCTCTTAAAATCAAAGAAACATGGCGCCGTTTAAGTGACCATCAAAAAAGAACGGACCTACCACTTGCATTCCAATTATTCCACCCCATACATTGACACACCATCTGTATTGCCTATCAATAGTTCTAAAAAATGGGGATTTTCGTCACTGTACTAATGAAAATTATGTTTATTAACTAATCCGTTATTGTGGAATGATGACTCATCCGGAAAAAGTACAAAATCGAAGAAATTTTCATCTTCACTAAACCTTTCTAAAACCCATAAACAAAATACCAGTCGTCTATCGTAATCTACTTCCAAAAGTGCTTGGTGTAATTGAATACGATACGGGAAGAAGTTGTGCCTTTTTATAATTCTTCCGACGCACCGTCTGCTTATTCCACTGGCTTCACATATTTTTCGCTGACTTGTATGCGGATTTTCTGCCAGAGATCCGATAACAACAAAATCATTTTCTTCATTTCCCGTAATTGGTCTTTGCCGTTCTGGTTTCTGAAAACGCACACTTCCTGTTCTTCGGAAAACTTGCAATAAATTTTCTAATGACCGCCTGTCAGGATGACGCCTGTTAGGATGCTTTTGAGCATAAACTCTTGATGCTAGCAAGCAATTTTCGCCACACTCTCCAATTACTAAAATCATATCCACCTTTTCGTTTTCAGAGTAGGTTCTCATTTTAAATAATTAAAATTATTTAAACGACGTCGAATAGCGTTGATGTCTTAACTAATATGTACTGTCACTGTCAAATAATTTATCTGTTTGAAGTATTAATAACAGCGGCAAAGCCTACTTTTGGAAAAAATTGCAAGAAATTAGTGTTAGAAATTGAAAATCTTAAATTACCAAAAAACTATAAGAGATAGGTATAGGAAACCCTAATACAGTTCTAAAAACAATTAAAATTAGAATCTAAATATGGCAATAAATACAGGTTGTTCCATTTAAAATAAGAAAGTTATTTGCCTTTAATGTTAGTCAAAACACAAATGTAGTTCTTAAACACCCTGTATAATTTTTAGATATCAACTTTAGCTTATCTTAGAGTCTAATGCTTTGAGTATACATTAAATACAATTTAAAATAATTCGCTCAAATATGGAAGACAGCAATGTCTCTGAAATTTAGATCTACATTTTCAAAAATAGTGAAATATCTCGAAAAGGGGTTGAGTTAGGTATAGGGAATATAACAGTAAGTGGCCTTAATTTAGCCTATAGTATCAAGATATCCCATAATATACAGGGTGTTCCATTAAAATTTTCATAACTTTGGTGTGCCAAATTTTTTTGTATCATTCTGTATATTTCAAAATAATTTTAAAACGTGCCCCTAACGAACCTACACAACCTTTAATAAAAATAAAAATAAAACATATTACCGCTTTTCGTATATAAACCGACGGAAATGAGGTGCCCCACCCTGTATACGCACATGCAAGACACTGCCGTCCGTACGTATACATAGGAGGTCTCGCATCGCCTTGGGTGTATAGTCGTGTACTTGGACCGGCAGACAATAAACTCGGCCGATGAGACTGTATACGCCTGAAAGCTGCTCCGCATCAGTATTCTCACAATAGACAATATAATTAAAAGTTAACAAAAATGAAACATACATTACAAAAATATGATAACACATAAAAATAAAGAAAAACATTCATATATAAAACAGAAACAATAATATAAAATAAAATAAAAGATGTTAAGTTCTTAACAGATATGTACAAATTAAAAAGTACTATTTCTGCCGATAAATTAATAATTTCTAATTTGGACGGATCTGTAGAAGAAAACAGAAACTAATAGACACGTGTGCGTATAATTAAGGATTTTTTTGAAGTATGGAATCTCTAATACATACAAGTATACCCACACTTTGTATATATACGATAAATATATGAAGCCAACAAAATCGACACGCGTCTATGTCTTGCTGAACTGTGACAACATATTTGTTAAGACTTTCTATTGAAGTTGCAAAGTATGGAACGAAGCAAGTTTACCTACTAGATGTTTTAGTGAAAAATAATGTTTTCAATTCTATACAGTTTGGTTTTATTTTTGGTTAATTCACCACGGATACCATATTAATGATATGGGTGCTGTATGTAAAAACTTGAATAACCATAATTTATACACCAGGATTTTTTGAATGGCTAAAGCTTAATATTGCTAATTAAATTGAATTATCACGTAGTCAAAGTATTGCATTGTAACTTTTTACACAATTGACCTCATGTAACAGGTATGGTAAGTCAAAGAAATCTTATTAGCAAAAATAATGTGTCAACTACTAGAATAATTATTAGTTTCGAATTTCAAGAATTAATTTTATCCTATTTTATATATACAGGATGTTATAAATTAAGTCGGCACTATTGCTAACTTTGTTATTAATGAAGCTACAGTATCGGTTAAATTAGCAAAGTAGTAGTATTTTTATCGTGAACAATGATGGCAGAACCGAAGAGACAATTGAGTTTCTAATTTTCGCGCTATTTACAAAAGTTACTTTTTTTTAACGGAACACCCGGTATATTTTTGCATATATTGAAAGAAGGAATTATTTAAAAAAAGAAAGCTTTCATACATTATTGACAAAAAATGAAAGTTGCGGCAGTTATCCACTATTTTGTACAGAAATTCGTATCAATAAAATCAGCAACTTCTATATTTGGTTGAACCTTTAATGTTGTTTACTTCCATCAAGTAAAATGTTAGTTCAATGCAATCTGCACGTTGTGAGGATTATTCCAATTCTTGCAGATTTCTGTTTGCTTTGAAAAAGGTCCACAATCTAAAATGACTGAATTCTTTAGTACATTGAAATCCGGGATGATTTACTAGTAAGGGTATTACGTAGTAAAAATTTCAAAATCATATAATTTGACTGGCGAAAATACGTACAAACCTCTATGGAGGGCTACTGTGACTGAATATTTTCTAAGCATAATTTCTGTTGTTATTTACTATTGTAGTTATTTGAGGCTTCGGCAGTCAGGGGTACATTGCTGGACAGGACTTAACTGAATAATATAATTCAAAATTTGGCACAATAATACTGATGGTGTCACTGTTACTTTGCCCAATTCCGAGTGATGATGTTACTCATTAAGAGAGACTATAGGGATCGTCAGTTAAGGGTTTCGATTTCTGTTATTCACTTAAGTCCAGTCCTGCAATGTACCCCTGACTGCCTCTCCGCAGTTATTATATTTAGGTGTTATTCAATCATTATATCGGATGTCAATACACTTTGGAGAGCAGTAAGTGTATTATTATTATTAATATTTAAAAAACTCGTGAACACACATAGGTATATGATTAATATTGCATCACGTTTCTGTACTAGTGACATCCGAGCACTATATTGGAAGTTTCTTGTCACGGACCACCAGGACAAAATCTAATCATAACATTTTTTATATGTCGTCCATATGTCTCACTTGAGCTTAATAAAATATTGCAATATATGTACATACTTTGTCAATGTGCAATGTGTATCTATTTTTATTAAAATATGGAACATCTTGTGATAGCGGTTTATAATCCGGTTAATATATTATCACAAAAATAAATTATCACTTAAAATATATATGAAGCGTGCAACGATATTTGCTTTATTCCAATATTTTGATAACTAAAGGTATTCGGCAAATTGTCTTCAGTTTCATAGCAAAATACTGCTAGTTCCTCATATTTTACTCAACACTGCTGGAGCAATCTTTAATGATAGCAGCAACCGCATTTTAAATTTTATATGTGAAACAACATGTTTAATAAATCTTCTTCTTCAAACAAAAGTGCTATATTTTTACTCACCAATGTAAAGCAAATGTAATTGTACGTTAGTATGAATAAGGCAGAGATGTAGTTAAAATTTATAATTTTCCAGATACATTTTTTTTAATTTTCTTATATTATCCATTTGAAGACCATAAAATATATTTTGAAATATGTTTTTTTTTAAACTAGGAATTAAAAAATATAAAAGACAATAATTAACAAAACCTACTAAGCTTTATATTTTAAAAATTTCAAATATTTGCACATTAAATAGACAGATCACAAAATGCCACGTTTATAAAACGAGTTATGAAAATTCTGGGTATATTAAATACGTATTATAATCTTTTGGTTTTCCTTACCTAGAATATTATTTTAAGGATTTATTTATTTCATGCCTTAAATATTTTCTCTCTCGTTAGCATGTAGGTAAATATTTAACCCTTTTGAAGCGGTCACGGTGACCGCACTACGATGTTTAGGTACTTTTTGCACCGCGTATAGGGACTGTGAGAAAATTAGTGATAATCCTGGACGGTCAAAAAGAGTTCGTTACGGTGACCCAGATTTTGAAAGCACAGTTCTTAAATGGTCTGAAGAATATGATGACGAATACAGCGATGAAGAGGAAGTCGATGAATGCTATTGGGAAATGAGTGAACACGACTCTAATTCAGAGGAGGAGACCAATGAAGTCGAACTTGATGAAATCATACAAGATGAAGACCCTGAAGAAAACGAAATGCAGGAAGAAGAAGGTGTATGTGAAAATATCTCGAGTGTAACTAAAAGTTACTATGGAAGAAACCGGTATAAATTGTCATCAGAAAGTTTTGTCACACGCAGTAGAACTCAGAAATATAATATTGTGATACAACTACCAGGACTTCCGCAAAATTAGGACCAACTGCAGATGCGATTTCTGTATGGAGTTCTCAGAAGATATTTTGCAAATAGTACTACTATGGACAAACACGAAAATTCAATCGATCAGAGCAAAGTACTGAAATACATCAAGGTCTGAACTTGCGGATATAGACATGGGCGAGTTAAAAGCGTTTTTTCTGTGACGGGAAAAAAAGTTGACATTTTATCCTTCTTGACAGGTAATAAAATGTCACTTTATCAACCCGGGCGTAAAGTGTTACTTTTTGCCCATGGGAAAAAAGTACTACTTTTTGCCCGTTTAAATTGGCATGTTTCCATAGCAACGCAGTTGTAATGTCACTTGAAATGTCACATCGATTGATTTTCCGACTTTAATATAAAGTATTAACGTGTTTTTTCAACAATAGTTCTACTGTGATGCATGGAGGAGACTAAAATTACACTTCTATTTTTTTAGGTACGAACGAAACTAAAGTTAGGTTTCTAGTAAATCCAAATTCTGATGAACTGTCCGTTCTATTCCTATTTGGCAAAAACTGGTGGGGTATCTCACCTTTGTTTTTTCGGACAGTGCCGACATAAGTCAAATCATTTTGGAGCAGTTTATTTACTAGCTCGATAGATGAGAACCAGTTGTCCCCTGTAATGTTTCGGTTTGTTTTCAGTATGGGCTGAACCAATCTTAGGACGCTGAGGGTAGGTACAGATAATTTTTCAGGGTTTTGTTGTTGTGATTCTTTTCCTACATATACGAAAGCATTAAGCAAATAATGATTTTTAGAATCACAGAGGCACATGATCTTGATACCATATTTACGAGGCTTACTTTTGATATACTGTCTAAAAGAACACCTGCCACGGAAACCCACCAGCATCTCATCCACTGTAGCATATTCACTGCAAGTGTAATTTGCTCTAGCATTATTTATAAATATGTTGAAAATTTCGGAAATTGCAGCCAACTTGTCTCCATCATGTACACGCTGTTCCCTACTGTTTTTTTCATCGAAACGAACTGCTAATAATAAAAAAAGAAACCTTTTTAGACTCCTAGTTGCACGAAAAACATCGCGTCCCGTTCCATCTGCTGCAATAACCCTGCAGCATCTTCACGGCCTGACTTATATATTCCAGATAATAATAGCAGACCAAGAAATGCCTTTAGTTCAGTTTTATCAATATGGTCTACAAAAGTGGCGGTATTACCATAATTGGTACTCAATTCAGTGATCTTAGCGTTGGGGTACTCCAATATTATTTCAAGAATATCGTCAGTAAATAGTAAAGACCAGGCTTTGAAAGGTATCTCCGGCTTATTCGTTGCTGCTGGACCTTTTAGTCCTGATAGGTCGGTGACTATATTTTGTAAACGGGTTCGCGAAGAGGTCGGCTCGGTTTTTGCCCATTTGAACCTATTTTTGCCGTAGAAATAATTACCTGGTGGCAGGTCTGTCATTTCATCATCTGTTTCTACCTCTTCTTCACTGTCCGAAGCTTCAATTTCAGATTCAGAGACGTGACCACTGTGCATACTCGCAGCATCGCTCAAATCCACATCTTCTTCTGCATTCATATGCTGATTTACTTCTTCATCACTACCCAGCTCACTTAAATGTTCTATATAGTATTCCAGTTCGTTTTGGGTCAATCTATGTCGCGCCATTTTAATTCTCGCACACGGATTTAAAGTCACGTAAGTGGTATTGTGGGGTAGTTCGGCACCCCAAACTGTTCCAGCACTAACTGGTTTGAACAAAAAATTATCTACTTTCTTTCACTTACTCTAAATCACCTTCCAATAGATTACCTAAAATAAGAAGAAAAAATAATGTTTAGTTTTTTCGTAGTAATAGAAAATATTTACCGTGGGGTGTCGCAATACCCCACGATACCAGTTCAGGGTTAAATCGTCGTTTTTCCCGTCACAGAAAAAAATTGTGTATTATACACAGGAAAAACATTAGATTTTAGCTCTCGGTAGTTTACCTCGGGTTAAAATCTAATACTTTTTTCCCTTGTATAATAAATAACTATTATTGGCTTATTATATATTACAGCCATATTCACTTCAAACCAAGAAAATATAGAGAGAATTTTTTGCCACAGATGGCACAGGACGAGAAATATTTAGGTGCGTAATGAGTAGAAATCGATTTGCCTTTTTATTTGTATGTTTGCGTTTCGATAATCCACTAGACGGATTACAGAGCAACAAACCGACTCATTGGCACATATTTCCGAAATACTTAATAAATTCGTGTCACAGTGTCAGTCAGTATATACTCCCGGCGTCAACATGTGCATTTATGAGATGCTTGTTTCCATCAGAGGCAAATGTAGACACAAAATATACATGCCAAACAAGCCGTGTAAATATGGCATAAAAATTATGTGCATGACGGATGCTCGCAGGCAGTATTTCTATAATGGTTATGTTTACTGCGGTAAAAATTCCGATGGAATTGGTCTTGAAGAAAACGAAAAGAAATTACTGAAACCCACACACTCAAAATACAAATAGAAATGGAGCTGGTGGAAAAGCTTCGAAAAAAAAAATTAACATACGTAGGAAATGTCAAGAAAAACAAGAGGGAAATTCCGCAACAGTTCTTAGCCAACAAAAATCATAGAGTTGGAATGGCTCTATTTGGTTTCACCAAAACTATTATACTGGTTTCGTATGTACCGAAAATTCGAAAGGCAGTTGTGCTACTCTCTTCTATGCATCACACAAAATCATATGATGACTCAGGGAAATCTGAGATTATAACATATTACAATACAAATAAAGGGGGCGTTGATGCACTAGACGAAAAATGTGCTAAACACAGTACCGGTCGTCGAACTCAAAGATGGCCAATGGCAATAATTTTTTTGGTTATTGGATATCGGTGGAGTAAATGCTTATATTCTTCATCAAGCATATGAACGTTATCCAAAATTAACTGACAAAACAGATTTTCTTAAGGAGTTGGCCAACCAATTAGTTGAACCACAACTACAAAAAAGAGCAACCAATGTACACTTAAAACGTCAACTACGATCCACCATTTGCAATGTCTTGATCATTTCTGATGAGCACGTACCTGAAGTATTAGTTGAAAAGCTTGAAAAGCGCAAGACCTGTTATTATTGTTCAAGTAGACTCAAAAGAAAAGCTTTTCACTTATGCTGAAGTTGTAAAAAACCAATCTGCATCGAGTGCTTTTCAAAACTATATCAAGATTGCAAGCAAAATTTATAGTTTCTTTGCACATTTTAGTTTTTTTTATATATCTATGGACAATTATTTTCATATACAATATTTGGTTTGATATCTATATTCTTAGAAATATGTCAATATGTTAAGACAAAGTTTGTTGACCTTTCTCAACAAAATGGTTGAATGGGATATGTACAAAATCGCTAAATATTACATTTTGTGAAATTTGTAGTGACTGGAAGGATAATAAAATAAACTCTTGTATTATTCCTCTGCCTTTCATTAATTAACCAATCAATCAATAGATCTGACTGCAGATCTTTCAAAACTTATGAAAAGAATGACTTGAAATTTGGATATGTAAATGAAAATGCAATAAATCTTACAGATATCAATGAACAAATAACTCTATAAAACAGCAATATGTCATGAAAAACAGGATATTCGGTAATCTCTCTATTTAATAGTATTATAAAAGGTAAAGGATGACAATATAGGAAAGATTATCGACTATTAAAAATAAAGTATTACCATAAAAACAGCAAAAGGCTCAAGAAACACATAAAGAAAATATCTCTTAATATCAACAGCCATCAATTAAATTTGAAATTAAATATTCTTTTTATTTCATAAAAACATTTTATTTCAATACTGTAAAGGTTCTAAGGTGATTATAATTTTTTTTTGTCGGTACCCAATATAATTTTGAAAATGTAGACTTTGCCTGAGCATATGTTGCGTATTGGGAGATCTGGTGTCATAACAGCGATTCTAAATTTTCACTAATTACTGTGAATGTTATTCGCTACTACTTAAATGTATAAAAAAATTGTTTTGAAACAATCTCTACCATTAAAATTATTTACTATTTTCTCGGTGAAAGTGTATTAAAATTAACAATATTGTTTGGGAATAACAAGGTGTAAGTACTGTGTTAATTAATTAGTGTACAACTTCTGTAATATTTACTTCCAATTACTTTTTTGGAATAGTAAGTACATGAACCTATCCAGATATGTTTCTCATTTTATTTCATAGTCAAAACCTTAAAAATTTCTCTCACAGTCTCATTTCATTAATATTTCGTTACAGAAAATTAGAGTAACTAAAAATTTTAATTAAATTTAGTGTTTGCGTCACTTTTGCTCAGTTTCATCTTGGTTTTCCTTTTTTTTCTATTCGGTACTGTCTTTGCTTGATAAGTCCTCTTTACTTTTATACCGTCTTTCATGCTGTTGATACGTTTAAACCATTTTGGTGGGTGTTGTTCCTTTAGCTGCAGAAAAAATTTCACACCCACACGTCTCTTATATTCTGGTTTCAGATTTTATATATTTTAGTCACTCCATTTACTTAAATACGTAGGTATTTCATCTGCATCGTACTCTTCTGACATCCGATGTAAAAACTGTTATTGCTCTTTCCTGAAATACTTCTCTTTCCCTTATAAACCTATTATTTATGTTCCCACATACTTTTATCTGCGATTTATGTATTTTTTATTCCTAATTCTTCTTGTCCACTGGTCTAAAATGTAATTCCGATGTATTTCAGTTTTTTAACTATTCTCACCGTTTATTACCATATTGGACGTCTTTCTTTTGTGCATTATTCCCGTAACTTTAGCTTTCCCTATATTTATTTTCATTTTCCTTTTCAGTAAGGACGTGTTCCATTTATCTCTTTTGCATTTAGACTTTTTGTAAATATTGCTAGATTATATGTTTATGCCCATTCTGTAGTTTTTATTTAGGTCAGCAGGTAAGCATTAGCAAGTACGTTGCTTCGCAAAGCGATAATGTTTTATTATAAATCTTGATGCCATAGAACACTCTTGATGGCCATTAACAACACAAGACAATTCGCCGCCGTTCTGCCCGACATGGAGAAGGATATACCCTATATTGACGATCGAAAACGGCGTCGCCTCTGATTTAGATATTTAACAAGCTTCCTGAAGGTACTCTCACTGGAGAAGAAAGAATAGATGTTATAGATGTAGAACTACTCACAATAATTAAAAAAAGAGCAATAGCTTTCATTTAGTAAGAGTATCCACAGAGTGTAATTCTAACAAAATTCACCAAAAGACAAGCAAATATTATCCAAAAAGTTAATGATCCGGAATGCAATACCGCAATATCTTCCAAACCAAAACTAACCATACAACTTGATAAAAGATGTAACGGCAACAGCCTAAAACAAATTATGCATGTGTCAAAGTATACGTATCGCATGGATTTGGTGTCTTGCTAACAACAATTCACAACAACGGCTTAACGACAAATTACGAAAAAACGCTGTCACTGGCCGGAAGAATATACACGCAGATGGCTCGTGTTCGAAAAACTTAGAAAGAAAACAAAGAATTGAAATCAGAGAAAGTTCGATAATTAAAGCTTAATACGATAAATTTAGAAGCAAAAACCGAACAATAAATCAGCTAAATAGGAAGTTCAAATATATCATAGGAATTTATACTATTTGGATAAGGACAACTATAGCATGACGACAGATGGAGCGAAATGTTCCAAAGGGGATAAATAAATAATAATAGTTTCCTTACATAATGCGAACTTTAAACCCAAAAACAACATTTTCATTTCAAAATAATATACACAGACACCCACCCAAACAAGACATTTCGCTCTAAAAATATCGAATCTAAATTAAAAATGTAACAATTATTGTATGCTATTTCCAACATCTTTACTGTTGTACTTTCTTCTTTAATTACGCCATCCATCATTATAGTGAACAGTATGTGTTTAAGATTTTCAAGTTTCAATAGTTTTCATACTTACAACATTCTTGTTTGTTGCTCAATATATTCCTTAATGCTTACCTTGGTATCAGACCCGCAGGCCTTTTCTAAATGTATGAATGGTATTATATACTTTTTGTTTATTTGGAAATTTGCTTTAACAAAAAAACATAAAAGATTCTATTCTAATATTTTTAAAATGGAATAGAATTATATATTTGAAAGCTGGTTTGCATACCTAAATGAGTCTTTTTTAATTATCGTTCGTCTGATATGATTATATCTAATAGAACATATAGCTGACGAAAACATATATTAATTTACGGATGTTAATTCGAACAATGTTCTAATTAAGATCATTTATAGTGGCCCATCTTCCGGCAGAAATCACTGGTTGGATATAGTATGAATTTCAAAGAGTATCGATTGGCGTAAGAATGTAAAATGCAATATCACGCTGTGAAATGTATATAAACCACATGTTCGAAGTTTCATTCTACATCTGAAAATATCCATCAGCACTTCAGACAGATACAAAAAGTGATTGACATTGACGTGTAAAAAGGAACACCATAATACAGATATATACATAGAATTATTACTTTGACAATCTGAATCATTCACAAAAGTAAGCAAATAAATGAGAGTTCATATTACTTACTTTTTCATCATAGGATGACCGCTTGCAAAGCTGAGTGTTGATTTACATACATATCAAACGATGTAAATCAAATAAACATTTACACTATGGTGTTACATCAAAGGTATAGGGCATATTTGAAAGATAATATAAACTGAAAAAATACAACAAAACTTTATCATGAACGAGTTCTACTATTAACAGCACCAAGAAATTAACATCTCAATAAACATGAAAGAAATACACATAGTTACATTTTAAAGTTCAAAGCAATAATACAAGTTAATTAGTAATTCGCCAAATTCACTATAAAACAAGTAGAAATTATTTACTGAGAGTAGTCTAAAAAAAAATTATACTACACGCAGTTCTTAAAAATGCATGCGTGGCTCGGGAGAAAAGAAATGAAAGAAGCAATTAATTTTTCTGTTACCTTTTCAATCCTATATTTAATGTGAATAATATTTATTCTCTAGTGAAACTATTTTGATAATGAATTTCATTTTCGTTAGGAATTCTTTCGATCACATCTGAGAAGCGTTTATTAATCTACCTTACGTTCGTTTTTACTTTTTTATACGTAGTATAAGGAAGTATTGTGATGATGAAAATGTTCTACCTCGAAATTTTTGCAGATGTCCACGTTTTGAGTCCCCTGATACCGAAAAAGTGGTTTTTAAAAAATGTCTGTATGTATGTCTGTGACCACGATAGCGATCAAACGGCTATATCTATCAATTTCAAATTTTGTATTTGCGAGTATAGTCTCTCTCTTGAAATCTCATTAGATTTTCAGTAAAATTGGTCGACCGTAAGTAGTAGTTCACTTCAGTGAATCGAATTTAGCCAATATTTCGTCAACTACTAAGTTTAAATAAATTTATAAGGAATTCAAATGCTCTCAAATTTAATTTTGAGTACATTTGAATTCTTTCAAAATTCTTACCCGAAGTAGGTATCTCTTATCAAAAATCAGTTTTTTGCGAATATCTCGTAAGTCATGCTTTCTAGGGAAGTCCATTACGAGTATAAAAGTATTTAGAACATAATTTTCAATACGTTTTGTATAAAAAAATTCAAAATTCGGATCGCAAGGAACACTTTTAACTCTTATCGAATAGCGACTTTTCGCAAATATGTCGTAAATTATGAATTCTATATACATTAATTTGATTAAGAAATAGTCTTGAATATACATAATGCGTAGATGACAAATTATTGTCTGAAAAAATTCACATAGAAATGTCATCATATGAGCTACATTAAAACAGTGCCATCATTGTGTGCATTTACAGAGCTCTTCAGGTAATATTAATGTATATATGAACCAATTGAATGTGCTGTTATTACTAATAACTGATAATCACCGAGTAAATAAATATTTCTGACTGGAGAATTTAATATTAATATGCTACGGAGTATACATGAGAATATGCAATTAATGGCTCTGCTTAGGTCTTTCAATTTATTATATTTACTAATGAAGGAACTATCAAGATTCACAAAAGATTCACTTCTGGACAATGTATTTACAAATATATATCACGAAAGAATATGCAAAGCAGAAACATTAGCTCTTGGAGTACCTTTTATTTAAATTATTTGTATTTAGTAATGATCTGTATTATACAACTTGCGTAAATGTAAATAGACTGGCTTTAAACAATTGTCACATGATTGAGAAAATGAAATAGGTTATCTTATCGCCTATAAGCTCCTACCACGGACAACTTATTAGAGATGCACAAGCTGGAATTGTTTGTTACCATTTCCTCTGAGTGTTGGCTTTGTTTTGGTTTTCACACTCTTTCGTTTCGTTTTCGTTTTGTATATCAGCTATATTCTTATCTTTGATATTTTAAGAAAAAAATTATTATTTTTAAATTTTTAGAATTCATGATCATTTCTTTTATTTACTCATACAATTTGGGAAGCTGTGATGAAATCCTTTACTAAAATTGTTTACTGCAACTCTCTGATGCTTCAACAAGTTTCTACTTATAAATTATCCAGGTAGTGATTTTTTATTGATTAATATTATTTCCATCTTCTCTAAAGCAGTACAGTAAATGACTTTATTCTTTGTTAAAGAATTTGTTATTAACAGTAACAGTAGCGATTTTCACGGACTAACGCAGTAACGATTTCCGCGGTGTCGACTTTAGCGTAGCTCTAATGTTAGTAACAGAGGCTACCCCCTTATTCTCCCACGTATAGTCGACCAGCTTGTCTAGTATATTCATCCGCAGGTAGACCGCGTGCACACTGTATAAACACGATATGACCTCAAGCTTACATAGGTATAAAAAGAGACTAACTTAACGTAAATTAATAAACACCTCTCAGATATGATCAAAAATATTCTTAGGATAATGAAATTCAATATGAAAATAGTTTTCATTACAGAATAAATTCACATCAAATGCAGGATTAAAAAGAAAACAGGAGGATAATTAATTCGGTTGTTAATCTTCTTTCATCTCTTTTGTCCCAAGCGACTCATTTTTAAATTCTGCCTGGAGTAAAAATTTTTTTTAGACTACTCTTAGTAAATAATTTCTACTTGTTTGATGGTAGATTTCACAAATTACTAATTAAGCTGTGTTATTGCTTTGAACTATACGTATTTTTGCAAGTTTATTGAGGCGCTAACATGTTGGTGCTGTTACTTGCAGAACGTTCGTATGAAAAAAAATTGTTGTATTTTTTCAGTTTATATTATCTTTCAACTACGTTTTAGGCCTTTGATGTAACACCATAGTGTAAATATTTATTTGATTTACATCTTTTGATATGTATGTAAATCAGCACTCAAATTTACAAGTGATCTAATATGAAAAAAGATAATTATATGAACTCTCATTTAGTTGTTTACTTTTGTGAATGATTCATATTGTCGAAGTAATGTGTACGTGAATATACTCATTATAATGTTCGTTTTTACACACCAATGTCAAGAACTTTTTGTATCTTTCAGATGTGCTGACGGGATATTTTCAGATATAGAATGCAATTTCTAACCTACTCATATATAGGTACATTTCAAAGCGTGATGTTGCATCTTACATTCTTGTGGCAGTCGTCTGGAAGTTAATTCTTTACATAACAAGTGACTATTTACGAAATTAAAGCCACTATAAATCACTTTGTCTGCCGGACTTGACGGACTCCCAATTAACATCCCTAAATTAAAATAAATGTTTTTGTCAGCTATGTTTTGGAGAATATTTTTACTAACCGTATTTATCTGCCTATACTTTCAATTAATATTGACGTTCATCAGTATCATATTCATAGATCTAAAAAAGTACTCATTTATTCTAACTGGCTTTCAAAAAAAAAGGCTATTCCAAATCATTTTAAAATTATTGATGCAAAATGTCTAGAAAACAGCGTAATGAAGTTCAGCCTGTTGGATGACATAATGGTAATACTAAAGTTAAATACGAATAATACTAAAATATCATTTGTTAATGTCTATGCACCGACAAAAGTCGCAGAGTAAGAAAAGCAAGATAAATTCTAAGAAATGTTCTATGTTCTTTCTATGCCCACCAGTTTGTAGTGTTTTGATATACATAAAAATGCAATTCTGTTAATTTACCTCTATAACACTGAATATAATAATACAGTTTTAATGTATAATCATAATGCGTATGTTGTTTTGTTTTAGCTGTCAAATTCATCTCGCTTACCTTCGTGTGCGTGTGTGTATGTTTGTCAAATCACTTTTAAAGATGTGTCGTTTTAAGGTGTGGATGTGTTTACGAATGTGCTTAGATTACTACATTTCCTTCCTTGCTTTAAAATGTCGTGTAGTTTTCTAGGTAGGCTGATATTCTTCTATTGTGCTTCGGTGGGAATGGTACTTCTCCATATTCGTGCTCTTCTTCGAATTCTGCATCTTGTGTTGTAGTATAGTCCAGTGTCGCTGTCTTTTTTTTTTGTTGTTGAACATTTATGCTTTGTTGGTAAAGGATGTCGGATAGAGGTATCTGGTTTGACGTGGTGAATATCTTAAAGACTGGGGCACTTCTTGTTATTGAGTTGGTGTGTCTTTTAGCTGTGATTCTGTTACCTTCGATTCTCATTATTTCGTAAGGCATGGGATCATATGCTGGAATAAGAAATTCCGTTTTTGCTGCTTGCATAGCATTAGATCTTTGATTTTGAAACTGTGTGGTTTTGTTCTGCGCTTTTGACTTGCTTTCGGGTTCTGTCTTCTTTTTTCCTCATATCTTGTTCTTTATGAGCGAGCTTTCTATGTTTACGCAAGATAAATGTGTGTTTACTCTGCTTCCAAACATTAAATTGAACGGGGGATGTCGTGTTGATCGGTGTGGTGCACTTCTGTAACTGGATAGAAAGTCTTGTACTTAAGAGTTGTTTGTCTCTAAGTGTGCACATATCAGTGATCTTTTGAGTGTTTTCACGAATCTTTCTACTACGCCGTTTGGTCCTGGCCACACTAAGGTAATTGCCATGTGTTTTATTCCGCGGGTATTTAGTATGCTGAAAATTGAATGGTGATCTATTATCAGTATTTATCGTTTTTGTTAGACCAAATGTTGAAAATATCATCGATAGCGCCATTTGCCGTAGCTTCAAAATTTGGAGTTGGCACTATTTCTCTGAATAGGAATCCGGAATATTCGTATAAGATTAGCAGAAATATTTTCCATTCGGAAACGATCCTGGAAAGTGCATGTCTAATTGATCAAGTTGTGTTGTTAAAAGTGTAGTGATAGGGTTTCTGTCGTATGTTGGTATTGTTGTTTGACAAGCTGGGCAGTGTTTTATTAGTTTCTCGAATTTTTAATCATATTTGGGAACCGTATTTTTGTTCGGTGGAGGTCCTTAACTTTTGATATTTCTAGATGACCTTTATGTGCAAGTTTTATCGCTCTCTTAGAGTGTTGATGGCATGATAATCCTGCGGCTTTTTAATATCACTCCTTTGTGTTCTGTAATTTCGTCCCTTATGTTTTTGTATGAAGCTAACTTATTTTCGTTTCACATGTTTCCGTTTCTTAGTGTTTTGCTAAGCAGCTGCAGCGTTTTGTCTTCTTCTTCTACTTCTTCCAATGTTATTGAAGCATATGTATTTTTGCTAACGATGAAGTCTACATACTGCTCAATTTTATCTATTCTGGGCGTTTCTGTTCATATCGGGAATTTCGACAGATAGTCTGAAGGATTGGTTTCTTTTTTGGTGGTGGACATAGAAAGAATATGGGATAAATAAAAAGCAGTATTAGAGGATCTACAGAGAAAGTTATAGGAATGAAGGCAGACACCAATAGCACTAACGAATGGCAACCTAGACGGTGAAGACGAAAAAAAAATGAAATAAGTACAAAAATGGTCATGCCAGAAGAAACTATAAAATGTAAAACAAACATAATAGGGAGAAAAGAAACCAACCAACCAACCTGAAGAAATTAAACTCGACATAACACTTATAATGTAAAACAGTTTTGCAGAAAAGTAAAGTCCAAAACATATAAAGCGTTGCAAGGGCTTTCACGTCCTCGCAGTACTCATGCTAGGAAGATTCCTCCTAAATCGATTGATAAATAATCGTTTGTGGTTGCCTTCAGATCTTGCCTTGAGTATTAGATGCCTTGTTGTGGTTGTTAATTTTAAAATTTTACTTTATGATCTTATTGATTACTATAATAAGATGAAAAAATTGAGGGTTAAGAGGTTTTATGGTTGATACTTTATACTCATCTACAAATAGATGATATATCCGATTTGATGAAAAATATTATTGTTATTATTATTAGTTATATTTATAACTATTCGGAGATGTCAAAGTTTAAGGAATCGTCATAAATGTTTTTTCAAGAGAAACGGTTAATTAATAAAAAAATTATTGGAAAAATTTACTACACAAATTCCTGCAAGATTGCTGGTAATTGAATTAAATCATTGATTTAAGTCATATATTTCAATAACAAATTCTCTTACAAGCAGTGTTGACATAAAAATATCAATTGTTTCTAGCTATTTGATAAATATTATTTGATCAAACAAAATTATTAAAAAAAAAGAAACCCAAACTCAAAATTACGACAGGTTCCCTATCGAAATAATCCATAAATATAATTAATTTCGGAATCCTCCCAATGCGTTCCTACACACAACGTTCTCAATTTTCGGACATATTACTATATCGACATGTGGATGACAAGCATGAAACTGAAAGAGCGAATGCCGTCTTCCATCAACGTCACGTGAAGAAGTTTATTGCATTCTGTAATAGAAGTTGTCGCGTGGGCGTGCAGTATTTTGATAGTCACTCTGAAATCTAATAATAATTGGCGAAGATAAAATATCCGCCACGTGTACACCGCAAAACCCGATTTAATTTTCATGCAAATGATAAATAAATGAGATGCGTCAGATGTTTAACCATTTTTACATAATATTTGATTATTGACGGAAGTAAAATTATGCTCCTATATTTAGATCGTTACCGCTAATGACCGAGGAAATATTATTATCGTATAACAATTTGCCCTATTATATTAGTTATTATTTACGTGTGATGAATATACTATGCAAATTTAAAAATACGAAGGACTTCCCTTTCCGCTGAGCCTATCTAGTAGACGATGATATTTTGCGACAAATATTTGTATGACAATGTTAATCAGTTGTTAACAAGTTTAGTTATACTGACAGTTGTCAAATCTACATGATTATTTGTAAGTTACATAAGTTTAAAGTACACCTTTCGCCAATAAATCATGGAACTGAACAAGGAACATTATCGAGCGGTGATTTTTTTCAATTTCAAGCGTGGCTTAAGCCCTAAGAATATTTTGAAGTAATCAATCGAGCATTTGGTGACAAATCGTGTTGATTCGATACTGTAAAGCAATAAATTTCAAGGCGGTCGACTTTCCTTAAATGATAGTTTTCGACCTCATAATCCAAAAACAGTAGTTACCGAAAAAAATATTGCTCTTATTCGGAACGTGATTGTAGAAAGCCGGCATACTACTGTCAGAAGCATTCAAGCTTTAAAGATTGGTGTGAAAGCAATTAACATTATTTTACACAAACATTTGAAGGTCCGTAATCTGCGTTCTCGGTGGATTCTCCACAACTTGACTTCAATTCAGAAAGAAGACCGTGTGAGATGGTGCAGATCTACACTACATCGCTTTAACCGTAGTTCATCTCATTTTGTGTACAACACCGCCACAGGTAATGAAATATGGGTATACTGCTATGATCCCGAAAAACTACAGTCGACAGCATGGGTCTTTGGGAATTTGTCGGCTACAACAAAAGCTATTCGTGAAAAAAGTCGAAACAAGAAGATGGTCGCCACATTTCTTAGAATTACTGCATGTTTGCACTCTAGCACTGGAGAATAGACGTACTGTTTATTCAAAATGGTACACTACAGTTTGTTTGCCGCAGGTTCTCCAAAATGTTTGCGAAAAACGTCCGAGAGGAAGGATCATCTTGTATCAAGATAACGCTCGGACCCACACTGCCGCTCGAACAACGGAATATTTGAATGCCCAAAATATTGAAATAATGGGTCATTCAGCATAAAGTTAAGACCTAGCACCTAATGACTTCTTATTTTTGCGAGTAAAGGATAAATTACGGGGTTTACGTTTTACATCGACCGTAGAAGTGCTTGATTTCTTTAAAATTGATATTAGCAAACTACGGCCAGAAGATTGGAGAAAATGTTTTAAAGATTGGTCTTCAGTAATGCAAAAATGCATTGACTGTGGAGGGGAATACTAAAGACATTATAAATAATGATTTTTTTGTAAATAAATTGTGTTTTACTTTACCAGGCTTAGCGGAAAGAGAACAGCCCTCGCAGATTTATTTATTGGAATACTATAAGAAATTATGTTTAAAAGACTCATTTTCTTAATAAGTTGTGACATTTTTACCACTCTAACACTCGACATGTATTTTTTATTGCAGATATTTAATTTTAAGCAAGTGAAGTTACACTTAAAGGATTGGTTTGTGCCCTTAGTGAATTTCGTCACCCCCGCTCCGAGGTTTCTAAAGTATTAGTGTAGAAATGTCAACATTATTTTATGTACCTGCACAATATTGCTGATACTACAGATTTGTTTTGGATAATTGCTTTGAAAATCTTCTCATGATATTTCTGATAAGCAACCAGCTATCAGTCTATAACCAATCCTGTTGCTTTTGTGTAATAAGTCCTTTAAATTACTAAATTTATCGAGGTTGATATTCCCAACGATGTATCCAATTGCTCTATTACGCCATCTCTATATGTTACTTTCTCTTAAATCGCTGCACCAAGTATTGATTGTCTAATTTCATGGTTGACTGTCCTCCCATATATTTCCCGATGAAGACCTTCAGTTCAAACATAGAAAACCGTTGACGATATTCCTTAGCATTCGGTTCTTGAATATGTGGAAATTTTAATGACTTTCATTAGACCTGTTTAAGCTGATACAACAGTATTTTTTCCCTCAAAAACAAGCTAAAAATTTCTACCGAACAGGCAATACATATTTTCATATTTGAATTTTAATTATTGTTTTCATTTTAACATGCTTGTTCTCTGAACTTGGTTTCTGGTTTGGTTTAGTATTTTGCTTTTTCATTGTAGGTATTGTATTATTTTTCTATTCCACTAGACCGTGTTCTTTTTGCACCCTTGCAAAATAATACTACTCAAAACTCAAAAGTCCATCTATTCTTCAAATGGTCATCAATTCTACTTTAGACCTTGAGAAAAGATTAGCTTTATAGACCCTTAGTTACAAATTGTTAGTTACTCTGTACGTTACCTCTAAATGGATATGATATACTT
This sequence comes from Amphimallon solstitiale, assembly GCA_963170755.1. Lineage (NCBI taxonomy): Eukaryota > Metazoa > Arthropoda > Insecta > Coleoptera > Scarabaeidae > Amphimallon > Amphimallon solstitiale. The sequence goes on from OY720680.1 coordinate 27,596,749, forward strand.
GCCACTGACAATTCACTCAACGTCTTACTCGTTAACTTCCCTCAGCAGCTGGTCTTTAAAAACAGGTAGTTCTGTCGCTGCTTAATTCTAGTGTAGACGATCGTGGATTTCGCATGTAATGGACTGTATAATGTTCTTATTATCCCTGATGATGCCTGAGGCTAGATGGTGAAGAAGTTAAACACACACAACTTGATGGCGTGATGTATTTGGTCGTAGCGGTACATTAAAGTATTATATAAATACTATTACATAAAGTACAAGTACATTTGAGTATTGGTCTAACACTACTGTGAATACTACTTTAAGTCTAACATGTGTTCAAACCTATACTTGCCTAGTAACCTTGCTAACTCTTTATATCCCTTAATTAGGGTATCATTCTAGTACTTAATTAACTTACTAAAAAGTTGACACAGTTGGATATGTTATTTATCCGACTATCTAAATACCACAAGGTCTTGCCTCTCATGTCAACTAAGTTACTCTGTCAGCAATTGTTATTAGTTGCACATTCTGTTACCAAGGCACACATTTTTTATCGTCGAGTTTATTTGTACAAAAATGCATACAACTGCAGATAACATTAGTCAAGATAATACAGTATAAGGCTTCACACCCCCTATATATATATATATAAAATTTTCAGATAAACGGCTGAACAAACTTAACAATAACAACGTTTAATTACCCCACCCCAAGGAGGAGTGTGAAGTTGAAAGTATATACAAATTTTCATTAAAGATATCCATCAACACTATTGAAACCTCTGAAAACTTGCCAAATTTGATCTGGTGGCTTTTTTCCACAAAATTGTCAGTGCTTGCAGGACAATGCAAGTAACGTGTAGGTAAGTAACTTGGCATAATTTCTACATTTCAGTTATTTGTTGAAGATAATATAACACACATGCCTGATAGAAGTTTACCTGTTGTTTTTACATGTATGCATTTGGTGAGATTAAATTTTATACCGCATTATCTGGTCTACATGTTTGTGTCTTTTATTGCACCATTAAGATTGGTCACTACTTCTTTGGTGTTTTCAGCTACTAAGATTACTGTATCACCAGCAAATGTGGCTATTATAGTTATGTATTTTCTGCTATTCTGTATCTATAAACATGTAAAGCACTAGTTTCAATACGACCACTGCATTTGTAGTTTTCAGCTCCAAGTATTAATTTTTTTGCTTAACAGTGCAGTTAGACTCAATAATAGATGCTTCCAAGAACTACACATGCTGAACTTGCAATCTTCCTTTAAATTTTTGATTAGGTCATCATAACGTATTTTACCAAATTCCTATACCAGACTTTATAACATAATCTTTATTTTCTATAACATAATTCTTAAACACAATATCTCAATTAGTTAAGATAACGACACTAATGAAATGAAGCGAAATAATTTTTCTTTGTTTGCAGGTTTGCGTTGTTTTGGTATCATTATTTTTTCGTGTGTTTTATTTAGGATTGTAAGATGTTTAGATTAAAACTTTATTTGTATCAAATAAATTTTTAAATTTTAAGCCAAACTTAAAGATATTGTTATCCTTTTAATAAATCTGTGCAGAACTCATCATCTGCGAGATATTTTGAAAAACTGCCTTTAGACCAAAAAGGAAGCATTATTACCGTCCCCAAATTTTGAAAATATTTTTCTACGAAAGACGCTCAAAATTAAGTAACAAGATGTTTTTTTGCGAGATAAAAAAAAGCATTACTGCCGTCTCAATTTTTGAAAACATTCTTCTACAAAGAGCTTTCAAAATTAAGTCAAAAAATGTTCATTAATGTAAATTTGTGAGTATTAGCAAGAAAGTTGTCTAATCTGAAAGAAACTACTACATCCGCTCTACCGATTCTAGTGAAAATGTAATCAAATACTGAGAAAAAGATGATAATTTGAGGTATGGTATTGATATGTCTAGCTATCTAACCATAGAGGGGACAGAGGAAGATAAATAGAGAGAGCCAAAAGAAAAGAGATGTTTGCAAAAACTATTTTGTCGTTATCTGGGAATATCAAAACATGGATATCTACAAAAATTTTCTTCGTCACAATACTTATACTACGAATAAGAAAGTAAGAGATATCAGAGAAAATAGTGATAGCATTTATAAGAAAAATTAGATTGAGATGGAAAAGCTAACCTTTTAAAGCTCATGTAAGAAACTAGCTAGCAGACGCAAACCAACCGATAACTATATCTATTGGAAATGACATCGGTCATCAAGTCAGAAAGAAAAATTAGCGAAAAGGCCTTAGGAAATTATATATTAAGTAGTGGCTTAATATTAATATTTATGCTGATATTATGCAATTCCACAGCATTAGGGCAGAGTCAAAATTAGTTTTTGAAAGCGTTATTTGAAAAGGCTTCATTATATTTATCTGCATCAAATTTAAATTTTCACGATCATACATTACTTACATTCCACACATAATTTATATGATCGCTTCCTGTTTGGCGACTTGTTACAATAACCATCAATCTCTTATTATTGAATTGTTTATTTTACATTATCACATGCTAAACACACCAAATGATATACGACTTCCATTTATTTATTCTATAATTCAGTACTTTCTCTGCACGTCTAAAAGTTTTAACTAGAACGAATTTATTGCTGCTTGTCAAAATTTATGATATCCGTGTATGAAATGCACTTTTCCTGTCCCAATACATCACACGTATACATATGCAACACATTAGCGATTGCAAATTATATTTTGTTTATGTTAATATGTAAATATTCAACGCATGCATCACCAAACCTCTCGCACAAGAACGTGCTCAGTACTTTTAAAATGAATTCCTTGTGTTTATTAAATGCGCTTAACGTTAAATTAGTGAGCTAGTATGTACTCCTAAAAATGCCTACGTTATGTAGATATGTATTACTTATCTACGTACGGCTTTGCCTCTAACACTAAAAAAGCTCGAATTAATCTCATGAAAGATAAATTTAATTATTCCTAACAGTCATTCATCATCGCACATTTAGATTCTAAATGTGCTTATTATAATTATCTTGTCTATAATTCACTAAGCCTCGTATGAAAATCTACATAATAAAGTTTCTTAATCAACATAATAACATTAAATTAAATTAAAACCTTTGTGGGTAATATTTTGGTGAGATAATACTCTTTAATATATTTAAAAGATAATTCTATGATAAATTTTAAATAATATGAAAATAACTAATGTGAAAGGACACAGTGGTTCAAAATAAACGAGTTATGGGAGAAATAATCCATGAGATCTAGTGCTAATCTTTTGTTTTATAAACAAAATATGCGGGTAAAATGACGAAAATTAATTAACACAAAATAAACTTATGACATAAAACAAATTCTATTAAACAGGCGGCAACACATTCCTTGCTTTCAGCTATTTATAAGAATTTGTCTCACGCATTTGACACATTTAGCCATAATGTATTGATAATAAGCTTGATTCAATTTTGTCATACATTCCAATTACCAATGAAAACATGTATACTTAAGAATAAGTGCTAGATACGTTTTTAAACGAGGTATAAAGGGGGTATTCAAAAGCAGTACCGCCTTTTGCCGCTAGCGGCGTATAGTGCTACTCTTTCCGAGTCAGTGAGCCAAGCGTCGTTGCTACAAAAGGTCCCGTTCGGTTTGTGTGAATTTAATCCCGGTGTATTATAACTTTTCGGCTAGTCCTTCTTTATGCATTAAGTACTATTAATTATAATTAATTTTTGAATTTATCTCAGGGTATTCCATCAAAATCCTTCGTGGACAAGCATACATAGATAATCTTTATTATAAAAAAAGGTAAAACAAAATTAAATTCCGTCCCAAAACGAAAGTGTAAACGAAACTTATAGCACCTGAAACCAGTCTGCCCATAATAAATGTTCAAATACATTGAGTAGATGTGCTTATTATTATTAATAATTGTATACAATATCAGACAATTTACATTAGAACTAATAATAAAGTCTTTTAGAAGATTTACTTTCTATTACTAGTTCTTGTCTTTTTATAAATAAACCTTATTGCCTTAAACCATCTCTTAGACTCAAAGGTTTCTTTGTTATTATAGAGAGAAATAAAAAACATTTCGGAATTACACACAATAAACAAGAAATGAACAGCAGACGTTAACAATTTTTGAATTTTTCTAATGAATTATTTACACTGTGCGCAAAAACTACTCTTCAGCATACCTGGTAGTTGGTCTTATTATACCCATAGCTTCCATACGCGCAGCAATAAGATGACTGACTTAAATTACACTGCCGTCAAGAAGCTTAATCCGCAACCTGTCTCTGGTATTGCGAGCGTGAGGAGTCCCTGTTATAATAGCAGTACTACATGGAATACCTTTAGCTTTTAAAACACAGGCATGGTAGTAGTCTGATTGTGAATTGTTTTTTTTCAAATAATTCATCTGGACGTCCGATCTACGAGTTCAATTATGTATATGTAGATATTTACAAGGATGTTACACATAATACCAATATTATATGTAAAAGTAAAAATAAAATGGTATAGAACAAAACAGGTATTTAAATTATTAAGAATTATAAGAAAAATAAATCAAATGAATTATATTCACCATAGTACTGCGCGTATAGGCAACTCTATATGCATGCAAGTTTTCATGAGATTGATATGAGTGAAACAACTAAATAACCAATAATACATTATACAACATATTGTTGTGAATTAAGTGAGATAAAAACGCACACTGAGTGTTCCTACATTACACAGCAATATGTGTGTACAATATAATTTTGAATCTAAACAATTTTGTTTTTATCAGATGTAATGAAGATTCAACATGTATCTCTTTCGTCGATAATTAATTTTGTGACAGATGTTGTATTTAAGTAAATTTTGTGTTTAGGTATTACATTTCAGAAATATTAATCGTTATCTACACAATATCGATTAAAAATATCTTGCTGCGTAGTAGAAGAAAAATAAAAATAAGCACATCAGTGTATAATAGAAGGTATTACCGTTAAGATATACATCAAATGGTCAAGATAGCCTCCGAAACACTAATGACCATGGGCTTTAATGAAACTCGATTTCATCTTTACCATTTATACTCATTCCATGTATACACGCATTTGTTTCTCAATTAGATCCCATCGCCATTCGAATATTTTCCTGGTTTGCGTATTACATTACAGTTCTGTTTGCCTCTTTTTTTCCAGCTTGTGTACAATAAATCAAATCTGTTTGCTCTGTTCATTACAGAAAATCAATCAATACGTGTTCAAACAAGAAGTTAAATTTATTTAGAAAAACGCATGATTAATGTTTTGTCTTTGTTATTATTTCCGATTACGTCAATAGCAAAAATATATTTTTCTTTGAGCATAAAACAGTTTCTGCTGACATATATATGTTTCGTGTGATTGTGAAGATTACTGTATTATTTTAGAAGCCTAATGAAGGTGCTTTGGCATTCGGTCCGTAAATCGAGGTCGTCTGGCATAAGTACACATAAATGACATCAAACGTGTAATATATTTTAGTGCTTGCGTTTTTGGTAGGCATGAGTAAGTTAATTTTGTACCATGTTGTATCTCAATCATATATGTTAAGTTCTAATATTTTGCAATTTAAATTCTGCTATTTCAAGAAGTATTAAAGGAAATAATATACGCTAAGTAAGGAGTACTTCCGTAACCAAAGAAAATATGCGAAAGAGTAAATTATTATGACGGATATGAAAACGATGAACATAAGAAGAGGACGTATTGTTACTTTTACTTGATGAAATGTTACGTGCATTCTCAGGAACTTAGTTAATTGTTCCTACATCGAATAAGGGGGAAAAGATAAGAGATACAAGAGGAGTTATATTATACGCCAGCGCTATATCCTGCAGATAGATAAATTCTTTAGTCCAAGGGGGTACATTTTAAGAATAGAGAAACCTATGAAATCAGGCAAAAGTAATAATAATAATAAAACGAAATTTTTTGTCCAACAAACAAAATCTATTTATGAGACTATGAAAATAGAGTAGAAAGTAAGATAAAAATATCAGCTTTATACTCACAACAAAACATAATTCTATTATTGGCACATAAAAGAGAAGAAGTAAGGCAAAGTACAAATAATTTGATTCATTTCGATCAGTATTACTCTTGTATAGTTAGTTATAATTTTAAAGCAAAGGAATAATGGAAAAGGAAGATATGGCGCATGAAGGAGAAAAATGTATGCAGAATGGATCAGAACAGAGAGGGCAAGTTGCAAAGTAAAAAAACTATTTAATTACGCGCATGGAGCAAAAATTTGAAAATACTTGTAAAAACTAACCTCACAATTTGAAGCAAGATTTTAATAACGAGTAAACAGAGATGTAGGAAAGACAGATCAACAGCGACGGGAGTCATGGGCATATATACTTATATATACGCAAAATTTAAAAAGGGAAATATAGTCCAAATGACTATTTTAGACCTCAGCAACGCTTTTGACTCAGTGGATTACGAAATACTACAGTGTAAGTTTGAGCTTCTAAAATCATATTTGAAGGGGAGATCACAAGTGGTGACATGGAAACGGAATTAGTCTGAAATTAAGGGAGCGACGAATGAAGTACCACAGGGTTCCATCCTGGCCCACTGTTGTTTATAATACTTCTAAATGATGTGCTTAATTCTTTACACAATATAGAGACATGTTTATATAGAGATGACACCGGTATATTACCCCGTTCTGCTCTCAGCAATTGCTGAAAGTGAAGAATGGTTAAGGGGGCTTACGCAGAGGTGCCGACTAACTGCCGTGTGGTAGGACGCCATATGCGCTAATGTAAATTCTGGACTTTACAAGGTTTCGTTATAACAATAGTACCGCTTTTATTTACGAAATATCAAAACGAAATTTAAAACACAAACAAAGGCTCAATGCATGCTCGACTGGAATTAGTTTCTAAAGTGAAGTTTCTGAAACTGTGTTATGATGTTGTACATTTTGCCAACTTTGAGAGTGAAATGAAGGAGTAAATAATTTGAATTATAAGAAAGTACTGCCAACGAAGCCTTAATTAATCCTTTGTATTCAATTTAATGCAAAAACATAATAAGAAAAACAAAAATTTCTGCTATTTGTTTTATTTTAACGAATTCATTACATGGGCGGAATTTACATTAGAGCATATGGCGCCTCCCCCTTACGTCCTACCTCACGGCAGTTAGTCGGCATCTCTGCGTAAGCCCCTTAAGTGCTAACAAATTAAAAGTGAACACCGATAAGACGAAACAGAAAACGCTAACCACTAGACCAAACGTTGACAAAACGTCTTTATGATTCCTTGGCATGTATACAGACAGTGGACCTAGATGGAACGATCATAAAGAGCACATAGAAAAAAAAACTAACTAGCGCGATCTTTACAATGAGGAAAATGAAATTTATGGCGACACACTAGTTCTTAAAAATCTGTTACCATTCCTATTTCATTCCTATCTGAGCTACTTTGTCCTATTTTGGGAAACATCTGTTACATTCATGTGGGGGCTACTTTATAAAAGTCATGTGCACGAACACAGTCCTTCATAATAAACAGAAGCAACCATGAGTATCACACAAGATCGTGTGTTCAGCTTAGTCTTTAGCAGGTGTCACTACCGTTTAATAATGAAAACACACGTGCCTATTCAATGTATTTTTAATTGATATCAAAACCAGAATTAATATTGTAAAGCAACGCGTTTGTACCTATATTTTATTTAATATTTAGAATTACGTTATAATTTACTATTTTTTTTTCGGCATATGAAACAACAATAAGAACAGAACACAGCAAACCAAATATCTTTCATTTCAAGACTATTTTAATGAACTGCTTATATGTGAAGGCTGAACAATGTGAAATTTAATGTATTCAAGATTGTTATGGATGCTTTAAGAAGTTCATAATGATAAACAACAGATTGAGCAAGAATGTCACAGATATATTACAAAGTCATATTATATTGAGTTACATCCAGAGATAAATTAATATAACATACATTAATACGGTATATAATATTTAATTAGATAGATAGGTAGATGACTTTTATATATGTATAAACATATATCAATTGTCAGTTTCCATACCATTATAGCTTTTCTTACTCGTTTAAATTGTAGAACATACACAGACATAAATATGTATAAATATACAAAAATACACAATAAATACCTAACTTAGTATTAATTTTGAAGCAGTCAACCCAACGCCTTAATCACTCTCTTGATTTTTTTAATGGGAATATGTTTTATACCATCAGGTAGTTGTTTATATGTTTTTCTTCCGCAATAGTCCGTATTTCTTTCTGTCACTGTCAGGGATGGATAGCAAGTGATTATTATAAATTAACTAAAAATAACAGATTTAGTATGAAAGTAACCGTTATTAAAGATAACCCCAAATATGCTGCCTTAAATAGAGAAAGTAAGAAATATATTAAACAAATAATTAAACTGACAATTGATGTGTTGCATTGATAGTATATATTTCCTATATCATGGATGGTCCGTGTATAACTATGGAAACTACCAATGATGGAAACATATAAAACTTGTATAGAAGTAACAAAAAAATCGAATATTTATAGATAAATCAAGCAACAAACAAAAAGCTATCTGGTACGGTAATTAATTCAGATACTGATAAGATTAATAAGTCGATTCAACCTGAAATAACATTAGCAGCATCTGATATGGGTGTTTATTTCTCAAATATCGGTAATAAAATTGCGCAAGACATTGTAAATAATGGAAAACTATGTTCTTATTTCATTAACATGAAGATCAATATCAATGAGTCATGGTATTTTGGTCCAATTTAAGAAAATGAAATGAAAACTGGAAACACGAAAAATATACAGGGTTATGATAAAGTAACGCACAAAATTCATGTTCATTTTTTAAAAAAATGCAAAAACACGTCAAACAGTTTATTTTATTCCGCGTCTTTTAACATAAGTCAAAAAAATAAAACGTCAAATTTGTCAAAGTTATGACGTCATCAATATTTTTTTTTAATATGAAGCTTGGTTTTTTTTACTTTATTTGATAAAGCTTGTTTTTCTGCATTATAAAGAAATAATTGAAGTAGGGGACACATAAGAAAAAACTAAAAAAAAACGAATTAGACATGAAATGACTCGTATAACTCCGCAGATGATCGAAGACTCTGTAAATCAGGTCTACCATCGTCTTGGCCTATGTCAGATAGTGAACGGGACACAGTTTGAACAATTCCTGTAAGAAATCGTTTTGGTTTAATGGACTGTTTAGTTAATTTAAATGTTATTACTATAATAAAGTTTATTTTGTTTTAATTCCCTCAGTTTTTTCTTATGTGACCCCTACTTCAATTATTTCTTTATAATGCAGAAAAACAAGCTTTATCAAACAAAATAAAAAAAAAACAAGCTTCATATTTAAAAAAAATATTGATGACGTCATAACTTAATTTGACGTTTTATTTTTTTGACTTATGTTGAAAGACGCGGAATAAAATAAACTGTTTGACGTGTTTTTGCATTGCATTTTTTTCAAAAATGAACATTGTACGTTTTATGAATTTTGTGCGTTACTTTATCATAACCCTGTATATGATATTACACAGAATCTAATAAAAAAATTAGTGATAGAGATGACACCTCCCTTAACAATAGTATTGAAAAAAATTGTTGAAGAAGGATAGCTGTAGCAATTGTAGGCTTATTGCCATATTGCCAGTTATACAAAAATCTTTGAGAGGGTAATTTCTGACAGACTAATTTAACATGTTAAAAGGAAAAAGTTTATATCCAGTAATCAGCAAGGTTGCAGAAAAAATTAGTCAGCCACTACGGCTATACTACTAGAAGCTGCCATGGAGTTGTATGATACATGTGAACATGTCGAATTAACATGCTTTGACATAAGGCAGTTGACATGATTAATTATGGTGTGTTGTTAGAAAAGTCTTATTACTATGAGCCTGATATCTTCGTATCTTAACGATAGGTGTCAAATAAGCAATTAGATACAGAAGCTAATAAGGTCCTACAAAAAGCAAAGGAATGGTTTCAAGGCAACAAATTAAATCTGAATGAAGGGAAAACAAAATAAAATAAATTTGAACAATTTGGAAACGTTGCTTCGGCGTGAGTCTATTCATGATGAGTTGCCAAACCAAACTAACCCCAAAACAACCGAGAACTGTCAAATCCATTATCACAGAAAACAGTATTGTCAATTTAAAGTTATCCGCCTTCAAATTATTATGTTTTATTTATTATTATTGTGACTTTCATGTAATGTTTTTTTTTCTGTGACGGGAAAAAAAGTTGACATTTTATCCTTCTTGACAGGTAATAAAATGTCACTTTTTGCCCGCTTAAATTGACAGATATTTGATTATTTTACAGGTTTCCATTAGCAACGCAGGTGTAATATCACTTGAAATGTCACATCGATTGATTTTCTGACTTTAATATATAGTATTTACGTGTTTTTTTCAATATTAAATCGTCGTTTTTCCCATCACAGGAAAAAATAGTGTATTATACACGGGAAAAAAATTAGATTTTAGCTCTCGGTAATTTAAAATCTAATACTTTTTTCTCTTGTATAATAAATAACTATTATTTGAGTGAATAAAACTATTATTATTATTATTATAACGTAATCAGTAAATGAAATTAGGAGTAGAAAAATATTATCAACTCCATTTAATGCGACTGTATACACTGTTGTATAAAAGAATAGCAGAGTAATCTAAATAAAGGAACGATAAGCTTATTAAATATTTAAGTAGATACTAGATACTAGTATAAATTAGTATTGAAAACTATAACAACACTACTCACCCTCTATACACTCCTGTAACAATATGTAAACCAAATAATCAAAATATCGTATACAAGAATATAAAATAAATAGGTTTAGATCAAATTCAAAAGTTTCATTTGATAATACAATTACAAATGTAAGTCGTTAATAGTAATTTCCTTCTAATAAATATTATCTCCCGCCAATATAATATAGAGAAAATATTTTAGAAGTAATCTAGACGCCTATAACATTCTTCCACGTTATAAAAAAACCCATTAAATCAACTTTATTTTCATTTTTATTTTAACAATAGAATCTCGTGCTACGAGGTGATTTCTCTTTTCTCTTCCGTACATGTTTACGTTCAAATCACGTAGCGTGCGGATTATGTGAGGTCCTTCTTCTATCTACTATCAAAGGAGCGAAGTAGAGCAGCAACTACAAGTACGTTTCCATTAAATCAGTTTTACTGTTCTGGAGTAAATTCCTACCGAATTTGTTAAACAATGTGCCATATCATACAGTAGCTAACTTATTTTACGAGAACGTTATTCAACGTTTCAGCTGTTGTTGCGTTTATTGAACGTCCTCTCGGGTTCATTTATCAACTAATTTTTGCCGGACAGATGATAGCGCTACCACTCAACTGGAGTCACTTATTGGACGAGCAAACAGGATTTAATTAGAATCGACAACGTCAATAGTCTTGATTGATATTTTGCTGCGCTTTTTTCGCTGTGCGCTTGTTTTTCCGAACAATTCTTTTTTTTATTATTTGGGTCGCATAGATTGGAGATAATTTTACTCATGTAAATGTTGAAAATAACATTGTGATACATATTTCTTTATAATAACACGAAGATTATGTGACAGGATGTTACGGTACAGATACAATATAGGAATAGCTTTAAAGGCCAATGAACTCAAAGCTTGTAACGAACTTTTATTCAGGCATGTATAAAAATATCGACATTCTTAATATTAAATACTATTATTGATTTTGCCTTAATAAATTCGGCGTAAATATATATTTTTCAGAACATGTAGAATGAAAATCTATGAAATTCTAATTGGCTAATTTAAAGTGAATATGGTATTGTCTCATGAAGTACATATTCAACGTGTGCGTTAGCACGACATGTTCACTTGATCAAAGCATGTTTTCGAGTCAAAAACACAATTTATTATGTCGTTCGGTTCCTATAAAAGTTGAAGCATTTTACATGTAAAGATAACTTGCTGAGCTGTTCTCTACTTGCTTGCATGTTTACTGATTACTTTTTCGGCCGTGCATTCACCAGCAGAGTAGTAATTAACTTCTCAATTACCTAACTACTTTGGTCGCGCATTCAGCAGCAGAGTAGTAATTAATCCCATAATTAATCAGTCCTACAATATTCAAGTTTATACGATACGTCTTTCACTCTAATGTTCATATATGGAAGATAATAGATGTTCTTATGCAAACGCGAAGGAATAATTTCGTTAGTCATCCGATTACATCGTTATATGTCCGTATAAAATAAGTCATAATGATTAATGTCCAGTGCATCATGTCCGGGTTTAAACCCCATTGTTTCCCATGCAAGCGTATAGTTTTCATTAATGATGTTACAGCTTTCTTGGAGACGTCTTCCGGGTGTCGTTTCGGATAAGCTTCAAGTCTAGGGTTACTCCTACTAGTTTATATGATACAAAATCTGTATTCTATCTACCCACAGGGTCAGCGGTCCAATATACTCCATCTTATGTTTCGGGTAAATGCTATGATAGTAGTTTATTGGAGCTAATGTTTAGTCCATTCTACCTATGTTGACGTCAGACTCTTCAATCGTTGAGTTGAATTTGCCCCGTTATATGATGACTATGTCATTAGCATACCCAAGGACTCGGTGTTTTCCATCGGTCATCCTTTCTAGAAGCCCATCCGCTCCCAGGTTTAACGCTAAAGCGTACATCACTCCACTCTGCAGACACTCCCGGTGCACCCGTGCCGCAAGCTCTCCTCCGCTTCTGTTACTTCTATTAACCTATCTCTCAGCATACAATAGATCCATACAAAACAGATACCCTCTACCTCCCTATGTCTGATAAATTTGTTATAAAACGAAGAAAATATTGTCAAATGGTTCCTCCACATTCAGAAAACCGTAAAGCATCTCTCCTTGCTGTCCAGCGTGTCTTCCACCTCGCTGACCAACTTGTGAAGCACAGTTTCTGTCGACACACCTGTCAGATACTGATCAAGGTGTATAGGGCTATTCACCAATATACTATCCCTAATGTGACTATTCGTGATTTTTCTACAAAAAGCATAAGATTATTGGGTCTAAGGTTTTGGTAAGAACATTATCATAATACTTCTCCAAGTCTTTGGTATGTGATCAAAGACTAGGTACCTCCTTAAAATGTTGCTATTCTGCACATAAGACCAGTTCGCTTTTGTAACAATATAGGTTATAACCATTTCGGCCCGGGAGATTTCATGGGTAAAATAAGATAACACAATAAGATATAAATAATAAATACTGCCTATTTGTTGCAAGAAAAAATATTTCTAATAATGCAAAGTATGAGGGAAAATGAGAGAATTTTTTTTTAATTTGGTTTTCTGTAATAAATTAAATTGTATTTCTATAATTTATTACAGAATTTAAGTTTCACGGCTCCCCATATACAAAAAATGTTATTAAAAAGCATGGTGCATAGATACATCTTGTGAGCTATCTGCTAAGTAATAAATAATACTCCACTGTTTATAGCATTGCTAGCTTTTTATTTAGAAGAATTACGAACGGAGGAGACTGTCAACCAAATTTGGTGTAATATTTTGTCAATAGTAACATCCTTCGTGTGAAAACATAAGTAATAGAAATATGACAATAGATGCAACACCGAATACCAACCACAAAAAAAGCATGTGACAAACAATTTTGGAAATGAGTATTAAACAAATTCATCGGAAAATTTCTTGAGAACTAGTGGAGAAAGCATCAAAAATGTCATCCAAAAATTTAAAAAGATTATCAGAGCATACAAGTGAGACTATAATTCTATCCTATTTTTATAAGTCGCTGCAATAAGCTGGTTTGAAACTTTTTAAGATGAGAACGAATTTTGCCATAAGGATCCAAGGAATATGGAAGACGGGTGGAAGTACGAAGTGTCTTAAGTTATGCAAGAAAACCATCCAAGGCATTTCAGAGAAAAAAGAAATAGATTCATGTTGCGGATATCGTGAAAAAAATTAAACTTGCTGGTAAAAAATATATTGGAAAAATTTTGGCACATCAAGTAAACAAAACATATATTACTTCTGTTAGAATCTCATGCGAGTAAGGACCATCAGCCATTAAAGCTGAAAGCGAATCCAGCTTCTGATTCCATAATTTGTTTTAAATAGAGGTAATACAGAGGAGATTCTTATTCAAAAAGCATTCATTTTTTTCGATGCCCAAATAAATATCAAAATTAAGTTGTATGAAAAATCAGCTTGTCTCCGTCATATCCAAAAATGTTCAAATTACTCGCGTATTCAATGGTATTAGTAAAATATTGATTAAAAATATCTGTATTGATACTCATACTCTCACTTCGCCGCCGCAATAATAATTAATAGAAATACGGAAATGTAATGAAACATCATCAATGAGTGTGTGTATTTCATTGATTTTCAATTGATATTTTTGTTGGGCGGAGATATAAAATTTGTCTACTTGACGAAGAAACGTAGAATGGAAAACAGCAAATAATAACCCAAGTGTATTCTCTGAAAATATATGAATCTCTGAAACTCGATAAAATCCGTTATTGTTTCTCATCGCTTATGTAACGCATACCTTATCGCCCTCCAATATATGGGTAGTAAGCAATGAGGGTTTTAAAATTTGTAGCTATCGACGTTCGTATTGTGTACTTGATACGAAGCTTGATTAACTAGAAATTTTCCATTTGTGAAACCCTTTATCGCAACATTCCCAACGAGCATCCTATTTTATACAGTGCTTTGTATGTTGTGCACGTATTTATTCATTGTGTCTCTAGTCTTGAATAAGGTGTACGAGGGAGTTTCATAAAACCGAAGTAGTTCATATTTGTTGGGCCGTGTTTAAATTTGTTTATATTCCAAAATTATTCATGTTTTCAAAATACAAGAGGTACGAGGTTAGCGCCATAAATTCTCGGCCTGACAGGCTTATACAGCTTCAAACGTGTTCAAACTCCGTCACGTCATGCATGTGCACATACGCGAGTTGTAGACGTTAAATATGACTGTTCGAAGCTTAGTAGTTTTTAGTAATCAGCCAACCAACGTGACTAGCGCACGAAAATGACTGAATTAACGAAAATTGAGTACCGCGTGGTTATTAAATTTTTAACAAAAGAAGGGCATACACCTTATCACATTAAACAACGTACGGTGATTCATCTCCTTCCTATTCAACTGTAAAAAAAATGGACTAGATGTTTTCGTTTGGGACAAGAATCCCTGGAAGATGCTGATCGGTCGGGTCAACAAATTTCAATTATTGAACAATTAGTGCTAGAATATCGCCGTTTGAAAGTGAAGGAATTAGCAGTAATACCAATCATTTCCGAAACAATTGTTCGCCGAATTCTCCATGACCATTTGGGTATGAATAAAATTAGTACTAGATGGGTACCGCGACTTCTTTCTGCTCTCCAACGTGAACGTCGAGTCGAATGTGCGCAGTCGTTTTTAAACATGTGTGGAGACGACCCAAAACCGATTTTGGAGTCCATTGTCATAAGGGATGAAACAATGGTTGTATTTTACGATCCTCTATCGAAAAGGGAGTCCATGAAATGTCGGCGACCTGATAAACCTTGTCCCAGAAGAGCGACAGTCGTTCAATCAACGAAAAAGGTGATGGCCACAATATTCTGGGATTTTAAGGGCATTTTGCTAATTGACTTTAAGAAGCGCAATACAATGTGATGATGATATTATGCGTCTATATTGCATAAATTAAGGGACAGTATACGTGCAAAACGTCGTGGAAAATTGTCAAAAGGTATGCGATTATTGCACGAGAATGCTCCCTTCCATACTGTTGCCATTTCACAAGCTGCCATCCGCGAATGTGGTTTTCAAGAATTGGAACATCCACAGTATAGTCCGTATATGGCTCCTTGTGATTTTTGTTTGTTTTATAATTTAAAAAAAGACCTTAGGATGCGTAGTTTTAAGGACGACAGTGCCTTGCAAGCAGCTGTTATAGGCACTTATAGGTAGATCATTTGACGGAAAAACTTCAGATTATTTTTACTAGGGTATCGAATTCTTAATTAATCGTTGTAATAAATGTATAGAAGTTACATTGAAAAATAAAAATAGTTATACTGTTCCAAGTTTCTTTTTTGTATATCAGGCCGAGAATTTATGGCGTCTACCTCGTACGTAGTTCATAAACAAATTTCGGAGAATTCTGATTTTATTTGAATAGCTTTGTATGGATTTTTTTTCTAATACTTTCATTCGATTATTCAAATTGGAGGAATTTTTTTGGGTGAGTTGATATATATGGTATATTGAATAATTCATTTTTTCCCTATTCGCTTGGAAACTAAGCCTCATAGAGGACTAGGTATAGTACGCAAGTTAATCAGAGCGTCGAAACAATGGAATCGTATCAAATTTAAAGAAAATAGATTTTTGTTTAAGAGATTTCAATTCGTTATCACCCTTTTAATTGTTCTGCGCATGCCAAAATCATAATTTATATTTTGTAAGATACGAAATGACAAATAAATACAAAGCAGAAGTATAACCTCTGTATTAAATTGACAAGTAAAACCACTATAGTATTGTAATGAATATTTTCGATCTCGCAATTTTTACAGATCTTCACGTTTTGAAGTCAACCCATACCGCAAAACTGATTTTTGAAAAATATCTCTCTCTCTCTGGGTGTGTGTGTGTGTGTGACCACGATAGCGGTCAAACGGCTAAAGTTATCAATTCCACATTTTGTATTTCGTCAACTACTAACTTTAAGCAAATTTATAAAGAATTTGTACGTACTCAAAAGTGAATCTAAGAAAAAATTTATTAAAAAAGTTTTTTGATATCCCTACCGGAAGTAGGTCTTTCTCTCTTATCGAAAATCAATTTTTTGCGAATATTTCGTGTATTTTCAGAATTGGGACCGGAAGTAACACGTTTATTCTTATAGAATTTTTTTTCCAAATACATCGTAAATTATACATTCTATATTCAAGGTGAGTCAACTACGCGGGTAAGGCCGATTGTGCATTTACGAGTAAAGATATTTCGAAGCGGTTTTTTTCTTGTGGTAGCTGTTCATTAGGGGCACATTTTAAAAATATTTTGTATTATACAGAGTGTTCCATAACTTGGTGGCTAACCATAGTTATAGTTTTTTAAATGGAACACCCTATATATTATTGCATTTTGGAATTCCCCGTATAATTTTTAGTAAAAAAGTTATAAGATAGTATAGGCCTAAAGTGTAAAGTTTTTGACTTATTCCCATTTTTCTGAAAAATTCTATGTTTGTATAAAATTATATTTCCCGAAAACGCCGTATTAGATGGACAAAAATTTTTGCAGTATTGTTTACAATAAGAGGTCCTAATAGAAGCATGTTTTATTTTTTAATAAAATAAAACATGCTTCTATTAGGACCTCTATCTAGATAGTATCTTACGTATATATAACTTAATAACTAGTAATTAGCAGATACTGGTTTTCGCTTTTAGGGCTAGTAATAAATAAAAATGTTGCTGATTAAGTTTTAGTTGACTGTCTCAAATTAGTATTTTGCTTTGTTTATACTTTTGATTCCTGAGAAACGCCCTCAGTATATCCCGCAAGTAGGTGTGCAGTTCAAGGCACGCTTAACGATTGTTTAGTCTAAGGTTTTGTCCCGTTATTGTTTTTTTTCTTTGCTGGGCATATAACCTTGCCCTACAGATTGACTCATTAATTTAGTAACTTATAAAACCTATTGTCAAGCGTCAGTTGCTTTTTTCATTATTGGTTTATGTTACCCGGTATTAATTGCTTGGTTTCATCTAATTCTAACCCCCAAACCTGATAACTGTGAATGGATATTCTTTCTGGAGGATTCTCCTGCTTATTTTAAATTTACTGAATATGTTCCGATTAGGTGTCGGCCAGGCGCCTGCTATACTAATTAAGGAGAATGGCGCCCATTTTGTTCATCGTCAATTCTGCTTACTTACACCTACGTCCTATCTTCACTGATCAAAGGAGCAACAGCGCTCTCGTATTTTCGACCAAACAACAGAGGGAAGATAGCAGGTAGGACATTGAATATTTTATAAAGCCGAATATAAAAGCATATCTCTTCAGCGGTTGATTAACAGGTACTGAATATGAGTGTTTTTTTTTCTTAATACAAAATTGCTCCTAAAGAGTGTTGTCTTCTAGAGTGGCCGCGGCATTTTTGGCCCCGTTGACAGGGTGTGGCAAATAACTTTGAAATGGAAACATTGCTGGCAATTTAACATTCTTTAAGCTTATTGTATCATCGAATGATGATCGAAGTCACAATTTGTTAGTAATACGCATTTTGTTGTAATGTTTCGCACATATAAGCACACAAACCTAAACAACGCAATAAAATCAATAAAGATAATTATTTTTACATGTGTAAAAAATCGCATTTTAACGTGTACGATACCAACAATACAAAAAAATTGATTAGAATACGACTTTCAAGTATGAATAAATTAAGGACGCTTGACTTATTTAAATGGTATTACTCGAATAGGATTTGTAGCGTTCACAAAAAATCTAAAAGGAAAATCTATATTTAGACAGCATAGCAGAAAATTCATTCTTAATGGGAATTTATTAAATCTGGAAAACACGATTTTTCTCTTAGAGTTACAAAAACGTTTTTTTAATGATAAATGGCGGTAATCGCAATCCAATTTCCATATTTTTATTGATGTATAGAATTTGTTGTAATTTCTTTAGTTGTATATTTCCTTGCAAAAAGGATAAGAGTAAAACACATATATTTAAAAGAAAAGTTAGTATTTGTAAAACACTGATAAAGTCAAATATATTGTCTATCCCGCTTCAGTAGTAATGACAAAGAATATTCAATTGTTGAGGTAATAGTAATTTATTTTTACATTGAAAAATCAATAGATAAATGAAGTCATTTCAGTCAACTAGTTAGAAATATATGTAATTTGATATAGTGTGGTATTCTGGTTAATTCCAGCAACACCTACGGTTCAAGTAAGCTACGAAACCTATGGACAACATTGACCTTTTCGATGACGATGTTTGGAACTTTTTACTTAATGACAATGAAACTGTATAAATAAAGATTTATGTGATCATATATTGATTTTCTTCACATTTGAATATCTATAGAGCGTCATTGTTATATAATGGCTATAACGTATAACAGGCGGGAAATAAAAATTTAAAGATATAGGGGAAGGTGGAACAGAACCGGGTAGAATAATAACTTGTAAAATATTTGTTTATTTAGTTATTGTATTTTTAAAACTATTAACATAAACACTAAAGTCTTATGTAATGCAATAACGTTAAATTAAATCGATACATGTATAACAAAAACAAAAAGAAAGGTAAAACCCAACATCTTGCAAAATACGGTTCTGTCCCGGGGGTAGGGGCAGAACCGTATGGTAACAGGGGCAAGAGCGGCTATGGTGTATTAAAGCTTGCTGTTGGAGCACGACAGAGAAAGCATATATCAGAAGATGCAAAACAGATAATTCTCAATGTCCATCATACCCTGATGTAAGAAAATAACGAACTTCAAACCCAGAACATCAAAGACGTGACAAAGGAGCACCGAGAAAAATTGAAGAATATGAAATTGATACTAATAGGCAGCAAGTATACTCCTTCTACAAAGGGAATGTTGCATCTACACCTGACTGCTTACATAAAAGAATCAGTGATGAGCCTATAAATTTTCAGTGTTCTAAAGCAACCTTGTGGCGGACGCTAAAGAAAGCTGGTTTTAAGTTTGGCACTATAGATAAACGTCGCACAATTATGGAAAGCCCGAGGTAACAGAAACTTCTATATGAATACTTAATGGCAATTAGAAGGTATAGACAGGAAGGACGATTCATATGTTATTTAGACGAGACGTGGTATGACACCCATGACACAATTTGCAAAGGTTGGGTGGATAGTTCAAGTATGTGTCAATTGGACGAGCCGGTTTCGAGAGGGAAGAAAATAATTATTCTTCATGTTGGGTTAGAAAAAAGATGGATCGGACAGCCGCTATTATCTGCTAAAAATGTTAAATCCTCAAGTTTAGATTACCATGAAGATATGACCTCATCTTTATTTGAACAATGGTTTTGTGACACTTTGCTGCCAAATTTACCAAAAGATAGTGTGATAGTGATGGATAATGCTCCGTATCGTTCTCGACAGCAAAGCAAAGTTCCTACAAAATGTAATAATAAGAAAGATATTAAAGAATTTTTGGAAGCAAATGATTTATATTTTGAGGATCATTATACAAAAAAAGCAATTAATAGAGGTGATGAAGGCAAAAGAATATTTAAAGGATTATTATGTGGATAACAGAGCCAAAGACGCAGAACATACAATTTTGCGTTTACCACCATACCATTGCATTTTCAATCCCATTGAATTGATATGGGCCCAACTGAAAAATACCATAAGACAAACAAATCAAACACCGACATTTAGTGAAAGCAGTGTAACACACATAAAAAATGCTATGGAACATTTAACTACTGTAAATTGGAAAAATGCTGTTAAACACGCAATAGCAAAAGAGGACGAATATATGCGTATGTACAAAATAGTAGCACCTTTGATTATAAATTTGCAATACGATTCAGACACAGACACCGATTTGCAAGACAACTCAATCACAGAAGATGATTTATAAAATGCGGTGATACATAAATTTTTATTGTGTATTACAAACTAATTGCCTTTCCATATCTATATCTATCCACTACACATGTAGCCACTCGATTTGTAATTTTTCTTTGTATATAAACCCAATGTATAGATATTTTTTATTATATACTTGAAGTTAACAGCGTTTTATTATTATCTTATAGGGCCCTAATTTATAGTCAATACGGCCCCTAGATTCATAAGTTGCAAATAGGTAAACCGTACCCGTTCAATAAGGAGACCAGGTATAATAATTATCGTCACAGAAAGTGGTGCAATAAAAGCATTAGAGCCGTTCAAAGTTATACTCATATAATTTGAAATAAACTATACTGCCATTTATGCCCTTGCATAATAAACTTGGCAAGTTGTTAAGGTTTGCCTCTACTTCTATATGGTGTGAGAAAAGCAACAACATTTCCAGCACTCTGTATATAAAATTCTTGCGTACAATTCCAGTAAACAAGGATATTTTCGTAAGTTTAGGAGCAAATAAACTGCAGAAATAGTTTATGCATTACATTTCATCCAAAATATTTGTTTAGTATAAGTTGAGATTCTTAAAATATTGTAATAAACAACCATAACTTTGGTGTCTAATATCGCTCATATGGAAACTTCCGCGGATCCAGCAATAAAATATTTTCGTAATAAAATGGTCTTTATTTCTTGTTCGAAAATAAACGTACCGTAAAGCGGACGTAAAACGTCTTTTAATTTACCCTTCTAAAATATTCACGCTGGCCTATCATTACAGCCTTAAGTTTTCTTCCCCGAGAATATTATAAACAGTTAATTAATGAACATTCACCATTTACGATTAATTAAAGCTGTAATTTATAGCGAGCGACGTGCCTGTATTGCCATTTCCCTGATTATCTGACTACTTTCAATCTAAACCTTCAGACGTAGTAATTTTGGTCATTCATTCGATACCATCTACACATTATCGAAGACATTCTCTGGGTATATAAGCCACTTTTATTA
The DNA here is from genome assembly GCA_963170755.1 of Amphimallon solstitiale. Classification (NCBI taxonomy): domain Eukaryota; kingdom Metazoa; phylum Arthropoda; class Insecta; order Coleoptera; family Scarabaeidae; genus Amphimallon; species Amphimallon solstitiale. Next base: position 27,618,511 of record OY720680.1, read on the forward strand.
CACCTCTGCTTTAAATTTGTATCAGTGATGCTCCCTCTACAAAACGTTAATTCTCTAATAAGTACTTCTTGTGCGTCCTTAAAGGGCACCATTTTTCCACTCAAAGACCGGTCTCGTAATGTATTTGACATTTATAGGATATAACTACGCAGCGGGCGAGCCAGACTTAATGCTTAGAGGAAACAGAGCAAATGCAAAAGCTTTCAGAGGTTTCGCTTTTATCTACAGGTAAGGATCTGGTAAAAATAACGTTGATTAGATACATACATAATTAGTGTGGTACAATTTTAGCTTCTTAAATTATTCACATTAACTCCATTCAATTATAAACGTAATACAAATAAATGAAATTTTCAATTAACAGTATATTAAAGATATATTGGAAATATTAATTACAGATAATATAAAAACAATCTAGTTTGCACGTTTTCGTGCTCAAATTGTAATGCGTAAATTGTCATGTGTAATAGTAGTGGAGGATGGGAAAGTTTGTTAGATTATTGTAATTAATTTCCACTTTATTAACTCAGAGAAATCTAAATATATGAGCATAAATAGTCGCTCAAGGTATTAAATTATATTTACCTCTAGTAATAAACAAAAACCTTCACACTTTTTTTAACTAAATCATACTTCAGACTGCATCAATGTGACCTGGAACGAGGCAAGTTGTTAAGTATGTGGGGTAAATTATTACATACATAGAAGTTACAGATAATGAGCAGAACAACAGTCAATCCTCATCACATGTCCAGTTCATACATACATAAATGTCATCGTCGCTATCACATGTCAAGTAGATTAAGCAAATCTATCTTGCAAATCATCAGATTCTTCAAAATCTGGCTTGTTTGTTCTTTAATCATTTTATTTTTGCCCTAGCTCTGGTTACCACCTAGATTTCTTATAACGGAGCCGTTACCCTACATTTTGCTTCACCAATTTTAGTAATGTGTCCGGTAAAATTGCAGATTTACGTTTCCAGTGGTTAACTGTTTAGGAAAGGTTTTAACTGTTGTGTTGTGATACGAGTCGACACATCTATGGCTCATCCAGCAGTAGAAGTTGATGGTTGATTGGTATTAAATGTCGAATTGTTAATAGAAGATCACGTTACTCTAAGACCTCAACCAGATCAATTAATTTATTTAATTTATTTGTGTCACCATTGTATTCCCTGTTTCTAACTTTCGAAGTTAAAATATTATCATTCGTTAAAATCTCTCTGTTAAAAGGCCAGATTTCGATTACTAAAAATCCAAAGGAACGCCTGGTTGCAACCCTAGCCATCAATCGGCTTGACGATTAAAAGATCTTCTGAGTGGCCTTTACATTGCTCTGTCTAATGGTTGAAGACAATTGGAGGTGTGAGCAGGAAAATTCAAAAGTACCACAACATCATCTTTACATTAATGAAACACTGAAATCGACAGATGGGACACATAGCTGTCTAGAATAACTAAAACGGGTTTGTGTTTAGTGTATAATGTGAATTTGGTGAAATGTTAAATAATAATTATCATCCATCCAGAGGAACAACCAGGACTTGCATTCGTTAACATTAATGTCGACATTGGTGGCACACTCTTACTAACTGCATCGACTGCTAAAGCCATGGTTAGCAATATATCTATTTCTTCTGAAGTAATAGAATCAGCTTGCTTTACTCCTTTTTTGTTATAATTTTAGATAGTGCTTGGACTGTCCAGTCTCATCGACATTATGTACATCAATCACTTGAAATTTGTACTTACCTATCATAAATGGCACCAAGATTGGCGGAAAACATATTGGCCTTGAAACAGTTGTAGACTCTATGGTGCGAACAAATAAATTTTGATGGCGTTTTATGAAAGCCACGCCTCCTTCTTGAGGTGAATGATCAGATGTTATTTTACTTGATAGTTTTCTCGGAGTAAAAGTACTATTACTGTAGGAGAGTCAATAGTAAAAGACTTATTGATGTCTGTGATATATAACATAACTTAATCAGAAATAAGATTAATGTACGAAATTTGTTAATCTACCAAAATATAATTGCTGCTACCAATGGCGACAGCAATATGTATTTAAAGTTTATTGCTTAAGTTTTCTTGTAATTGGAATGTTTCTCTTAGGTTAAAAAGGAATTATTTTTATTACTAAATAGCCCCTATTCCTATCTCTTGAGCAATATGGTTTTTTCATTGTACCTCTGTGAGTACGAATTCAGACAGTTAATTTTAAATTTTTTTAAAGAGCAACATGCATGTCAGAAAAGAAGACTTCATACTTTGCAAATATCTTCTTCTGTAACTCGGATTTATGCCCGGCTTTAACTAAAAGTACATTATTTGTGTGTGTGTCTTATTTAATATTCATATTGATATTTCTTTTAAACTTCATGACACATTCTCATAGTGCAGCCGCCAATAAACCCATGAAACTGCCTTTAGCTCCAAATATTTATAAAAGTGTCCTATAAATTGACAATACAAACATTTCATAATTCACTTGATCTAATATCTAAGAAAATATACAAATTAATTTTGTAACTGGTCATCGGATGTGGTTTGAAAACTTGTTTCCATGTCAAAAACAAAATCAAGTCATACATCTCTGGTAATATATGAAATCGAAAAAGTTCAATTTAATTCCTCAACGTTCTGAGAACTTGTACTGACAGTTCGATATTGATTTTAAATAAAAGAAAGTCTAAATTTACTTGTTTTTGGTTCAGTCGCAGATGTTACATATTTACTTTAATATAAAATATTGTAATTATATTTGAAAAGTTGAATCTTAAGAAATTTTTTTGTATAATTTAACTTTTAATATCATTTTTAATTTATAAATTCGTTTGTCTGCATTTTGCATTTTACAAATGTCCGTATTAAACCCAAATTCCTGACTTGCCTTCTTATATATAGAAAAACTGGTTAATTTATTTTCTTCATTATTTATTATATATTACATTATATTTCATTATAATTTTAATTATGCTTTAAACACGACAAATTTATTTGAAACTAATAAAGATGTTAAACAGGTTGTCTTATTTTTCGTAACTTTGTTATAGGAATAACCTTTAAGTAAGGATAGTGAGTCAGAAACTAGTAGTGTATACAGGCGATATTTTTACAATAGCGGAAATAATACGCATATCAGCTGGAACGCCAGAAGATGTTATTATTTCATGGAAGGAGTTTAAACTAAGTGTAAATAAAAATAACGAAGGTTCAATTTAGATTTATAGTCTGTTTCAAAATATAGTGCGGATGCAAGCTCTCACAGGTTGCTTGAACAAGGCAGGTGGTGTGCAATGGAAATAATCGACATCAGAAACACGCTATAGGCCCGTATTTTCAATATACGATTAGAATTAATAAAAGTGTAAGTGTATTATAATGTGATTGTACTTTTATACGAAATGTCATCTATACGCTATGTGAAATACAATAATACAGTTTGCTGGCTAATTTATTATCTATTGAACTAAATATTAAAATTATAAATTAATATTAATTCCTTTATTTTATTAATACCCTTAAGCCGGTACAGATAGTTTTCAGCTACTTAAAATTTGTGTTTGCCATCGCCGGATGATGGGGGATTAGCACAATAGATCCTTAATGGTTTTATTTATGACGACGCACTATTTCTCGAAACAGACTGTACACTACAAATTGCGGAATTAGAATATCTTATAAGAACAGTATATAGTAACGGAAAGAGAAAAATGGAAAAGGGAAAGAATAGATACTATATTAGGATACTATATTAGGAAATTGAGGACTCATATAATACTTGCGAATTTTCTTTGAAGAGGACCAAAATGGAAATATATATAGCATTCTTATAGAGCCAGTGATAATATATTCATCTGACTCTATGACAATGACGAAAAATATTACAAAGTTAATTGGTATGGGTCAATCTTATTCATATATGTATGATTGGGGTGAATATGATGAGAAAATATGCAATAACTACTTTAAATTTACTTTAAAATTGAATTTATACAAAAGTTGACCAAACTTAAATTGTAAATATTTTTATACTATTGATATATTTGTATAGAATACATAATTTACGAAATATGTGTAAAAACCCTTGCTCGAAACGACTGTCTGAATTTTCAAATCATTTTGATGCAAAAAAAGTTCTAAATTAACTTACTACTTTGAATACATCTGTGCAAAAGTTATACTTTAGAGATCTTTTTAAGAAAACAAATTTGATTTCAGTAAAAATTACACTTCAGTTCCAAATCTTGAATTTTTTTTATAGAAAGGTACTTTCAAATTAAGATTTGAAATGCATTAATTTGCGAAGTATTTCTGAATATATGTTCTTTGCTATGAGTAGAAGAAATGAAAGTTCGAGTACATTTATATTCATTACAAATCTTCGGTTTACTGATTTTGCTGAAAAGCTTGTCAACTCTTATAAATAAGACTTCAAGATGGATACTTATTTTTCATTGTATGGGGCCCCGATGTTTCGTATTCGTGAATTTTATATAAACAAAAGTTGTTTCAAATCATCTTCATTATCATAAACAAGTTTGATACAGACATTCAGTTGTCATGTAATACGTATTATATGTTCAGGAAGACTATTACGTATGTACGCTTCTATATGTGTACGTATATTATTTATAAGCTTTAGTTGTAATAGAATGTGATTTTGACTCATGCTTGTTTATATTCTGGGTGAACTTTTTTCAGGAATAACCTTTACATGGTGTGTGTATAATTGCTTGCCAAAATTTGCTGTATTCTTAATTTGTTCATATGGGATTGTTTCGTCACGTATTGGTGTTGGAATATTATTTAATTTTTAGTTTGTAGTTTTCCATAGTTTAACGGGATGTGCTGTTCAATTTGGTCATTATTTTCTTTAAATCGTTCGTATTAATTTCCTTCAGTATACCTACGAGACCAGTGGGAAAGTAGCGCAGTTATTCTAGTTTTCCTTGTTTTTACCTTAACTAAATTTTGCTTATCTGGGTCAATTAGTTGCTTTCTTCTTTATATATTGTTATAGTATAAAGGCATCCGTTAACAATATTTTGTTGAAAGTTATGAAAATTACAAAATTTAGTAAAATAAACGTAGGAAAATTTATTATGATGTGTTTAAAAAGTTTATTGGGTTTATAATAATCGATGATTATTGAATTTAACAAGTATTCGAATTTTATAATAAACCACCTGTATATGGTAAGGTTGACCATGTTCATTTTTCTTAGGAGTTCACAATATTCTGGAAAGAAGAGAGTTGAATATTAGTTGTTATTTTGTAAAATGTATTATAAATTTGTAAAAACTTGAGTAATTGACGTTAATGAGGTGAGGAAAATATTTAGAATCTAATTTTGAAAGGTGTATAGATTTTATTGTAGATAAGTTCCCGGGAATATTTTAAAATACAGGAACTGTCATTATTTGACATTTGTTAAGAAATATGGATTTATATGGGTATTAGTATATGAATATGTAAAGAAGGGTTGTTAAAATTATAAAAAGAATTTAGATTATTAGATAATGCAATTTAAAGAAGTATTTTTGATATGTTAGAGAATTTAAAAGCTGTATTGTTGGTTTCAATTACTGTTGTAAAACGTTGATTGGATAATAGAAAATGAGATAGGAATTGCTAAGGAAATGGATAAATAAACAGGAGAATTATTTTTGAATTTAAAAAATGGAGAGACGTGTTTTTTCTATCAGAAGTAAATTTCTGAGTTTTAACACGAATTCAGTGAGATATAAAAGGAAAAGTTGTGTTCAGAGTGAAATTCATTATCGATAAATAACTTAACATAGGAATAGAGAATACACTTACGGATTTGGTGCAAGATCCAGGTTCCATTAGTAGAGAGTTGTTGAAGCAGTGTTTTCAGGAGGCAGTTGAGATACCTGATTATTTGAAAGTACAATTGAGGCTGTAGTTTACTTCAAGATCCGGAATTTTCCAGGAGTAGTTCATAAAGGTTGGATAATTTTCCTTGTTTGGGTAACATAAGAGTGGTAGCAGTATATTAAGAGAATCAACATCCGAATAAAAGGACCATTTATAATTCCAAAAGACGAGCAGGACCATACAAAGGATATTCGGTAATTTGTCTACTTATAATGGTGCAAGATTGAAGTTGAATAGCATCAAGAAGTGATTCGTTATTGGGCAGTATCAAGGAGTGGATCGAACACATCTATACTAAAAAGGAACATTTAAGTATTACCAATTTAGTAATTTATTAGAAATTGCAGAAAAGAAAGATTTAATTGTTTAAATTTTGAAAAAAGAATTGAATATTTGTATAATAGATCATTAGATAAAGTAATTGAACTTTAATATAATTCATCAGTACATATGTGATAAACAATATGAGTTTTTAATTCTCTATTTTCTTGAATATAACAAATACATGAATTATTGTCATTCAGTTAAAATTACATGAGGTATTTCTTTATAAATATCTAATTTAAATAACTAAAGTAAATATAATTAGTAAACTTACCTGAATTAAGTGGTTATAAAGAGATAAATACACATCAAAATAAATTTCTTCGACGTCAAATAATCAAGTTTCCAATATAATAAAATATTGTAAGCACGTAAATGTTCAGCAATGTTCAAGTAAGTTGTTCGAATATACACTTTATTTCTTTATTAGAAGAGTTTCGTTTTATTTATAATAAATAAAAATTACAATCCAGAATTTTCTTTTTACGTAAATTATAACCTGAAATAAATAAATGTCATATGAAATATTGTAATGAAAACTGTTTAATAATATTTTCTTACCGAAAAGAGTTTGCAAAATGTTATTAGAAGTATTTTCTGAGTTATAAAAGATACACTTGGTAAAAAGCATTTCACAACAAACAAGTAAACATTTAGATATTTGTAATACATAAATTAATTGTCATATGCACATACGATATAATGACTAGTGGTGCCATCTATATGACTTATTGAAAACTTGTCGGTAGATTGGATTATTTAAAAGTATAGAAAGTAATAAGATTATGCAGAAATCAGTAAAATAAATATGATAGTTACAAAATAAATTTTGAAGGCTTATTAATATTTATAAAAGTAAAGAATTGAAATTTGAATTAACTACCCATCAATTAGATAAAGAAGTATGATAAATTAAAGTAATTTATCTTGAGATTATAATATAAAGCTAGTCGGGCATAAAAATAAAATACATACTTATAGTAAATGGAATATTATAAAATAAGTAAAGAGATTATAAGAAAAGCACATACGAGGGTTGTACATTAATTAATAGTAATTATACAGTTCATGTCTAGAGTTATGTTTCATTTCATAGATAGTTCAATTTGTGGCATTTAAACTGAAATAGAAATATATGATAATGTCAAGGAATGAACTGATATGTATGTAATATTACCTAGTGCAATATATTCCATTTTGAATTTTAGATATCATTATTTTCAGTCTAAATTAAGTTCTTTATAAAATTTAACCCCACACTCGCCCCTGCCACCCTCTTGACCATTTGCTTAAGTATATTTTTCACTTGAGCCTATTTTGCTAACTTGAGAAGTTTGGTTTTTGGGATAAGTAAGCCGAATAGCATTGCAAAAGCTTACGTGGTAATTAACTCTATCGTTTATTTTAATGACGAAGTGTCAGATTTTTGTATGTGGAATATTATTTTATTAAAGGGTAATTGTTGTTGGCGTCAGAGGTTAATAAATTTTGTCTCTTCTGGATTCTTTTGTAACATGAAATTCGGATTAGATATTGCAAAGAATTTCAGTCTAGTTATGAATATACTGAAGAGTATTCCTTGATTAATCCACCACAGTTGAAGCGGAAGGCTTGAAAGTCAAACATTGGATGCTTTGATATTTGTGCGATTGTATGTTCGAAATTCTAAATAGGTCTACTTTCTTATACGTAGTTTGAGGAAGTATTGTGATGATGAATAGAATTTCTGATAATAGGATTTTGAATAATGTTATAAAAAAGTTCTTAAAATTCTATAAATTGAAACTCTCATATGTATAAGAAAGTCGTGTGGTGGCCACACCTCTTTATTTGTATTGTCTTTTTTGTTCCTTATTTTAGTATATTGTGTATTGTGTATTGTGTTATGCAACAATATTAATAAATAATATTTAAGAAATTACATTAGTTTTTTTTTTTTTTCATTTGAGCCAAATTAGAAACCACATAGTCTAATCCCGGGATCCCGGGATTGTATTCTCTACTGCTAGTTTAGAAGCACATTATTACCCAGTGCTAGGTTAGAGGCAAAAACTATATAGTACTTCCAGTTTTCATTTGTTTTGTATGAACTAAAACTTGTAGTTCATTTATACAATAAGCAGGTGGTCCGATACCATCCAGTTACAAGAGATTTCTTTTGCTTTAGAAGATAAGTTTTATTATTTTGAGCTTTCTTTGCTCTTTTAGTTTACGAGCTTGGTCTCGTACTTTTTCTTTAATCTGAAGCAGACGTCAGTGGCTGCCCATACATTTATACTTATAGCCCTCAGGTCCTCAGGTAACACTTTCAACATTATATATGTAGAGTAGACATACTTTATTGATTACTAGGTATCATTTAACTTAAGTAACGGTGTAAATTTTCGAATAAATTATTGAATTCTTTTTATGATGGATGTTATTCGAAATGCTTGTTCAAGTGATTCGAAGTTTCAAATTTCAAGGTGTTATATCTCGCTGCTTGTTAAATCATTACGACTCTTCAAGTTTCTTAGAGTAATATCCTTTCTAAAACATTTTCTATATTTTATTTTTAATTTTTACATATTTGCGATTTGATATACAGGTTGTGTCACTATACGGGGTTTCTGTGTTGTAGTTCAAAACACTTGGTTTCGCTTTACTTAACTTCTTAGAATTTCTCTAACAATTAACAGAGTTTATTAAAGTGGTGGAAAATCTTTGATCATGGTTGGATTATACCGGAACGATTGTTAAAGAAATTTTAGTAAATTAAGTGAAGCAAAATCAAGTATTTTTATATTTATTTACCTTAAAGAATATATCTATATAGATTATACGAGATAGGCGCCGTAAATTCTCGACCTGACCGGCTTATACAGATTCAAACGTGTTCAAACTCCATCACGTCATGCATCCACATACGCGAGGTGTACACTATAAATATGACGGTTCGAAGACTAGTAGTTTTTAGTAACCAATCAACTAACATGACTAGCGCACGAAAATGTCTGACGTAACGAAAATTGAGTACCGCTCGGTCATTAAATTTTTAACAAAAGAAGGGCATACACCTTACCACATTAAACAACGTTTAGACGGCGTTTACGGTGATTTCCTTCGTATTCAACTGTAAAAAAGTGTGCAAAGTGTTTCCGTTTGGTACAAGAATCCCTGGAAGATGTTGATCAGTCGGAAATTAGCAGTGATAACAAACATTTCCGAAACAAGTGTTCGCCGAATTGTCCGTGACCATTTGGGTATAAATAAAATTAGTGCTAGATGGGTACCGCGACTTCTTTCTGCTCTCCAACGTGAACATCGAGTCGAATGTGCGCAGTCGTTTTTAAACATGTGTGGAGACGACCCAAAACCAATTTTGGTGTCCATTGTCGCAGGGGATGAGACAATGGTTCTGCTTTAGGATCGTCTATCGAAAAGGAAGTCAATGGAATGGCGGCGACCTGATGAACCTCGTCCTAGAAAGGCGAAAGCCGTTCAATCAACGAAAAAGGTGATGGCCACAATATTCTGGGATTGTGTGGGCATTTTGCTAATTGACTTTAAAGAGCGCAATACAAGTATGAACGGCACATATTATGCTCTTTATTGCTTAAATAGATATGGCTCCTTGTGATTTTGTTTTGTTTTTACTTTCTTAGACCGGAAGTAGCAGTTTACTTCGGCGAAAAAATCGAATTTTGACAATATTTCGTCAACTACTAAGTTTAAACAAATTTATAAAGAATTCATATATACTTAAAATTGAAATTGAAAATAATTTTATTTAAAAAGTTTTTCGAAATTCCTACCGGAAGTAGGCCTTTTACTCTTATCGGAAATCAGTTTTTTGCGAATATTTCGCAAGTCATGCTTTTTAGACAAGTACGTTACGGGTATAAAAGTATTTAAAACATAATTTTCAATATCTTTTGTATAAAAGAAATTTCAAAATTCACACACTTTTACTCTTATCGAATAACGATTTTTTGCAAATATGTCGTAAGTTATGCATTCTATATATATTTATCAAGAGTACAAAAGTATTTAGAACTGGATTTGCAATATTTTTTGTATATATGAAATTTCAAAATTCGGACCGGAAGTAGCACTTTTACTCTTAGCGAGTAGCACTTTTTTGATAATATCTTGCAAAATATGCATTCTATAGAGATTTATTAGGAGAATAGAAGTACTTAGAATAGGATTTTGAATAAGTTTTGTAAAAAAAATTCTTAAAATTCTATAGTTTGAAACGCTCATACGTATAAGAAAGTCGTGTGGTGGCCACACCTCATTTTTTAATTTAAGAAAAGGTCTAAGACGACGTAGTCTTAAGGACGACAGTGAGTTGCACGCAGCTGTTATAGCACATTTTGAAGGAAAAACTTCAGATTATTTTTAAGTTTGAAGTTAGGGGAGATTACATTGAAAAAGAAAAATTCTCATATTGTTCCACGTTTTTTTTTTTTTTTTTTTTTTGTATGTCAGGCCGAGAATTTATGGCGCCTGCCTCGTATATAATTTACCCGTTATAGTATTTCTGTTTTTGTTTACTTTATCTGTCATGTTAAATGGTTCAGATGTAATTTTCAATTTATAATTTTGATTCACCCAGTTCAAGTTTCAGTATTAAAGTTTTGAGGAACAAATTACCCATTTAATTATCTTTTTCCTTTGTGTTCCTTTCAATTAGCTAACAACTTCTTTTTTCTTTATAATTCAGTATTAAAAATATCATATTATACTTATTGTTAATTTATATTAGTGCCTTTTGTACTAACTTCTCATAAGGTTGACAAGGTTTGAATAAACCTGTAGTTGTCATTTTAAAAGAGAATGGCTTTCGTTTGTTTTCGTACTTTTTTAATTATTGATAAATTAATGGTCTTTCTTCTGATCCTACTTCGCCACCTCATTTGGCATCTAGCACACATATGCTTGATCTTGACGGTTGTAATCCTGTGAATGGTCCACATTTATTTTTCTCGTTTGGAAACCCCAGCATCTCAAGCTAAACAGCCTTCGACGGCCGTGGTCCGCATAATAGGGCAGCTACAGGTAGGTTGCACAGAAGGAAGCTTTTGAAAATTTCCATATCAATTTTAAAGTTTAGGTTCCTTATTATTGTTACAGCATCTAAAGGTGCCATAATATGCTGATACTTGTGACACTCGCGTTTTAAGGGTAGCGTAACGCCCAGTCATTATCACAATATACTTAGTGCAAGATAACAAACTCGTAGTAAAATGGAATGACATGTGTAGTGAACATAAGGATCAATAGTAAGCAATGTTGGAATAATAAGACGAAGCAAGCTTGTGTCAAAATGGCTAGAAGAGGTGGTGAACTACCTGATCGAAGCAAATATTGGGAATTATCAATGGAAGACTATGGGAAGACAGATAGTAGAAAAGAAACAAGATGGCAACATAAATTGGGATTGATCTATACCGACTTAGAGAGAATCCAATAAGAATATTACATTAACATCTTTTACACTTGCTACTAGTTAATTAGTTCTACAAAAGGGCTTATTTTAAAATTAAATTTCTACTCTTTTGGATAATGACTAAAGAACGTCAGTACAGCACTATATGAAATTTACGTTTATCAATATTAAAAATTACATATCTGTAATCTTCTGTTTTCGTTATTCACGTTTCTTATTTTTACACATCACTCATTGATCGGAATAAAAAAGAACGGGTATTGTAATATTAACTATTGCACTCTTAAACTGAACAAATCATGCAAAAATTTGAAATAGACGTTTAATAATATACATATAAGTTACTAGGAACATGATGTTTGAAAGCACCGAACACACATCATTCTGAAACAAATTTTCAAAGTATAAATCATGCAGTGGAGAATAATATGTACATAGGTATAATATTTTTTTATGTGCCTGATTCCTGACATTCAGTTTCCTAAAAGACGAAGAATTTCTATTTTTAACCTCTTACGATGCACCAATATACCTTATAATACATTCTTTGTTTACTAACCATCATTTCTACATAATATTGACGACTACATAGCAAACAAAGAAATGATCAATATAATCAAATATATATGTACTGCTATTCCAGTGTATCGAAGTACAGGTTTTATATTACAAAAAATATTTCGATGCGTTATTTGTGTAATTATACATATTTTAAGGTTTTGTTAAATTCCTGTTATACAGGGCGAGTCATCTTAATAGGAAGGGTAGATTGTGGCTTTTTGACAAAATATATTTAGAAGCTGTTTTTTCCTATGACAGCCACTCATTAGGAGCATCATCTAAATTTATTTTCTGTTATACAGAACGTTTCATAACTTGGAGGCCGACCATAGTTATAGAATTTTAAATGAAACACTGAATATTATTATTATAGTATCAGCCTAAAGATTAAAGTTTTTTACTTTTTACTATTTTTCTGAATAACCCAATTCTTTTTATAAAATTATATTTCTCGAAAACTACGTAATAGATGAACACAATTTTTCGTAATATTGTTCACAATAAAAGGTCTTAATGCACACATATTTATTTTTTTTAATTACTAATTGCATGTGCAGAAAACTGGATTAAAATTGCATGACACAGTTTTACCTAAAAGTCATTTTTTTTTCAAATGGAACAGCCTCTATATCAGTTTATTTTAAGTGCCTACTAAATTTCGCTTCAAAAACATGTAAGACGTTATCACTATATGTATTTTATTTGAATACACTATTTTTGTACTGGGGCAATATCAAAGAAATTACTTGTGGTAGATGTATGTCATCGCTTAGTCAGAACTGAAAACGGCTGCAGGCCGATAATCATCAAATTTACGACTAGGCACACTAAAAACGTAATTTACAATAACAAGAGAAAACTTAAGGGGACTGCTGTGTTGGTACGGGAGGACCTCACGAAGAGGCATTTTGTACTCTTGAAGGAGGTGCGGAAAAAATTTAATACGAAGGCTGTTTGGACTCAGGTTTTATTTTATTTTAATAATAAACTTTATAAAGTCAAGAAAATGTCTGATTTGTTAAATATAAATAGTAGTTAAATTTGTCTGCGTTGCTATTGGCTATACTATAAAAGCAATTGTTTCTTATCGTTCCATTAGAAATAGTTTTTTATTTGTTTATACACGTGAGGACTATACTTTGCGATATATTTATTGATTTACGTTTTACATGTTATGTTTAAATTTGAAATAGTACAGACACATTATATTTCTTCTTTCTCTTGGGAATTATGTTTGTTTATTCAGTTTTTATCTTATTTCATATTTTCTTCCTATGAATTATTAGGAAATAAAGGGATGAATAGGTGGATGCGAGTGGCGTGCGTTAACATACGATCTCTGTTGCTTAAACTTTAAAATATTGAATTTCTTATTAAGAATAATCACATAGACATTTTGGTGGTGGTCGAAACCTGGTTAAATGATACGGTATGCAATGTGGATATCAATATTGCTCATTACAATGTGGTCAGAGCGGACAGGATAGGTCGCGGCTGCGGCGTTTGTATTTATTTCAATAAAATTTTTAATTATTTCGTTGTGGACTCAAGTAGTAGCATAGAGCAATTGTGGGTACATTTTGAATATTTAAATTATTAATTTGTTGTTGGTGGAGTATATCGGCTCCCACAACTTAACTACAAATACTTTATTGATGAAATGGAAAACTCACTCACTTTACTTTTTCCAATATGTGACAATATATTTTGCTGCGGAGATTTCAACATTGATTGTTTTCAAGTGAACAATGCATCCACAAGCTACTTGATGGAAGTCTTAAATTCTGTGGCAAGATTAACTGTAACTACTGCCACTCTTATCGATTTTATATTTATTAGTGGTGATACTACTGTTCTTGACAAGGGGGTATGGGCTTGTGACTTGTTTGATCATGATCTTCTGTACATACAATGCTCGTGGGCCACCTGCTACTCCCACATTTCGCACATACCGAGATTTTAGAAATATTGCCTGGAACCACTTTGAGTCCGACTTGCTGTATGTTCCTTTTTGGTATATATTTCATCTGCCCGATATAAATAGTAAAATTGCTTTTTTAAACTCATGTTTGCTCGATTGTTTGATAAGCATGCACCGTTCATTACACGGAGATTTACCAAGCCGTATTCTCCCTGGCTGACTGACAATTTGAAATTACTGATGTCATTAAGAGATAAAGCCAAGGCTAAGTTCCGAAAGTCACATGAGCCGGGTGATTGGGAGTATTATAAGTCACTGAGAAATCTCACCGCAAACACTACTCGATTGGAGAAAAAAGCATATTTCGATCATGCTGCATGATCAAAGGATCGTCGTCTGAGCCAACTGGGAGTGGGAGGTAGGCGTACAGTTGATCTGCCTACCCATTTGCAAGATGTCAATGGCATAAATAACTACTTCGTTAATCAGATACCTTCTTTAAATACTGATGTTTCTCGTATTAAACTGCTCTACGAAAGTAATAAGTGCTCTGAACTGAATTTCACTTTTAGGTGTGTTGATACCTCCGAAATAGGGAATATTATGTGACATTTTAGGTCCTAGTCATTCGGCCACGATAATATAAATATAACTATGATACGCATGTGCTGTCCAACTGTCTTACCATACTTGACACATATAATAGATATCTGTCTTTTTGAGTCTGTGTTCCCTGATTGTTGGAGACTTGCGTCAGTTATGTCCAAAATATTTGAAAGGGTTATTGCTTTGCAGTTGACTGATCTATTGCGTAATAACGATATATTACTCTCCGCTCAGTCTGCCTCCGCTCTGGGCATGGCTGCGAAACAGCTTTATTATCAATTACAGATGACTTGATTGCGGCGTCGGATAATGGTCTTGTTTTGTGTCTTATACTACAGGACTATTCCAAGGCTTTTGATACTATTGATCGTCGCACTATTTCATCTATACTAGGGAGTATTGGCATGGGTGATAGTGCAGTTGCCCTCTTGAACAATTATCTTACGAATCGTCGGTAGGTTGTCAGGTTGGGTACTAATATATCTGGAACTGTCCCACTCGCTCGAGGAGTGCCGCAGGGATCTGTAATTGGGCCTCTTTTGTTTAATATTTACACATCACAGTTACTACACTGCATAAAGTATTGTAAATTTCATGTCTACGCCGATGACACACAACTGTATTATTCATTATGTCCATCAGATTGGCGTTCTGCGGTCGAGAGTATTAACACTGATCTTCAATGCCTCTTCGCTGCCTCCTCAAATCATTGCCTCCACATTAATCCGGAAAAGTCCCAGGTTTCTTTGTTTGGCTCTAAGGGGAAATGCCGCAACTTGAGTAACGTTATGAAAATTAAACTTAATGATACTGTATTACCCATCATCGAGAAAGTTAAGAGCTTGAGTGTTACATTCGATTATACTTTCCGCTATCGAGATCAAATTACAAAGTATATCAAAAATGCATACATAAATTTAAAAAAGCTCTACCCGTACAATCACATCTTTAATGAGCAAGTCAAGAAGAATCTATGTGATACTTTCATCTTATCATATTTAAATTACTGCTACTCTGTATATCATGGTGCCTTGGACCGGATCACCGCGCTTCGTATTCAGATAGTACAGAATGCTTGCCTCCGTTATATCTATAATGTGAGAAAATATGATCACATTTCCCATAGGCTGAATGATGCGGGCTGGTTGAATATGTATAACCGTAGAGAATATCTGACGTTATGCCTCTTCCGCAAGATAATGCTTTACAGGAAACCGCCATATATTTATCATAAAATAAGGTTTAGGTCTGATGTTCAAAATCTTGCCATCGCACAAGGTTTCGCGGATTAATATCTCCTCCAATGCAAAGAGATTTTTGCAGATGTCCACGTTTTGAAGTCCCCTGATACCGAAAAAGTGGTTTTTAATAAATGTCTCTCTCTGTGTGTGTCTGTCTGTCTCTCTCTCTCTCTCTGTGTGTGTGACCACAATAGCAGTGAAACCGCTATAGGTATTAATTCCAAATTTTATATTTACGAATATAATCTCCCTCTTGAGATCTGATTAGATTTTCAGTAAAATCGGCAGACCGGAAGTAGTAGTTTAATTCAGTGAAAAAATCGAATTTTGCCAATTATTCGACAACTACTAAGTTTAAACAAATTTGTAAAGAATTCATATTTACCCAAAATTAAATTTGAGAAGAATATTATTAAAAAATTCGAAATTCCTACCCTCTTTTACTCTTATCGAAAATCAGTTTTTTTCGAATATTTCGCAAGTCATGCTTTTTAGACAGGTACGTTACGAGCATAAAAGTATTTAGAACATAATTTTCAATATATTTTGCATAAAAAAAGTTTCAAAATTCGGACCGGAAGTAGCACTTTTACTCTTATCGAGTAACGATTTTTGCAAATATTTCGTAAATTATGCATTATATATATTTTTTTCAAGATTACAAAAGCATTTAGAGTTCGATTTGAAATATTTTTTGTATAAATAAAATTTCAAAATTCGGACAGGAAGTACTACTTTTACTCTTGTCGAATAGCGATTTTTGCAAATATTTCGTAAATTATGCATTCTATATATATTTATCAAGAATATAAAAGTATTTAGAGTTGGATTTGGAATATTTTTTGTATAAACGAAAATTCAAAATTCGGACCGGAAGTAATACTTTTACTCTTAGCGAATAGCATATTTTTGCAAATACCTCACAAAGTATGTATCCTGTAGAGATTTATTAAGAGACTGGAAGTACTTAGAATAGGATTTTGAATAATTTTTGTATAAAATAATTTTTAAAATTGTATGATTTGAAACGCTCATACGTATAAGAAAGTCGTATGGTGGTCACACCCAATTTTTTTTGTGTATCACCTAAGTTCGAGTATGTGTTTTCTCTATGTTAGTTATAATGTAACGTATGCTTATTTAATTAATTGTTCGAATTAGGAAGGTTAATTTAGCAGAGTTTTCTGATATTCGCCTTCAGCTTGCAAAATTAAAATTATATCTCTCTTTAATTTAATCTTTGATGTAACATTGTTTTACTTCATTTTACTTTATTATATTACACTCCTGTTAGTGTTTTAATTGTTATATATTATGTACCATGTTATAGATTTTGCAATAAAGTAATTTATTATTATAACTAATTGAATGGGATGTTACTTGTTGAAACTCCATGTTAGAATAAATAATAAACGTAAGAATAAAATAAATTAATTAGAAATTAATAGATATAAGAACATAGATCAGGCACTAAACGGACAAACAGATTTAAATCACTTCCCTCTACTGTCTTTCAAAATTTGTTAAAACGCCCCCTCTTTGAACCCCGACATTTATGTAAAATAACGCTGTAATGATTTTGTAAACATTATTCCGTCATCACCTGATGATGCCAAAGTTTGGCGAAACAATATTGTTGTGAGTGAAACAATTAAAATTATTTGAAACTATCTTTACGTTTATTATTTATTCTAATTTATTATTATTATTATTATTTTTAGCCAGATAGTTTATGGCATAAGATGTCCCAGAATAGATGATTTTAGAAGAGTAATGGATACTGTCATTAAATCTGATAATTTTGCTTATTCTAAACCACGATAAACCTCAATGTGTGATAAATGATTAAAATCAGTAAACGTGAAATAAGTCGTTTGCTGGATATTAGCTAAACCATCGTTCCAAGGACCTTAGAATAAAATTAATATCATGTGTAATGAATACATATAAGTACTGATTTACGCACGCACCCATCATTTTAAAACTAGAAGAGTGTTTCGTCAATGGACAATAACTAAAGCCCAAGCAATTCTTTTTGATTAAGTGTTACTTATGAATGAAGTTGCTTTCATCATTATTAATCAAATGAAAACCCTTACTTGGCTAGTAAATGGATTATCAGCCTGAGTGGAGCATAATGTATGGAGAGGCATTCTTGGTGATCGAATGAGAAGCCCGCATTTCTTTGAAGCTTATGAGCAATTTCTATCAAGCAATTTAGTGGAATTATTGGATGACGTTCCGATAAAATTACAAAGATGTGGATTCAATAAGAAATGAACCGATATACAGCCTGTTCTATTAAAGAAATGGACTCTTAGACACAAATGTATCATGTAATTTTAATCCAGTTTTCTGCACATGTAATTTGTAACTGAAAACAAAAATAAAATATACTTATATTAGGACTTCTTACTATGAACAATACTACAAAAATGACGTGCACCTAATGTAGTTTTCAAGAAATATAATTTTATAAAAACTGTGAATTTCTTAGAAAAATGGTAAAGTCATTTCTTCTTCAAATGGCTTTTCGAGCTGCTTGCAGTATATTGTCTTTTATTGTTGCCCATGCTCTGTCTATGTTGTCTTGTTCGGTTATTTTATTGGATTTTATTCAATAAATTGACGAAATAAAACAAGAAATAGAAACAAATTTAATTGAATTGATAATGCAAAATATACAATTTTCAACTGGTTTATTCTTTAAAGATGGTGTGCTCAATTTAGAAGTCACTAACTTATGGTGAAGTCCGTTCTACCCATTAACAGATTATTTATTGTCGTATACTAAAAACGTTTACCTTAATCATAATAATGCACTTTATATTATAAGTTTTTTTCATTCATTATTCACGCCTGTATTTGATGTATTTTACAGAATTCGCTTAAATATACTGTAAATTCTGTCTGAAATTTGAAAAAAAAAAATTAAATTACGATAGACTTTTCTGTTCGTCTTGACAGAGACACCTGTATATACCCGCGTACATATTCGATAATATTAGAAAATACCATTCGTCTGGTTGATATGTTTATGTGTAATTTATTGTATCCTATTGATTAACGATCAATTTTGTGCGCTTTGTAATAATTTCAAGCTAATGCCGGATAGGTAATGAACGCAAGTTCGAACAATTC
Organism: Amphimallon solstitiale; assembly: GCA_963170755.1. Taxonomy (NCBI): domain Eukaryota; kingdom Metazoa; phylum Arthropoda; class Insecta; order Coleoptera; family Scarabaeidae; genus Amphimallon; species Amphimallon solstitiale. The sequence goes on from OY720680.1 coordinate 27,637,645, forward strand.
TGCGATCAATGTATCTCTGCAAACCGCATTTAATTTCCGTCAGAGTTCCTCTCAATGACAGTAACATTAAAACCCAATTCTCAATTAACAATTACATGATACAGTAAGCATCAATGAGTACGCAAGAGAACGAACGCCATATATAATCTATATCGTCTGTACAGAACTGAACTGAACAGAACTCAAACGTGTGCCACGTATGTATTTGCTCAGTGTTAAATATTTATATTTATTTGCGAGCCATAGTCAAGTTAATAATTTCTGAATATCTGATATCACTCGTAATAACAGAAAGAAGATCTGTTAACTTCTCGTATAGTTTGGTGATTTAATATTGTTTGTTAATAAAATGCTATATAATAGTTATTTATTTACCATGTCAGTATTTATTGAACGAGTCTGATTTATGAGCCAAGCGAACGAAGCGAGCGAGGCAAATAACAGACGAGTTCGATAATAGTGTATTGAAATACAAGTTTCATAAGGCATGATTTTTGCGCAGGCGTTCAAAACAAGTGCACAAAAGTCTTATGAAACGTTTATTTTATTCTAGCTTTTCTATTTCGGTTACTAAAAGTTCAAACAAGCTTAAAATGAGAGATATGTTTTGTTCGAACATTTTAGAAATTTTGTTTCTTTGGAGTTGCTTATTCTGAATTTTAAGAAGAATATTTTAAATATTTGAATATCGGCGGAGTTATATGTAATTGTTTTTTGTTTTTAATTTAGACCATTATGGAATATCCAGAGATTCGCAAAATAGCAGAAGACAATTTACAAAATTTTCTGCCAACAAAATCTCGATATATTTATTTATTAAAAACAAAACCAGCACTTTTAAATTAATGTAGAGAAAATAATATAGCGAATATTAACGTACGTGTCAGTCAATGCGAAGCAACAGGAATTCAGACAAAACGTAGTGTGTTCCGAAAATCTGCCTGGAATATCCATATACATAGATATATAGAATTTGACGAAATTCAGTTTCAGATTGATGGTGTATTTCATTAATTAATTATATATATATGTATTTATGTCTCCTCTACGAATCTAATGGTATCCAATAATTTTATATTTAGAAGCTGTATGCTCTGTTAGTAATAATAATGTAATTTGAGTTACATGTATTTCTTTCTGTTTTATATTCATCTAAAGAGAACAACAGCGAGGAATGGAAACAGATCACAATGCTGTGGGTCTAAATAGCTTTTATAAAGCTGTGAGTTAGTTTGTATTCAATGTCAATGGTAAGGGAATAAATTCATATCTACGTACATGTACTTTGTTTTATTAGTCGATGTTTAGCAAACATTTTTGTGCTTTTTTATATTTCAAAGATCAAATACAGGAAACATCAATATTTTTATGAATAAACCTGCAAGCTACTAAATATTTATATAAATCTTTATAGTTCTTTAAAGGATCATGAAGTAAATTAAATGATAACTGTGTTTATAATCAATCTGCAACTGTTATTTTACTTCTTTGAGAATAGCTGAGATGATTGTGTTATTTCCGAAAAAAGAATCCCCTTAACAACTGTACATTGCTCGACACTCAACTACTAGGAAATAGAATTTAGAACAAAGCGGTGTGTGATACGTTGCCTGATTGAATTTTCGTACATTCCCTGAATAGCAATTGCCGGTGCGAATGCGATCTTACGTGCGGAATTGCAAAATGCAAAATGTAGGACGCAACCTACATAATAAACTTCTGAAGATAATATTTTCCGAAGAGAATGTCTCGGAGATTTCTCAAATCGATTGGAAAATCTGTTTCTGAGAAAGGTCTCACGGTTGTTTTTATTTACATGGATATAGTCGAAATAACCATGTATAACGTTTACAAACCGCAATCTATCAAAATCCGAATTGACATGATATACATATATGCATATATAGCTTGTACTTCCGAAAACAACCCTGTCAGGTTTTGTTAAACTGTTTGAAAAATAGAAATTAAATGATACATTGTTTGAAAGGACATAATTTGTATTTTCAAACCTTTAATCAATATTTTTTTAACACTACTAAGATAGATTCCTATTTCCATACGTATAATATGGATGTAGTATACTGCGTGGCGCGAAACTACATTATTAAGTCTATAGAGAGTGAACATTGTAAATCTCACTATATAGGCAACTTTCGTCGTATTGAAGATACAGGATTGATTAAATTAGCAAAGTTGTTCAAAAATTTGCTTAGTATTTGATAGTCTTTTGAGATTTTTTATTTATTGTCAACTTTGGGAAATATTAAAAATTGCATATTTTCATTTATATATTTTTTCGTAACCATTGGAGATAAAATAAAACTAAACATGGCGCCTGGTAGTATTTTTCTACGTAGAATTTAATAATTTAATTAAAAATTTACGTTACAGTGATATTACATACTATATTGTGTATATATATATTGTGTTCTTTTAATTGTTATCGCAGTTGGCCATGACTTCATTAAAATTCTTATTTTGTTATGATTTCATAGATATAAATAAGGTTTAATATAGTCTGTTTAGAATTTCTATAGTAATGGAAGAAATTCAATTATTGTCCCTTTTTAAGGAAATAATGGGCAAGTAGGATTTGGAAAACTATTTTAATGCAAAAAATATAATAAAAAGAACATTAATTGAATACAAATCTTTTGTAAAGGAAATAAACAAAAGTAGGTGATTTTACCAGCAAGAGGACGATACCAGTTTTACCAATTCAGTTAAGAAATTAACGAACAAGTAGGTTCCTTCGTTACCAAACTAGTTAGGAAAATAAATAACTGCAAATAAGTTTAATCCTATCAGAAGTTGATTGTATTATAGTGAATGGTTTTCTCTATAAAATATTCCTGCAAAAAATATATTTAAACAAAAAAAAACGCTAATTATGCTAATAATAGAAACAGTACGGACGGTAGAGCAATATATTATCAACAATACATGGAAAGAAGACGGTAGTAAGTTCAAGAATTATTGTCCGAGTTCGAAAATAATTTCAAAATAGTTATTTACGAACCAAGTGCGGGAAGACTATTTTTCCGCATGAGCGCACTTTGAAAGCACGAGCGACCGCAGGAAGCGAGTCCTTTTAATTGCGCGAATGCGTGCAAGATGTCTTCACGCAAGTGATTTGTACAATATTTTTTGTACGAACATTAAATTAAAAAAATATTATTGATTAATGTCATTAGTATCATACCTAACCTAAGATAGATTACCTAATTAATTTAAGCATTTCATGTACGTAACTATTACTCATATTTCTCTAGAATTATTATATTCGTACATATGGTAAACATGAGGTATTTATCCTTATATTTATAAATTTATCGAACATTTATTGCGTTTTTTGGTTTAATTACAAAATATAATAAACTGCAAATATGAATGTCCATGTGGTCAAATAGATGGCGCTTTAATGTCGCTTAAGATGTCGCTTTAAATGTCGTCCAAATAGATGGCGCCACAAAGTTATTGGAATTTTTAAATATTACTCCTATTTCCCCAACTTTTAGTGAAGAATAGTCGAGGGAAGTAGTATTTTATAGACTAAATTTTATTACTATCAAGTTAGATTTGTTTTAAATGTCCTAAAGAGCCAGTGTTTTTTTCAATTTTTACAGTCGCCTCAACCGGGAAATGCTTTTCCTGGTCGAGCTACACATGCGCCAAATGTCACTTTACAGACGGTGAGTACAAAAATGTATGAATCGTTTACAAAACCATATGAATTGAAAACGGAATTCAAACATAAGATAAAGAAATCTTTTTAGCTTATGTAAATTACAAATCCACGTCAACTTGTGAATTTGCGAGTGAAGGTGCTGTTTCAGAGAAAACTTTAAAATATAATAAACACGAACCATAAATACAATGTTAAAACGAAATCACGAAATCTGTTTTTTTGATATTTTCCCTTATGTTTTTGTTCGAAATTCACACAACGACGATTGAATTGGGTGGATAAATTTCGTGTAACTCTTGTAAGTTACTTTTGAGTGCCGTATAACATATCTAAGTTATAGTTATTTTCGACTTCCGTGTAACTTTTATAAGTTATATATTTTATTACCTATTTGGACTTGTCGTACCGTTTTCGACCCTTTTGTACCGATTATGACTTTTTGTGTCGTTTACGACTATATATTACCGATTTTGAGTATTGTATCGTAGTATTTTCTACAACTTCGCCGTTTTTTGGGATATCGTTTGCTACCGTATGTTCTAGATTTTGCCCTGATAGCTAATTCTATTATACCGTATGTGTCTATTGTGACACACTATTGTTCATTTATGTAATCTTCAGTCAATAAATTCCGACTGACTTACTGTGTACCGTCTGGGAACTGAGTCCTGACAGTTCTACCGCGTTTTTGTGTTCAGGAATCGGATTTGATATTTTAAGCCGTATCTTTTTGTTGTGACCACCTTCAGTGTTTCAGTCTGCGCTAGGCTGGCGTAGACTGTAACTCTTGTGCATTTACGAATTTTGTTTAGCCCTTAGTCCCCATTTCTTTTTGTTTTTGGTTCCAACCTTGGACCAATATGTCCTTTCTGTGTGTCCGTGGGAGACTCACCGAGCGGAACTTTTCCCTTCTCTTTTATTTCCGAATTCCCTATTTCCGCTTGTAGGGGAGAGTGGGGACGGTTTGGACACTTTTTTTGAAACTTGCATAAAACACAACAAAATGAAAAGGAACCACCCATACTAGAGCATATGGTGTATTGACCATTCGACTCAAGAAATTTGCTTATTATTTGGTCTTCCGACCAAAAATTTCCAAAAAAGAAAAGTCCAAAGTAAAAATTAAAAACGTCCAAACCCTGCCTAACTGCAGGAGGCAATGGATATAGTTCCAGGAGTATATGGACACATAAAGAGTACACAGAGAAAGTAACTGGAATATGAAAATACAGAATAAGGGAATAATTTTTCTATATGAATATATTTATAAACTTATTAATGTAGATTATAACTTGAGAGACTAATGTTAAAGAAAACCATATCTTTAAAACGAATTCGTTGGTCTTTTGTTGGCTTTGGTAAACCTATTACCATGTCATTAAACAATACTAATGCTGGTAGTTTATCAGACACAATAAATCTGTTTGAAGCCAGTTGTGGCTTTAAAAATTTAACTTCATAGCCATCTACGATTTTCTTTATAATTTCAGCAACAACATTTCTGGATGTCTTTTTTAAATTATCCCTAAAAACTTTTACAATTGCATGTCTTCCTTCTTCAATTAAAAATTTTGCATCATTTTCTTTTTCATCTCCTTCGTAATTGAGGTCATCTGAAGAGCTGTCGTTTAATTCTAGTTCTCCCGCAGACGAAGAACTCTCTTGTACAACCTTCTTTGTCACTTTCTGACCTTCTTTTTATCTCTTTTTTGAACCATCTCTTCAATCTCCTCTTTTTCTCGTGTGTCTGTTGCAATTTTGCATCTGCCTTTTCCTCTGTTTGTAGTTATTTTTCTTTCACCAGCTTTGGTAAACGGTCTTATAAATTCAGGACTTGCAAGCAAGCTTCCTTTTCTTTTGTACCTATCTTCAAAATTTATCGTGCCTGCTGTAATTGGAACATTACGATCTGCTCTGTTTTCGTTAAGTCAGTTGGCCCGTCTTCGCTTGCGTGTGAAATATCTTGATTTGGCTCATTTTCCATGCTAACAAGTGGTCGTTCTTGACTTGTATTTTTCAGCGTATTCATAAGCCAGATGTCTTGTAGCCTTAGGAGTTAGCCCATGAAACATGTCTGAGCAGGTTGATAAATATCCCTGAAGTCTTTCTTCCATGTCATTTGTGAATACTTGAGTTGTTACATATTACGATTTTAAAGAAACACTTAATATTCCATTCATTTTTACTTTATTTACATAGTTGCAAAGACGAGATTTCTTTACATGATGTAATTCTGCACTTTTCCTAATTGACATGTTGTTCTCTAAAACATCTTGTATAGGAGCTGCCAAATTCCCTGGAGGAAACTGTCTATTTGTTTTTCTTACACACACACGAGGTATATTACAAACTGAAACAAAAATTACAATATTATTATTATTAGAATTTAAAATGATGAAATTACTATGGGAGCATTTGGACAGGTTGGGGAGGATATGGACACCAGTGTCTACATCCTCCTGAATAGGCGGGGCAAAATAAAAATGATCAGATGTCATTGTATACAACGTTGAACTCAATTTTAAAGTAACAAAATATCTCCTAATGCAAGGTGTTTCACGTATTATTATAATTAATTAAATCAAATTTACGAGTATGAAATTATTACTTACCAAAACACACAAACTTTTCCTCTTCAAGCAACCGTTGAGCGATAACGATTGAACTGGGATGCAGGGTTGCCAGATGGCGGCAGAAATTTATCGCAGTTTTCTGTACTAGAAGTAGCCCAAAATCGCAAAACTGAAATAAAAATCTCACAAAAATTCACAAGTCATAATTAGAGTGGTTCATTTGGTTTTACTCTTTAAAATTATCTTTATGTTTTCTTGAAGATCGATGTTTAATCAAATTTGAATGGTGTGTCACACTTACAATACACTTCATTTAAAGTGTTTTCACATATCCACGCTTTTCTTAACCAGCCTACAAACAAATACATATTTAACAAGATCGTAACTTTGATATTTATTTTCTCTACCTCGAGCCCACTCTTCACGTTCCCATTCAGCTTTATATATTTTTTTATATTTCCCGTATTTCACCATATTTTACAAAACTTAACAAAACAAACTATATAAAAATATAAATATTTACTAATTGTCTAACCATCACCGTCTAACTTGGTCTACCTGCTTATAACTCACTCTAATTAACGGTCACAGGTCACACTTGCAGCAAAATCACAATTTTAGACAAGGATGAAAATATATATTTGCTAATGTAGGACAAGTATGCATATAGTGATTTTGCTATTAGGGCAGCTGCAGTTCTTACCTTATAATTTGTGACATTACTTGTTACATGTGATATCCAATTCACAGGTAGCGAATCAAGTGAAGGTAATTTGATAGATATAATGAACAAAATATCAAGTCCATATTAGTTGAAAGAATCGCGTTTTGCGATATTCATAATTTATAAATAGCCCAATTTATCGCTTTTCGCAATTTAAAAAAAAAAGTCTAAAAGGCAGTAACGAAATAGCCCATTTTGCGAAAAATCGCCCAATCTGGCAACCCTGCTGGGATGTGAGGTTATAATGTTTGTTTTACCACAAATACTGCTCATGTGCGGTCACAAATTACAAAACGGCGGGAATTATGAACGTGTCCATTTCCTCCTGTAGTCCAAACCGTCCCCACTCTCCCCTATCCTTTTTAACGTGTAGTTCTTTTATATTTTTGTTTGTACTGCACGTTTTTGTGCAGGATAAATTTTACCGATAACAGTGGCGCATACATTGAGTATAGAACCGTTCACAGGTGGCTTGTCCTGCAAAAAAACGTACACAGCTAAATACGTTTATCGAATACTCACCGGACTTATCAAGCAAACCGAATAAACTTAAAACGTATTCGGTCTGCTACATGGAGATCGCTGTATGAAAACTGGGGCTATTTGTTTTTTAAGCGAATAAAAACCGCATCATGTAAACAGTCCGCACTGTGTACGGTTAAAATCGAATATGTACTGCTAAAAACATGCAGTACAATGCCGTGTGAACCTACCCTAACATTACCTATATGATGAATCAGGAGTATAACCTGTAATTCCGAATTAATATTCTGCTAAAGTTGAATAGTTTATGTCGAAAATTTTCAAAATTACTGCAAAAAAATATCGGATCTTAATGTCAGATATGGTAATAATATCAGCTGTATTCAATTTTGTTATTTTTTATATCAAGTTTACAATAATTATCTTAATGTAAAAGATGACCACTAATCTTTAATTTTTTAGTAAGTATATGTATAAAGAAAATTTATTAGCGTAAACTGTGAATATTTAATGGATTTATACAAGATAATTTACTTTTAAAATTATTAAAAGCATTTGTGTACTCTTGTATATATAAAAAACGCCCAGGCAACATTTACTTTTAAATTTATTCTAGTAGGCGAATAATTATTTTCTACCTTTGGTAAAGGTAAATTTAAACTGCTCTTTTGCTTTCAAATACATCTTCGTATATTTTTGAACTATGATTTACGTAAATGAAATTAAGAAGAAAGCTATATATATTGTAAATATTTAAACATATCACATTAACACATAATGTACTTGGCTTCAAGCCATTTTTTAATTTACATCGGTATATTTCATATAACAGCATGTACAGCGGTGCATTAGCATAAACATAAGCGTAAATATTTATCAAACATGCTTCATTTAAGAATAAAAGCTTACTTTACTAGTCTTAATAAACCAATTATATATCATATATTTATCTTATAAAGTACTAAAACAACCAAAAGAAACAAAGCGCGCGTATTTAACGTGTTAAACCACTGAAATAGACCTAGATTTTTTTTATGCAGTGATTGATCATTTTAATTTTTAGACATCATTTTTATAAACTATTCTTCACGCGTTTAGGACACTAAATAATAATTTTGAAGAACAGATGTTACAAATTTTAGTATTGCGGAGGTTAGTATACACTGCATGTTATATTTTAAATGTAAACCTTTTCCAAACGATTTGGAAATTGTTTACAATTTTCCTTGATTTATGTCCAGTGGGTAATATAAATATGACTGGGATAGATTGTGTTCTGTAGTGAAAACAAACATTGTCCATTGCGGAGGACGCCAAAGGAGGTATTAAAGTATAATAAATGTTATTTAAACATTATTAACGTCAGTTTCTTCAAGTCATTACTCACATTAGAATGTATAATAATAAATAACATTGTAGTTAGAATGTGAAATATTTATTATTTATAAATTATTATGCTAATTAATCTAGTTTAAGATTTCTCATTTTGAAGCGTTTCTTGGTGCCTTTAAAATAATGAATTTTAAGATTCACTTTTTCATATGTTTACTGCTTACCTATTTTATATAAAACGAGAAACGGTACAGAATGAACTAAAGATTGCAATATCCGAATATCTTTCTAATTATATTTTTCCCGAGAAAAATGAGTGAATTGATTGAAATTGACACACATCCCTAATAACCTAATAGAGAAGATGACTATAAGTTACATCCAACCTGGTAAACATTAAACTTCACATTGAACTATCATGTCCTCACGATGTATGCGATTGGTTCGATAGCTTTGACCAATAGCAAGATCACTATGTGACTTGATTCCTCTATAAGGTCGGGGTAGTCTCTTTTCTAACATTCTATACTTCTGCATACTCGAAGAACAAGATAGAACTCAACAATTAACAGCGAGTATCGAGCGAACCCAGAAGAAATGGCTGGGAACAAACTTCCAATGGACAACGACGGAATATTCATCGTTAAAAGTGCGGCTGAACTTTTTAGCGTTCATGGAACACATGAACAGGGATCCACTAATTGCTCCACAATACAAAACAGCGGAAGCACATCACGATCATTTCGAAAGAAACACAACAGAAGAATCGAGCGAAGACGACAAGTTTCAAGAACCGAAGAAACACAGCAACATCAAGAAACTGAAGATGACGCAGGGCACGGTTTCGATAGCAAACCCGTACAAAGTACTAACAGTCACCGAAACTGAAACGGAAATGGAGCAGGGCATCGAGGAAGAACGCAGACATCCCTCAACATCCAAGGACGAGTAAAAAAACCGACACTACACAAAACAAATAACCAGATAAACGAAAAACACAAAACACTGACGTACAATAGTTATTTACGAACCAAGTGCGGGAAGACTATTTTCCCGCATGAGCGCACATTGTAAGCACGAGCGACCGTAGGAAGCGAGTGCTTTTAATTGCGCGAATGCGTGGAAGATGTCTTCACGCAAGTGGTTTGTACAATATTTTTTTTACGAACATTAAATTAAAAAAATATTATTGATTAATGTCATTGGTATCATACCTAACCTAAGATAGATTACCTAATTAATTTAAGCATTTCATGTACGTAACTATTACTCACCTTTCCCTAAAATTAAGTTATTATATTCTTACACAATGCAAACATGAGGTATTTATTCTTATATTTACAAATTTATAGTACATTTATTGCGTTTTTTGGTTTAAATACAAACAATTCCGAACTGCCAATATGAATGTCGATGTGGTACAAATAGATGGCGCGTGAATCTTGCTTAATTTTTCGCTCAAAATATCGTCATATAGATGGCACCACAATTTTTTTCGATGAATTTTTAATTATTACTCCTATTTCCCCAACTTTTAGTGAAGAATAGTGGAGGGAAGTAGCATTTTATAGACTAAATTTTATTATTACCAAGTTAGATTTTTTTTTAAATGTCCCCAAGTGCCAGTGTTTTTTTTTCAATTTTTACAGTCGCCTCAACCGGGAAAACGTATTTCCCAGTCGAGCTACACGTGCGCCAAATGTGACTTTACAGGCGGCGAGTACAAAAACAACATACAGAATTCCACCCAGCATTATCACAGAGACAGACAAATGGACACAAATACGACAACTCATCGAGCTAACCACATAATGATCACAAAAACAAGATATTTAAATCAGGAGTACAAGTAAAACCATCGACTGAAAACGACTACCGGAGTCTCAACAGCACACTCAAAACATATAACATATAATTTTACACATTCCAACTACGAAGTGAAAAACCGAGAAATGCGGTTATTCGCGGAGTAGCTGCACACTTAACCGACATTGAAATATAAGACGATCACACTGACTAAAGATACCCCACACTCAAGACTACACGAATGTACGGCAAACATAAACTTCCTGCACCTCTTATCCTAATCGAACTCACAAGACAGTACAAATCTATCTACGATTTACACGAATGCTGCAGACTTGCAGTCACAGTCGAACCACTTAGAAGACGAACAGACATCCTACAATGTCACAAATATCAACTTTTCGGGCATACGCAGCGAAACTGCAACATAAACTACAAGTGCATGAAATGTGGCGACGGACACTCGACACACCTCTGTACAAAATCCAAAACGACACCACCAAAGAGTGCAAACTGTAACGGTGAACACATCCACCTAGAAAACCTGTCTTAAAAATTCTAACATCAAATACATAGATCTCTACACAAAATCCCTGGACAATCAAACGGAACAACACCGACATTAAAAAAACATACAAACACAAACACAACCGACGAGCTTGCCCTAATCTTAGGAAGAATGCTCTTGACGTTACACTCTACAAACGCAACGACATAACAAATAATCGACTTCATTTCACAAACTGAGAAAATTACTAGGCTTTTCATCAACAGACAAACACAAGAATACAATACACAGCAAACACACACAATACACGATTTAAGTAATTGCAAAATTAATTAATTCCCAACACTTACAATAAACCTAGGTACAATCAAGACGAAGAGGAAAAGAAAGACAGAACGACACGTACTGTTTTAACATTCATAGAACCATAACGTAAAATACCTGGTCGTTACCCTAAATGACAAGCTCGCATAAAGAATTAACTGTCAACATAGCCAATATTTCAAGATACGGACTATGGCCCCTCTAGGCAAATATAAGAAAAGATTATACGCCAGCATTACGTACCCGGACCTAATCTGGTTCCATTCAGCAAAATCCAATATTCATATTATTTAATCATTCACGATCAGAATTTGCATTAGAGCTCCATGGTTCCTGACTAACGCACAAATCTACACATTGTCCAAAATACCAATAATAGATCCATATATCAAAGAACTTCCACAAGAATTTTATTAGACTCCTTTTTCTCTACTTGTATTTGGACTCCATGTCGTGATTTTCTTTGCTTCCCAGTTATTTTCCATCCCTCTTACGTGGCCGGAGCGTCGGAGCCCGTACTTTTATGAACTTTACGACCTCTTCGCCTTTTAAGATGTTTCTATTTCGAAGTTCATTATCTTTCTGTATTCTCCATCTGCCAACTTTTGGTTCATATATTTTTCTTACAAATTTCCTTTTAAATCTTCTCAGTTTCAACTGTTCCACATTTGTCAGGTTAATTGTCTTTGCCCCATAAGTCACTAATGGTCGGAATGCAGCTCTGAATACTCTCATTTTTTAATTTATACTTATCTTCTTAATTTTCAGTATGTTTTTGCATTATATAATAAGCTCTATGTCCTTCCTGTACTCTATGATCTATCTGCATGTTTCAGTCATTTTAGCTGTTTACCATTAATCCTAAGTACTTAAATTTTTTAATTATTTCCAGCTCATAGTTTCCTATTTTTACTTCATTGGTTATTGTATTTCTATTTCTATGTACTTGCTGCTTCCTTGGTTTGTAGGTAAGCCTTTTTCTTTTTGCTGCTTGACCAATTTTTAAATTGCTCCATCCCAGCTTCTCCTGTCTCTAGCTGGTATAGTGACGATTTCTGTACCTTCTTATTGATTATAGGTTCCTAGAAATTGCATTCCCTGGCCACTGCATCTAATGCTAAAATAAACAAGATTTTGATAGCCTGTTACTCCGCCTTATCCCTAGATTAATTTCGAAATCTTCAGTTACTCCTTCATCCGCCATTTCTTGAATGTTTCATTGTCATTTTGTCAATCTCACTAGCTTCTCTGGTATTTTTATATGACTCAAGGCTTTTGGCACCTGTTCTTTCTTGAGAATATGAAAGGCCTGTTTGAAATCAATATATATTATTTGCACCCCGATACTCTATTCATAGAATTTTTCACTATATATACAGCGTCTATGATGGAGCGTCCCCTTATAAAGCCGTACTAGTTATCTTCCAACTGCGCCTCAGTGTACTTAATTAGTTTTTTATTTACTAGAGTGGGTAAAATTATATATGCAACGTGAAATAGAGTGATACATGTATAATTTGAACATACTTTTGGACTATCTTTCTTATATATTGGCACTATTATTTCTTTTTTCCCACTTACTTGGCATCATTTTTTTCCCAAATTTGGATTAATACTTTAAATAATTTTGGTCTTAACAGTCCTCATCTATGCCTTATCAGCTCGTTCACAATATTATCCCTTCCCCTTTTCTGTTCATTTTAAGCTGTGCTATTTCTTCATTGAATTCCTCTTCTGTTCGTATGTTCAATTCTTCCTCTTTTATGTTATTTTCTAGGTTTTGTGTTTCTCTTCCTGTCACCATACTGCTGTCTGTTAATAATCCTTAAAAAGATTTCTCTATTCCATACCGCTTATATTTGTTGTATTTTTTTCATATTTTATCTGTTAATGTATCTCTACAGTTTCGTATTATTTTTAATATCGTTCTCAACAGTGGCGGCCCGTGATTTTGTGGGAAGAGAGGGCACCGGGGGGGGGGGTCTGAGTATTTAATATCAAAAATTAAGTACAGACAAAAAATAAACTCAATATGTTATTTATTTAACTTGTTTGAAAATAAAATCCATCCGCCGTTCCTTACGATCAGCAAAATGATTAATAACTAATTCATTGATGTTTAGTGTTGATGTCAGTAATTGTTTTTCAATGGAACACATATAAGTATATAAGTAAAATTAAATATATTGGCGCCATCTGCACAATAGTAGCTGGACTATATCCTACATATAGCTACTATTGTGAATATAGAATTCTGTATTGTTTTACTCCTAATACATGTGACTATATAATTCTATATTCACGATATAGTGTGGCTACTACTTTGAAGATGACGCCACATTTATTTTGTGTTACTCCTAATACATTTCATATACCTCTTCGCTTTTCTGCTACCCTGATACTACGGACGAAATTTCAAATGAATGTGGAGTGTTTGAATTCTTTTAAGAGAGTGTAATTTACGAAAATACTCTCAGTTAATACTTTAACCATATATGTATAATTGTAATAAAAATAAAAATATTTTAAAGTTACTATAACCACCTGGTATGATATCAGCATTTAACAGTTGAAATTACGACCCCAGTATCAGGTAAGGTGAAAAACGAGGTGGTATATTAAATGTATGAGGGGCAAAATAAAATATATCATCTATAATTAAAAACTACCTTAAATGCAGAAAATAATTATTTTTCAAATGTAAATTCTTTTACGAAACTGTAACTTACGAAATTTATCTCCGTAATTAGTTTACATTTGAAATTTCGTCCGTAGCATCAGGGCAGCAGAGAAGCGAGGAGGTATATCAAATATATCAGGAGTAAAATTAAATATATTGGCGCCATCTGCACAATAGTAGCTGGACTATATCCTAAATATAGCTACTATTGTGAATATAGAATTCTATATTGTTTTACTCCTCATACATGTGAATATAGAATTCTATATTCACGATATATTGTGGCTACTACTTTGAAGATGTCGCCACATTTATTTTGTTTTACTCCTAATACATTTGATATACCTCCTCGCTTTTCTGCTACTCTGATACTACGAACGAAATTTCAAATGAATGTGCAGTTTCGGCTCTCAGTTAATACTTTAACAATATATGTATAATTGTAATAAAAATAAAAATATTTTAAAGTTACTATAACCACCTGGTATGATATCAGCATTTATCAGTTGAAATTACGCCCCTAGTATCAGGTAAGCTGAAACACGAGGTGGTATATGAAATGTATCAGGGGTAAAATAATAGTTATTTATGTAACAAGTCAGTAAAGTGATACTTTACCGAACGAGTCTGGTTTACGAGCCAAGCGAGTGAAGCGAGCGCGGCGAGTAACAGACGAGTTCGGTAAAGGTACTTTACTGACGTGGTGCATACAAAATTTTATCGCCAACCGTTAAAATTGTTAATTTAAGAAATAAAGATATAATAACTTTTGACAGTTTATGACAGTGACAAACGATTTATTTTTAAAAGTCATCAGTCATGCTACGCTGACAGATATTAGCGGCAGGTAAAGTACTTTATTGTACAGTACGATAAAGTGTTTCTTTACCTCCGCAAAACGCTATGGTAACGCATCACTTTACTGACGGTTGGCGATAAAATATATTATCTCGTCCCTCTTTTTCTTGCTAAATAAAATCTGTCTAAACATACTTAAGGAAGGCATTATCAGCCGCGATTCCGTTCATAATTATTTTTCAAATTTAAATTCTTTTACGAAACTGTAATTTACGAAATTTATCTCCGTAGTTAGTCTACATTTGAAATTTCGTCCGTAGTATCAGGGCAGCAGAAAAGCGAGGAGGTATATTAAATGTATTAGGAGTAGATACTACTGTGAATATAGAATTCTATATTCACGATATAGTGTGGCTACTTTGAAGATGGAGCCACATTTATTTTGTTTTACTCCTAATACATTTGATCAGTGGCGGCCCGTGATTTTTTTTGACGGGAGGGCACCGGGGGTCTGAGTGTTTAATATCAAAAATTAAGTACAGACAAAAAATAAACTCAATATGCTATTTAATTAACTTGTTTGAAAATAAAATCTATCCGCCGTTCCTTACGATCAGCAAAATGATTAATAACACATAGTCTGCTTTCCCGCATGGTATTTCTAGAAAATGTTTTTATTCTTTTCAAAGTAGAAAATCACCGTTCACTTGATTTTTTCTATTTTGCACGCCCCCAGAGATTCGCAAAATAGCAGAAGACAATTTACAAAATTTTTCGCCATCATAGTCTTTCTTCTCAAATTTGGATTAATACTTTAAATAATTTTGGTCTTAACAGTCCTCATCCATGCCTTATCAGCTCGTTCACAATATTATCCCTTCCCCCTTTTCTGTTCATTTTAAGCTGTGCTATTTCTTCATTGAATTCCTCTTCTGTTCGTATGTTCAATTCTTCCTCTTTTATGTTATTTTCTAGGTTTTGCGTTTCTCTTCCTTTCACCATACTGCTGTCAATTAATAATTCCTTAGAAAGATTTCTCTATTCCATACCGCTTATATTTGTTTTATTCTTTTTTCATATTTTGTCTTTTATTCTATCTACACAGTTTAGTGTTATTTTTATTATCGTTCTCAATTGTGTCCATTTCTTCCCCCATCTTGTCCTCTGATAAAGATAAATAAAAATTGTAATATGTAATTCTATCTAAAATTTAAGGTTCCAGATTTAAATTAACACACACGGGCATCTAAAAATAAAAAGACAAGGAATTACGCCCTAAAATTAACAAAACAATATTTTTAATGTAGCATTTCATTTTATTATTACGTTTCTTCTTTTCTTTTTTTTTTTTTCCTGATAACTACATTATAAAATGAAAAGATATAGAATGGGTAATATGCATAGACTCTTTACTTTTATTTTAATGGGACCCTAATTCCTAAGAGTACGTAATTTTATAACAATACTTGTACCATTCTCTACACATCAAAGCTAAGGCTATCTTTTAATCTCGGGTTTTACATTTCTTATTAAATTTCCTTTATCCTCTAAAGATATTTGTTCGTCTTTTTTGTATTTCTCCTTAAAACTGTTACTAATAACATTACGCTATTTTCGGAAATAAATATTCTCTCACAGTCTAGAGCTTTCCCCGCGGAGTTATATCATTAGATCGTGCTGAATATACCATTCTTTAATACACTCAGATTAATGTATTTGTTCGTAAACCCAGAGTAAAATGTAATAAGACAAAATAAAATACGATTAATCTGTTTTCACGTAATTCAGTTGTTTTTACAAGATAATATGGAGCAGTATATATATACAATCCATACAAAGCCGAGAATTCCAGTTTTGTTTTTTCTAGATTTATTTTTATTTAATACAATATCGACTTTTTTTAAATGACCTATATCTTTAAAGTGAGTTTTACCACTTCATAGCTTTCATTTGTATTAATAGCTTGTATTCAATTAATTATTAAATTCGATTCCGAAAAAAATATCATTAACTGAGTAGAGTCATCAGTACATTTCGTTATTTGTAGCTACTAATTTAAAAACTAGAATTCCTGCTGTACGACGATAGCTTGCAACTTTTTTCGGCGTTGTATAAAGGTGACGTAAGCAGATTTGATAAAGTATGATCGTTATTTAATTATTTCTGGCCATCGAGTAATGCAAATAAGTGTTGATATTTTACAAAAATCTATAGAATCCAAATTCGAGCTGCTACAAAGTATTTTATTTCCAAGGGTTTTACTCCAACGCCTACGAAAGAGACTTAAAATCTACTTTAGCTCTCTTTTCATGTTCGTTTGGTTTCGACAACAAAACGTGCGTTTTTAAATTTAGATGTAGTTATACATACTGTAACGATTAGAAAACCCTGGATGAATATCCTGTAGCAATTACTTTTGGTGTCATAATATACTCAACCGACGTGAAAGTTGTTAACATGTGCCATACCTTTATTACCGCTGTTGATTTTCTGCTAAATGTTAAACGCATAATTAGAGTAAACTCTTAGAACAGCGTTCTTTTCAGGATCTGGTCATGGGTTTTTACAAATTTTGAATTCTTAGTTTAATTTCTATTACAAACACTAAGCGCTAGTAGATATACGATGTTTACCGAATACGAATCGTCATAACAAAACATAAAAGCGGGCTATTTCTAAAAATTCTAACCTAAAATTATATACATTCATTGATTCATATTATATATTTAAAAGTCTAAGAACAATATATAAGCATTTTTTAATTATAAAAATAAGGATAAGGCGCTGTCTTGTAAGATTTATTTAATAAGAAATAAAATATGTTCACTCTTATTTCTTTATCAAACTATTAACATAAGGTGCATCTACATAATATTTTGCATACAATATCTGTATTTTTATTTTCTTTAATGTACGTTAAGTATTGTGTAATATACAATAATTACTAATTTTGTGGATTTTAATTTTTTCATTCCCTATGTTTATATTTTTCATTTTGTATTTGAATTTATTGGTATTTACGAAGTTCATTCAATGATTCACATGATGCAATTTGAATATGAATTGTTTATGTTAATCATTGTATAGCTTTTTAATGTTCAATGAATCTGTATATTATGCTACACTTAATTATAGATTTGTATTAAGCTCGGTTTTATAACGTAAGGGCCATAGTTCGTATTACAACCCCTAGGCAATGTCAAGAATTCCATGAAAAGTATTAAGAGTGGCCTATCTTGTTAAACTTCTATACCTTTGGTTCTTTTAAGGCTGTTCTCTCACAATCACTTGCATTGGTTGGCGGGGCAAGTGTGCGGGGAACAGCAATCGTTGTCTCATGCGAAGTGTCGTTACGTTAACGTTTGAACCCCTTTTAACTTGAGACAGAGATAGTTCGATGTGGAGGAGAGTGGGGTGAATATGCGCTCAATACCTGCGCACTGTAGTTTATGAGAGTGCTTGACAGATCCGGACCGACCGACTGAGGGCTATTTCTTATTCTTAGCAGAGAGAGCGTTTTAATTCGTAAGATTATGGGAAAAAACGATTCTAACTACCGTAGGGGTAACAAACCTCGTCTGCGACTAAATGCGTCAAGAATAAAACGTAAAACATTTCCATTAAAAAGAAAGGTTTGTTATAAGCTTTCGTTCTGAATTACCTTTTCCTATTTTTAAACTAATTTTGGGTTAGGACGTTGAAAAAGATATTGGCGAAATCGAACAACAGGTGTTGTCGTTGGATGGATGTGGAAAATCACGCACTTTCGAATCAAAATCTCATACAGTAAGCATTTGTGGTTTTTTGATTAATGGTAGAAATTATCCTGGGTATGGATCTATATGTATTAGCTAAGATACGAGAGCAATTAGAAAAATTTGCGGCCTAATGCAGAATGAAGTTACTTACTTTTTTTAAAGGCAGTTTATTTGTCTACTTAGTCTCCCTGAACTGTACCGCTCTTTGCCAACGATGACCTTTCAACAAATATATTTAAAAAATAAAGTATTTAATATATTTACATTAAGCTTATCAAATTACCATACAAGAGATTGAGGTTGTAGTGCTGTGAAACTTTTCGAAACATCTTGACCACTGTAGTGTTATATAAACCATACTTTTAAAATGGGTAAAATATTTGTGACTATAAAAGTTTATTTAAAAATGTAAAATTTATATAGACATATTATACAAATGTGGACTCCGTTTTGTTATAAGGGAGGATAGGAGAATTAAAATAACTAGACTGTACCTCTACTCTACCTGTTTTGCGTTCTTTCCTAGCAACGAATGACGAATTCATGCATCCCCAGTACAATCTAAACTATAATTTTTTTTTTATTTTTTTAAATTTACTTGTTTTATTTTAATTGTAACATCTATTTTTTATTGCACTGCCATAATTGGAATAATTTTTAGCTTCCAAGTGATATAAAATATGCTGTGGTTTAGTGGTAGATAGGTATAGTAGAAAATCTAAAATTTTCTAAAAGTAGTCTAAATTCAAACCAACTTAACAATAAATTTTTTTGTTGTATAGTAATTCTATTCTGAAATAAATGTTTCCTTCGCCAATGCGTGTAAATGTGAGAAATAGGTTATTTGGTGGTTTTTCTGGTTCGGCAATTGTTAGGAAGCGGTTTCACTTTAATGGATAAATTTGATAGATACCGCCACCTTTGACAGAAATGTCAAAATTTTCAGTAGAAACCGAATATGAACTGAAAAAGAATGAATGAATCATATAAATGGTCAAAGTTTCAAAATTTCTTTTAGGTATTAAATAAATGCCGGGCTGATACATGATCTCGTTGACACCCGGTATATAGCTTATCATTATACATATATGTATGACTTGTTTGTTTAGTTGAAAATAAACATCATGAAGTCTCTTTTTGAGTTGCACAACCACTTGTCCCAAGTTTAACTGCTCATTAAATAATTAATTTGCGATTGATAAAAGATGAAATCACCGGTTTATATTGCAATATGTGCAATAGAACATTAAAAATACATAGCTCTGACGACAATAATGACGAAGTAAACAAAGACGCTGTGCTTGAGATTATGACAATAGAGTCTGATTTTTCACATTTGGAACAAATTGCATCTTCCTTAGACTTGCCTCGCATGTCAGCCCGTATGTAAAACACTGTTCATGATAAGATTTCTGATGCGTAGGAGCAGAATATTTGGAAAGTATGAGACCAGCAGCTGAGGAAAAGAGGGAGTTAGCCATTGCCGTTGGAGATGTGGGTCAATATGGCACTCCGATGATTACTGTCGTGGCAGACGGCTGTTGGCCCAAAAGATCACATCGTAGTAAATATGATTCTTTGTCGGGAGCTGCTGCAATTATGGAATATCGAGGAAAAAAGTTCTCTTTCTTGGTGTTCAAAATAAATTTTGCACTATTTGTAAGTTGGCAGAAACGGCGGATTCACAATTCTGCAAAAGCTCACAAATGCTATAAAAAATGGATTGGATCTTCTTTAAGTATGGAGGCCGATATTTTAGCAGAAGGTTTCGTTAAGAGTAAGGAAATGTATAAACTGATCTACCATCAAGTAATTGCTGACGGATATAACAACTGCTGTAAGAAAATATTGGAGTCAAATCCATACGATACTGTTGTCGTCAAGAAAATTGAGTGTAAAAATCATTTGATGCGCAACTACTACAAGAAACTCAGAGAATTATGTAAAGACACTACTGCAGGACCATTAAACCTTCGCCAAGAAATTCAGGAAAAAATGTTTCATTGCTGTTTTATCAAGACGTACATACGTGAATTCTCTGCGTGTCTGTCTTGTACATTGCTATGAGCCTTCCTTGTGAAGGGGTAAATCAAAACGCGAATGATATAAAATTGTGTTACGGTCATTGGATATTGAGGCCACAGCAAAAAAAAAAAATTAAAAATGTTAGCAATGTTCAAAACAGAATCGTCAACAGAAGCACAGTAGAGATATTTTTCATTTTAGAAAAATCACTTAAGATTAGGTTGGGCAATAAGTAGGGAGCGGAATCGAGCGAGTCATGACTCATCGCCCATGGGCGCGCTATTGAAATGTTGTATTTTTAAAGAGGTTTTAATTTTATTTATATAATTGAATAACAAGTGGCTGGTGATTATAAAATACAAAATACCCTACTATTTGTTCACTTTCTCTTCTGTAAGACTTGTTCTCTTTGAATTAAGTACATCCTTGTAGATAGAAAACGTCCCTTCTACATTAGCATACACAATTGCCGCAATGTTATTAAACCTGGATTTCTATTAAAAACTGCGTCTAAGTCACTTTTAGTTATTAATAGCCACATCTAATGTGGTTAATCCATTTTTACTTTCTTATACGTAGTATAAGGAAGTAATGTGAAATTTTCGACTACGCGATTTTTGCATATGTCCACGTTTTGAAGTCCCCTGATACCGAAAAAGATGTTTTTAAAAAATGTATGTGTGTCTCTATGTGACCACGATAACCGCTGTAGATATCAATTCCAAATTTTGTATTTACGTGTCTAATCTCCCTCTTGAGATCTGATTAGTTTTTCAGTAAAATCGGTAGACCGGAAGTAGCAGTTTACTTCAGTGAAAAAATTAAATTTTGCCAATATTTCGTCAACTACTAAATTTAAACAAATTTATAAAGAATTCATATGTACTTGAAATTAAAATTGAGAACAATTTTATTTAAAAAGTTTTTCGAAACTGCTACCGGAAGTAGGTCTTTTACTCCTATCGAAAATCAGTTTTTTGCGAATATTTCGCATGTCATGCTTTTTAGACAGGTACGTTACGGGTATAAAAGTATTTAAAACGTAATTTTCAATATCTTTTGCATAAAAACAATTTCAAAATTCAGACCGGAATTACCACTTTTACTCTTATCGAATAGCGATTTTTTGCGAATATGTCGTAAATTATGCATTCTATATGTATTTATCAAGAATACAAAAGTATTTAGTGCTAGATTTGCAATATTTTTTGAATATATGAAATTTCAAAATTCGGACCGGAAGTAACACTTTTACTCTTAGGGTGTAGTCCTTTTTTCGAATATCTTGCTAAGTATGCATTCTATAGCGATTTATTAAGAGAACAGAAGTACTTAGAATAGGATTTTGAATAATTTTTGTGTAAAAAAAATATAGTATAGTTTGAAACGCTCATACGTATAAGAAAGTCGTGTGGTGGCCACACCTCATTTTTTAAATTGAGATTCGATTTTCAAAATATGTCATTAGTTTAGGCAAATTTCCAAAGTGTTCCTGAATGAATAACAACTGATTTTTTAAATTTGGGATTTGTGTTAGTTCCTTGCACTCAGAAATACTTCGAGCATCGTCATTTAAACATGTAACGAAATTTTGTAAACTATCGAAATTCTCTGCATGAAAACTATTTCTGTGTATGTTTTAGCAAAGCTAGGTGACGATATTTTACAGACTTTGCAATAAATTTCGGAATCACTGACAATTAATTTTTATCTCAGAAAAAGTAACATGAACAACGTTCTAGATCTAAATAAATTATAACTAAAAATGTATGCGTATGTTATTGAAACATACATATTATATTGCGAAATATAAGGTAAATATAATGAATTTTAAAAACTCGTCACCCTTGTACCTACGCCGATGAAGAAAGGATTTTATTCATAAAATTCCTTTCAGCAGGCAGTTTTTTCTCTGATTCTCTGGAGTAAACAGATGTTACAGTTCGCCCTATGAATTAGTGCTATTCAGATATAATGTAAACAACACGCAGTTGTTTACATTATTTCTTTTCACGGCTGTGGCTCCGTGGTAGTTTAGCTCGCTCGATTCCGCTCCCTAGCAATAAGCAAAGCAATAGCATTCAGGAAAAACGAAGAAATTCCACTTAGCGAAAAAATAAATCGCTTGAAGGTGATATTGACAATTGACATTGGTTGACAGATTGGTTACTTCTGCGAAGAGTTCTATGTTCCTACGAGCTGCGTAATGTCATCCATTAAAGGAACAAGTATGAAATTCACATGATTTGTAGGCTTAGGCTTGTTTATGTTTAATATGCTTTTTTTAGATTTATATACCAAACTACTGACTTATAAAAATCATCTTATAAGACATGCATCAAGTCTAATTTATGACGTTAACAACAACATCGTTGAACAATTCAACTCAGTCATTGCTAAGTTTGGTAGTGGTAAAAGAATTAATTTTTGCAAGAAAAGTAGGTGCGGCGCCGCCGCCGTGGTAAGCCACAGCACAAAGAGACCAACATATAAAATGAAAAAGCATCTTGGATATGGAATCAGTCCGGGAAAATTTGCAACAGAAATAGAAATTCGAAATAAAGAAAAAAAGCCAAATGGAAATCCACGGCCGTTCGAAAGTACTTCAAAAATAACACAAGTGGGGAAAAACTAAAAAGTTGTGATAAGTATTATGGTGAAAACTGTGAAAAACCTGATATGCTTCCAGGACAGTTTAATTTAGAAAAGACGGCATTTCTAAAAAGGCTACACTAATCTGAAGGTGAAATCAAAGAAATTCAATTTACTAGTCGAGGTCAGCAGCAGTGTGAAGTGTGGTACCTCGAAAGACAAAAAGACTGACAGCATCGAGATTTGGCGAGAAACAGCTTACGAGTTTGTTTACCGTGTTTGCGAACACGGTAAACAAAGTAAGGAGGTTGCCAAGAAAAAACTACAAGAAATTATTGAAAAGCAAATACAGCCGTGCGGTTTTTTCATACACTCAAAGTTTCCTTTCTTGGGAACATCCGCAGAAGGCCTCATAGAAGAGAGGAGGATTGTGGAAATTAAGTGTCCTTGGTGTGCGAGAGAGGTTACTCCTGAAGAAGGAATTACGAAAAAGAAAATATTTTTTTTGACAAACAACTAGCTGAACACCAGTCACAAATGGTACTATCAGATCCAGGGACAGTTACACGTTACTAAGTGGTCATATTGCATCTTCGCAGTATGGACGCCTCAGGCCTTAAAAACAGAAACTATTTCTCGAAACGATTTTTTTTTTGAAAACAGGAATGGGACTTTACCTAGTTTCGTTTTATAAAAATTGTGTTTTACCTGAACTTGTGAATCCAAGAAAAACGAGAAATATGCCTATAAGAAAACCCGATTGCAGAGAACAGGCGATAGAGGACAAGAAGAAGGAGGAGAAAGGCAACGTAAATGTTGACCATTTACAAATATAGATTGGTAGTAGGTAATTTTGATAGTTTGGTTGGCACGTAAATAATAATAGACGTCTATAATTTGAATTTAAGTATGACAACTATCATAATTTGAAGTTTTCAAAAGCTTAGCATGTACACCAAAATTGATTACCTAACAAACTTTAAAAACAGCCTACTCTAATGAGGAAAGTATTTGAAGGCACGGTATATGTGATTTATTAACTAAGAAAGTATACACTCAATGTATTTGTTTTGTAAATGTGAATCTCTTTGGGATAATATAGAAAAGGCGTGGGAAGAATTAGTGGCAGATGAAAATTAACTAATTCAATGTCCATCGTTTAAATAAAGTCGTTGAAGAAAACGGCAGTATGATTAATTTATTAATGTTTTCTTATTTTGTTTTTGTATTTATTTTTATTTGTATTTTATTTTGCGTGTTGATTATTAAATAATTATATAATATAATAAGTTTTATTTAATGTTAATATCTTTACAAACAATAATTTCAAATATAATAATAATCAAGATAAAAGATAATTAGAGCCAATCATTTTGATGACCAATGTCAATAATGAAGGCATTATTTAACCTTTCAAATACAGGATAAAATAAGCAATTTTCACATTGACAAAATAATTACAAAATTAGCAATAAGACATGTACACCACTTTATTGCACAGAACTGTACATGCATACATCAACAGCCGTTAATGTAAAATAAAAAGAATTTTGTATTCCGGTTTGCCTGGAATTTACTAGTTTCTTATGTAAAAATAGCAGCATAAATAATGAACGACACGAAAGTTTATCTTTTGGGCCCCTTCAATTTCTTTTAATACTTGCAAAAGTAATTTCTGGCGAACTCTGCTTTGCATGCAGGGGGCGCCACTTCCCAGTGCCTAAATACTGCCTTGCAACGGGTTCGGGGAAATTTGATTACTGGCTTACTTTTGCAATTTTTTCAATTTTTATTTTGGATTCTTGAACAGCAAATATGAAAGCATGATTGTATAATTTTACTTTTTTTCAAACATATTTAAAACTGGCTTTTTTAATTACACGAAAAACGTTGATTTCCGGTTGAATATCGCATTAATTCAGTTATTAATATTTAAAATCTATCGTTATACAATCATCCATTGATCTTTAAACAACATATTAAGACCAACTAGAACCAAAAATTCACAAATTTGAGTGCACAATTAGTTTTCTTCCAAACGCTTGCAACGTGGTAGCCAATCCGAGCGTAAGAACAGCCTTAAGAGTGAATGCCCAAGAAGGTACTAAGTGAGACTAATTACTAATTATTTCTAATATCGTAATAAAAGAACATCCAATATATCAATAATGTTAATTTAGGCGGATCATTAAATATTTATTTCTGATTGTTTTTCATTCAAGAAGTCGGCGGTATAATATTGACTGACAGAACCTATTAGGGCACATGTTAATTATTTCATTTCGATTTCTAGGCATTTTTACCGGTAGCTGTGACAACCATGTTGTAATCTGGACAAATTAATGTCATTTATTTTGCTGTATAGAGTGTATTTGCACTTAAAAAGCAAACACATTTTATCTGCAAGGAAAGTAATGGACATATTTTTCTTGAATAGATGTTGTCGCTAACTTGTATAGCATGTCTTTCTTTTGAGGTTAAAATACAAACGTTACAAATAGCGCTTGGAAAATTACGATTAATTACAAGAGGATGCATTGCTTAACATTATTAACAAATATGATGCCTTGAGATTAAAATTAAATAATATTAACAATCGAACTCATCCTAGTGTCTTATGAGGCATCACATTTAAAAAGAAGCTAAAATTTCTCGGTATAGTATATATGCGCTTGTCAATTTACAAAAACATGAATATAGCTGTTTTAATCCTCGGTTATCACACATGCTACTTCTCACATCGGCACAAATGATTATTATTAAATCATATAACAGTTATTCCTAACTGTTACAATATTACAGGAATGTCAGTGGTTATGTCAATTACTTTACGATTCGATCACTTAATTAATTGAAAGTATTGTTTATTGAACTTGTATTGTGATAATTTTTTTTTGTTGGACTTATTTTTTATTTTACGATACTTTAGTTGCAATTATTATAGTTACAATACAATTTTAGTTTTCCCATAATATAAACTTTCTTTAATACATTCTACACGTATAACAATCAGCAACCCTAGCTTCTTCTCCTACTCTCGGCGACCAATCACATAAAAGGTGTATATTCGCAGTTCAGGTTGTTACTCTGCATATAATTGGAATGTATAATCTGTTGTCTCACAATAAGAAGGAGTTATTCATATGGCACATATTTTTAAGAGATTTTATTGGTTCTTGCGTTGGCAAATTTAATACTATTTTACTACTAGTTCTATATTATTTTATTATTGATCACCATTGGTGAATTATACTCTATCAAACCAAAAAGGAGTACAGGTGTATGTTCAATCGAAATTAAATCAATCTCGCAAGAAAATACTTGTCTGGTTGTTAACTTTTAGTTTTATATGAGAGTAGTGTTGCCTAAGAAACAGTCATGAATAGAAATTCTGAAATATGAATATAAATATAAATATAATATCTGTTAAATACATGATTTTGGAAGATAACGCCAAAAAGTTGAAAGATATTTTACGTAGTAATAATACTTTTCAAAAAATTTTAGTTGCTATCCGGTAAATATTAAATAAAATAATACATTTACAAAACCAAAAGCAATGTAAAGCTTGCGGTAATACACGAATGTTTAGCCAGTAATCTATTTCATTTGCACAATCTCAAATCTGTAAATCCTATGCGCGACACATAATCATAACCCTAACCTGTAGAAATTCTATTACACTCTTGTTTTAGTATATTATATTTTAATCTATTATTAAACACTATCTGTACATCTAGGTACGGTTCAAACATAGTGATCATGCAGGTCCAAGCAAACCGTTAAAGTCACAACCCAAACAGCTTCAACGATTGGTACACTTAAGACGACAAAATACAGTTTCAAATATGTTCAAAGTGTTTACGCTGCAATCTCCAAAAATGTACAGTAATTATGATGAACATCTCAAGAACAGTAAGGAAGATATATGTATTACTTTAATTGCAATATATTGTAAATATCTATCTATTATAGGACTGCCAAAATTAATTGTATATACCTATATCGCTATTTAAAGAATACGAAATGGCAAACTAAGATCTAAAGAAAGTGTGTCCTCATTTGAAACTTCTACAATTTGATGAATATGTCACAAATAGTGCAATACAATACTTAGTGTGCAGTTTTATATCAATATTTTTGAAGAATGGTTTGAAGCGTATTACATAAATTGCCAGATATATTGGACAAAATACATCATATAATCTACATAGAGTGGAAAGGCTACCTACTTAGAGAAAATAATGAGGGCTGAATTAATAGAAGATGTCGTAGAAACATTTGTTATTAGTTTTGAACATAGTGAGTTATTATTATTCCCTGATGAAACTAATTTCTGCAGCAATTACCTTTATATTTTTAATTTTGAAATTGTATTTTTAGATACTTTCATAGTGTATTTTAAAAGTAGTGCTCATTAAATCTAACAATTAAACTTTATATAAATATTAATAATTTACGATATACATATGCACATATTCATATTTAAAAGAAAATTTCAGGAAATATTCAGAGTTTACCAGAATATATCAAGCATCGCATAGAATCCTATAGATTTTACATATTTATCCAAAAGGTCACTCTGTACAATAATTGTATTTATATAAATTCGTTACACTTACTAGAAAACTGTTCAGATGTCATATCAAATTGTTCATTACATTTTACATTATATGCTCTCGTTTTTTACGAGATATTTGAATCATTCCTTCTTATTCTGTAGTAAATAAAATATATATATTCAATAACACGTGATTTACGATTAGATTTATTACTAGTTGTATCATAGTGGCCGAATTTAGCTTGTAATTATTAACATATCTTGAATAAATAGCCTGAACGAGAAAATATACACTTCAATCAAGTGGCGAAGAAGAAAATCTAAAAAGTTTGAGCTTTCAATGTCAGGACAAGGACATTCCAAACTATATTCACAAAATGTCTGGGTTAAATACGTACAGGTAGTCAATCGATAACAGATTTGTAGACCCTCGAAAACAAACGTTGTTTTTGTTGTAATTAATCATTTTGCAAAGATAATCCGACTATTGCGAATTCAATTGGGAAACACTAATGTAGCACTAATTAAATTAAATTCAATGTGTTGTTTGTTGTGAATGCGATCGTATCGCTATTTATTCGTATTATAGTCATTTGCTAATAAAAAACATGTTTACTATCCATCAGCAGTATAGCTACTAATTACATAATAATACAATAAAGAATGGCAAGCGTTATTATAATTGTAAAACAAAGTACTTTATTTCGTGTAGATATTTAGATGTATGTTATACGAGTATATACATGTGAAACATATAAAATCATTCGAAGATATCATCTTTATTTAGCGGAACAAGAGTGACAAAACATACAAAGATGACGCGGAAATGCGTCTGATAAAAATGAAATACTGGATACTTCTTGTGTAACGCTCAACCGCAGATACGTGTTTCAGACTCGTTAGTCCTAATCAGTAAGGTATAGCCAAGAAACCCTATTGCCTAAGAATGATGTATACTCGAGTGATCTTCTATATACTTCAATTTACTTTATTTTCAGGAAAATACATAATATGTTTTTTCAGCACTACTTTCACTAAATTCTGTGATGAACCTTTTATTAATCATAATTTTATGAGCAAAAACGGTAAATGTGTCTAGAGAAAAATGCTTTTTATTATTTCGACCCGGAAAGAATTCTTTTCTTTTGAAAGCCGCAGTCTTGTTGCAGTAAGATCAGCCTATCGTTGGGGATGTTTTGTTCATTAAGTAGGTAGTGTTTATCAATATCGTAATTCTGAAGACGTAAAATGCTAAATTATAAAATGTATAATAATTATAATAAATTATAAAATATATAAATAATATAGATTAAATAAGTGCCTCATAAATTAAAAAGAAAAGAGGTGGTCATCGGCAAAAAAATTAACTATACAGCAAAACGAAGCTCTTTGCAATTGGATTGATGAAAGTAGGAATTTCAAACAAACACTTCAAATATTAAAAACTAAATTATTAGAAGAAAGTCATCAATTGCAAATTAGCATACCCACCATAAATAGGGCTTTCAGGGAATTTCACTATTCCATGACACGAATTTCATTTGTACTAGAAAGACGCAACACACTGGAAACTATTCAAGCAGGATTTGATTATGCTGTTCAGTACAATAGAATAATGGTTGAAAGAAAAGAAATATTTTTTATCGATGAATATGGAGTATATTCGCGAATGAAATATTGTAGATCGCAGAAGAGTACAAGAGCAATGAAAGTCAAAGCCCAGATAAGAGGAAGAAATTTTTCTATTGCTTATTTCAAATGCAATACACATCCTAAATTTTGGAGAATTTTTAACTAATTTAGAAAAAAAACATTTAGAAGAAGATGATAAAATCTATCGAAATGAAGAAATATTGCAATTAATTAGAGCCCACAGCCCATCTTTAAATCCCACTGAAGAATTATTTAATCAGTGGAAATGTCTATGTAAAAGAAGGTAACCGAACAACCAAGATGAATTATACGACGCGATACATAAAACATCCGAAGCAATAACAAAATTGCAAAAATTATATTGGCACATGGAATTCTATTTGGGAAATTGTTTAAACAGACATGAGATATTAAATTAATGTAGTTGTAGTTACGAAAAGTTTATTTCAATGTTTCAGTAATAATAGCCAGACAGTTTTGTTTGTATGCTATCTTTCTTATACTTTTATGTAACATAACGTATTGGTGTTCTGTATTGTTCAATAAATTTGAAAAGCATTTGATATAAAGTGAATCTGTTTTGGTAAAAGAGAAATCGTATTTGATTTATAATGTCAATGTGACAAAATATGGGAAACTCATGTGAAAATAATGAAACACAATTGACAAAAGGGGAAAAGCAAATAAAAAGCACTTTATGAAAATTGGGGTTTCATCAGAAATAAATAAATGCAAAGCTAGTACAATACAATGTACAAATAAAGTGATAAATAAATTATTAGATTAGACTGATAAGCTTAGCTTCACCAACAGAACGTTTATACAGTGTGTCACAGAATAACTATTCCTAATTTTCAGAAATGATAGAGGGCACTTAAATATATTTTTTTATTAATAAACTACTGTCAGGAAATTTCTCAATGTCAGGATAAACTAGAAGTATTTAATAACAATTTCAATTACAACAGGAAAGAGTTAAGTTAAGGAACACTTTATTGGAAATAATACTGCATTAAACTTTACAAAAATTGTTAGAAGTTACGACCACCGTTTTTGATACACAAGTTGTAACGATTTGCAATCGAATACCGAATTCGTCGAAATAGCTGAGGCTGTTCACGAATATCATCAAACGCTAGAATAATTCGAGCCACTAACTCTCCTTCTGTATTAACAGGTGTCTCATAAACCAGTGGTTTAATAAAACCCCAAATACAAGAATCAACTCGAGTCATATCTGGCAAGAAGGTGCAGGCCAAGAAATCGCACCCCCCCTCTGACAATCCATCTGTTTCGAAGCAATTTAATCCAAAGTTTGCCGGTTCACCATCATGCTGGAAAACAATATTTCTTCGAATATTAAGTTAGACATTTTCAACAAGCAATTCTGGTAGAGCATGTTCCAGAAAAATGCTATACACCTGACCATCTAATTATGCAGGCAGTAAATATGGCCGCACTAATAGTCAACAATGCTAGTCTAAATATTAACACAAAATTTTCATTGATGTATAACACCTGTGAACGGCGTGAGGATTTTCTTCGCTCCAAATGTGACTATTATGTGTATTACAATAGCCATCGCTTGTAAAACATGCCTGCTCTATCCATAATACATTCCTAGGAAATCTTTGTTCGTCGTTACCTCTGTTGGGACAATCAGCTGGAACTAACATTTGCACTTTTTGAATGTGAAACGGATGCTTCTGATATTCCTTCAATACCCTCCATACAGTTGTGTGACTTCTATTCATCGCCTGGGCAATGGCACGAGTCCTTGTTTTTGGGTTATTCTCAAATTGTTGCAGATCTTGGTCCTCAGAGTCAACATTTTGGACAGCACGATTGGCAACCGAATCTCTTTTCTTCACTTGGAATTCGCCAGTATCTCGAGTACGCTGATCCAATCTTGACAATGATGTATGACAGAAAATGTGAAGCTGAGAATACTGCTCCGCATAAATTTGCATCGCTTCGTTAGCATTATGTAAGCTGTTCCGTAGGCAAGATGCCTGTCTGCTAATTCAATATTTGTAAAATGATGCATTTTCAATCAAACATTAATTTGTCTAATAGATTATTTTGTGACAGACATAAAATGACAACTACCAAAATAGTTGTTGTTTTTCAAAGGTTTCTATGATTAATTTTTTTGTATCTCGATACTGAATAATTCCCCGATACTACTTTATTATTAAAAAATGTTTATTTAAGTGTCCTCTAACATTTCTGAAAATTAGGAATAGTTATTCTGTGACAGGCTGTATACACAAATAGGATTTGAGTAATAATCTCTAGTAGGATCTCAACCATGTGGATTTATGTCAATTTTCTTGCCCGGTATGTCTCCAGAGGCGGAACGATGTGATAAGCACGGCTCATGAAATGATCGTATATATTATTACTTTTATTCATGCGAATGCAAATATTCGATAATTGTTTCGAAGTATTTAGGTCACTCACGAGGCATCCAGGGAATTTACCACACCACAGCGACGAGTGAAACGCCTCGATGCGCCTTCCATATTTTACCAGTGCCTTGATAGACAAGTTGTCTGAAATTGATACCACGCCGCTTTGTACAACGCAACCCCTTCCGAAGTTTTACTGTCGATTTTGACAGGTAATTGAAAGAGAACGGTCTTACCGCTTCGTGTTGCGGATAAAATAAATTTTGACTGATAAATGTTTGTTACTTAATGCATCCATATAGCAAGACTAAATAGTTCGAAAAATGGCAATCTGTTGAATACAGCAGCATAGATATACATATTGTTATGGTATCTAAGAATGAATATAATAATAATTAAATTAAAGTAATACAAAGAACATATTAATATTAATAATGTATTTAGAAAAATGATACCCTCTATATTTACCAACTCAAACATCAAATAAATCTTTTAAAATGTTAGTATACTTAATAAAGTTTGGACTTAGTTTGTTTATATATCAGTATCTGAGGTATTTTAAAATTACACAGACAGTTTTAAATATTATCAAATACGTTATTTCCTTTTTAACATTATTATTTTCTGTTGTTTGTAGTGTTTAAAGTGAACACATGTATTCCGCCAAATATTACAATGAATGGTTGAGTCTATACATATAATAATAATAATAATGATAATAATAATAATGACATTATATTTTGTCATAATATCAACAACTCTACTCGTAATTCATTTAATTACATAGTTGCATCGTTATTATTTATAAACCTATCATTTTCTACTAAGTATCTGTTAGATGCCTTATATTTTTAACTTTGTGTTTTAAAATGTTTATATTCCTTTTACAATGGATTCAAGTCATTTGAGTATACTCCCTCATCCGCGGTGCCACAGGGCTCTAACTTAGGGCCTCTGTTATTTATTCTATATACCAACGATTTGCTTTAATCAATAACAAGCAATGTACTCGCATATGCGGATGATATGAAGATCTACTGCTCTATACGAACTTGGAACGATGTACTTCATCTTCAAGAAAACTTGAATCGTATATCAATTTTGTGTTCCAACTTCAATTTGAAACTAAATGTAAGTAAATATTGTTATGCGTCGTACTCTCGCAAAAATAATAATATAACATCTACCTATTCTATTGAGGACAACAGCATAAAGGACCTTGGCGTATTCTTTGACACACATTTGAGCTTGTCCAATCATATATACATATTTCATTTGCAATTCAGCTTCAAAGGGTATGGGCTTTGTTTTGCGCAGTTGTCAGTTTTTTAAAAATCCACTGCTTCTGAAAACATTATATTTCAGTTTTGTCGTCAGTAGGCTGGAATATGCATCACAAGTTTGGTCACCTCAGTACATATATCTACAACTAGTCATTGAGAGAGTGCAGCGGCGATTCCTGAAATATTTATCTTTCAAGAATACGGGAGTTTATCCGAAACGTGGCATCGATTACAATCACTTACTGCAAGTACATGACATCCAGTCACTGCGGATCACCGAGAGTTTCATGGGGCACGCTTCATATGGAAGCTATGTAATGGAATAATTGATTGCCCACATCTCCTATCATGCTTAAACTTTTACATTCCCAGGGTTTCCTCTCGCCCCTACTCCACATTTTGGTTGCCCTTTTCGAGGACTAATCTTCTCCGGGGATCGCCACTGGGCACCATGTGTCGTGCTGCACACTTATATAATGAAGATATATTTTTTGTTTCTAATTCAGCAAAAAATGCATAATTTCTTTAACTGTCTATATAAATATATGTATATAGTTAACAATTGTTTATATTACAAATAAGAATATGATAGATTAGTTTTGTATTAATATACGTTACTTCTTTTTCCTATAATTGGTTTGATACTGTTGAACTAAATAAATTATTAGTATTATTATTAAAAATTTTACCTTTCTATTTTTATAAACATTATATAATTTATCTATCATCTTACGTCTCAGCTTATGCCCCATATGTCTGATTACTGCTGACTTACATATAGATTTACACATTAATATTGTAAAATCAGCACATATTCCAACGCGCGAAAAAAGTTGATTTATATTAAACAGGCTTATTAAAAGAAATATTTATACAAAAGTAACTAATTTTGGAAATGTCATGGATACGATAATTGCAAACACACTTTGCCGTACCACCGACAACTCTTTAACAGTTAAAAAATATATCAACACTACAGAATAACACTTTTGACATATCGTATATATCAAGAAAAAATTATTTATTATCATAATAAACAAATATTTTACCCATGCTCAGTTGAAATTTTCCATTTTTCAAGATATATGGACATCAAAGTGGGAAGCCCGCTGTTTATGAAATGAAATGAACTTGATAGTTGATTTTATAAACACAATATTGTTTTATAAACATATAAGCATACATAACGTCGGTTTAATGTTTAACATTCTACATAATACATTTTTTTACGTGAGATTTAAAAATATGACCACAGTAATTTTATTTTAATTTTTAATAAATATTTGGAAAATTAAAATTACATGATAGCTAATTATTATAATGTATAATGGTAAATATCAAATATTTACATGCCGAAACAATATTTTTGATGGTCCCATTACACGAGTTTAAATAACAAATAATCAGTTTTTAGAGTTTATGACGTTTTCTTATGCTTCTTTCACATGAATTGAATTCATGCCTAAGTAGTTTATTTTTTAGTCGCTTGTCTTTAGAAATTCTGTCAGCAAGAGACGGTAATTAAATTTTATATCGTCACTATGATATACAGGTTGACATAAATTCGGTTATGTGACATTACAGTTTTTATGGTCAATTCTAAATAGAAGTATTTTGTATCGGGTGCTATTTATGGATTGATAGCTTGTTTTTGTACTATTATTTAACAGTTGTGATATTTGAGGCCTTCACGCACTATAATACCCCGTGGCGGGAAAATTCAAATACAGGACAAAACACTACACAGATTCATGTCCTTAACACATGGATTTTTTCTATCCTTTTGTAAAACATTAAAATTAAAATTTGTTAATTAAAATTGTACTGAAATTTCAAATGTAACAATATTTATGTCGCTTTTGAATGTTGAGTGCTTAATCGGCGGATTTTTAATTTTTTAATTGTGGTAGTTCATTGAACTAGGTCAATAAAACTGAAACAGTGATATAATTACAAAAACTACAGATATTTCTAAGATTAAGCATTTTAAAAAATTACTCTTGCAAATTATTTTCTAATGTAAGCTTCAATGTATGCAAGAATTGCCATTGAATTTAAGACTTTAATTACTATGGTACATGGCTCTTAACATAATTTAACGCCTGTTTGCATAGTATTTCTAGAGCAATAAATAAGAGGACACTCAGCGATCTCCGTCTGGAGATCACCAGAAAATATTAATTTTGATAGATTTCTATCTATGAAAATGATTAAAGAAGTTGGTATGCCTGTATAGACCATTTTCAAATATCTCGCATTTAGCAGAGAGTGTGGAGATCAAATTATTCGTTGTAAAAGTAGTAATTTCGGGACTTACTCGCCAAAGTATACTCTGTATGGAAAAAAATACAGCCATGTGAAATCAATAATAAAACTGGAAAGAATTAAATAAAAACAATTAAAATAAAAAAGTGCTTTATCTAATCACATATTAAAATTTGTATATCACATATCTTTGTTGTATTTGCACTGAAATAAAATAAGACTATGACAGAAATAACGGTGTCGTCTTATGATTATTAATATATATATCATTATTAATTTAATTATTTTTAAGGTTTTATTTGGTCACATTGTATGTCATATATATTTGTGTTTCTAGTTAAGAGCCGTATATTGACCATATCTACACCGCGCGGCAAGGTACTTTTAGGATGATTTTCTTGTCGGTTATTATGACCGCACGTATACATATATTTGTAACTAAGAATTTTGGTAGAACACTACTTTTAGGTTTACTATCCTTTGTCAAAAGACGCAAATATTTGCATATTATTTTACTACCGAAAATTTGGTCGCTTTTCACGTTCATAATCATTGCCTGCAATTTGATTTCTTTGACAAAGAGACAGCATCTTTCACATTTTATTGTACATAATTTTAACTAAAGTACAAACCAGAGGCTTATCAGGAATTTCCGTTAGAACTTTGCAAATGGATACATTATTATTAATAAATGAAATGTTTAGGTTGTCGTCAGAAAATAGGGTGATCTGTCAATAGCATTTCGTTTGGTGGAAGTAACTCATACTTTGAAGGTACTCTTACTGTTAAGAAACATCGCATTCAAATTCAAGATATAACATCAAACATTTCGTTTTAAGGTGCCAATTAAGGTGTAGTTGAAATAAAATAATTAGTGCTATAGTGCTGGAATTTTATTGAATCTACGAATAGCCTTTGGTCGTTCGATATAACAACATTTGAGAAAACTAGCGTGGAGTTGCCCCTACAGTCCATCACCAAAATACATTGGCTTCACGCAAACTGAACAGGAGGAGTTTTTCTATAGTTTACCAATTACATATACAGCATGTGTCAATTTTCATTAGCCATAAGCGATTAATTCATGCAATACGTGACAACATGGCATCCCTACTTTCCTCTCCAATGCGAGCGCGACCGATACAAGCTCAAGTTATAGCAGTAACTGTTGGACCATTGACTTGGGTGTTTGTAATGCGTTCAGAAATAATATTTACGCGTTGCAAGGATTTGTTTTCTTTTTCCTCTCAGTAAATGCAGAGAATTATTAAGCTGCGTTCACGCTGCATGACACAAACAAAAGCGTAATTCTAATGAAATTAAAAATAAGGTAAATAAAAAAGGATTCTGAAAATAATAATAAACTAGTAGATCAGGAGATCGCGGCGGCCATTTGATGTTTCCCGTTTCAGTAATAAGACGGCTTTTATGGCAGACTAGATCGCCACGTGTTCACAGCTAAAGATTGAATGTAAAATCTGATGGGGAGATCGGAGAAAATCGTTGTAATGTCGATTGTTGCCGGGATTGGTGACGGAGAGTAGGGGTGACACACGTTGCCACATATTATTTGTATACGTATAAATCGCACGCAAACATTGAATCCCTATAGCTAATGAAATTTGACACATGCGGTATGCATCTTACTGTAGTTGTTATAACTGTATCACTGAATTTCTTTTAAGATTACATGAGCAATACGAACTTAGCACAGATTGCCCTCAAGTAACTAAACGTATAAGCAATTTCTCGAATTTCTTAAAATTAGAAAGAGGGAATATGAAGGCTATGGAATAAATCGAAACGAAAGCCACTTGTTTCAATAATTTGATAAAAATGCACTAGTTAGAATATTTAATAAGTTATTTTACATTATTTAATTTATCATATGGAATGGAATATAATAATATTAATCAAAATGTTGTAGCAGCTCATTTTCTTATTAACGCAAATCTTTTTATCTTTTATCTGAGGAGATACGTTTTTGATTTCTAGGGAACTCTACTTCTACGGGATAATGGAAGCAGAGACGACGAGGTGGTTGCAACTCATACACCACGAAGATATCAACGACAACCGTGGAAGCCTACGACTTAGAGTCATAAGGAGATATTTTTTACAGCTCACGTATATAACGATATTGTTTGTAATCTAGAAGCGAGGACACGAAAAAACATATATAACATATTTGTTAATATTTATTGTTAATTACAAAGATATTCCCATGTTATTATCATAAATTCATTTCGCAGCTTCTTTTAGATTTGGCAGTTGTCGTATTTCTGCTCGCAAAAAGTCTCTAGATACTGAATGTCATAAATGTATGTATGCTAATTTTTTTCTATATTTGTAATAATCGTACTGGTTTGTGTTACTTTGATATCGAAAATCCTATATTTTTATACGTTCAGGAATAAATGCAGTAAAGCTTCCTAAAGCTCCTGTTTATTTTGCTACAAAGTATAGAAATAACACACCTTTATTAGTGCTTCGTGGCTTCCTTTGTAATATGCAAATAAAGGTGGTTGCGTGGGTTGTTCTATTGTCAGGAGAAGACAGCAAAATAAAATCACAATATATATTCAGCATTAAAATGAAATTGAAAATTTCAGGGAAGGAAATATGTGATGTATGACCAGAGAATAATTAAGCATCGAAATGTAAAGAAGTGCAAATTTATGTTGCATCTCTTAATAAATATAACGGAATACTAAAAGTAACAATAAAAATTTAATAAATGAAACATCTAAACAATTACTTGTTTTAATAGCTCAACTTTTACTATAATTTTGTATATATAAATATTCTTAAAACTATAAAATCAAGCTTTTTTTAATATATTAAAAAAAGATTTGGCAAGGAATATGTACGATTTTGCGTAATTCTACCAAGATAAATTAAAAGATTTGCGTTAATAAGAAAATGAGCTGCTACAACATTTTGATTAATATTATTATATTCCATTCCATATGATAAATTAAATAATGTAAAATAACTTATTAAATATTCTAACTAGTGCATTTTTATCAAATTATTGAAACAAGTGGCTTTCGTTTCGATTTATTCCATAGCCTTCAAACCACATTCAGTTTGCAATGTATCAGGTGTAGAGAAAATTGTTGCAAGGAGTAAGGAAGTCCTAATATAATCTATATATATGTACAATGCCTTTGTTTTGTTACTTTTTTCTATCTCAAACAGTTTAAGATAAGTTTACTTTTAGAGAAATTCAATTACTTGGGCATATACCTATTTAATAAATTACTTAGATTACTTATTTTGAACCGAAATAATAATTTGTGAAAATATGAAATATATGATGCTCGAACGGAAGATATAAATTTACCTTTGATTAAATACACTTGTTTATCTTTATTGAATATAAATGTTTTTAAAGTAAATTCAAATCCATATAGGTAAGTAAATGATAATTTTGTAAATTATTTACCGATTAAATAACTAGCTTATTAAACAATCAACCTGTTATTTACCTTGTGGAAGTCAATATTTGAGAGTGTGACCTCACATCCTAAAACTCTATCCCTCACAGCAAAATTTTAATCGTGTATAACAAATTTTATTAACGAAATATAAATAAAATACTGTGTAACAAATATACACCAGTTGCATTAATGCTGAGTACATTGAAATTAATGAATGTGCGACAAAGAATAACGTACAAAACACTGTTATTCATTTATAAGAGTAAACAAGGTGTTACGCCATCGTATATTAGTCAGAAGTTGATTTATATACACGACACACATAAATATAATGCACGAATCATCAATGATTTCTTTATTGAAAGAGTAAATAGGTCATCAACGGCTAATAATGTTTTTGTTAAGGGGCTTAAAATGTTTATCAGCCTCCCGTATGACATAAAACACTGTAGTAAATTAAATAGGTTTAAGAGACAACTGTCATTGTATATTTTAGAGAAATTTATATAAATAATGTAAGTGTTTGTAAATAGCGTATTGCTAATAAAGATGTATTATATTATTATTACACAGATATTAAGTTTCAAAATAGTTTATTATAGATTTCCACTACAACTTTGTGTTGTCGAACTGTGACTTCATCTGGTGGATGAATAATGATACATTTACAATAGCACAAACTATATATAAGTTTAACAGATTACAAATTTAATTAAAGTAGAAGGAGTTAAGTAGCTTAGTTTGATTGTTTAATGCTAACAATAATTCTTTATATCTAGAAATGTTTAACGATTCAAGTAAATGGAGTTTTAACTTTTATCTTAAATAAGAAGTATTTTAAAGTTGTTATTAACTTTGTAGTTATATTCTATACAATGATTAGCAAACGTAGAATATGATTTTTTGTCTCTGTAACTTCTTTGATGTTCTGACATCCGTTGAGCAAATGTTCGTGCGGTTTGACCAATATATGACATATTACACTCTCGAGATAGCTTCTAGACGCCTGAGCCACATTTTTTGTTCGTATTGTATTTTAAAATCATTTCAGGTGTATTATTAGTTGTGTACGATATGACACC
The DNA here is from genome assembly GCA_963170755.1 of Amphimallon solstitiale. Lineage (NCBI taxonomy): Eukaryota > Metazoa > Arthropoda > Insecta > Coleoptera > Scarabaeidae > Amphimallon > Amphimallon solstitiale. The sequence goes on from OY720680.1 coordinate 27,677,634, forward strand.
GTTATTGGTTTTTTGATTATATTACAAATTTTGTTTGACGTCATCCCGAAATAAGTTAATTTTTGCCTACGTTTTAAAGTCTCCTGATACCAAAAAAGTAATTTTTAAAAAAGTATATATCTGTGACAGACTTGACACACACACACACACACACAGAGAGAGAGAGGTTTAGGTCTTTTATTCTTATCGAAAATCAGTTTTTTGCGAATATCATGCTGTCTGGGAAGGTACATTATCAATATAAAAGTCTTTAAAGCTTGATTTTCAATTTTTTCTGAATAAACAAAATTTTAAAATTCGGACCGTAAGTAAGACTTACTTTTTTCAAATAGCAATTTTTTGCAAATATGTGGAAAATTAAGTAGTCTGTATAAATTTATCAAGAGTACGAAAGTATTTGGAACTGGATTTGGAATATTTTTTGTATAAATTAAATATCAAAATTCGGACCGGAAGTAACAGTTTTACTCTTAGCGAGCAGCACTTTTTTTTCGCAACGTATGTATCCTATAGAGATTTATGAAGAGAATTAAAATACTTAGAATAGAATTTTGAATAATTTTTGTATAAAATATTCTTAAAATTTGGACTTGAAGTACTTAACACACTTACTCACTGGTTTATTTTTTTAAAAAGATGAAGCTTAATTTAACTTTTGTATAATTTGAAACGCTCATACGTATAAAAAAAAATCGTATGGTAGATACACCTTTTTTTTAGGATATATTAAAGAGCAGGTACGTGCGTATTTTTTGTGTCAGAGAATACTAATGATAATGATACTAATATTTATTAGCCGCGAAACATTACAGTCTTGGTTTTGTCAAGAAATACAACAGATAAGAATTCCAATCATAATGCACATATATTGATCATATGCGCCCGGATGAGCCAAAAGTCTTTATTTCGCGGAAGATCCTAATCATCAATATTGTAAAGAAAAAAAGCGCCGAATTTTTTTCTAATTTCCTTTTTCAAGCCGCCATAATGAGGTAAGTAATCTCACGCGGCAAAGCATTATAAAAATTTACTCCCATACTTATGTACAGCTTTTTAATTCTGTTACAGTATCATATGAATATCCATTCTATTTTACAGTGGTGTATATTCAGTAATAATATTATAAGATAGCTTTCGTAGGTATAATCAAAGATAATATAACGAGAGCTTGACAAATAGTCGACTATTTCATTGTGATCAATTTTTCGAGTGTGCGCTACGGTCAATTTGACGAGACCAAAATTGGCATTAATAATTTGACTAGAGCACGAGAGCTTTAGCTCGAGGGCTTTAGTCTTTAATTATTAATGCCAATTTTGGTAAAGTCAAATTAGGAGGCACACGAGAAAAATTGAAACAATGTAATAGTCGACTACTTATCAAGCTCGAGCTATATTTGTTAAGATTATTTCCTAAACCAAGTTTCATAATAAAAAATGAGTTGTCAAATCGATGTGATTATCAATAATTTCATCCGAAACATCGCTAAATCTCTTTTTGTCGGACATTTTCATCTATTTGACACGTATGCCACTTAATGAAAAAATACATACTTGATTTGTTACCTACATTTGAATAGTCGATTTGTAATAGTCGCTGATATCAAGAACCGGTACCTTTCATTGGTTAATTTCAACTTCAGTTTTGATTGTGATTGGACAAAATTTAAATTTGACAGGTGAAGGAAATAATCAGATATACTTTCCCGATATCTGTACGAAATTGATGGTGCTATGGAAATATCCCGAGCACTTGCACGAGGGGTATTTCCTAAGGGCAACTTCCATTGAATCCTCAGTTCTCGAACGGTTGTTTTCTGTGAAATCCGAAGTGATCAAATCAAACAGTTCGATTTGGCATAAAGTAATTAATACGGTAGGTCAATCATTGCCATAGTCATCTAAATCTTAGTGTTGGGTATGTCAATTTATAGTAGTACTGCTTCCAGGAGCTGTATAAAAAGCAAAATAGTACGACGTTGCCAAGTGGTTTACGTATTAACACTGTTACCGTAGGCAAAAGAAAATCGTCAATTCAACGCCTACATAGTTTAACATAAATAATTCAATTATCATCACAGTTATATCAGAAAAACAAACGCTCCAGAAATTCGAAGCCTTAGTGTTTTCTGAAAAAATTAATATTACACTGATATTAATTATATATAATAAATAATAATATAATAATTATTATTGATGTATTAAGTAACACAAACACTGTCAGTAAGAAAAAAGGAATTAACGCTTTAAAACAAAGATAGAGTTAAAATCACATACGCACGCATATATTTTTGACAAATTAAGAGTAAATATGATCAGCAACACGTCTAAAATTCTAATGAAAGGACCATTGTTGTCTTCAAAATTATTGTTTTCCACAAATTCATTAATAGTGTAATATACGTATGGATCAGAATTTACTTCATCCTTTTAGTGAAACTTCAAAGTTCAATTTCCTTATATATTTGGGTTTACTGTCACCTTTATACAGTGTCTGGAATAAGCAGTGGTGATCGTGTTTATTATATTCATATATCCCCCAATTTTGCTGTTGTATCTTTCAGAGCCTACCCAGTAAGCACACATACGTTAATTCAACGTTTTTTAGACGTTATTGTGTTGATATAACGTTATAAGTCGAAAATTTTAAAGTTTCTAATTATAGTTGTTTTATGACGTCAATATTTTAACGTGTATGTGACGTTTTGTTAAAACCTATTACACCATATAGATCAAAAAGACACGTCAAAACAACGTTTGAAATTAACGTTGCCGACATGTTGAATTTTAAAATGTTTATAGGAAGGCTTATTTTAACGTTTCCTTTTTCAACGTTTTATACACGGTGGTGTACAACGCGATTATGTATTGTGAAGTAATTTTTAACGTTAGAATAACGTTTAAAAATAAGGTTGCTAGGGTGTACAATTTTACAACGTTTTTATTGAGACATATTTTCATGTTGCTTGTCGACGTTTTATTTACGCTTTCATATAACTTTGTAATGTATTGTAAAGTGATTTTTAAGGTTAAACTGAAGAGTAATATTAACGTTGCTGCAGTCTACATTTTTCAACGTTTTTTACTAAGAAAAATTTGACCTTTGCGGTTACAACGTCTTCTAAACATTTCCACAGAACGTAAGAATGTTTTGTACATTAAATTTTAACGTTAAAGAAACGATAAATATTGACGTTTTGAGTGTAATATTTTTTCGAAATTTTTACTAGTGTATTTTGATATTTCTTTTCAACGTTTTACGAACGTTTACAAACAACCAAATTTTTAACGTTAAAATAATGTTAAAATTAACGCAGTCAAACTAGAATCTTCCAATGTTTTTACTTCGACGTATTTCGATATTTTTTCAACGTTTTATCTACGTTTGTAACATTGTATCTCCTATACTATAATTTTTTATGTTAATTTAATAGCGTTTTTGTTAATACAGATGTTTCTTCACGATTTAATTTTGCACGACAATATTCTATGTAAGAGTATAAGTTTTTTAAATTAAAAATCACCATGGATATCAAATGGAAGTTTTGAATTGAACATTAGAATTTTTCAAAATATTACGTTCTCAATAAAGATATATAGACTCGATAGAAACCGACAGATCTTTTTAGGTGTTCCTTCCAACTTCTGATATACTCCAAAAACAAATAAATATGTATAAATCAACAAAATTCAGAAAGCTGATGTACAAAACTATTTATTGGCGCATTGATTTTTCCACAACTAACTGACTGGTTATATCTATCTCACTTGTATGTAGAAGTCTATTCCTCTCACACTACAGTACATTTAGTAGTTCTATATTATATCCTTTTATTCCTTGTGTATTAAGGATGTCTGAAGAGTGGGATCAAGGTCAAACAGCAAGTACGCATGTGGTGAAAAAGTAGGCAAAAACAGTTTGCAAAGTGGTATTTTAGGTCGGTGCTTGGTGTCAGTTTTCATTTTCTCTAATATTTGTGACTGGTAACGGTAATAACCTGTATAGAAGCAAGATACAAAACGGGATAATCTCTGGTTTAATACACGGTGAGTGGTTATGTTTTCAAACCATTATTATTTTATTAAAAGATTTTAATGTTTTCGATGTAAAATACTGCACGTGTGCTATTTACAGGTATGTCTCGTTTACCGATTTCAACAAAGTTTAATATTATTTCGTGTACCTCAAGAATGAAAACAATTTTCCTGGGCGGTATAAATTTTTAGAAAATTTGGATAAAACCTCACATTTTATTTATAACATAATGTGTGGTGTGATGTATTTTTCATTTTTTTTTTCAAAACATATATATTCAGTTAGTTATGTTTTTTATCGATATTTGTATTAATCTATGTAGTACCTTAGTTTGTTTGTTGTTGTATACTTGTATGTATTTTAAAAAGATAAATAATATATTTTTATTTACAATTAATTTAAGTCTAATATTATTTCGTGTACCCCAAAAATGAAAACAATTTTCTTGGACTGTATAAATTTTTAGAAAATTTGGGTAAGAACCCAAATTTTATTTAGAACATGATGTGATGTGTATGATGTGTCATTTTATTATTGAAATTATATAAAAGAAGTGATGGTGAGTATTTAGTTATCTAAATAAGACGTATTTGCTATGGTAACAATACCTAATAATCATGTACTACTTTGTAGTCTATAATTATATTGCGACCACAAATGTACGTTTTATTCAACATCCAGTAAACGTTTACGTCACGAGATGCTGCAACAAATGCGTAACATTTTTTTATGAGTTTAAATCAACACCTAATCGACGTTTTACAAAACTTTTATAATAGATCGTCCAGTCTCGCCCGTAAGTTGCAGTTGTTTTAGGAGCAATTGCTACAACAATTCTCTCGCCCATGAGACGCCGCGGCAATCTATTATAAGTGTTCTGTAAAACGTCGATTAGGTGTTGATTGAAACTCATAAGAAACGTTTCACATTTGTTTGTTGAAACATTTCGTTATATAAACGTTGACTGGATGTTGAAAAAAAAACGTCGATTTATGGTCAAATAAAATGTTTCAGAACAACGTGTTGGTAACGTTCAAAGAAACGTTTCTTTTACCTTTAATTGCAGCTCAAAAAGAAACGTTTGGAGATGCCATTATTTAAACGTTTTAAATAACGTTGAATATAACTTTGTAAGTGACGTTGAATTGCAATTTAAGGAAAACGTTATCAATTGGTTTGGCTTCACCGTTACTTAAACGTTGCAACTGACGTCGAATATAACATTGAAGCTCGCGACATTTTTGCGTTTATTCAACGTCGAATGAAACATTTTTTAGAACAAAGTTAACGTTGTTTGTTAACGTTTTTTCGACGTTATTGTGCTCACTGGGTAGTGTTTGTACAGCCACGCTACGTAAGTGTTTCTTGTTATCATCTAAAATATCCCCTGCATAGTGCAAGTTGAGAAGTGTCTCCACGACACTTTTGGCTGTATAAACATTCTGTCGACTGTGCTACATGTGACCCACAACAGAACACTGAAAAAGAGATGACTTTGGGATGTAGAATCGTTAGTAAGAACCTTGGCGTGGTATTTTCTATTAATTTAATTCGTCAGAAAGAGTAAAACTTATGCCATCAACTAATTTTTTTTGATAGTTGTCGTTTTTCAGATTTTGTTTATACGATTAGTAATAGTCTTCTCTGTATTCAATTTTAGCTTCTTGGAAGCAAACCATATTCTATTCTTTCCCAAGGCATTATTAAATTTTGTTGTAAGTTCCATTGACATTAGTGACAATTGAAGTGTTATCAACCAATACACGCTTCGCAGCTTCCAGAGGGATATTATGCAGATAGTTAACATAAATGGTGAACTCTAGTAAATCTAAGATCGACCCCTGAGCAACACCGTATGTTTTGTGTACTTTGTCAAATATACAGCATGTGTGAAATACCATTAGGCATATAGATTCAATGTTTACGTGCGATCTATACGTATGCATGTAATACGTGGCAACGTGGTACCCCTACTGTCCGTCACCAATGCCGGCAACAACCGACACCACAACGATTTTCTCCGATCCCCATTCTGCCAACTACTCCCCACCCAGATTTTACATTCAATGTTTAGCTGCGAACACATTGCTGTGTGCATTAAAAGCATTCAGTAAAATTAATTTATAATGAGTCTCTATACACCCGCTGAAAAGCTTCAGATAGTAAAATGGTTCTTTGGTATTAACTTTGCAACAACGTGCATAAATATATTTGCGCTGACTTTTGCAGACCTTGCAAACAAACAATTTATAAAAAAACAATTTATAATGAAAAATGTGTCAGTCTGAATAACTGCACGAAATGCAAACCAAGAGGGATATCCTCACAAGAAATTGAGGAAAGTGAACGGCGGGATGTATTAGTTTGTTGTATTGTGGAAATAGACAACGCGATATCAACTAGAAGTACTGCCGAGAATTTGGGTATAAGTAACAACATTGTTTCATGTATTTGGAAACGTAATGGTTTGAAATGTTTTAAGTATTCGAAAACCCAAGAAATATTTCCGGAGGGCTATTTTCGAAGAATGGAGTTTTGTCAATCCGTTATGGATAAGATACATCGAGACGACAATTTGTTTCACCGATGAGTCAACTTTTCCATTGCACGGAAAGCACAATCCCTCTGTTCGTCGATATTGGGCTACGGAAAATGAACACCGACATTTTGCAAACCGCACCCAATATCCTCAAAAAGTAAAGGTTTGGGCAGGTATTTTAAGTGACCATTTGATAGGACCGTTTTTTATTGATGGTATATTAAATGCCGACATGTACCTCGAATTATAGCAAAATCAAATACTTCCCGCCATTCAAAAGACTGGAATTTGGTTTAAACATGATAACTGTCCAGCACATAATGCATTCCGGGTAAAGGAATTTCTAGGGAATACTTTCCCTGTGCGTCTTATTACTGGAACGGAAAACATCAAATGCCCTCCGCGATCTCCTGATCTATCTCTAAATGATTTTCTTTGTGGGGATATCTAAAAAATATTGTTTTTACCTATGAAGCTGGTAGAGCAGAAAACATAGTTGCCTTGAGAGAAAAATAATTGAGGCGGCTAATTTAGTAACTGCTCACATGTTAGAAAACGTAAGAGTACATTTCTACGACCGTCTAGGGCAATGTTCTGCTGTGCAGGGAGGAATTCTTGAGTCCCTTTTATAGTTTATTATTATTTTCAGAATCCTTTTTAATTTATTTTATTATGGATATTTTTTATTTTATATATAACCGTATCGTATTCTCTGTTGAAGTCTAAAGAATCAAAGACATCAATTTCAATTTCAATTATCATGTTTTTGTATTATTAATTTTTTATTTCTATTTCTAGTAATTAGTTAGTTATTAAATAACAAATATTTTTCTAAATAATAAATTAACTTACCTATACTAAAGTTTTGACTATAAAAATGACTTCTGTTTCCAAGAAAAAAGACGATAAGGATTAAATTGATGTGGGGCATATAAAGATACACGAGAAACACAGTAATTTTCTGATATAAACACAGGAACTGTTACATACTTCTGTTTTTATATCAAGCTAGCCGAAAGCTCGCAGTTTGTGCTATACTTCGTCGTATTTTCGCAAACGATTCACGTAAAGCAGGCAAGATTTCTGCACCCTCTGAATTCTGACGACATCAGCAGATTCCAAAACGAACGTGATATAATGAAGCACGCAGGGAAAAATGGATTAATACCGTTGTTCCGTCTAGTATAGATTTTGAAATAGGCTTGCGTTGTATGTTTTTATGAGAATAAAGGGTTTTCAGTTTCAATTTTAATTATCAGAAATACATGCTTTTTATGTATGTACGATCTCTAGTATTTCCCAATATTTTATATTATACGGCGCTAACTGTATGGTTTTCGATATTTTTTTCAGTTAATCAATTTCTCTACCAAAGTTTAATAACAAAAAATAAATTTTCTATACATTAATCATAATTACCACATAAAAACGTGTTACAATATAAATCTCGATATAAACGTTTTACTTTACTGAACTAAGACTATTGTGTGTGTATATTAGTCACTGTAGTGTTATATTTACATTACTTATTATTATTGAGTTACAAAATAAAAGCTTAAGTTGTTATATCTACTACACATTTCTAATTTAATGTTCTGAAAATTGATAAATAAATAGCTTTTATTCTGTTCAATCAGGGAATCATATCAGGACATAAGTAATAAAACTAATAGGAAAATGTAAATAATTATTATAATTATGAAATATTTTATTTCGATTGTAAACTATATACTTAAACACATATACCAACCACACTATTTTCGATCAGAATACATTGGAAAAATAATTAAAATTTGATGTTTTATAATATCAAATTGATTTGTGATGGAGGATGGAAGTTAGATTTCAAGAGTATAATACATAAAAATGTTTAGAGAGGCAGAATAAAAATAATTTTGACTTTGACAAGTTACAGTTAAATATGAAAGGATTTTTTTTATTAAAACAAATACAATGCAATGCACAATTAAATGTCTTTAGGCTTAAAGCAGTTATAAATAGTATTCGCTATGTTTGAAATATAAATTAGAAAGAGAAACATAGAATAAAATCAAGAAATAAAGTATTTCAATAGTTTTGTGTTGCTTCTACCTACAAGGAAGGTAGAAAAGTATTTGTTATTGCACGGTAATAGATGTACGAAACCCAAACCTTTCCCTAATGGTTTTTAAAGGAATATTTTTTTTTTGTCAGGGGAAATGCATTATGCACACCAAGTGCTTAGCTCGATCGCAGATTGGCATGTGGGACTCTCACCCACTAAAACCCCTCAATGCCCTCAAACAGTATCTGGAACTATTGTTGATATATCATCAGATACTGCCGGCAGCCCTATAACCCGAAACTTTCTTTCACAATTCTTTAATTAGCACGATTTTGTCTTTGTATTTCATCAGTTTCCTTCCTTGACATTAACTCCCTTATCATATTATGCAACATTGTCCATTTTTGCGACGACTCGAGCATAGTTGGTACTAGTGTATCTGGTGTTACCATATACCCCAATGTTCTTTGAGAGCTCTCCCTGATATTGTGCCACTTAGGGCAAAAAGAGTGTGGTCCACTGTATCGATGTCTCCACAGTACATACATATATCAGAATCATCTTTTTTTATACGTTTTGCGAAAGCGCGAAAAGAGCCATGGCCTGTTAGTGCCTGTGTTAGAAAATAATCAACCTGACGGTGCCTACATGCAAGCCAGCCTTCTATATGCCCTATCAGGCATTTTGTCCATTGCGCTTTCACAGACTCCATATCCCACCTTCCCTGCCATTCCGTTATGGTATTATTCTTGGCATCTAACACAATTTGTCTTCTGTCCTCATACCTATTCTCATAAATATATGCCCTTTCCTTGACCATCAAATCGATTGGCACAATTCCAGTGATCACTTGCAGCGCCACCAGAGATACTGTCCTGTAGGACGAGGCCACTCGGAGGAGCATATTACACTGACACCTCTCAAGGATACGTCTGTACTTTTGGATGCATACTGTCTTTTTCCATACTGGAGCGCCATAAAGCACCACGTTATGGACCGCCCCACATAGAACCGCTCTCTTACCACTGCTTGGTCCTTTAATATTGGGTAAAAGCCTGTTTAATCCAGCAATCATTGCATCAGCTTTACTGACAGCATTTTTCACATGAGGTCCAAAAGATCCCCTTTCATCAAGTGTGATACCAAGATATTTAATTGTTTTTGAAGGTACCAGCACTAGACCTTCTAAGATAAAGGTAATGTTATTTCTCTTCCTTTTCCCCTTCATTATTAATACCTCCGTCTTATTTGGCGCAAGTGTTAATCTTTGGTCTTTCATCCATGCACTTATCAACTCAAGGCATGAATTTGTATTCTCCATCAGGGTAAATTCATCCGCAGCTCCCACGATCAATGCAAGGTCATCAGCAAATCCAACACATGTAGCATCCACTGTAAGATCTAGACCTAGGACCCCATCATACATAACATTCCACAATGTCGGACCCAGGACCGACCCCTGCGGTACTCCCGCACTCACCTCCATCACAGCATCTTTTCCTATATAGATCTTTCTATTGGTGAGGTAATTCGCTATTAAATTAATTAGGTAGCTCGAAATATTTCTGTTTTTGAGCTCTCTAATTATAAGCTCATGACAGGCAGTGTTAAATGCATTCTTAACATCTATGGTTACCAAGACACACCACTTACTATTGTAATCATTAACAGTTCGTAGAACGGTCTCGATCGCGTCAAGGGTTGATTTTTTTTTACAGAACCCAAATTGTAGGCTGTGAACTTCTCCTTTTTCCTCTAGTTCAATTTGTAGACTATTCTTTATTAATGTTTCAAACAATTTACTCAATGTATTGAGTAAACACAGGGGTCTATAGGAGTTTGACGCTTCCGGGGATTTTCCACTCTTCAGGAGCAGGACCAGTTTAGCAACTTTCCATTCATCAGGAAATTTCTGCACCTGCAGCAAATCATTCATGGCTGTGGCTAAAAAATCTGGCAAGAAGTCGGCTATTATCTTAATGGCCTCCGACGGGATCTTATCTAGTCCTGGGGCCTTACCGCTTTTGAGACACGTTGCCGCATCTAAGATCTCCGTTTCACTAAAAGGCTCAATGTTTATGGGCTTCCCCACAGTCCTGCAGATGCCAACCCCGGGCGGGAAAAGATCAGCCACAAGTTGTCTTTTCCTATCAATACTGAGCTCATAAGGGGCCAGGTTGCCAATTTTTTTAAAAACAATTTTGTAAGCTCCTCCCCATATATCATTTTCCATGTCCAGACATAATTTCTCCCATAGCTTCTTCTTTGTATCTTTAATAAGCCTGACTAGTTCCTTCTTGTTATTCCAGTAATCTTCGCTCGCCGCAGTACAAGCTTGTGTATCAGCATGTCTTCTCAGTAGTCGTGTCAGCAACCTTCGGAGCTTTAGACATTTATCCCTTTTTTTACCAATATCTTCAGTCCACCAGTAGGGATCCTTCCTATTTCTGTTGCAGTGCTTAATGCTATTTTTATATGCCTCAACTATCAATCTAGTGAGTGTTTGATGACTATTATCTTCCACATATATTAGAATAAAATAAAATTATATAATTGTAAATATAAAATAATTTTCATTTTAGATTTTTTTGATAAACGAAAAACAACAACTATTCACATAATAATATTAATGGAAGGGGCTTGGCACTTTAAATAAACGCTAAGAGTTGTTACAACATTAGTGAGAGGCAGTTTATTAATTTTTTAACAGGATAAAGAGGATAAACGGACGTTTAACGTGATCATACATTAAATTAGAACCATAACTACTTTATATTTTTATAAAATCGTTAAACAAAATAAGAAAGTGGAAGTTTTTTATTCTTATTTCTTATTTGAAAATATTTGAATGGCCTAAACTAACTAACGTTTCTTAAATTTAATAATGAAATATTTATTATGCTATATATCTAAACACGTACGCTTCCTAGTTCTACTATAAATATAATTTAAAATAAATTGATATTGTATAAAATATTATTGTACAATTTATTACTTGATAATTAAAAGTTGTGAAATAAAACACACATACACACAAACACACCATGTAAAGTTTATTCTTGTTTCTTTTTACACATCTTATATATTTATCGAAACAATACGTGTGTGTCCGTAAATTAAACAATAAGCAACTGTTCCGAACTCAAGATTGTGGTACTTGTGGTATAAGAATCTATCCTGTTAATAACGTTTATCAATTCCTTCTACAATAATATAAATATCACTAAAATTAAACTAACAGTAATGTAAGAAAATACATAAAAAATCGTTCAAAACTTAACGCGGTTATGTTTTAACAGTTTTGACATATTGCCTTTAGTCGATCAGCTGACTAAAGGAAAACATAAACCTATCTCTCCAATGTTGTCACCACTATCTTTCTGTCTAGAATATATCCATTCACAAAGTATTGTATGATCAATAATAATAACAAAGCTGCAAAGGAATTGGCCAACCTGTATATAATACATTATTTTGCATATATGCATATATACACAGGCTCATGCTCTTACACACATGTCAAACATTCATCAGAATTTAAAGAATAGAGAGTTTGAAAAAAGATCAGAAACAAAGTAGAGTTCGCATGTCTACAAATAAAATTATTCAAAATAACCAATTAGAACCCGTTCTAATCAATCAATTTTCTAGGGTATTGTGGTTACATTTCAGTTTAAAATCTAATACCAACTTTTGCGTCCTCAAGTTTGTGTTCCGTTAATATATTTTTATTATTATAGAAAGTAGAATCAATCGCATTTGTGAAAAAATAAGTATTGAGGAAAATACTATTATCCTAGAATTTCTTATTAAGTAGACGTATTGTCTTTGCTGTAATGAAGGCCTCGCCCAAAAATTAACGTCTGGACGATACCGCTTTGGTTTCTGGGTTGAAACCCTACTTCGCGTCGTCTCGGCACTACAGCCAATAACCTCAAACAGAGTGTTTTAGGTCATCGCAGTTACAGAAGCCCTGAAGATGACCCATAGGAGAGTATCAAAGTATGTAGTATTGGATTTAGAGTAATTTTTGTATAAAATAACAATATCAATATTTGTAACGAAAGAAACATTCAAAGGTTTATTAACAGTATAAAAGTGTTTGATTCATAATTTGGTACAATTTTTATATATATAAAAAAAAAAACAGAACGCATATACGCACAAAAAAGTTTAAATAATTTTTTAAGCCTTCAACGTGCCTACTAGTAAATCAATCCCATTCAAATCCACACAGACATCACTTGAAAGGGTTGTTGTTATATGCATTAATTTGAAAATAATATTATTATTTTGATAATTCAAATATTTGTGTAGTATAAATATACCACCTATTTGACTTAAAACTGTTATAAACTTTATTGTAAAATCAATAAAAGAAAGATAGAACGAACTTAAACAATAGACTTTCAATTCTTTTCACATTAAATGAAAACGTGCTTCCTATATATTTACAAAGATTTACGCTATGGAAACGTGTGCAATATCTTTTAAAATAAGAGCGAGTTTTTGATGTAATAAAATCGGGAAACCCGTATAAGAAGCTGATTTTCCAGAAGGTACATATTATAGTAAATTTGAATATAAATTGCATCGAAATGTTAACTCTTCCTGTTCTCTCCTTTTAATACTGGATACCCTTATCAATATGGAGATACTATGCAAAGATAGGATTCTGTTAACAGATACAATTCTACATAATAATACCGACCGATTTATAAAATAATATAATCGACTTAAGTCGAAACCTTGAAAGGTGCTTTGATAACAATTGCTGTTCTCAAGTTCGAGAAAATTGCGTTGTGAGCAATTTGTGAATATAAATATATATTTCTGTTAAGCTATCAACCTGGTAGGACGGAATACACATTTAATATAATAATTTTAAAAAAATTTAAAAAAGGTGTTAATGAATTTAATTCCTATATAAAACGTAATAAAAACATAACATGCGTCTATGCATCACTGGTTTATATCCGTAACTGGCATTTTGCGTATGTTATCAATTACTTACGTATTTGGCACACAGATGCCGACGAACA